>JARBWK010000004.1:2854849-3459033 GCA_030556195.1 Anolis apletophallus | reverse complement strand
CACCTGAGCCGCACCTCTCCAGGCATCAACTTCTCCTTTCGACGAGCACCCATGTCCACCTGAACAGACGCACGCCACTGTGCCACTGCTTCTCTGGACTCATCTGGAACTCCGATCTGGTCGATGGTAGTCCACTCCCATTCCATCGTTCTTCGGATTTCCTCCGGAGCGAGGTTCCAACGATCAAGGTAATCCTCCTCCTCCAACCTCTCCATATCAGGGAAAGTTGATAAGGCTTTGGCTTCTGTAAGGCCGCTCCAATTCCGCCCAAGAATCACGCAGTCTTCTCGTCAATCCACCGGGTTTTATTAGAGGTTCAATACTCGTAAAGCCAAAGCGCTTTCACTTCACCCCACACCACCTTATATACAAACAACCCCTCCTTCCCGCCACCAGCAATGTCCGGTCAGGGTTGCATCATGCCTATATGACTCAGCAACACCCAGTGCTGCACCCAGTGTCCCCAGAGGGTTATGCCCGGTCAGTCTTACACCATCTTCCGCTGACTCAGCACTATGTCCAACAGAGCCACGTCACATCCCCCATGACTCAGCACCCTCCTGGGCGATTGCGTCATCCCCAGGAATTCCCCACGGTCTGCAGGGCTGTCTTTCATGTCAGACTCTAAGTTCCTTTAGCCTCACCCAGGCTAAGAACCTCGAGTTCTGACAATAAATACAGTAAATAAATAATTAAATAAACCAGTAATAAGCATGAGGTAAATCAATAGCTCGGTACTAGAGTACCAGGCCTAAATATCCTAAAGGCACCATATGACATCCTGTTTGATTTCACAAGCTAGGCAGGATCAACTTTGATAAGTACTTGGATGGGAGATTTCAAGGAATATCAGTTATTGAAGAATAAATTTCAGCGAAAGGCAGTGGGAAAACACCTCAGCGTACAGTATGTCCACCCAGATCTGTAGGGCAATGATTTTCAACCTTTTTTGAGCCGCGGCACATTTTTTACCTTTACAAAATCCTGGGGCACACCACCAACCAAAATGACACAAAATGACCTTGTTACACAGTAATACATATAGTTAATATATTTTAACTGTATTTATACACTCACTTAGTGTGAAACCTGAACCTGTTTCGATGAACACAAAATAAATATCCTGGCAGGAATGGTAGAAAGACACACACAAAGCTCTTGCTCAACAGCTGTCAGTCTCTCTCTGCCACTGTCACTTGACGCGCAGCAGCAGCACTAACTCTAACTTTGTTTACTTTGCCGCGTCTGAGCGAATCCGAGATGGCACAACCATAGCACTCTCGCGTCACTTCTTAGGTGATGCAAGAGTGCTATGGTTCCATTTCTTAAAGGGACAGGTGCGCCTTATAGTTTATATATGAATGAAGTTCGAAAATAATTTCCCACGGCGCACCTGATGATCTCTCACGGCACACTAGTGTTCCGCGGCACACTGGTTGAAAATCACTGCTGTAGGGGATATGTTCCAAGTCTCCCCCATGCATACTAAAACCATGGATAGTAGCAAACCTTATATTGCGACTATATTTGGGATTGCAGCTTTTCTTCAAATTAACATGAGCTGTGTGATGCCGTGTAATGCATATATCATATTTAATTACGAAATTCTGGCCAATGACAGCCCAAACCACTCAGGAATATTAAGTCTGCATTATTTCACTTTCTTGCCTCTTTAACTATTACCATATTTTTTGTTTATGGGCTGTAATAGCTTTGAAGGTTCTCAAAAACAAAGCAGGTCTTCTCTCTTTTTGTTGCACCAAGGGTTTACTATTTCGGGATAAATCTATTCTTTTAAAAATGCTTTCCAAGCAGAAGATTTATTTGCCTTAGGAAGCAATCTATACAAGCCCGTTTTCAAAACAGCTCTCAGTTTCATAGCCACAGTTTATAGATTATTTAAAAACAAATGATAACTTAACAGAAAGGTTTTATGTGCTCCCTGTTCTATAACTCTGGTCAATAAAAATGTTTGAGGCAGAACAACTTAATTTAGACTATTATTGGCTCAAGTAGATCATTGTAAGAGGTTTGTATTCTTGCTTGGAAAAGTCTTGCCTGATGCATCCTGATCATAGAGTTCGGTCAGTATGGAGAATTTTATATAAGAGCCAGAGCAGAAAACATTCTAGATTTATCTTCTAGAACCCAACAGTTGCTGAAACATCAGTGGCAGCAGCGTATAAAGGTCTTGTGTTTGGCAATAGTTTAGCCCTTGAAAATTTGAACTGAATTTATTCTACTAAGCATCATCTGCCCTGGTTTGAAATCAGAGTTTCCCTTCTCTTAGGATGGTTGCCAAAAGGCTAGAGAGCCCATCCTACCCGTTGACGCTCTTTGTCAGACCCTTCGGTTGTGACCTGTCTGGCATGGGAGGCCCTACCGGTGGCTATTATGCCACCGCCAGCATAGCTCACAACTTCATTAGGGTACGCAAGCCTCTCCCCCACAACAAGGGGGCACCAACAGAGAGGTGTTCTTGTGTTACATTGTGTTTATTGTGTTATATTGTGTGATTTTCTGTTGAGTTCTTGTGTTACAGAGCAGAGCATGTTTAGCCTGAAGAAGAGAAGGCTGAGAGGAGACATGATGAGGGCCATGTATAAATGTGTGAGAGGAAGTCATAGGGAGGAGGGAGCAAGCTTGTTTTCTGCTGCCATGAAGAGTACGATGCAGAACAATGGCTTCAAACTACAAGAAAAGAGATTCCATCTGAACATTAGGAAGAATTTCCTGTCAGAGCTGTTCAGCAATGGAACTCTCTGCCCCGGAGTGTGGTGGAGGCACCTTCTTTGGAGGCTTTTAAACAGAGGCTGGATTGTTAATGCAGGAACATCAACATGGATGGCCATCTGTCTAGGGTGCTTTGAATGCAATTTTCCTGCTTCTTGGCAGGGGGTTGGACTGGACGGCCCATGAGGTCTCTTCCAACTCTATGATTCTTTGATTCCGGGGGGGTTCCATGACAGGAAAATGGTTTGGGACTGCTACTATAGACTTGCCTTTTTAGTTACTACAGCCGAGCTCTGTCCATGTAACTTGGTGCTGAGATGTTCCTTTGTGCTCTCAGGCTGCAGTTGTGATGCAGAACAAGATCTCAGAATCAGGTCATCCGTTCAGAAACCTGTAATCCAAAAGTGTCTATCTCGAATTACCCTTGGCCCACTGCTGCCTTCTTTCCAATTTCCTCAGACATTCATTAATCTATCAAATCATATTTGGGTAGTTTTTTGTTTATTCAAACGAATGCAATCTAACGTTAAAATATGAAATTATATGTTTGTAGCACATGTTTACAAATATATGTGGATGGTCTTCGGATTTTTAAAATAACTATAATGGGTGTCCGTCCCCCCCCCCCCCAAGGGGTCTTCTCTCCTTTATGCAAGGGAAGTTTAGGTTATCCTATAACCATTTTCAGACCTATAGTTTATTATCAATTGCTTGGGAAATATCCATTAAAATATTTGCCAGCTCTGAAATGGAGATTTGGCTCAGCGCGGCATTGCTTGTTTTAATCTAATATATGCCCATTGTTCTATAATAATAACCCTATGTTCTTTCAAGGGCTTTCCTTTTGTGTGGTTCTCTATAACACATTTTTATCCACCCTGCAAAATACGATTACTGATTCCTGACAAAAGGTCAATCTCTTTTTTTCTGAAGCAGACAAAATTGCGTTTCTCCCAGCTGGGTATTTATGAGAAATGCTTATTTTATGCTTAATATATTCATAAATATTAAACTGTTGCAAACCATGGGATATATCTCCACTGTAGTGATTAACTGCCTCTGCCTATCTGGAATTCTGGATTATAGCAAAAGCTCCAAATCCTGGTCTCTCCCGTCTTTTCCAATCAAAATGTGAGCAGTATTTCAATGCAGAGCTTGTTTCAGAGGCAGTGGGCTTCCTCCATGAGATCGAGCCAGGCACAGGCCTGGCAGACAACTACAACCATTGTTTACACATCAGACTAATCTTTTAAAAATGTTTAGCTCCTTCTAACGTGGTTTAGCAGAAGACCGCTGAGCCGTGTGACTCCAGCCTCTTCTGAAATAGAAGCACTATTTTGGGTCAGCAGAAGGGACATTTTAGTAATTTGTCAGCAGCAAATAACATTTATCACTCCTCTATCACTCCTCATCTGCGGCAAGCTAGGCGTCTGGCCCCCTGCCTATCCAGAGATGGCCTGGCCACGGTGCTCCAAGCCACAGTCAACTCGAGACTGCACTACTGTAACACCCTTTACATCGGCCTCCCCTTGTCAGTGATCCAGAAACTTAAACTCGTCCAGAATGCCGCTGCACGACTTCTCACTGGGGCCCTAGTGGGATGTCACATAACACCTATCCTCCAGCAGCTTCATTGGCTTCTGGTCGAGCACCGGATTACCTTCAAGGTGATGGTGTTAACTTTCAAGGCCTTGCATGGTCTGGGGCCACTGTATCTGAGGGACGGTCTCCTCCCCTACCAACCCCAGAGGTCACTTCGTTCCGAACAAATGAACCTCCTTGAAGTACCAACCTTCAAAGCAATCCGTCTCACATCGACCTGGCGCAGAGCCTTTTCTGTAGTGGCGCCGTCAATATGGAACACTCTTCCAAGCGATGTACGGGCCATGCAGGACCTACTCTCCTTCCGCAAGGCCTGCAAGACTCACCCTTTCCCGCTAGCCTTTGATTGTTAGGCCGGAAATCTTTCTTTAAGCTAGTTTAATATGTTTGCTTTTACCTCTGTGTTTTTACTTGACTGTAAGCTGCTCTGAGCCCTCGGGGAGTGGCGGCGTACAAGTCCAAATAATAAATAAATAAATAAATATCACCGCCGGCTTAGCTCACAACTTCATTAGGGTACGCAAGCCTCTTCCCCACAACAAGCGGGCACCAACGGAGAGGTGTTCTTGTGTTATATTGTATTTATTGTGTTATATTGTGTGGTTTTCTTTTGTGTTCTTGTGTTATATTGTATTGTGTAAGCCATCCCAAGTCCCCTTGGGGAGATGGTGGCGGGGTTTAAATAAAGTATTATTATTTTACCAGGAGCAGTTCTTAGGTGGTACTTTACCACACTGATTACGTCCAATTCTAATTCTCTACAACACAAGTCAGAGGAGACTATGCACTTCTTGTCTGGATTGCAAGTGAGGCTGATAAACAGAAGTTGGAACATAATAAAGGAGATTATTGTATTTTGCAGATTTGTATTTCTTTTTTTAATCATTAGGGAAATTCTTGGTTGCACTGTCTGCAGGAAAAAAACACATAATGGTATGATGAAACAAAAATAGAAAAAACCCTTTAATAATCACTGTATAAGAGCGGGACTGATAAAAAGAGATTCTATAGAAATACACCATTATGGCTTTCACCCTTAGAAGCCTTTCATGGAAGAGGATTGGGTTGGCAAACCTGGCTTACATAGGGGGACCTTTTAAAGAAACAAAAAGGAAAATTTGAGTTAAAAGAAGAAAAAGAAGTGAGAAAATAATTGCACATTTATCATGGTTCAATTATAGACCAAAGATTGAGCGTTACAAAAAAAGATAAAGAATTAAATTTTGCAGATAGGGATGGCTTCTGGGATAACATTATGAAGACTGACGACAAAGTAATCACGAAACTCTATAAAAATGATTAGAATGGGCTACAGAAACAGAGCAGATAAGGAATCAGTGATAAAATGGGCACAAAACACAGGGCATCAAATAGAATTGAAACAATGGGAGAAAATCTGGAATCAAAAAATATACCTATTCTTATGACCTTAAAGAGCATCTACTCAAAATGATACAAAAATGGTATATAACACCCCAAAAATCTCTAAATGTTATTTTTTAAAAGCTGGAAATAAGTACTGGAAATGCAAACATCAAACAGGCACCCTCTTCCATGCCTGGTGGCCATGCCCAAAAGCGAAAGAGTTCTGGATTATAATGCATAAGAGATACAAAAGTTTTTATTTATTTATTTACTTTATTTCTATTCCGCCCTTCTCACCCCGCAGGGGACTCAGGGCGGATTACAATATACACATTACATTTAGACACACAAACACACAAGACAGACAGATGCAATTTAACATCTGGACACCAGGGGGAGCTGTCGCACTCCTTCATTCCTCAGCGTGTTTCCTGGAGATGTTTTTTATGGCCTTGTAAATCAGTTAAATTAAGCCTCCCCACTAAGTGGTACCTTAATTTCCTACTTGACAGATGCAACTGTCTTTCGGGTTGCAAAGGTCGACAACAGGCTACACAATAGGTCGAGAGCCCACCTCGACCCAGGCAGGCCTCGAACTCATGACCTTCTGGTCAGTAGAGATCAGTAGAAACCCAACTAGAAAAGCAGTTGGGCCACTTGACGAAAATGGTAAGAAAGGGACAATAAGTGAAGACAAGGAGATTGCCGAGCGGCTAAACGACTTCTTTGCCTCCGTTTTCACACAGGAGGACAGACAACATATGCCTGCAGCTGAGTCAGTTTTTTCAGGGAGGGAATTAAATGAATTAAACCAGATAGAGATAAACAAGGAAGATGTTCTCACATGCCTTACTAAACTAAATGTCAACAAATCACCAGGGCCAGATGGCATCCACCCCAGAGTTCTTAAGGAACTCAAGTGTGAAATTGCTGAAATTCTAGCCAAAATATATAACCTTTCTCTAAGATCAGGCACTGTACCCGAGGACTGGAGGGAGGCAAATGTAACTCCGATCTTCAAGAAAGGATCCAGGGGTGATCCAGGAAATTATAGGCCAGTTAGTCTAACCTCAGTTCCAGGCAAAGTGATGGAAACCATTATTAAAGAAAAAATTACTAAGCACATAGAAGAACAGGCATTGCTGAAGGAAAATCAACATGGTTTCTGCAAAGGCAAATCATGTCTTACTAACTTGTTAGAATTCTTTGAGGGTGTAAATAAACACATAGATAAAGGGGACCCAGTCGATATTGTTTACCTTGACTTTCAAAAGGCTTTTGACAAAGTCCTCACCAAAGGCTCCTGAATAAGCTCTTCAGCCATGGAATCAGAGGACAGGTCTTGTCCTGGATTGGAACCTGGCTAAACTGTAGGAAACAAAGGGTGGTAATAAACGGACACTTCTCTGGGTGGAAAGAGGTGAGAAGTGGCGTACCCCAAGGTTCAGTTTTGGGTCCGTTACTTTTTAATTTATTCATTAATGATCTGGATGTAGGAGTGAATTCTGAGGTAGCAAAGTTTGCAGACGACACTAAATTGTTCAGGGTAGTTAAAAATGAAACTGATTGTAAAGAGCTCCAGAAAGATCTCTCGAAATTGAGTGAATGGGCAACAAAGTGGCAAATGCATTTTAACCTAAACAAGTGTAAAGTCATGCACATCGGGGCAAAGAACCCCAACTACACCTACCAATTGATGGGGTCAAAGCTTTCCGAGACAAACCAGGAAAGGGATCTTGGGGTTTTGGTGGACAGCTCAATGAAGATGTCAACCCAGTGCGCAGCAGCAGTGAAAAAGCAAATTCTATGCTTGGCATGATCAGAAAGGGAATCGAAAATAGGTCGGCAAATGTTGTATTGCCTCTCTACAAATCTATGGTGAGGCCACATCTGAGTACTGTGTACAATTCTGGTCACCGCACCTCAAGAAGGATATAACGGAACTGGAAAAGGTACAGAAAAGGGCAACAAGAATGATCCAAGGGATGGAGCAGCTCCCTTACGAAATCAGGTTGCAACGCCTTGGTCTTTTCAGCCTTGAAAGACGGCGTTTAAGAGGTGACTTGATCGAAGTGTATAAAATCATGCATGGGATAGAAAAGGTGAATAGAGAAAAATATTTTCTGTCACCCAACACTAGGACTAGGGGGCACTCCCTAAAGCTCCAAGGTAGGAAGGTTAGGACTAATAAAGGGAAATATTTCTTCACCCAGAGGGTCATTGGGTTATGGAACTCACTTCCAGAGGAGGTTGTGACAGCGGTCAGCCTGGACAGCTTCAAGGCAGGATTAGACAGATTCATGGATACCAAGGGCATCAGTAGCTACTGAAATGGACAGCCAAGTGCCACCTCTGTGTTGGTGGGGGCAGGCAGGATTTCCCGGTACTGGTTGTGGGGGTCGGGAGCAGGTGAGGGTTTTGCCCTCCTTTCTGCTAGAGATCCCTGTGTACAACTAGTGGGCCACTGTGTGACACAGAATGCTGGACTAGATGGGCTGAGGCCCGATTCAGCATGGCTCTTCTTATGTTCTTATGTTCTTATGCAGCTGTCACCCAGCCAGCTGCACCACATTTGCAAATGCAAAGAGAACCAGAATATTTTATTTTAAAAATTCTTGACTTTGAAGGAGATAAAAATAAGGAGATGCTGTTTAACTATCTGACTACGGCAGAAAGAGGCACAAAAAAAGAGAAGAGTGGCGGAATAAGAGTTTGGAGATAATGAAGATGGACAAACTAACCTACTGGTTATCATCAAACCAAGGGACTCCAAAGAAACACACAAACCGGGATCCAGTAAAAGAATACTTCAAACAACGGAAAATAGAAATTATCATTTAAAAAGAGTAAATCATAAATAAGGAAGAAATAGAGGGGAAGCAGAGAAACTCAGAAACACAGAAAATTCTGGAATTTTTTTTAAAAAGACTAGATGAAAGTCAACAACATTTTTATTTTTATCTTTATTTTTATCCCTTTTTATTCTTATTTCTCCCTCCCTCTCTTCCCCTCCCTCTCCATATTGGGTTCTTACTGCTATTAATGTCCCTCCTTTCCTATCCAAATCCAATATGTTCTCCCACTTTCGATGTTATGCTTTTCATGAAGTCGCGCCTGGGCTCTTGGGCTTAGAAAAGGAACAAGGACGTGACATCTCCTCCCAGGGGACTTCTTCTTGCCTTCCCATAGAGAACTGGAACTCCCAAGGACCAAACTGGACACTACAGATAACTCAAATAGGCTTTATTGTTCATAAAAGGAGTTATCTTATTGAGGTGCTAAACTTGGTTCTCCAAAAAGAATAAAAGAAAATATACATTACAGTCTTTTAGTTGCTTTGGTCCAGGAAGCTTTCAGCAGGATGGCTCTCCAAATTCTGTCTCTCTCAATGGCCTTGAGGTCAGAACTCTCTTAGCCCCAGTCAAATGGCCTTTATTGAAGGCACAGAGCCTTCCTCTGGATACCAAAATGACTAGTTGAAGGCGGTTGAGATTCCAAAGCCTCATCCAGGTGTGCTGGATATGCAGAATGAATCCCAAGATATGAAGAGTTGGTGCTAGAGAATGGCCTGACTGAGGCCTGACTGGCAAACCCTTCAACACGTCCTCTTCTGGAGAGATCCAGGCAAAGTCTAAAAGAGAAAGCTAGATTCCCAAAGTCTCAAGGGGGAGGAAGAGCAAACTCAATTGGCTACGCTAAACGATGATTGACAGCTCTAAAGAACCAATCAATGCAACCAAAACTTAACAAAACTAAACAGACTAGCTGCAACATAATATAATAGTTTAAACCTTGCAACTTAAAGTCTTATATACAGGTGGCACTAGCCACGACTTCACACTTTTTAATCTTCTTAATAAAAATATTTCAAAAGAAAAAAAACCCACATAGCCTGGTGGTGTTCTTAAACTCATAACAAAACTCATTTGTTTAGGCAGGCCTTGTTACTCTTTGTTATCTCCTGTGCTCAATTGTTATATTGCATTTGCTGTTTAATTGTTTTAACTGTTTTTAACTGTTTTTATGTTTTAACCTGTAGTGCCACTGGCTCTGTAGAGAGGGAGTCGAGAGAAGAAGCCCCAATAAATAAATAAATAAAATAAATAACTCTCTCACTTGTTCTCTTTCTTTCTGTGTCAGGAATAGTTTTGGAATCAAGTCATTTTGGGTTTTCTCAAGGGATAGCAATCAGTAGAGAGAGAGAGAGAGAGAGAATACGTTACATTTCCTGTGAATCAGGAAACATATTGGCTGGCCTTTCAGAGCTATAGTCTTTAGTGCCAAAAAGAATGGATGAGAGAAGACACACACACACACACTTACTTCCTTTCTATTTTCTTATCTAACAGGTGGCCTGCACCTTTCTGTAGGAAGAATGTCTGGAAATGTGTAGGTTGTCCTTGAAGAATCCTTTATGCAGTCCAAGTTGTGATGCGTTCAGAGGACAATCAATTTTAAAACATAATGTACAAAAATAGTCATATTGCCTAGTTTTTTGCCCCCAAGAACTGAAGATTGCTCTCTAGTGCCTGCTTGCTTTCTTCAGTTGTTTTTCTTACCCATTTTTTGGGGCACTAAGAGCTATAGCACTGAAAAGCAGGCCAATATGCCTCTGGGTTCACAGGGAATGCAACTTTTTTTGGTTGTCCTTTATAAAGCTGTAATTCTCCTGGAGACTTTAACAATTAACAAGAGAGAGGAACAATCTATAAGGATGACAGACAAGCCAAAACACTGTCAACAGAACCGAGGAAGAAAGCAATGCTGACAAAGCTTTAGCGCTGCATTTTGGACACAGAGTAGCTGTCTGCTGCATAAAACAATGTTCACTTATTCAGCAGCTGTTCAATGAGCAGACAGTCAAAACAAAGGTAGGACAGGCCCCGCAAACCAACTCCACATACAAATTTTAGCAGCAGTCCCAATAGCCAAGTTCAAAATAGACGTGAACTGCATCACTTATGAAAAAGCACGCATACGAATAACCTATAATTCATTTACAAAGGCAATGATTGTAGTCACATATTTTATATGGCCTCCCAGGGTGGCTCACATGAACAACAAATTCAATTAGAATATATAAAACACACAAATAAAACAGTAAATCTCAAAAGGTGACATAAAACAATAAAGAACAAGATGAGCGATCTATGGGAAAAGTGATATAACATAATAAGCAGCACAAGTTCAAAACTCCAGCTCAGCCCAACACCATTAATTCAATGTGGACACAAACATAACGTCTTTTAAGGGCTGTTTAAAATATGTTACCTACTATGTAGAGTAGTTGCTATACAGCATTATGCCACTGCCAGCATAGCTCACAACTTCATTAAGGGTACGTAAGCCTCTCCCTCACAGCAAGGGGACGCCAACGGAGAGGGCTCGCACTCAGGCCCGGATTAGGCTCGTCGGCCGCCCGAGTCCAAGACGCCCCATGCGGGCCCCCCCGGGCGTGGAAAGCCACGCCCCCAGGGCACCGAATGCCACGCCCCCTGGGTGCGGAAAGCCACGCCCCCAGGGTGCGGAAAGCCACGCCCCCAGGGTGCAGAAAGCCACGCCCCCAGGGCGCTGCTGCGCATGTGCGGCAGCAGCCCCGGCCCCACGGCTTCCGTCCACCTCGCGCCTTTCTTTCAGTCGCGGGAGGAGGAGGTGGATGGATGCCGTGCGGTACTGCTCGTGGGGCTTCCGTCCGCCGCCTCCTCCACCTCCCGCAACCAAAAGGAGGGCGCGAAGAGGAGGGCAGGACTTCCCTTCATCCTCCTCGCACCTTCCTTTCGGTCACGGGAGGAAGAGGAGGCAGTGGACGGAAACCCCAAGAGCAGTGCCGCGCGGCTTCTGTCCACCTCCTCCTCCCGCGACCGAAAGGAAGGCGTGCGGAGGATGAAGGGAAGTCCCGCCCTCCTCCTCGTCGCCTGGGCCGCCCCCTTGCAAAGGAAGGAGGCGGCCAGGAGGAGGAGGCAGGGAAGCCCGCTGGCGGGCATGCGTGCACATGCATGCATGCCCACCAACGGGGCGGGGCTTCCCTTCCTCCTTGCCGCCTCCTTCCTTTGCAAGGGGGGGCCCAGGCGAGGGGAGGGCGCCATTCCCTCCTCCCCGCCCCATCGCAGCGCTCTCCCCCCGCCCTCTCCCGAGGTATGATGACTCTCTCGGGAGAGGGCAGGGGGAAAGTGCTGCGAGGGGGCGTTTTTAAAAAAATAATGTTTTTGGGGGGCCGAATCTGCTGCCCCCCAAAACCTGCCACCCGAGGCCATGGCCTAGTCTGGCTTTATGGGTAATCCGGGCCTGCTCACACTAAGACTCAGACTAAACTATCTAGTCCGTGAGCTGCTTTTTGCTGACTATGCTGCCCTTGTCGCCCATTCAGAAGCAGCTCTGCAGCGCCTCACATCCTGCTTTGCAACAGCTGCAGAGCTGTTTGGGCTGGAAGTCAGCCTGAAGAAAATGGAAGTTCTCTACCAGCCACAGGAAGAACACCACAGGAAGAACACCATCATCCCCATGTCAGCATAGGCAAATCTGTGCTCAAGTCCGTCCAGCAGTTCACCTACCTCGGAAGCATAATCTCTTCAGATGCCAAGATTGATAAAGAGACAGATCACAGATTAGCAAAGGCATAGAGTGCATTCGGAAGGCTTCACAAAAGAGTCTGGAGCAACAAGCACCTGAGGAAAAGCACCAAAATCAGTGTACTGTCTATTCTCCTTTATGGGTCTGAAACTTGGGTCAACCTATCCTCAAACACTTTCATCAGCGCTGTCTTCGCACAATCCTAAATATACACTGGACCGAATATATGCAGAATGTAGCTGTCCTTGAGCAGGCAGGGATCACCAGCATTGACACCATGCTATTGAGAACACAGCTGCGCTGGGCAGGGCACATCTCTAGGATGGAGGACCACCGCCTCATATAGATACTGAACTCACCACAGGTCAGCGCAAGAGAGGCGCCCCAAAAAAGAGATAGAAGGACTCCCTGAAACAACATCTCAGGCTCGGCCAGATTGATCACCAACAATGGTCCACCCTGGCCTCACATCGGGAAGCATGGAGGCGCACTATCCCCAATGCTGCGGCCTCTTTCGAGAAGACACACCAAATGGGTCTCGATGAGAAACGACAACGCAGAAAGAACCGCAATTTGGAAACAACATCACCCAAGGAGACTTTCTGCTGTGCTTTCTGCAACCGGACTTGCCTATCTCGGATTGGCTTTTTTAGTCATCAACGCACTTGTAAAAAGCATGGGATGAGTCCTTCTTGAATCTTTGTTTGTGAAATAATGCCAGAGGAGAGGATACGGCATGAAGAAAAATGTTTCAAAAACTTTCAGAAGTGTAGTGTCAATTGGCCTTGAAGTTGAAACACAATCATTCTTGTAATTTGAAATGGTACGTATGTTTGCAAATCTATATAGGGCGTGGTTAAATCTAATGACTGCATTTTTAACAGTTGTATGGAATTTAGGCTTTTCATTGGTATATGTCAGGGGTGCTCAGAAGGTCGATCGCGATCGACCGGTCGATCTTTGGGCCTCTTCTGGGTGATCTTCAGGCCCTGACCAGGTTGCCGCTGCCGCACACACGCGCTCCTGCGCGCGCACGCTCCCAGCGCCGCCTTCCTCCGCTCGCGCGGCTTTGGAGACCGCTTTGAACGTTGGCGCATGCGCGCTGGGCAGAAGTGGATGGAGGCAGAGCATGGAGCTCTTGAGGTGCGGGCTGGGAAGGGCAGGGCGGCGACAGAGGAGGAGGAGGCCAAAGCAGCCCGAGGGGGAAGAAGCAGCGCCGAAGCAGCCCGAGGGGGAAAAGAGCCAGGCCTGGCTCGGCCTCAGAGGGCTCAGCCTCCTGAGGGGTGATGCGATTGACAGCCGGCGATGTCACAATGCGGGACCTGGCCCTGCCCCTTAATCACACACACGCAGACAATATCAATTAACTATTTATTAAGCACAAATGAAAAGCAGGTGAAAAAGGTAAAATGTCCAAAAAGGTAGTAAGCAATTAGTCCAAAATGATTAGCAATCAATGTCCAATGGAAATCCCAAAAAAGCAAGGAATGAATCAAAAGCAAGGTCCATAAAAACAAAGCGGATCAAGGCAAGAAAACTTAGTCCGTGGTGAAACAAGGCAATCCAAGGTACAAGGAAGAAACAAGGTCTCTTAGCAATTCTTGGCAAGGCAAGCCATACTTTGGCTTCAAGGAACAGCGGGTTGCCGAAATGTCCGTCCGGCTCCGACGTGGCCACCCAACTGAGGAACTTCCCACAAAGTGTATATTTAATTCCCACCTTTGTGAGACCAGCGCCTCTCCAGGCTTCGGCACCAATCTCGACGCGTAGACTCAATACTACTCCTCCGGTCGAAGCTCCGAGAAGGCCGGGCACCATCTGGCGCATCCCATCTCCCTGAGAACATTCCTCTGCTTCGGTTTCCATCTCCTCCTCTGCATCTGGTAACAACAACCGTTCCTGTGAACCGAAACCTCCCGGATTCTCATAGGAATCATTTGATTCATCTGATGCGGAATCTCTCTGACCTTCATCGTCCGAGTAAGCAGAAGGCCAGGTGTAGACTGTCAGTAGGTCATGCAGGCCCAACATCCCTTGCATCTCCTTCAGCTGGGTCCAAAGCAATTGGGACCCCCGGAGCAGCACCCCGCCCCCCGGCTGAAAGCGGCACGAGCGGAGGAAGGTGGCGCTGGGAGCATGCGCGCGCAGGAGCGTGCGCACACTGGCAACAACAGGTGATCTTTAGACTTTGTTTTTTTTTAAAGAAGCTCGCAGGCTGAAAAAGTGTGGGCACCCCTGGTATACGTAGTCTTCTCCTTAACAGGGTTACAGAACATGGAGAAATTACATCAGCAGGAATTCTCCTTCTGTGAAATTCTGAAGGGAACTGAATGTTGTCACCCTCTAAATGAATAGAAACCCCAAGAAGCTTTGAGAAGTAGCGTCAAATGGTGCAATATTAATGAGTACAAATCACCAGTTTGGATGAGCATTACTATGAGTCAACATGGGACCTCTAAACTCCAGGAGTAATGGCTTGAGTTGAATCTTGGTATTTCTGAATTATGGCATGCTCTGTTTTTGGAAAGATCTCAGTGAAGTTCAAGCATGATGCCATTCAGTTTTTATCTGCTTCCTTTATTATGCTACACTCTTGGGAATAAGCCTGTTAAGCTAATTCCATGGAATAATTTAATTTTCTGTTTGACAAACTGTATAAAGCAATCCTATGCATATTAATTTAAAGTCCCATGTGGTTGGGAGTAAGTATATAAAGCACTTCATTTTTATGATGGAGATAGAGTCAGAAATTATTATACACCCAGAACTTTTATATGTCTCTGCCCTTCATGGCATATTGATTTTTGAAAAATAATTATTGAACTTTTATGCTCCTGGCTAGTATAACAGTACGATTTCCAAGTTGTGGATCAAAAAATTGACTCTCTAAGATTAATTTGGCATGTCCTTTTAATAATAACAAGAAGACCGACTGGTCATTCCTGAAGATTGTAGAAGACCAATGACCACAAACCCTAAATTGGAAGACTGATGAAAACTGAGCATGCTCAGGAGCCACAGAGCACACTATGAGTAGTGATGGGGAGGAAATTGGAGGAATGGCTAGCAGAACTGTTGTCCCACATATTTAGCTTCCTGAGACAGCATATTAAATGATATCTAACCTCAGCCCAGGCCCGGATTACTCATAAGGCCAGACTAGGCCATGGCCTCGGGCGGCAGGTTTTGGGGGCAGCAGATTTGGCCCCGAAAACATTATTAATATTTTTTTGAAAACCCGCCCCCTCACCGCGCTTTCCCCCCGCCCTCTCCCGAAAATGTCATCATACCTCGGGAGAGGGCGGGGGGAGAGCGCTGTGAGGGGGCGGGTAGGAGGGAATGGCGCCCTCCCCTCGCCTGGGCCACCCGCTTGCAAAGGAAGGAGGCGGCCAGGAGGAGGACGGGAAGCTCCGCCCCACCAGCGGGAATGCATGCATGCGCATGCACGCACGCCAGCGGGCTTCCCTTCCTCCTCCTCCTCCTGGCCGCCTCCTTCCTTTGCAAGGGGGCAGCCCAGGCGGCGAGGAGGAGGGTGGGACTTCCCTTCATCCTCCTCATGCCTTCCTTTCAGTCGCGGGAGGAGGAGGTGGATGGAAGCCGCGCGGCACTGCTCGTGAGGCTTCCGTCCACCTCCTCCTCCTCTTCCCGCGACCGAAAGGAAGGTGCGAGGAGGATGAAGGAAGTCCCGCCCTCTCTCTCGCGCCTCCTTTGGTCGCGGGAGGTGGAGGAGGCGGCGGACGGAAGCCCCACAAGCAGTGCCGCGCGGCTTCCGTTCACCTCCCTCCTCCCGCGACCGAAAGGAAGGCGCGAGGTGGATGGAAGCCGTGGGGCCGGGGCTGCTGCAGCACATGCGCAGCAGCGCCCTGGGGGCGTGGCTTTCCACGCCCTGGGGGGGGGCGGCGTGGGGCGGCTTGGCCTCGGGCAGCCGAAGAGCCTAATCCGGGCCTGCCTCAGCCACAAAGTTGAGGGAAATAGGGCAGAAAATCCCATCAATCTGTCTGACATGAATGAAAATCCAGTAATAGCACAGAATATCCCCTATCCTAAATGCTTGGGATCGTGTTTTGGATTTTTGAATATCTGTCATTTTATATATGTGCATAATGAGATATCTTGAAGATGAAACCCAAATCTAAACATAAAATTTCACATGCATCTTACACACATAGCCTGAAAGTTTTTTGTAATGTTGTGCATGAAACAAAGTTGGCATACTCTGAATCACCAAAAAGCAAAGGTGCTACTGTCTCAGCCACCCATGTGGGATATTTTGAGTTCTGGATTTTCCAATAAGGCATGTTCAACTTGCATTGCATGCACTTTGTTGCCAGAGGGAGGCTCTTCATCCTACTTTGTGGAAGGGGTGCTACTGGCTGGCTAGAATCTGTTACACACAAAAGAGAAAAGCTGTACCTCCTTGTAACACACTACACACTAGGACAACAAGAGTTTGTGCTCAATATACAAAAAGCCAATGCGATTGTGTTGTCAAAACATATTTCATTAATGAGTTTATAAAGCATGTAATATATTCTAATAAATACAAGATGCTGTGTAAATAACGTGTAAAATACTTAGCATATAGGAGTCTGGAGTATCTGGAAGCCCGTAATGGGAAATCAGAGTTTGTTGTCCGGATTAAATGTCCATGCGGAAAGGATCCATCGATTGTTGGAATAGAGGTATCCAATAGGTAGTTATAATCCAAAGTTCTCTATTTTGCAAATTGCAGGCAAATATTTATCATAGCATTATATACGATTTGAATCATAGAGAGATGCAGGATCTATTGACCCGAAGGTGATTCTATGATTCAAATCGTATATAAGGCTATGATAAATATTTGCCTGCAATTTGCAAAATAGAGTACAATACTCCCATGGATTACCTCTGAGGAAGCTTTGGAACTCCCTGCGAAATGGTTGAGCTCCATATAATACCGTCAGGCACCCACACAGAACTACTGTACAACTTTTGTTTATAAAGCAACTTGCACAAATAGAGCACGGAGCTCTGGAGTCTCCTTTACCATTTCATGGATGTCGAACTTTGGATTATAACTACCTATTGGATACCTCTATTCCAACAATCGATGGATCCTTTCCACATGGACATTTAATCCGGACTATATAGAACACGAACTCTGATTTCCCATTACGGACTTCGAGATACTCCAGACTCCTATATGCTAAGTATTTTGCACTTTATTTGCACAGCGTCTTGTATTTATTAGAATATTTTACATGCTTTATAAACTCATTAATGAAATATGTTTTGACAACACAATTGCATTGGCTTTTTGTATATTGAGCACAAACTCTTTGTGGCTAGAATCTGTACCATGAGCATTGCCTTCGGAAGAGCGAATAGCCGGCAAGATTTCTGTTTGTTTCTTATAAACCAGCAAAGAGGAACTATTCTATATTGTATCTAAGAATTAATTCACTAGCTAATTGACAACAGAGTTTGTCAATCTGTGAGGCCTTTATCATTAATCTATTAATAATAGATTAATACTAAAGATGGGAAAGATGTGGCCACACAAATGTTGTGAGGCAATAACACCCAATACACATTTCCAGCATAGACAATGGTGAGAAATGTTGGAACCGAAGTTGAGCAAAATCTGAAGGGTCACTTTATTCTTACCCTAGCTTTGTTATTGTTGCATTTCTTTAGTTTTTGACTTACAGAGACCTTGAGATAAATCTATAATGGAGTTTTCTTGGCATGATTTGTTCAGTGGAAGTTTGCCTTTGTCTTCCTCTGAGGTTGAGAGATGAGGCTGGCTGAAGGTCACCCCATGGGTTTTCATGGATGAATGGGGATATTCCAATTCCTTCGAAAGATATATAGTAGGGTTGTGCAATCTGGGTAAACCTTGACCTTTTTTGTGTCCTGGATTTTGGTGGGAGCCCCAATCCATTTTTGGAAACCTCCTGAAATCTGGAGGACACATATCTCATTCATACTGAGGTGGTGAAATATACTTTTTTCATTTGGGCTGCAGGCAGCAGGCACAAGCACTTTCTGGGCCTGCACGCCACACACATACACACTCTCCAAGGCAAGGAGGCAAGTTCTGTTTCTTACTCTAGAGGAGGTGCTTGGTGCAGGCAGGTATGCGTGCTTTCAGGGCCTGCACACCACACACATGCACTCTCCAAGGCAAGGAGGCAAGTTCTGTTTCTTACTCTAGAGGAGGTGCTTGGTGCAGGTAGATACACTTTCAAGGCCTGCACACCACATACAAGCACTCTCCAAGGCAAGAAGGCAAGTTCTGTTTCTTACTCTATAGGAGGTGCTTGGTGCATGGAGGTACGCGTGCTTTTAGGGCCTGCACGCCACACACATGCCCTCTCCAAGGCAAGGAGGCAAGTTCTGTTTCTTACTCTAGAGGAGGTGCTTGGTGCATGGAGGAATGTGAGCTTTCAGGGCCTGCACGCCACCAGGGGCGGTCTCACCTCTCCGGGGGGGGCGAGCCTTATTTTGCACCCCCATGGCTGCTGGGCCGCGGCGCGGCGGCGCGGCGGCCCGCACGGCAGCCGCGCGGCAATGCCAAGCGCAGCTGCGCGGCTGCGTCACATGCAACTGCGCGTGCACGCCGGCATCCCGCGCAGCAGCGCGGCTGCATCCCACGTGGCTGCGCCGGCGGCGACAGAGGCACGGGCAGCACTGGCTCCCGGGCAGGAGGCGCGGCGGGGGCGGGGCGGGGTGGCCTGCGTGGCGGCGCCCTCCCAGGCGACAACGCCCCTCCCAGGAACCGTCGCCCTACGCGGCCGCTTAGTCGGCGGAATGGCAAAGGCCGGCACTGCACACCACACACATGCCCTCTCCAAGGCAAGGAGGCAAGTTCTGTTTCTTACTCTAGAGGAGGTGCTTGGTGCATGGAGGTATGCGTGCTTTTAGGGCCTGCACGCCACACACATGCCCTCTCCAAGGCAAGGAGGCAAGTTCTGTTTATTACTCTAGAGGAGGTGCTTGGTGCATGTAGCGTGGCTGCGCATGCGCGCCGGCATCTTGCACAGCTGAACGAGTGCGTCCGGTGCGGCTGCACCACTGGCTGCGCCGGCGGCGACAGAGGCACGGGCAGCACTGGCTCCCGGGCAGGAGGCACGGTGGAGGGGCGCGGCGGGGTGGCCAGCGTGCCGGTGCCCCTCCCAGGCGGCGACGCCCCTCCCAGAACCCGTTGCTCTACACGGCCGCTTAGTCGGCGGAATGGCAAAGGCCGGAACTGCACACCACACACATGCCCTCTCCAAGGCAAGGAGGCAAGTTCTGTTTCTTACTCTAGAGGAGGTGCTTGGTGCATGGAGGTATGCGTGCTTTTAGGGCCTGCACGCCACACACATGCCCTCTCCAAGGCAAGGAGGCAAGTTCTGTTTTTTACTCTAGAGGAGGTGCTTGGTGCATGGAGGTACGCGTGCTTTCAAGGCCTGCACGCCACATACATGCCCTCTCCAAGGCAAGGAAGCAAGTTCTGTTTCTTACTCTAGAGGAGGTGCTTGGTGCATGGAGGTATGCGTGCTTTCAGGGCCTGCACACCATACACATGCACTCTCCCAGGCATGGAGGCAAGTTCTGTTTCTTACTCTAGAGCAGTGGTTCTCAACCTGTGGGTCCCCAGGTGTTTTGGCCTACAACTCCCAGAATTCCGAGCCAGTTTACCAGCTGTTAGGGTTTCTGGGAGTTGGAGGCCAAAACATCTGGGGACCCCCAGGTTGAGAACCACTGCTCTAGAGGGGGTGCTTGGTGCAGACAGGTACATGTGCTTTCAGGGCCTGCACACCACACACATGCACTCTCCCAGGCATGGAGGCAAGTTCTGTTTCTTACTCTAGAGAAGGTGCTTGGCTGAAGGCAGGTGTGCACACTTTCTGAGGCTGCATGCCACACACATGCACCCTTTCCAAAGTAAGGAGGCTGCTCACGTAAAGTAGGTGAAGAGCCAGGATTGGCTTCTGCTTGCTTTTGTGTCAAGCTGACTTTCGTATGGGGAGGGAGCAGGCATGTAGCCAGGGGGGGCTAAGGGGGCTTCAGCCCCCGAAATTCTCAGGGTTGTCCGCGAGAAGGCCTTACTGGTACATTATTTAAACTGTTATGTTTATTCTTATCATGATCTGATCACCATGCTCATTATATCCCACATTAATGGGGCTATTGGGATAACAATACAAAAGGTTTGCTAGGGTAGACCCTCTTTCACCCAGTCTCAGCCCCCCCGAGCCAAACTCAGCCCCCCGAACCAAAATCCTGGCTACGGCCCTGGGAGGGGGCTTCCCGTTACATGCTCCCAAAGGTAACAAAAGAATGGATGTAACTAAGGAAATAGATCCGCACACAACTCTAATATGTAGTGCATGTCCAAGAGATAGATTCAATGAGCTCATCGGAAACAGTAGCTGTCAAACCCCAAGGAACTGTATTGTGGGCACTAGGCCTGGTGGTACTCATATTTTCTTAGATTACTCTAGAAGAGGCCAAGTAAAGGTTTGGAAGTTCCATCTTATTATCTGACACACTATCTCAGGGGTGGGCAAACTGCGGCCCGGGGGCCGGATGCGGCCCTTTGGCTGATTCTATCCGGCCCGCCTAAGGGCCTCTGGCTTGCCTCCCCTGCCTGCCCTCTGCATAAAAATCTCCAGAGAAGGGGACTATAAAGAAGCATTATTTTATTTTAGTGGTTTTTATTATTATTGTATAATAATTTTATAACAATAATAAAATAATATAATAAATAATATAATATAATGTTATATGATATATTATAATTTCAATATATTATGCTTATATATACTGTATATACTATAATAATTATATTAATACTAATAATATATGAATATTTCTTGATATATTAATATGTTAATATTAATGATGTGTAATATATAGTAAATATAGTAAGTGAATAAATAAATAAATTATGTAGATTAGCATGTAGTTCCGCCTTTAGGTGCGGCCCTCCATAATATTTTTTGTCTCTCGTGTGGCCCCTTGGAAAAAATAGTTGCCCACCCCTGCACTATCTACTCAAAACTATGTGCCATTGAATTCACTTGTTCCAGGAAAGTGAGTCTAGGATTGCAGTTTTCATTCTCAATTCCTGTCTTCATTCCTGACGGAACATGTAAATTCATAATAGGAAGGAACATATGGGAAGAACCAGAATGACAAACAAAAATGCTGATCCACTTGTCTGCCAAATTCTACCCCACACATCCCTTCTTTTAAATCCAGCCCTGAACCCTGTTTTCTTTTCAGCAAAGGAGAATCATTCAGAATGCATATAATCTGACATGAGAGATATAAATCATCCATGGACTTGCATGCATAGTTACAGCCTGGCATTGCCATAGAAACAGATACACAAATGCTAATGAATGCAAGCTTTGCTCCTAAGGAGGCTGGCCATATTATTAAAGACAGGTTCTTCTGAAACTTGGCTACTACTGTAGAAGAGAGGATTTCTGTAGGAGAGAGAAGCTCAACAGAAATGCTTGTAATGTAACAGACAGTATGGTAGGATTGCTGTATTGGGACTAAGGCTCAGATTCCCACTTGTCTATGGATTCCCATTAGATCACTTTGGAAAAGCTATTCCCTCTCAGCCTTAGTGGAAATCAGAATACCCAAATGGTAGAGCCTTAGCAGGCATGTAGCCGGGGGGGGGCCTTCAGGGGCTTCAGCCCCCTCCCCATTTTCAGGGTGGTCCGCGAGAAGGCCTTACTGGTACATTATTTAGACTGTTATGTTTATTCATATCATGATCTGATCACCATGCTCAATATATCCCATATGCATGGGAGTATTGAGAGAACGATACAAAAGGTTTGGCAGGGGAGACCCTCTCTCACTCAGCCCCCCCCCCCAATCAAACTTAGTCCCGTCCCGTCCATCCATCCCCCCAAATCAAAATCCTGGCTACGGCCCTGAGTCTTAGCATCAGCATAAGTTGAAAACAACTTGAACACACACAAGAACAACTCTGACTCCTATATGCATGTAGAATGATACAGGGTGTCAAGGTGGGTCTCTTTCACACTCAGTGGTGGACTGGGAAGGGGTCAGCTTGCCTGATGGTAAGGGGGGACCCTTTAATATAATAATAATATACTTTATTTATATTCCGCTCTGTCTCCTCGAGGGGACTCAGAGCGGATTACAGAATACATGTATGGCAAACATTCAGTGCCATTATACAATTAACAAAGACAGACAATACATAGACAAGGTCAAGGCTTCCCTCTTTTTCATTTCCAGCATCTGGAGGCTGTGCTTGACTCGGCCATGGGGAGGTGGTGCTGATCCATTTTTCCATGCTGAGGAGCTTGTTGTCCATGAACACCTTCCTGATCGCGTTGCCGGCATGTCTTCATAGGCACCTTTTTACCAGCAGTACCTATTTATCTACTCAGATTGCTGTTTTCGAACTGCTTGGTAAGCAGAAACTAGGGCTGATGGCACGAGCTCACTCCACCCACAGCTTGAACTTTGCAGTCTGGGAGTGGTTCTAGACTCATAACTGAGTCTGGAACCCTCAGGAAACTTTTGCACAGTTTTGGCCAGGGAAACATTTGCACAGTTAAGACTCATGAGCCAGCTACACCCGTACCTTGGGAAGTCTGATCTGGCCACGGTGGTCCATGCTCTGGTTACATCCCGAATAGATTACTGCAACACAATCTATGTGGGGCTGCCTTTGAAGACTGTTCAGAAACTTCAATTAGTTCAGTGGGCGGCAGCCAGGCTACTAACTGGAGCAACATACAGGGAGCATACCACTCTTCTGTTGTGTCAGTTCCACTGGCTGCCGATCCAATTCTGAGCACAATTCAAAGTGCTGGTTTTGACCTTTAAAGCCCTTTACAGTTCTGGCCCAGCTTATTTGTCCGAATGTATCTCCCCTTATGTCCCACCTCGAAATTTACGATCTTCCAGGGACGCCATGCTCTCGATTCCACCTTCATCGCAAATACGTTTGATGGGGACGAGGGACAAGGCCTTCTCGGTAGTGGCCCCTCGCCTGTGGAACTCGCTCCCCAGCAAAATAAGATCATCTTCTTCCCCCCTTTCCTTTAGAAAAAAACTAAAGACGTGGCTTTGGTACCGGGCGTTTGGTTGGTGTGGAGCAGCGGATGGACAATTGAGTAATGACAATGTTTTGGAGGCGGACTGCGGATTGGCTTGGACAGCCTATGAATGTGGAACAGGGATTATGTAGTTGTTCTGATATGTAATTGATTTTAATCTGTGGTTGTACTTGATGTGTTGTAGTTTTGTACTTAGGTATAGGGCATTGAATTGTTGCCTTTTGTCAACCGTCCTGAGTCACCCTTCGGGGGTAGAGAAGGGCAGGTTATAAATGAAATAAATAAATAAACTTTCCAGTTGACAAGACTTTCTGTAGCTGGAAGCTTAACCCACTCTGCTAACACAGCCCAACACTGCGAAAAATGTGAATGAGCTTTTAGTAGCTTGAAGACGTAATAGAAGCTCTAATATTATTACTGCATAGAACTAAAATTGTGTAAAAATGAGTAATATTGTTTTCAAGCATTCTTTAGATTTATATATATAATGATCTCTGAAAAAATAATTCTGATTCAGGTTATGTGAGTCCGATGCATATGTTTTATACTTAGACTCAAATCTGTGGTATGTGGGCTCCCTTGGTCTCCTGGCAACCAGATTTTTAGACTTATGTATTGCCAAAGGCTTTCATGGCCGAAATCACGGGGTTGCTTTGAGTTTTCGGAGCTGTATAGCCATGCTCCAGAAGCAGTCTCTCCTGATGTTTCGCCTGCATCTATGGCAGGCATCCTTAGAGGTTGCGAGGTCTGTTGGAAACTAGGAAAGTGGGGTTTATATATGTTGAATGTTCAGGGTGGGAGAAAGAACTCTTGTCTGTTTGAGGTATGTGCGAATGTTGCAATTGGCCACCTTTTTAGTCCTAGTTCACCACTGTTCGAGTTCAACCTCTGCAACCAATTCTAGAAAACCCCGAGATCTATAGTATGGCAAGGCACTATAGCACTCAGGCCAAGAATTCAAATTCCCCTCCTTAAACTCTAGTTACTAGAATTCCTTACTGTTACTAAGGCAGTGGAAGCAGAATCAAAGCATTAGGGTGCACCTACATTGCTTCTATAGCAGTGTTTCTCAACCTGGGGATCGCAAGGTGGTGTCAGAGGGGGCGCCAAAGACTATCGGAAAACACAGTATTTTCTGTTGCTCATGGGGGTGCTGTGTGGGAAGTTTGGTCCAATTCTATCGTTGGTGGAGTTCAGAATGTGCTTTGATTGTAGGTGAACTATAAATTTCAGTAACTACAACTCCCCAATGTCAAATCCGTTCCCCCCAAACTCCACCAGTATTCACAATTGGGCATATCAAATATTCATACCCAAGTTTGGTCCAGATCCATCATTGTTTGAGTCTACAGTGGTCTCTGGATGAGGTGAACTACAACTCCAAAACTCAAAGTCAATGCCCACCAAACCTTTCCAGTATTTTCTGTTGGTCATGGGAGTTCTGGGTGCCAAGACTGGTTCAATTCCATCGTTGGTGGAGTTCAGACGATGTTATCTCGGAGCCCTTTCTAATAACTAATGGAGTGAAACAAGGTTGTGTTCTTGCACCAACCCTATTTACAATCTTCTTCAGCATAATGCTCCAAAGGGCTATGGTAGACCTCGAAGAAGGAGATGGCATATATATACGCTATCGTACTGATGGCAGCTTGTTCAACTTAAGCCGCCTGAGGGATCGCACCAAGTCTCTAAACTATCTAGTCCGTGAGCTACTTTTTGCTGATGATGCTGCCCTTGTCGCCCATTCAGAAGCAGCCCTGCAGCGCCTAACATCCTGCTTTGCAAGAGCTGCAGAGCTGTTTGGGCTGAAAGTCAGCCTGAAGAAAACGGAAGTTCTCTACCAGCCCGCACCACAGGAAGAACACCATCATCCTCACGTCAGCATAGGCAAATCTGTGCTTAAGTCCGTTCAGCAGTTCACCTACCTGGGAAGCATCATCTCTTCAGACGCCAAGATTGATAAAGAGACAGATTAGCAAAGGCATATGGTGCATTCAGAAGGCTTCACAAAAGAGTCTGGAGCAAAAAACACCTGAGGCAAAGCGCCAAAATCAGTGTGTACAGAGTTATCGTACTGTCTATTCTCTTTTACGGGTCTGAAACATGGGTCACCTATCGCCAACACCTACGACTCCTCGAACGCATTCATCAGCGCTGTCTTCGCACAATCCTAAATGTACACTGGACTGACTATGTGATGAATGTTGCTGTCCTTGAGCAAGCAGGGATCACCAGCGTTGAGGCCATGCTATTGAGAACACAGCTGCGCTGGGCAGGGCATATCTCTAGGATGGAGGACCACTGCCTCCCAAAGATACTACTCTATGGTGAACTCGCCACAGTCAGAGCAAGAGAGGCACCCCCCAAAAGAGATATCAGGACTCCCTGAAACAACATCTCAGGCTCGGCCAGATTGATCACCAACAATGGTCCACCCTGGCCCTCACATCGGGAGGCATGGATATGCACTATCCACAATGCTGCGGCCTCTTTTGAGAAGACACACCAAATGGGTCTCGAAGAGAAACGACAACGCAGAAAGAACCGCAACTTGGAAACAACATCACCCAAGGAGACTTTCTGCTGTGCTTCCTGCAACTGGATTTGCCTATTTTGGATTGGTCTTTTTTGTCATCAACGTGCTTGTAAAAAGCGTGGGATGAGTCCTTCCTAAAAATCTTCGTTCGCGAAGTAATGTTGAGATAAATTCCAGCAACTACAACTCCAAAATGCTAGAAACGTGAGGTAATTGGGGGCCACCCTAGCACCTCCTGGGTGGGGAATTCAGGGCTATACATCAGAAGCAGGAGCAGTTGGCTTTCACTGGTAACAAACAACTCTGATGCATATGCCTTTGCTCCAATTGTACGTATCTGCTTCTAGGATTTAGTGATCATTACCCGTTGTTTGATGTAAGACTGCTGTTTACTTTGGACTTTATCAGAGACTTGAGTATTGTGTCTGCATTAAGACTTCCTTGCTTCCTTTTGCATTGTTCAACTGTGTGTGCTCTTCTCTTGTGTTTGCTGAAGTAAAGCATTTTTCATTTACTTCCAACATGGTATGAAGGCTGTTCTTGAAGAACGAATCAGGACGTAGCTCAGACATGGGCAAACTTTGGTCCACCAACTGTTTTGGACTTCAGCTCCCACAATTCCTAACAGGCTCAGCCCCTTTCCTTTCCCCCCTCAGCCGCGGAAAACAAAAGGGCCTGAGACTGTTAGGAATTGTGGGAGCTGAAGTCCAAAACACCTGGAGGAAGGGCCGAAGTTGGCCCACGCCTGGTATAGATGCACCCTATTGCAATGTTATGAGCCATCCCCTGCCACGTGTTGCTGGGGCCCAGTCTGGTGATCTGGAAAATAAAGTAATGAGAAAGTGTTGGTTTCTAATATATGTAATTTCTTTATGCTTGTGGGTAAACAGTATGCTTGCTGTTTCTTTGTCAGTGTTGATGTAGAGATTGTCTGGTTTGCCTACTATGGAACATGCAACATATAATTGTCCTTTTTTGGGGGTCCCTTTCAAACCTATGATACTATATCTCTGTGTGTGAAACATATATATCTATCTATATCTATGGCTGGATGGCTCTTTGTCAGGAGGGCTTTGATTACGTTTTCTTGCCCTGGTGAAGAGAGTTGGACTAGATGGCCTTAAGTGTTTTCTGTTGGTCATGGGGGTTCTGTGTGGGAAGTTTGCCCCAATTCTATCATTGGTGGGGTTCAGAATGCTCTTTGATTGTTGGTGAACCATAAATCCCAGTAACTACAATGCCCAAATGTCAAGGTCTATTTCCTCTAAATGCCATCTGTGTCCATATTTGGGCATATGGAATATTCGTGCCAAGTTTGATCCAGACCCATCATTGTTTTCCACAGTGCTCTCTGGATGTAGGTGTACTACAACTCCCAAACTCAAGGTCAATGCCCACCAACCCCTTCTAGTGTTTTCTGTCGGGTCATGGGAGTCCTGTGTGCCACATTTGGTTCAATTCCATCATTGGTGGAGTCCAGAATGCTCTTTGATTGTAGGTGAACTATAAATCCCAGCAACTACAACTCCCAAATGACAATATCAGTTTTTTTTAGTGATGGTCACCCCTTGGGTTAGTAAGTGTTTTGTGGTCATATTTGGTGGCAATACATCCAGTGGTATTTGAGTTATGTTAATCCCACAAATGAACATTACATTTTTATTTGTGTAGACTAGCTGTACTGTCACGCATTGCTGTGGCCAACCTTTCCTCCCTCTTTCTCTCTTCCTTTCCTTCCCTTTTTTTCTTTCATTCTCTCCTTCCTTCCTTCTCTTCTCCTTCCCTTCCTCTCCCCGCCCCCTTTCCCCCTTCCTCTTTCTCCCCTTTCTTCCTTCTCTACCTATTCTGGGACTGTAACACCCAGCAGTCTTCCTGATCAATTTAAATATCTACCTACCAGGCCCGTAGGCCCTGGGATTTTGATTGGGAGGGGGGGTGTGAGTTTGATTTGGGGGAGCTGAGTCTGAGTGAGAGAGGATCTGCCCTAGCAAACCTTTTGTATCATTATCCCAATAACACCCCCATGCACATGCAATATATTGAGCATGGTGATCAGATCATGATATGAATAAACATAACAGTTTAAATAATGTACCAGTAAGGCCTTCTTGTGGATCACCCTGAGCCGGCTATATACCTACCCATCTCTATCTAATCTAACTATCTTATCTATCTGGAGGATTGCTGGGAGTTGCAGTCCAGGAATAGGAAATTGGAAATATGCAGGGATTGGGATGCTCTCAAAGAAATCCAAGGAGAAGGAAGCTTGCAGCTTGGAAGCAGTGCATTTGGATCATAATCTTCTCCTAAAGGGCCTGGCGTAGGGAATGCTGGGAGCTATAGTCCAGAAGAGAGTGGGGATATGTTATTATGTGTTTTGTTTGTCAGGGAGAGTCATTTTTGCACATGCGTTGTAGCGTCTTTTTCCTTTTTGGATTTTAAGTCCCGTCCACTGTGTTTTTCAGTGTTTTCAGGAGTGATGGTCACTCATTGGCCTGAGAGGTGTGTCCAAAATTTGTGTCCAAATTTGGTGTCAATTCACCTAGTGGTTTTTGAGTTATGTTAATCCCACAAACATTACATTTTTATAGCGATAGATGCATAGATAGATGGGAAAACAAAGCCTTGGTCATGATCAGGGGTGGATCACGCCATTACGCCGATTACGCACCCGTGTAAGGCTCCACTTACTCAGGGGTGCCAACATGGGCCATCTTTGACTCCCCTTCGCCCATTCCGCTGCCTTTCTTCTCTGGCGCTCAGGGAGAATTAGAAGAGCGTGCTGCCGGAGGAGAACAAGACACGCTGGCTACAGCATCCTGCTTCAGTCAGGGAGGAGAGCCTGCCAGAGAGTGCGTGCGCACATGCAGCCCACTTCCTCCTCCAAACATGAGCACGTGTCTCTCCCCTTGCATGTGGCCCCCAACACAGCAAGCAGGCAGAGGAGGGGGCTCCTCTTCGGTGGGCCTCTCCGCGCGGCTGCCCCGGGGCTTGGCTTTGATGGGCAGCGGCTCGGCTTTGGGGGGCGAGGCGGGGCTGGCCCCATGGCTGAGCGAGTGGAGGGAGTCAGCCGTCATGGTGCACACAGAGCCAGACGGGGTTCCATGCAACCCGTCCCGCCCGCCTTTTTCGGCAGCGCCGCCAGGAGCCCCCCGGAAGAGAGGATGTGCTGGGAGGAAGAAGATCGGTGGGATCCGGGTGGACCTCTGTCGGGAGGGGTTGCACCGTGCCTGCTGGGGAGGCAGGAGCAGGCTAGGCTGGATGGCCCTTGGGGCCCCTCCCAACTCTAGAAGTCTAGCAACAACAGTAATAAGAATAATGTACAATAATATATTAATTCTGAATATATAATAATAATTCCTTCTTGGCATTAGGGGGTTGGACTGGATGGCCCTTGCAGCCCCTTCGAACTCTAGGAGTCTAATAATAGCAATAATGATGATAGCAATAATGATAACAATAATAATGTAGAATATATTAATTCCTATTCAGGCCCGGATTATCCATAAGGTCACCCTAGGCCATGGCATAGGGGCGCAAGCCAAGGGGGGCACAATTCACACGGACCCCCCCCCCCAAACCGCAACACAACTCTTTCTCTCTCTTAGGGGAGGGCAGGGGGAGAGTGCTGCGAGGGAGCGGGGGAGGAGGGAATGGCGCCCCCCCAGTCAAGGAAGGAGGGTGCGAGGCGCGCCGCGAAGAGGAGGCGGGGGCTTCCCTTTCTTCCTCCTCCTTGCACGTGACCACCTTCTCAAGAAAGGAGGGCATGCCCAGAAGAGGAGGCGGAGGGAAGCCCCGCCCCCGGGGCCGATGCCGGCATCGGGGCATGGCTTCCCTTCCTTCCTCCTCCTCATGCGCACCCTCCTTCTCAAGAAAGGAGGGTGCGCTCAGAAGAGGAGGAGAGGGAGGGAAGCCCCGGCCCCTCGGGGCCGATGCCAGCCCTGGGGGCGGGGCTTCCCTTCCTCCTCCTTACACGCACCCTCCTTCTCAAGAAAGGGAGGTGGGGGCTTCCCTCTGTCTCCCCCTCTTCTGGGCGCGCCCTCCTTCCTTGACTCAAGGAAGGAGGGCGCGCGGCGCCGTGAGGAGGAGGTGGGGTGTGTGTGGTAGAGGTTGGTTTGGGGGCGAAATTGCAAAGTGTGCCAAAAGGGGTTAATCCGGGCCTGTTCCTACTTGGAAAGGGGGCTGGACTAGATGGCCCTTGGGTGTTCCTCCCAACTCTGTAAGTCTAGCAACAACAACAGTTAGAATTATGTACAATAATATATTAATTCTCAGGGTGGTCTGCGAGAAGGCCTTGCTGGTACATTATTTAAACTGTTATGTTTATTCATATCATGATCTGATCACCATGCTCATTATATCCCACATTCATGGGGTTATTGGGATAACAATACAAAAGGTTTGCTAGGGTGCAGGGCCGTAGCCAGGATTTTGATTCGGGGGGGGGGCTGAGTTTGGTTCGGGGGGGGGGCTGAGACTGGGTGAAAGAGGGTCTACCCTAGCAAACCTTTTGTATTGTTATCCCAATAACCCCATTAATGTAGGATATAATGAGCATGGTGATCAGATCATGATTTAAATGCACATAACAGTTTAAATAATGTACCAGTAAGACCTTTTCGCGGACCACCCTGAGAACATGCCTGCTAGGATGGACCCTCTTCCACCCAGTCTCAGTCCCCGAATCAAAATCCTGGCTACGGCCCTGTCGCTTACCATTTACAATTACCTTGGTCCAGCCCTGGCTATTATCCACAGGTGGGAGTTTCAGCAGGTGCTTCCCCATCATACAACAGGCACCTGTGCTGACTTTCCCTCTAACCCACAACCAGGGCCGTAGCCAGAATTTTGGTTCCGGGGGCTGAGTTTGGGTGGAAGAGGGTTTACCCTAGCAAACCTTTTGTATTGTTATCCCAATAACCCCATGAAGGTGGGATATAATGAGCATGGTGATCAGATCATGATATGAATAAACATAACAGTTTAGATCAGTGTTTCTCAACCAGTGTGCCGTGGCACACTAGTGTGCCGTGAGCGATCATCAGCTGTGCCGCGAGAAAAGCTCTCTGCCCCCCTTCCTTCCCCCTCCTCCTGCCGAACTCCTGCTGCTTGGGAGAGGAGGAGGAAAGGGACGGGCGGCTGCAAAGAAAAAGAAGAAGGGACCGGGGCACCGCCTCCTTCGGCCGTTTCCTCAACCAGCCTCCAATCTGCCATGACTTCCGCCATGACTCTCGCCCCTTGCTTGTTGAAGCCACGTGGAGGAGGACCCCCGTCTACTGAAGCCTGTCCACCGCTCATGCTCCTCCTCTGTAAGAGAGCTGAAGCCAGGGGGAGGCGGAGCATGACGCAGCCGGGCTCCGCCCCCTCCCCCCGGCTTCAGCATTCCCACAACTTCGCCAGCTTTGAGGGGGCAGTGCCAAGCCAGCGATGGCAGAGCCAGCACAATGCTGGCTTGCCCCCTCAAAGTTGGTGAAGCTGTGGGAGAACTGAAGCCGGGGGGAGGGGCGGGGCATGGCGTGGCGTGGCCTAGATCCGCCCCCCTCCCCCAGCTTAAGCGCCCTCACAGCTTTGCCAGCCTTGAGGGGGCAGTGCCAAGCCAGCGGTGGCAGAACCAGCACAATGCTGGCTTGGCGCTGCCCCCTCAAGGCTGGAGAAGCTATGGGAGAACTGAAGCCAGGGGGCGGGGCATGGTGTGGCCTGACTCCTCCCCTGGTTTCGGCACTCCCAGCAGCTGCTCCCAGCAGCTCACCATCATTTTGTGTCATTTTGGTTGGTGGTGTTCCCCTGGATTTTTTAAATGTTAAAAGTGTGCCACGGCTCAAAAAAGGTTGGGAAACACTGGTTTAGATAGTGTACCAGTAAGGCCTTCTCGCGGACCACCCTGAGAATTTCGGGGGGGGAGCTGAAGCCCCCTTAGCCCCCCCCCTGGCTACATGCCTGGGCACTGGCTATTGTCCACAGGTGGGAGTTTCAGCAGGTGCTTCCCCATCATACAACAGGCACCTGTGCTGACATCCCCTCTAACCCACAAGCCCTTGTCTCCCCCACTTGGGGGGCCCCTTCCTCAAGGCCCAGGGCTTGGCTACAGACCTCCTTGCGCCTAGACATAGCGGGGAGGGGGGCGGGGGAGACTTCCCCATCCCTTAAGAGTTGAGGAAGGGATTGAGGGGAGAAGAGGAGGAGGAGGAAGAAGAGGGAGAGGAGGAGGAGGCACCGCCCCTCCCCTCCCGGAGGAAGCCGCGTGGAGCCGCATTTTCGGGAGGGACGGGCGGATGCAAACCTCTCCCACCAGCGGCAGCAGAAGGAGGAGGAGGAGGAGAAAGGCGAAGCCCTGGTTGGAGCCACACGCCTCGGCTTCAGCTTAGAGCCTCAGCCAGAGGAGGAAGAGGAGGAGGAAGAGGGAAGAAGGGGGTCTGCAGCCAGGCGCAACAAAGCCTCCTTTTCGCTCGGCCGCAACTCAGCCCCGGAGCCGGCTTTGTCTCCCGGGTGGCGGCCTCCTTTGCAGCGGACGAGGAAGGGGCGTTGGGGCTTGGTCCTAGGTAAGAGGGCGAGCGAATGGATGAATGAAAGGGGTGGGGTGCCAGACCCTCCCCCTGGCTCCCTCTCTCTCCGTCTCCTCCTCGTTTGGGGTGCCAGGGAGAGGGGGACAGGCGCCTCTCCTGAACCTCTTGCCTCTTTTGTTTCCCTTTCCCTTCCTGCTGGGGATGCTCTGCAGGTTTTGCACCATTTTGGGCTGCTTGGTTGGAAGCAGGGAGGAGGAAGAGGAAGAGGGGGAGGAGGAGGTTCCCTCTTTGCCTGGGAGAAAGCATCCCTGTCATTGTGTGTTGAGTGAAGCCAATCCGCCCCCCTTTCACACCGGCTCCATCCTTGGTCCCCCCCAAATCCCTCATTTAGGGTCAGAATATTGTATTTATTTCTCTTTGTAAAGAAAACCATGGTGCATGTGGGTGGGCCCCATCCACACCGCCCTATCTCCCAGAATATCAAGGCAGAACATCCCACAAGATCGATTGTCGAAAGCTGGAATCATTGGGTTGTTGTAGGTTTTTCGGGCCATATGGCCATGTTCGAGAAGCATTCTCTCCTGCCGTTTCGCCTGCATCTATGGCAGGTATCCTCAGAGGTGGTGGGGGGTCTCACAACCTCTTTTTTGGCCTATGTTCGAGAAGCATTCTCTCCTGACATTTCACCTGCATCTATGGCAGGTATTCTCAGAGGTGCTGGGCGGGTCTCACAACCTCTTTTTCGGGCTGTATGGCCATGTTGGAGGAGCATCCTCTCCTGACGTTTCGCCTGCATCTATGGCAGGTATCCTCAGAGGTGGTGGGGGTCTCACAACCTCTTTTTCGGGCTATATGGCCATGTTCGAGGAGCATTCTCTCCTGACGTTTCACCTGCATCTATGGCAGGTATCCTCAGAGGTGGTGGGGGTCTCACAACCTCTTTTTCGGGCTATATGGCCATGTTTGAGGAGCATTCTCTCCTGACGTTTCGCCTGCATCTATGGCAGGTATCCTCATAGGTGGTGGGGGTCTCACAATCTCTTTTTCGGGCTATATGGCCATGTTCGAGGAGCATTCTCTCCTGACGTTTCGCCTGCATCTATGGCAGGTATTCTCAGAGGTGGTAGGGGTCTCACAACCTCTTTTTCGGGCTATATGGCCATGTTCGAGGAGCATTCTCTCCTGACGTTTCGCCTACATCTATGGCAGGTATTCTCAGAGGTGGTAGGGGTCTCACAACCTCTTTTTAGGGCTATATGGCCATGTTCGAGGAGCATCCTCTCCTGACGTTTCGCCTGCATCTATGGCAGGTATCCTCAGAGGTGGTGGGGGTCTCACAACCTCTTTTTCGGACTGTATGGCCATGTTCAAGGAGCATCCCCTCCTGACGTTTCGCCTGCATCTATGGCAGGTATCCTCAGAGGTGGTGGGGGGTCTCACAACCTCTTTTTCGGGCTATATGGCCATGTTCGAGGAGCATCCTCTCCTGATGTTTCGCCTGCATCTATGGCAGGTATCCTCAGAGGTGGTGGGGGTCTCACAATCTCTTTTTCGGGCTATATGGCCATGTTCGAGGAGCATTCTCTCCTGACGTTTCGCCTGCATCTATGGCAGGTATCCTCAGAGGTGGTGGGGGTCTCACAACCTCTTTTTCGGGCTATATGGCCATGTTCGAGGAGCATCCTCTCCTGTCATTTTGCCTGCATCTATGGCAGGTATCCTCAGAGGTGGTGGGGGTCTCACAACCTCTTTTTCGGGCTATATGGCCATGTTCGAGGAGCATTCTCTCCTGACGTTTCGCCTGCATCTATGGCAGGTATCCTCAGAGGTGGTGGGGGTCTCACAACCTCTTTTTCGGGCTATATGGCCATGTTCGAGGAGCATCCTCTCCTGACGTTTCGCCTGCATCTATGGCAGGTGTCCTCAGAGGTGGTGGGGGTCTCACAACCTCTTTTTCGGGCTATATGGCCATGTTTGAGGAGCATCCTCTCCTGACGTTTCGCCTGCATCTATGGCAGATATCCTCAGAGGTGGTGGGGGGTCTCACAACCTCTTTTTTGGGCTATATGGCCATGTTCGAGGAGCATCCTCTCCTGTCATTTTGCCTGCATCTATGGCAGGTGTCCTCAGAGGTGGTGGGGGTCTCACAACCTCTTTTTTGGGCTATGTTCAAGAAGCATTCTCTCCTGATGTTTCACCTGTATCTATGGCAGGTATTCTCAGAGGTACTGGGGGGTCTCACAACCTCTTTTTCGCGCTATATGGCCATGTTCGAGGAGCATCCTCACCTGACGTTTTGCCTGCATCTATGGCAGGTATCCTCAGAGGTGGTGGTGGTGGTGGGGGTCTTACAACCTCTGAGGATGCCTGCCATAGATGCAGGCGAAACATCAGGAGAGAATGCTCCTTGAACATGGCCATATAGCCCGAAAAACCTACAACAACCCAGAATATCTGCTGTGAACTGGAACAGATGGCCGTGTGGACTCAAATAACCCAGTTCAAAGCAGATCTTGTGAGGTTTTCTGCCTTGATATCCTGGGAGATAAGGCTGTGTGGAAGAGAGACCATCCTTTTATGCCCTGGCAACTGCAGCATAGCTTTAAACTTGCAGGCGGAGGCAGGAGAAACGTGCTCCGTCTGCTAAGATGGGGGCAGATGGTGACACCTCCTTTTTGATGAAGGGATGCCAAGAGGCTATTTTCCTTGCTGGGTTAAATGGCCATAAAGTCTGTTATCATCTATGGCTTAATCCACGTGGCTTATCACTCTATATTTAAAACTCTTGCACCACATTATTTTTTTTATATATAAAAAATCACCTTATATAACGGAGAGCAGTGGATTTTCCTCTAATGACATCCTAAACCGAGCCTATTGTTCAATCTTTGGTCTGGTTTGTTATTGATTTGTGGTGCGTGTTTGGGTCTGCCTTGGATTTCTTTCTGAAATGACTCATCCTGGTGGTGATGTGCCCATAATGAATGGATGTGGCGTGCACTGTGGGGCAGAAAGGTCTTCGCAGGGTGTGTTCCCTTATATATTAAGTGTCAGTCGGAGCCTCAAAATGGATTTATTACCTCCACCTTTGAATCCATTATGTCATGGCTTTTATAGCATTCAGTGATGGACTTAATTTTGTAGAATCCAGTGATGTGGGAAGTGTGCTCTGTGCACATATTTGGGAGTGACATGGCCATGTTGGGCTCGAATGGCATCGTCTTGATCCCATTCCAGCCGTTCTAATTAAATAGGATCGCCTCCTCTTAAAACTTCTGCATTTTTGCAGAAATAAATCTCCATTTAGACCTACATTTTCATCCTCTGCCGTTTTTGCTTAGTTTCCCACTTGATTTGCACAGGGCAGTCAATCTCTCTGCTCGTTTAGATGCCGATCCATTGTTGCAATGCTGGAGGAGTGTCACTTTGCTTTATATAAGCTGCTCTCGGGTTTGGAATGCAGAATATATTTAAAATGTCGGTGTTTGGATTTGGGGCCTAAACTGGGCCTCCAGCATGCCTTCAAATGCCATGTCATGGTTCCTGCTCTACCTCATTGGCTCTTGGGCTTGGAGCTTTAATTTGGGAAGGGGGTGCGTTCCACAACATGTAGACTGAGAAGCTGAGAACTCCCATAAGCAGTGCATGGAGCTTATTGCCCAACTTAGACAAAATGGTTAATTCATAGAAATGATGTGAGGCTCCTTCCACGCAGCTGAATAAAATCCCACAATATCTGAGTTGAACTGGAATATTTATTTATTTATTTATTTATTATTCGGGCTTCTATGCCGCCGACTCCCTGAGGCTCGCGGCGGCTTACAGGAGCCGAAGGGCGCAGTAAAATACAGGCAATAAGCAGTTAAAAACAATTAAAAACAACAGCAGTACAGTAATTAATAACACAGTTAAAACAATGAACAGCACATCATCCTCAGAAGAACGAATAGATGGCGGGGCATGGGCAGGACTTACTCACCAAAGGCCTGCTTAAACAGGTATGTTTTACAGGCCTGTCTAAATGGGAGCACGTCCTTCATGGCCCGAGTTCCGGCCGGGAGGCGTTCCACAGCGTAGGTGCTATGACAGAGAAGAGCTCCGCTGAATCGCAGTCAGCCCATCTAGTTTAGCTGAAGGTATCTCAGGAGATTGGAGTCCTCAGACCGAAGATCTCGGAGGGCAATATGGGGTGAGACGGTCCCTCAAATACGCTGGCCCCAGGCCGTGTAAGGCCTTAAAGGTGAGGACCAACACTTTGAAGGTGATCCGGTGCTCAATTGGCAGCCAGTGCAGATCCTGCAAAACAGGTTTTATGTGGCAGCTGGCGTGCCAGACAGGAGCCGGGCGGCAGTGTTCTGCACTAGCCTGAGCTTCGGGTCACCGACAGAGGAAGGCCAACGTGAATCTTGCAGTAATCCAGCCTTGAGATGACTGTGGCTTGGATCACCGTGGCCAGATCGTTCCGGGAGAGATAGGGGGCCAGCCTATAGGGCAGAGTGCCCCCTTGTCGTGGGGGAGAGGCTTGCGTACCCTAATTAAGTTGTGAGCTATGCTGGCGGTGGCATAATAGCCACCAGTAGGGCCTCCCATGCCAGACAGGTCACAACCAAAGGGTCTGACAAAGAGCGTCAATGGGCAGGATGGGCTCTCTAGCCTTTCGGCAACCATCCTAAGAGAAGGAAAACTCTAAATTCAAACCTGGGCGGATGGTGCTCGTTTAACCCTGTAAGGTCAACCATCTAGAGCAGTGATTTTCAACCAGTGTGCCATGGAACACTAGTGTGCCATGAGAGATCATCAGATGTGCCGTGGGAAATTATTTTCAAACTTCATTCATACATAACCTATAAGGCACATCTGTCCCTTTAAGAAATGGAACCATAGCACTCTCGCCTCACCTAAGAAGTGACACGAGAGTGCTATGGTCGCGCCATCTTGGATTCGTTCAGACGCAGCTAAGTAAACAAAGTTAGAGTTAGTGCTGCAGCTGCGCATCAAGTGAAAGTGCCAATTTGGGATCACAGCAAGACAAGCGAGTGACAGTGATGGAGAAGTTTTTGAGAAGAGAAAATGCAAATGCTGAGCAGGGCCCTGGACAAAAATATATACCGCAGATGAAGGCCCTAATATGAGTGGTGGACAAAAGGAAAATACATGACTTTAAAGGAGCAAGAGGAACTCATTGAACTGAAAAAAGATCGTAGTTTAAAGCTAAAATTTGCTGATTTTCCGTTGGACAGTTTCTGGTTATCTGTTGCCAGGGAGTTCCCCATTCTGGCCAACAAAGCTATTTTGACATTGCTCCCGTTTTCAACCACATATCTGTGTGAGATGAGCTTCTCAAGCTTGACTGTGATAAAAACTAAAAGCAGAGAGAGACTGACAGCTGTTGAGCAAGAGCTTCGTGTGTGTCTTTCTACCATTTCTGCCAGGATATCTATTTTGTTTTTATCGAAACAGGCCCAGGTTTCACACTGAGTGTATAAATACATTTAAAAACATATTAACTATATGTATTACTGTGTTAGAGTGTCATATTGTGTTATTTTGCTTGGTGGTGTGCCGCGGCTCAAAAAAGATTGAAAATCACTGATCTTGACAAGGAAACTCAAATCAAACCTACGACCTGAGGACCTCGCTGCCACCGTCCAAGCTTGCTAGGCCCCAGCAGATGAACCTTTCGTTTAAAGGGTGAGGCCAGTTCTGTGCACGCTGCGCTCCACCAGAAAAATCCAATGCACAGGCTCGAAGGACACATCCAACCTCCTTGGTCATCAACACGCTTGTAGAAAGCGTGGGATGAGTCCTTCCTAAGAATGTTCATTTGTGAAGTAATGCCAGAGGAGAGGATATGACAGAGTTGATTCAGATTACCCAGTTCAAAACAGATATTGTGGGATTTTCTGCCTTGATATTCTGGGTTATAAGGCTGTGTGGAAGGGCCCTGAGAGCCATATTCAGGACAGAAGAGGAGCCCTCCTAAAGAGCCCCCTCTCCTAGAAAAAGGAGTAGATTCAGGATACGATTTTCACTCTAAAATCCGTAAGCACACACATTTAAAGACCATGATAACTAAGTAGGAGTGTTTAACTTTAAACAGTTCAAACCACATTCATGGAGGCTAGTTTATTATTATTCATTAGGTATAAAGCATAATGCTTCAGTGGCATCCCTATTTCTTTGAAACCACCAAGACCATGACTAACTCAAGAATCCCCATTAAGCAACATTCAGTGGCCCATATAGGCTAGAGCAGTGGTTCCCAACATTTTCAAACCACCTCCAACATTCATGGTTAGGCAACTTCAGTTGATTCAGAAAACTATTCATTCAGCTCTAGTTTCTGAAAGCTCACCCAGTAGTTCCCATCTGCTCACCCACAGAAAACCATATTTAATAACTGTTGGCCCTATAAGAGTCTTTTGCAAGACCAGTTGCTCTCATTGTAGTAACGATGAGACCGCAGACCATATTTTAGTTCTTATGGACTACTCGTGGTCCACGGAACGCAGGGTGGCAACCACTGGGATAGAGATTCTAGGAATTAAGGTGCAAATGCAAGGTTTTCAAAATCTGATAAAGTTTTCAATAATTATTTGACTCTGTCTTTGTGCACTGAAGAGACATGGTTCCCCATCCCTTCTGGCCTCTGCTCAATACTGTGTGACTCTTCAGTCCTGCTTCCTGACATTCATGTTTTGGACACAACTATGAACATACAACATGGTTTCAGCCTAAGTCTGCTGGGTCCCTTGGCTTAATTCCCAGAGCGCTCTGCTCACAGTCAATTCTCTCTCTGGCATTACAGTCAATTCAGAGCTCTAATAAAAGCATTCCAGCTTTCTCCTATCAATCCACTTTCAAGGAGGGAAAGTCAGAGCTTAAAGCTGTATTTTAACAAAAAGGAACTTTCCTAAACTATGGGGGAAATTGGAGAGGCGACCTTAGGCAAGTAGGAAGGCAGAGAGAAGGGTGTGTCAAAAAGTGAGACAAACAAAAAAGATGGTGGCAGAGAGAAAGGAAAAAGTTAGCCTTCCCCAGTGTTAATTCCGCCTAGAGGCTATGAGTAGTTTCTGCATCAGGATTGTGAATTCATGCTGGGATGTTTTTGTAATTACAGTAGAGCAGGGGTGCTCATCAGGTAGATCGTGATCTACTGGTAGATCGCGTAGGGCGTCCTGGTAGATTGCAGGCAGGGCGGGAGGAGGGCTCAGTCCCGCCCCGCAGGCTCCCAACGCTGCCCAGGTGCAGAAGGAGGTTGGACTGGATGGCCCTTGGAGGACTCCTCCTGTTCTAGGAACCCATTGTTGTTGTTATTATTATTATTATCAGAGGCTGAATGGCCATCTATGAGGAATGCTTTGATTGTGTTTTTCCCTTATGGCAGAAGGAGGTTGGACTGGATGGCCCTTGGAGGTCTCCTCCTATTCTAGGAACCTATTGTTGTTGTTGTTACTATTATTATTATTAGTAGTAGCAGAGGCTGAATGAATATTATCATCATCATTATTATGAATAAATTCAGGGGCTTATTATACTCACATTTAGTTGAATTCAGTCTTAAAATATATTATATGGCTCTCACTGAAATAAATGCCCAAATATTTTTGCTTTTATGGCTCTCTGAGTAGTGGGGAGGGAGATCATTTTGACTTGGTTGTTTTCTAAGTAGCTCACATGCTGAAAAAGTGTGAGCACCCCTGCAGCAGAGTTTCATTTATCCAACCTTCGCTCATCCAACGTTCTGTATTTTCCAATGCAGTCTGCCTCCTGTCTGGAACCACAACTGTTTCAATATATTGTGATGTTTTGGTGCTAACGGAATGTGTATTTATATCCTACTTATATATTTTGACCTCTCCGTTGGCGCCCACTTGTTGTGGGGGAGAGGCTTGCGTACCCGAATGAAGTTGTGAGCTATGCTGGCTGTGGCAAAATAGCCACCGGTAGGGCCTCCCATGCCAGACAGGTCACAACCAAAGGGTCCGACAAAGCGTCAAAGGACAGGGTGGGCTCTCTAGCCTTTTGGCAGCCATCATAAGAGAAGGAAAACTCTGATTTCAAACCTGGGCAGATGGTGCTCGTCTAACCCGGTAAGGTCAACCATCTAGAGAAGGAAACTCGAACCAAACCTACGACCTGAGGACCTCGCTGCTACCGTCCCAGCTTGTTAGGCCCCGGCAGATGAACCTTTGGTTTAAAGGGTGAGGCCAGTTCTGTGCGTGCTGCGCTCCATCATAAAAATCCATTGCACAGGCTCGAAGGACACATCCAACTAACGCATTTGTAGAAAGCATGGGATGAGTCCTTCCTGAATCTTCGTCGGCAAAGAAAAGCCAAGATATATTTTGATCTGGGTTTTAGCTGTCCAAAGTGTTGAACCAATTTGGGGCGGGTGGGTGCTTTTCAGCACCTTGGATAATTCCATCGAAATTTTGATTCAATCTGGACTGAGTTCACTGCCCCACGGTAGGGAACATAATTATTGCCACTGTTCTGGCTCAGTTCAACTATTGATGCGTGTATCTTGAAGTACCACCACTATGGGAACGGGAATGTTAAAGCTTGCCCAACCCTGGCTTAGATTCTTGTACTGCAAGCACACCTTCAAAATGTATGGATCTCACAGAGACTTTTACAGGTGGTTCATGGCATTGGTGTGCTATTACAGGCACATTCTTAATTCAATTGCTGCGCTCAGTTGAGTACATATAAATATAGATCCAAATCTTGGCCCATGCCACTGTTAACACCTTCAAATATTAGAAAAGGAGTTCTAAGCAGGGCTTTGTGAAAAGCAAGTCCTGTTGCCATTAGAGCAGTGGCTCCCTAAATGTTTTGGCCTTCAACTCCCAGAAATCTTCAAAGCTGGTAAACTGGCTATGATTTCTGGGAGTTGTAGGCCAAAACACCAGGGGACCAACAGGTTGAGAACCACTGCATTAAAAAGTCATTCATATATATATATATATATATATATATATATATATATAAAATGAGGCAGTGTTTGCGGCTGAGTGGTGGGAGGAATATGTGGCAGCGTTTTGATTGGCTGCCACTCTGGGATTATTTGCATAAATGGCTGTGACTGGCCAGACTCCCAACATTCCAACACAGCACAGAGAGGAAAGGGAAGGGCCTGAGGCAGGCATAAATGGCTGGAGTTGAAGTTAGCCAGTTGACAGTTTTTTCTGTTGGAAATGGAATGTTCAGTACCTTCACCCAATACACTTCTAAGGTGACTCAGAGGGAAAGCAAAAGGCCTCAGGCAGTCAGCCACTGTGGCCCACAGCAATGACGGATCAGGACCAAACATGGCAAACAAGGGACCAATGGCCCACTTCACAACCTGGTGTGGTTTAGTGCAGGATGGGCCATGAATGATGGAATTTGCAGTACCTTCACCTCATTCACTTCCCAAACAACACTGCAGCCCCTATAAATCACAGACCAGGCCCAAAAGTGACAACAAGGCTTCCTTAACTTGATTTTCCTGACTAGGCCTCAGCTCATGGGATATTGTTAGGCTTCCTCAACTTGATTTTCCTGACTAGGCCCCCAACAATGACAGAAACAGGCCAAACTTGGCACACAGACCCCCCAAGATGCACCCTACATCCTGGTGCAGTTTGAAGAAGGATGGACCATGGATGATGGGACTTGCAGTACTTTAATTCACTTCCTTAGAGCAGTGTTTCCCAACCTTTTTTGAGCCGCGGCACACTTTTAACATTAAAAAAATCTGGGGGCACACCACCAACCAAAATGACACAAAATGACACTCTAACACAGTAAAGAACAGCTGGGGGTTGGTGGCCTGCTGGGAACAGCTGCTGGGAGTGCCGAAGCCGGGGAGGGGGCAGAGCCAGGCTGCGCCATGCCCTGCCCCCTACCCCCGGCTTCACCTCTCCCAGCAGCAGCTCCAGCCTTGAGGGGGCAGTGCCAAGCCAGCGATGCCAGAGCCAGCACAATGCTGGCTTGGCACTGTCCCCTCAAGGCTGGAGCAGCTGCTGGGAGTGCTGAAGCCGGGGACGGGGCAGAGCCAGGCTGCGCCATGCCCCGCCCCTCCCCAGCTTCAGCTCTCCTACAGAGGAGGAGCATGAGCGGTGGATGGGCTTCAGTGGGCGGGGCTTCTCCACGCGGCTTCAGCGAGCTAGGGGCAAGAGTCATGGTGGGAGTCATGGCGGATTGGAGACTGGCTGGGGAAACGGCCGAAGGAGGCGGCGCCCCGGTCCCTTCTTCTTTTTCTTCGCCACTGCCCGGCCCTTCCTCCTCCCCCAAGCAGCAGGAGTTCAGCAGGAGGGGGAAGAAGGGGGGCAGAGAGCTTTTCGCATGGCACAGCTGGAGGTCCGTCACGGCACACTAGTGTGCCACGGCACACTGGTTGAGAAAGACTGCCTTAGAGCACTGTGGCCCACACCAATGACGAACTATGGCACACAATGCCTTCCTCAAATAACCCGGGCACCGCCGGCTCCCCAAGCTTATTATATATATATATATATATATATATATATATATATATATATATCTTCTATCTATATATATAAAAAGAGAGTGGATATACACACACATAAACACATCAACATACATACACATATACACACACATACATACACAAACACATACACATATATACACATAGACACACACACATATATATACAAACACAAAAAAACACAAATACACACACATAAACACAAATATACACGCATTCACAAATACACACACACATATATAAACATACACCTATGTACACAAACACATACATAAACATAAACACACACATAAAAACACATATACAAACACATAAACACAGACATATATAAAAATACACAAATACATACACATAAACAACTACACATATATACACATATAAAAACACAAACACACAAACATACACATACATACACAAACATATACATACACACACATATACACACATACACATACATAGACAAACACATATAACTACACATACACACACATATACACACACATATACACACACATATATACACACACAACACACATAGCCACATCATTTCCAACCCTTACATACCCAGACGTACTCACATCTCCTAAATAGGGCAGAGCAACGCGTGCCACAGGCATGTAGCCGGGGGGGAGGGGCGCTAAGGGGGCTTCAGCCCCGAAATTCTCAGGGTGGTCCGTGAAAAGGCCTTACTGGTACATTATTTAAACTGTTATGTTTATTCATATCATGATCTGATCACCATGCTCATTATATCCCACCTTTATGGGGTTATTGGGATAACAATACAAAAGATTTGCTAGGGTAGACCCTCTTCCACCCAGTCTCAGCCCCCCCCCCCGAACCAAACTCAGCCCCCTCCAAAACAAACGCCGGGCTACGGCCCTGGGGTGCCGGGTTCAGCTAGTATATATATATAAGCTTCCCCCAAACACAGCAGTGTTTCTCACCCACCCCAAACTGTCAGTGAATGATTAGTGATGTAGGAAGTCTAGTTCTGCTCGTATCTTCTTTTTTTTAATTGGAAATCAATCCAATAGAGAAACCACTTTCAAATTAGGTTTTGTGCAATTCTGCAAATACATTTGCTGTGGATCATTTATTAAAAACAAAGGCACATGTCTAGGCCACGATTCTTAGTGAGAGATATTCCCATACCCTTTAAAATGTGTATATTTTGGTGCAGTACCTGTTTTGATGCATCTCCTCAAAATCTATTGTGTTACCTTGAAAAAAGAGCAAGGCATACTATATCAATTACATTGTTTTTATCAAAATCAGTTTAAGAGGTTTAATATATGGAGCATATTAGGAAAGAACTCTAGAGTGGGGAACATTTGAGATCCGGCTTTGGCTGTTCAGACATTAGTTTCTGTTTTTATTTTGGAGTTGTTGATTGAGATTCAATTTCTTAATGTTGTTGTTGCATTGTTGTGTACCTACAAGTACTTTCTGACTTATAGCAACCCTATTATGGGGTTTTCAGATGAGAATATGGCTGATATGTTTACAAAAGCATTGACTAATTGTAAATTAAATGTATTTTGTAAGAAGATATTGTTATTATAAGTAATGTGTGTACTTGTGTTGCTCATGAAGGAGGAGTGTCAGATTATTGCATTTTGAATAGCAATTCATGAGTCAGCACAAGATATATTTTCGCAGTTTGAGATGACCTGCAGTGTGACATGTTTGACACCAGATGGCGCTGTCTCAAGACTGCTAAATGGAACCTTGAGGAATGTCAGTTACAAAGTGACAGTTGGGATTTAATATCTGTGAGGAAAGGATGTTTAGAAAGGTAGCTGTGATGGCTGTTGTTTTTCGATGTTTTGCCAGTTATTGTTAAATACAATTCAATACAAAGTTATATATTTACCTTTTGAATTGAATGAGAGTTTCATTATTCACACGAACAGAGACTGGAGTTTTTGGGCCGATGGGGAATTAAACTTCTATATTTCTGTTGCCTATCCGCTGTGACATAAATACTCAACGTCGAAGAGTTTTCTTGGCAGAATTTGTTTAGATTAGATTTGCCTTTGCCTTCCTCTTGAGGCTGAGAGACTATAGTTTGTGCAAGGTCACTCAGAGTTTTCTATGGACGAATGATTTGAACCTGGTCTCCCAGTGTCCTAATCCACTTTTTTCCATGTCAGAAGCGACTTGAGAAACTGCAAGTCACTTCTGGTGTGAGAGAATTGGTCATCTGCAAGGACATTGCCCAGGAGACATCCGAATGTGTTACTATCCTGTGGGAGGCTTCCCTCATTTCCGCACATGGGAAGCTTGAGCTGACAGATCGGAGTTCACTCGTCTCATAGATTTGAACTGCCAACCTTCAGGTCAGCAGTTCAGTCGGCACAAGGGTTGAACTTATTGTGCCACTGCGGCTCCTTCTTATTCCATTTAAGCCACCACAGGGATGAATGCTATTTTGGAGCATTTAAAATAAAAATAGTTAGCCTTTTATGATTATATATGCTTTTTTGTGGTTCTTTGTCTTTCTGTATGAAAAGGAGAAAGGAATCAGGGAAGAATGTAGCAGCAATTTTTAAGATTTGTTGGTTTTGTGTGGCCTGGAGCAAAACCACTCTGTTTAAAAATGCCATCGGCACCGATAACTTTTAAGTGGATAATGAAGGCCACAGCTTTATTGGTTTCATATGTAAATTGGCTTTGGCCCAAGAACTTGGATTCTGGCATCAACCAACCCACCTGTTGATCAACGAGCCTGATCCACTGACCTAATGCTGGAACCCTTGGATGACAAGAAAAGGAACCACGTGGCCAGCTGCCCCAGCCATAGTCCTCCGTGTCATCAGAGGGCGCTGAAGATACCCTTCCCTTGCACCAGACAAGACCCATGTCCCACATGCCCCACATCCCATAAAGTAGTGTTTCCCAACCAGTGTGCCGTGGCACACTAGTGTGTTGTGAGCGATCATCAGGTGTGCCGTGGGAAATTGGAACCTCCAATACCCTTTCTTCCCCCTCCTGCCGAACACTTTTTCTTCTCCACTCGGGCTCCCTTCTTCTCAGCCTAGCTCTGCTCGCTTAGCCTCACTTTGTTCTGGGGCTAGTCTGCGCAGTAGTGCCCACAAAGGTCACGTCTTCCTCCCTCCCCCCTCCCCTCCTGAACATGCTCACGCTGCCCCCTCAGATCAAAATAGCGGCAGAAGCGGCAGTGTAGAAGAAAAAAGTGTTCGGCAGGAGGGGGAAGAAAGGGCGCAAAGGGGAAGGGGGAGGAAGAGGTCTCTGTCGAAAGCTGACATGGGCAAACTTGGACCTTCCAGGTGTTTTGGACTCCAACTCCCACCATTCTTAGCAGCCTCAGGCTCTTTTCCTCCCCCCCTCAGCCATTTAAGCAGGAAAGGGTCTCAGGCTGTTAGGAATGGTGGGAGTTGAAGTCCAAAGCACCCAGAGGGCCGAAGTTTTCTCATGCCTGTTTCAGGGACCTTAAAGTGTTGAGCCTCCTTCCAACATTGTGATTCTGGATAGAAAACAAACATCATAACATAATATTGTTTGAGTCCACAGTGCTCTCTGGGTGTAGGTGAACTACAATTTCCAAACTCAAGGTCAATTCCCAAGCAAACCCTTTCAGCACTTTCTGTTGGTAGTGAGAGTTCAATATGCCCAGTTTGGTTCAATTCCATTGTTGCAAGAGTTCAGGATGCTCTTTGATTGTGTGTTAACTATAAATCCCAGAAACTGTAACTCCCAAATGTCAAGGTCTATTTTCCCCAAACTCCATCTGTGTTCACATTTGGGCATATTGAGTATTCATGCCCAGTTTGGTTCAATTCCATTGTTGCAAGAGTTCAGGATGCTCTTTGATTGTGTGTTAACTATAAATCCCAGAAACTGTAACTCCCAAATGTCAAGGTCTATTTTCCCAAACTCCATCTGTGTTCACATTTGGGCATATTGAGTATTCATGCCAAGTTTGGTCCTGATCCAACATTGTTTGAGTCCACAGTGCTCTCTGGATATAGGTGAACTACAACTCCAAAACCCAAGGTCAATGCCCACCAAACTCTTATAGTATTTTCTCTTGGTTATGGGAGTTCTGTGTGGGAAGTTTGTGTCTTTCTGCCATTCCTGCCAGGATATCTATGTTGTGTCCATTGGAAGAGGTCCAGGTTTCATACTGAGTGTATAAATATATTTAAAAACATATTAACTATATGTATTATTGTGTTAGAGTGTCATTTTGTGTCATTTTGGTTGGTGGTGTGCCCCAGGATTTTGTAAATGTAAAAAATGTGCCGCGGCTCAAAAAAGGTTGAAAAACACTGCCATAAAGAAACCCTTATATGGTACCAATATCAAAGGGTCACTGGTAATCATTGTCCCAGATCCAGGATCTATGCTCCCCCTCCCCCACCCCCAATGCAAATTTTGACAATAGCAATGGAAACATGATGGGAAACGTCCAAGTTACAAAATGAAAATAATCAAGATAAGGGGTGGGATGGTGCTTGGAAGGCAACTGCCAAATGATCATGCAAGCAGGACAATATCTCTCACCCCCTGACCGGAGTGCTTCTTATGGGTCAATGACAAAGCAACTGACCTTAAACTCTCAGTCTCAAAGGAACCTAAATAGCAACAATTATAGCTCCTCACACTGAAGAAAATTCTTTTTAAATTGTCGGTTTTCCAAAACTAAGTCCTGATCGTTTGAGGAAAGTACATGTTGCACTAAAGTTCCTAGAGCCCACCAAACAGCATGACCAGTGGCTAATATTGGCTGGGGATTCTGGTAACTGCAATTTGAAGAAGTTACATTTTGTAGCTTGATTACCTACCGTGTTTCCCCGAAAGTAAGACGATGTCTTACTTTATTTTTACCACCAAAAGCCCCACTACGTCTTACTTTCAGGGTACGTTTTATATTGGACAAACCCCGACAGAAATCTTCAATCAGTAGGGCGACAGTACCTGTGAGGGGCGCCGCCCGCCGCCGCCACACAGCCGGCCACACGGGCCGACCGCGGCACGCCTCTTGCGCGGCACGCCTCTTGCCTGGCCTCTGACGTGACGCCGCTTCGCCCCGCCTCTTGCTCCTTCTTTCGCCCTCCCTTCCTTCGTCCATTCGAGTGAACAAAGAAAGGGAAGGGGAAAGGAAAAGGAGCAAGAGGCGGGGCGAAGCGGCATCGCATCAGAGGCCGGGCCTCTGACGCGACGCCGCTTCGCAATGCCTCTTGCTCCTTCTTTCCCCCTCCCTTCGTCCATTCGGTGAGCGAAGGGAGGGGAAAGAAGGAGCAAGAGAAGGGCGAGCAGCATCGCGTCAGAGGCCAGGCCTCTGACGCGACGCCGCCGCCCGCCTCTTGCTCCTTCTTTCCCCCTCCCTTCGTCCATTCGAACGAGCGAAGGGAGGGAAAAGAAAAGGAGCAGAGGCGGGCGCGGCGTCGCGTCAGAGGCCTGGCCTCTGGCGTGCCGCGCAGAAGGCACGCCTCTTGTTCCTTCTTTCCCCCTCCCTTCGCATGGACTTTTGGGGTACGGCTTACTTTCGGGGTACGGCATACATTAGCCGACCCCCCTGACACCCCCGATACGTCTTACAATCAGGGGTGTCTTACTATCGGGGAAACACGGTAATACAACCAACATTTTAGTCACCTGGACATAGATCCGAGAAGCTGTGCATAGGATTATATTGTATATCTGCCATAAAAGAATGTCCGTAAATACGAGGCACATGAATGTTTGCTTTTGTTAAATTGACCATGGGCAAAATCCATCGCTGTATGGTCTTGTGCATCCACTCAGTGCTCTCATGTGTGCATTCAGAGAGGCCTGTGCAGAAGAGTCTGCTGCTCGGTTGTGTCCATCATCCTAATCTCACTTGCATTCATCAGCCAGAGAGAGGAAAGGCAGGGGCTCTTATTCTGAAGTGCTCCATATTTATTGGTGGCTCACTGGAGGGCAGCGGTCCTCCCAATTCACCCAGTGACAGCTTGATTGTTTGTGGTCAGGATGGTTTTTTCCCCCCAGGCAATTGAAAACAGGGCACTCTGGGTAAGTTGAACTGCTAGTCCTGATCAAGTGGTAGAAATAGAATATGTTCCGTTATGCCCACATGTTATAGATTGAGTGTGATAACTTTGCTTGGATGAGGAAAATAATGGAGTGGAAAAACTTACTATAAAGTGCATCAGAAAGAGAAAACGGGGATTTTTGGAAACAGTGGGTCACTGTTGCAATGCAATTATTGCAAAAAACACAAATCCACTACAAGCCGTAGTACATAAATCACAGAAGTAAATCCTTTTTTTGTTGCAGCTTATATAATACAATATTAAACGTGTCTCCCTCTGGCATTACTTTGTGAACGAAGATTCTTAGGAAGGACTCATCCCGCGCTTTCTACAAGCACGTTGATGATTTCGTTTTCGGAGGTTGGATGTGTCCTTCGAGTCTGTGAAATTGATTTTTCTGGTGGAGCGCAGCGTGCACAGAACTGGCCTCACCCTTTAAACCAAAGGTTCGTCTGCTGGGGTCTAGCAAGCTGGGATGGTGGCAGCAGGGTCCTCAGGGCATAGGTTTGATTTGAGTTTCCTTCTCTAGATCAGTGATTTTCAACCTTTTTGATCCGCAGCACATTTTTTACATTTACAAAATCCTGCGGCACACCACCAACCAAAATGACACAAAATGACACTCTAACACAGTAATACATATAATTAATATGTTTTTAAATGTATTTATACACTCAGTGTGAAACCTGGGCCTGTTTCGATGAACACAAAATAGATATCCTGGCAGGAATGGCAGAAAGACACACACGAAGCTTCTTTTTTCTTTTGTCCACCACTCATATTAGGGCCTTCATCTGTGTCATAATTTTGTCCAGGGCCCTGTTCGGCATTTGCATTTTCCCTTCTCAAAAACTTCTCCATCACTGTCACTCGCTTGTCTTGCTGTGATCCCAAATTGACACGCAGGTGCAGCACTAACTCTAACTTTGTTTACTTAGCTAAATCTGAGCGAATCCAAGATGGCGTGACCATAGCACTCTCGCGTCACTTCTTAGGTGATGAAAGAGTGCTATGGTTCCATTTCTTAAAGGGACAGATGTGCCTTATAGTGTATATATGAATGAAGTTCGAAAATAATTTCCGACGGCACGCCTGATGATCTCTCACGGCACACTAGTGTTCCGCGGCACACTGGTTGAAAATCACTGCTCTAGATGGTTGACCTTACAGGGTTAGATGAGCAGCATCTGCCCAGGTTTGAATTCAGAGTTTTCCTTCTCCAAGGATGGTTGTCAAAAGGTTGACGCTCTTTGTCAGATCCTTCTTCGGTTGTGACCTGTCTGGCATGGGAGGCCCTACCGGTGGCTATTATGCCACCGCCAGCATAGCTCACAACTTTATTAGGGTATGCAAGCCTCTCCCCCACGTCAAGAGGGCGCCAATGGAGAGGAACTTGTATCCAACTTATATAATACAGCAATGAGCGATATACAAGGAACAAAAAAATGTTATTTATACAGTGATTTTTACACCAGTCACAAAAGTAGAGTATTTCTTGCTGTAAAGCAGACTTCTCCTAAGGGCATGAGAATCCATCCTTTCTGTAAAGATACTATTGAGTGGAGCTTGCAGTCCCTTGTAAGAGGATAACCACGTCGTAGAGGATTGCCAGACCGGTTTTGACTGTCTTAAGCCTTCCTCAGTTGGAAGCAATATGAAGAGTGCAATGTAGTGGACATCAAGTTCTCCAAAATATCAAATCTTCCTCAGGTGGATAAGTATGAGGATACAAAGTAGAAGTGGATCTAAAGGGAATATATACAGGTAGCTAGATTATTCCCTGGTCCTGGCTGCACTTAAAAAAGAGCTTTTTGTATAGAGTGTTCAGCTTCTAAAGTCATTAATGCATTTTAAGAGAGAGAGAGAGAGAGAGAGAGAGAGAGAGAGAAGGAAAAAGATACAAATCATAGAAGAAATATTGCAGTCATACCCTTTCACTGTATGGTTTATTTATTTATTTATTGTTCATTCTTATATACCACTCCTTCCAGCAGGTTCGGGGCGGTTTACATCAGACATATAAAACATCCACAATTCGATTTAATACAGCAGTACTAAAAGCATAAAATACAACAACTACACATAAAAACAAGCATCTACAGAGCATCTACAATTAAAATCCTGAACTTAGCATCTATCCTCAAAGGCCAGTAAGATTGAAGGATTGTCTAAACAGGGATGTCTTACAAGCTCTCTGAAACGGAGCCAGTTCATTTTGTATATGTTGTCTTGATGTTGCCTCCGGGCGCTCAAACTGTTGTAAACCGCTCCGAGCCTTCGGGGAGTGGCGGTATACAAGTTTGACGAAATAATAATAAAAATAATAATTAATGGTGCGGACGTCATCAGGCATGGAATTCCATAGGGATGGTGCTGCCACATAGAAGGCTCTCGATCTCGTTGTAGATAGCCAGCAGGAGTGGATCGACGGGACTAGTAGGAGGTTCTGTTCTTCCAAACATTGTGATCTTAGGGGAACATATGGGGTGAGACGGTCCCTCAGGTACACCAGCCCTAGACCATACAAGGTCTTAAAGGTCAATACCAGCACCTTGAAAACAATCCGGTATTCTATTGGTAGCCAGTGCAGTTGCTGTAAAATAGGTGTAATGTGCTCTCCTACCGATGCTCCCACCAGTAGTCGAGCAGCAGCATTCTGCACCAGCTTATGTTTCTGGATTGCTGACAAGGGAAGGCCAATGTAAAGGGTGTTACAGTAGTCCAGTCTCGAGATGACCGTCGCCTGGATCACCGTAGCCAGGTCGACTCTGGACAAGTAGGGAGCCAGCCGCCTAACCTGTCGCAGGTGGAAAAATGCGGTCTTGCATACCTTGGAGATTTGCAACTCCATCGATAGCAACGAGTCCAAGTAGACCCCCAGGCTCTTTACAGAGGACGATGGGCTTAAAGGCTCGCCATCCAGGGTAGGTAGCCGGCATCCACTCAGTCCAGGGTGACCCTGCCATAGGATCTCCATCTTCACCTTCAACCGGCTAGCCTGCAGCCATCCAGTCACAGAATTTGCCACCGCTAAAGCTATAGGGAGGTCGAAGTAGATTGAATGTTGGACTAAGGCTCTGGGAAACGTGGCTTCCAATCTGCATTCAGCCATGGAAAACAAATGAATGCTCAGTCTAAAGCAAGTCACATTGTTTCAGCCTTAGAGGAAGGGAAATTGCTAATATCCTTTGATGAAATTTGGCTAAGACAACTGTATAATAGGTTCAGCATAATTTAGAATCAAATTTAAGACACATAACAACAAAGCTGGAGTGGGGCTTTGGTTCTAGAATTGTCTCTGACCTCCCTGAGATCCCAGTCTGGCCCTAGGGACCCCTCTTTCCCCATGATACCATTGTTTAGTACAGTGGTTCTCAACCTGTGGGTCCCCAGATTTTTTGGCCTTCAACTCCCAGAAATCCTAACAGCTGGCTGGGATTTCAGGGAATTGTAGGCCAAAACACCTGGGGATCCACAGGTTGAGAACCACTGGTTTAGTACTTTCAAGTTTTTGTACCAGGTCCTGTCATGAGGACTTGGAGGGCTGCTCCTATGGCTTTCCTCTGCCAGTAAGAACTTTCTGAAGGCTGAATCCCTATAGCAGGAGAAAGGCGAGATAAAAACAAAAACCAATCAATCAAGTCTTCCCACTCTTACTTCAGTCCAGGGATGGAAAGTGTGGCATGTGGCCTCTTTTGGGTTTTTCCAGCCCCAAACTTCCCTAGACCATTTTTTTCATGGCAAGTTTCAACTTTCCTTCCTTAGAATTTTTAGGAAATGCTCACACTCATGGACAGTTTAGAGCAGGGGTCAGGAACCTTTTTGACTCCGAGAGCCATAAAAGCAAAATATTTGGAAATTTATTTCGGTGAGAGCCATATACTGTAATATATAATATATTTTAAGACTGAATTCAACTAAATGTGAGTCTATACATACATACTATGAGAAGAGGATTCCCCTGGCAGAATGAGGAGACACTTCAGACCTGGCTCTGCAAAAGGCATGTTCAGGACTCTGGGAAGGAAGAGAAGACAGAAGGAAGGGGGAAAGAAAAAGACAGAGGAAATAAAGGAGGGAGGGGGAGAGGAAGAAAAGAAGAACAAACTATGGAAAAGGAAGAAATGAAAAGCAGGAGAGAGACAAGGAGGGGAAAAGAAGGAAATTGGAAGGGAGGAAGGAAAGGGTGGGGAAAAGAGAGGAAAGGGAGTGAGGAAACAGTAAAATAATGAAGGGAAAAGAAGAAAAGAAAGAAGGGGAGAGAGAGGGAAGTGAAAAGAAAGAAAGAAGGAAAGGAAGACTTGTGGAAAAAGAATAGAAGAGGAAGGAAGGAAGGAAGAGGGAGGGAGAATGGAGGAAAGAAGGAAGGGGAGAAGGAAAGGTTGATGGGGAGAAATGAAGGAAGGAAGAGGGAGAATGGAGGAAAGAAGGAAGGTGAGAGAGGGAGGGAAAAGGAAGAGAAGGAAAGGGTGAAGGGGGAGAAATGAAGGCAGAGGAAGGAAGGGAGAGGGAGAATGAATGAAGGAAGGAAGGAAGGAAGGAAGGAAGGGGAGAGAGGGAGGGAAAGGAAGGAGAGAAGGAGAAGGGAAGGGTGAAGGGGGAGAAAGGAAGGAAGAGGGGGAGCCAGATGCAGTCAGGAAAAGAGCCACATCTGGCTCCCGAGCTATAGGTTCCCTACCCCTGTTTTAGAGTATTAATGAAAATGAATAGACTGCCATGGTTTCACTCTCCCCCCCCCCCCAAGGTGCAGTGGGGGCCGTTTCCTCCCTTCACTGCACCCAAATACCCCCTGAACTTACTTTTTTCCATGTCAGGAAGGACTTAAGAAACTGCAAGAAACTGTATGAGAGAATTGGCCGTCTGCAAGGATGTTGCCCAGGGGACACCCAGATGTTTACCATCCTTGTGGGGAGGGTTCTCTTATATCCCCGCATGGAGCTGGAGCTGATGGGGGGGGTCATTCGCTCTCTCACTGTATTTGTATCTTTGACCTGTTGGTCTTCAGTTCTATTGGCACAAGGATTTAACCCATTGTACCACCGGTGGCTCCTCCTCAACTTAATATGAAGTATCAAGCTGCCACAGCCACTCCATAAGCCCTATTGTCTTCACAGTGAGCAAAAAGGACTTGGCTATATCTGAATAACCAAACACAAATTATCATTTCTGAAATCCATTGGTGTTCTCCGGGGATTAGAATCTTAACATAAATATTGTGTTTCTGGCCATGTGAACAGATATGATACTTCTACAATTCTGCCTGCTCACCACAAATCATAATATGGCTATCTAGGGCAGCCTCAGAGACTTGGTAGAAATCCAAAATGCTCCAAAATCATCCACATGGGACACTGTTGCTTTCAGTGTACACAAATGTTGTGTCTTGTACAAAATTATTTAAATATTTTGTATAAAATTAATGTTAGGTTATGTGTATAGGATGTATATGAAACATGAAATAATTTTCTTTCTAGACTTGGGTCCCATCTCCCAGATGCAGACATGTAGCCGGGGGGGGGGGGGGCTTCAGCCCCCCCCGAAATTCTCAGGGTGGTCCGTGAAAAGGCCTTACTGGTACATTATTTAAACTGGATTGGAACCTGGCTAAACTGTAGGAAACAAAGGGTGGTAATAAACGGACATTTCTCTTGGTGGAAAGAGGTGAGAAGTGGCGTACCCCAAGGTTCAGTTTTGGGTCCGTTACTTTTTAATTTATTCATTAATGATCTGGATGTAGGAGTGAATTCTGAGGTAGCAAAGTTTGCAGACGACACTAAATTGTTCAGGGTAGTTAAATATGAAACTGACTGTAAAGAGCTCCAGAAAGATCTCTCGAAATTGAGTGAATGGGCAACGAAGTGGCAAATGCATTTTAACCTAAACAAGTGTAAAGTCATGCACATCGGGCAAAGAACCCCAACTACACCTACCAATTGATGGGGTCAAAGCTTTCCGAGACAAACCAGGAAAGGGATCTTGGGGTTTTGGTGGACAGCTCAATGAAGATGTCAACCCAGTGTGCAGCAGCAGTGAAAAAAGCAAATTCTATGCTAGGCATGATCAGGAAGGGAATCGAAAATAGGTCAGCAAATGTTGTATTACCTCTCTACAAATCTATGGTGAGGCCACATTTGGAGTACTGTGTACAATTCTGGTCTCCGCACCTTAAGAAGGATATAACGGAACTGGAAAAGGTACAGAAAAAGGTAACAAGAATGATCCAAGGGATGTAGCGGCTCCCTTATGAAACCAGGTTGCAACGCCTTGGTCTTTTCAGCCTTGAAAGACGGCGTTTAAGAGGTGACTTGATCGAAGTGTATAAAATCATGCATGGGATAGAAATGGTGAATAAAGAAAAACTATTTTCTTTGTCACAAAACACTAGGACTAGAGGGCACTCCCTGACGCTCCAAGGTAGGAAAAATTAGGACTAATAAAGGGAAATATTTCTTCACCCAGAGGGTCATTCTCACTTCCAGAAGAGGTTGTGACAGCTGTCAGCCTGAACAACTTCAAGGCAGGATTAGACAGTTTCATGGATACCAAGTGTATCGGTAGTTACTGAAAAGGACATTCAAGTGCCACCTCGGAGTTGGTTGAGGTAGGCAGGATTTCCCTGGGTACTGGTTGTGGGGGGTCGGGAGCAGGTCAGGGTTTTGCCCTCCCTTCTGCTCGAGATCCCCGTGTACAACTGGGGGGCCACTGTGTGATACAGAATGCTGGACTAGATGGGCTGAGGTCCGATTCAGCATGGCTCTTCTTATGTTCTTAAACTGTTATGTTTATTCATTTCATGATCTGATCACCATGCTCATTATATCCCACATTAATGGGGTTATTGGGATAACAATACAAAAGGTTTGCTAGGGTAGACCCTCTTCCACCCAGTCTCAGCCCCCCCTGAAACAAACTCAACCCCCCCCAAACAAAATCCTGGCTACGGCCCTGCCCAGATGCAAATATTTCAAAATCCTCCCTCCCCCAAAAAACCCAAAATCTAAAATACTGCTGGTCCCTAGCATTTTGTATAAACAATACTCAATGCATACTAGTTGTTAAATGTTAGCTGTTCATCTGTTGTCTTATGTAACTATCTTCTTGTAAGCAAAATTCTCAGACTTCATTAAAAGCATAGCTGTTAGCAGAGCACTTGATCTTTCGTGTTTAATATTATAGCTGCGCAATTACAGCATATATTGATCGTCTTCTCCTGTGTTTCTTCTCTCCCTCTTTTCCAAGATTAAAGTTCAAGATGTCTTTTGTGAGAGATATGGAGCTGGAACACTTTGATGAGCGCGATAAAGCACAGCGGTACAGTCGCGGCTCGCGGGTGAACGGCCTGCCCAGCCCGACCCATAGCGCTCATTGCAGCTTCTACCGGACCCGCACCCTACAGACCCTCAGCTCGGAGAAGAAAGCCAAGAAAGTCCGCTTCTATCGCAACGGTGACCGGTATTTCAAGGGAATTGTATATGCCATCTCTCCTGATCGGTTTAGGTCTTTTGAGGCCCTGCTGGCTGATCTGACCCGAACTCTCTCTGATAATGTCAATCTGCCCCAGGGTGTGAGAACGATCTACACTATTGATGGAGTAAAAAAGATTGCCACCTTAGACCAACTGGTGGAAGGTCAGTAGAAGATGCTTCATGATGCTGTATTGAGTTCCCTCTGTAATTTGCTTTTCTCTTGTCCCTTGCACCAACACTTAGCACAGCTTCACACAGACACACACACACACACACACACACACACACACAGTATATGTTACCATTTAAACTTCAATGGCTACATTCTATGGAATCTTGGCATTTGTGTTGTAGTCACATCCTTAAATTTCTCTCTTAGAGAGCCTAGGCCTCTCCACTGAAGTACGAGGGCGGGTCAATAAGCCTGTGACTTTTTGAATAAAACACAGGTTTTTGGATAAAAAAATCATTTCATTTTTCAACGTAGTCTCCTTTGAGCTCTATACACTTTGTCCAACGTTTCTCCAATTTTTGTTATCCCTTCCAAACAATAAGATTTGTTGAGGTCATCAAAATAGGTATTTGTTTGTGAGATGATTTCATTGTTGGAGTCCAATCTCTTTCCACCGAGCCATTTCTTCAGGTTTGGAAACAAGAAATAGTCACTTGGGACTAAATCCGGAGAATAGGGCAGATGAGGGAGCAATTCGTATCTCAATTCATGGATTGTTGCCTTGCATTGTCCTGGTGCAGAAGAACTTTTTTCTTAGCCAAATGTGGTCATTTTTCCCCAAATCGTCATTAAATCGACCCAATAAGTTGGCATAATATTCACCATTGATTGTTTTGCCCTTTTGAAGGTAGTCAATGTGGATTATACCACGTGCATCCCAAAAAACAGTCGCCATGACTTTATTGGCTGACAAACCCACCTTGGCCTTCTTTGGCGCCAATTCACCCTGAGAAACCCACTGTTTTGACTGCTGTTTGGTCTCTGGTGTGTTGTGGTGGATCCACGTTTCGTCCACAGTTATGAAATGGCACAAAACTCGTCCATATTGCGGTTGAACAATGCCAAACACTCCTGCGAAATTGTCACACAATTGCGTTTGTGGTCGATTGTGACACCTCTTGCGGAAAGCTTTCTCATACCCAAGTGATCATTTAAAATTGAAACCACTGAGCCATGTGAGAAGCCTATGGCTTCCACAACCTGTCATACTTTTAATCTCCGATCGGCCAACACCATATTGTGAATTTTTTCAATTGTTTCGGGTGTAGAGACCTCAACTGGGTGTCCAGAACATTCGGCATCTCCCGTGCTTGTACGGCCACCACGAGATTCAGTAAACCACTTTTTTACCATTGAAATGGATGGTACAGAGTTCCCATAGTATTTATCAAGCTTAGCCTTGGTTTGAGTGATGGTTTTTTTCCGCAGAACATAATGCTTGAATGAGCACACATTTTCTCCTCAATTGCACTTTTCAATGGCTGTCAAACACAAACCAAATTTGTCAAACTCAAGGAGTCAACTGACAGATGCCTCTTGACAGGATGGCCTCTTAAGAGGCAGGAAATTCAAAAGTCACCTTATTGACCCGCCACAACACCACAGTAATGTACCTCAAAACTAGGAATGTTCAATGTGTCATTCATGTAACCTTCATGAATTGTGGGTGTCTGGTGTGATGATTGATCATGGTCCTCCCTTCACCCCAATATTATTGAAGTTCTGTCAGATTTTAGATTGGCTGGCTCTTATGTTGGACTACACAAATATTGAGTGAATGCATAGGATCAGAGGTTTGGCTGCATTCTGCACACACTTTCATGGGATTAACTCTGCTGAACTCACTGAGCCTTGCTTCTGCATATACATATATAATATTGAACTGTTTGCCTTCTTGGTGTGTGTGTGTGTGTGGGGGGGGGGCAGCAAATCCATAAAACAAAGCTGGGAACTGCCATTGTATTTGTGCTCAGTTGCCACATCTGTTTCTTTCTGTCCTATAACAGACAATAGCTCATGAACCAGCAGTGTGCCATAGCTTCCCATTTTGATTAGCATAGCTTTAAAATAGCTTTAATTGGCGCTTCAATTTTAGGTTTATATTGATCAATAGTAGGACCAGCTGTCCATTCTCTGCAGAAGATACAAAAAATCCTGGAATCAAAACACAGTCACAAGGAGCATAAAACCCATTTGTTGAAGCAGCTCAACTGCAGTTCATTTTCAGGCACAAATTGACCTATATGGCTAAAGTACAGGCTACATGGAAGACCTTATCTCCCTTTATGCTATATTCTTAAAAGTTCTTCTGCTATATTAGCAAGCTAGTATCATATTCGCAGAATGCCAGGAGCAGGAAAACACCCAGTTTTTCTTTTAATCAATTGTGTCCTTTAAAAAACTGTCTTCTTCATGCCCCATCTCTGTATATGTATGCCCTGTGTTGGATGGGGTTACACTCCCTCTGAAGACACAGGTTAGCAGCTTGGGAGCGATCCTGAATTCATTGCTGAACTTGGAACGCCAGGTCTTGGTGGTGCCCAGGGGAGCTTTTGCACAATTTAAACTTGTGCACCAGTTGCACCCGTACCTTGGGAAGTCAGACTTAGCCACGGTGGTACATGCACTTGTTACATCCCGAATAGACTAGTACAATGCGCTCTATGTGGGATTGCCTTTGAAAACTGTTTGGAAGCTTCAATTGGTCCAACAGGTGGCAGCCAGGCTGCTCCCCAAGAGAGGAACAGTCAAAGCACGAAGTGCAGTATTCGTTGCAATGCTCACTTATGAACAAACTGCCATTCTATCTATATAAGGATACGGCTGCACACCAATAATACCTTACCACAACAAGAAAGAGTCTAGTCCATGCCTAGTGTCCCAGCACTTAATACTTTCTGATGAACGGTGGCCAAATCGATAAACAGCCTCAATGTCTCCCAGCTGATGCTATGTCAGTAGAGTTCAGGCCAGGATTACCCATAAGGCCAACCTAGGGGTACAAGCTGGGGGGGGGGGGCGCAGATCATGGACAAAAAATAATAATAATGTTGAAACAAATAAAAACGCAACGCGCATGGAGATGAGGAAGGAAGGATACCGGAGGTCCTCCTTTTCGGCGCCGCCCCTGCCCCTGAATACCAGCTCCTGCCTCTGCTATTGTTGCGCAAACGGCGTGTGCGCAGAGGCTCTCGACATTGGTGTTGACGTCAACAGGAAGAACAATTAACTCCCTTGATGCCAACAGCTGGCTCCTTCAGTGCAAGTACAGGAAACTCCATTGCGCAGTCTACGCATGCCCTAACACCATGAAAGCTGGTATTCCTCCTCCAACACAACAAGGAGACTCCTCCTTACTGAAGAGAGAAACGCAACTGCCGGCTACGGCACATGTGTAAACCCCAGTACAGGAGAGAAGCCCAACACAACAAGCCCCGTGGCATCGGTACAACTGCTGACTACAACGCATGCGCAATCCCCGATACCGGGTAGGAGCCAAGTGCCTCAAACCCTGGCATTGGGGTGGAGGCTCCTCCCCCCATGCCTGCATCCATAGTGCCTGTCGAGGGGAACTCCTGTGGCAGACCTAGTGGGGCCACATCGGAGAGCTGGATGCGGGGCCCTAGTGGGACGAGCAGATGAAAGGATGTTGGGAATGCGGTAGAGGTTCTCTTAAAGGGGGCATAATTAGAAAGAGTGGCCTAGGGTACAAAAAGGTGTTAATCCAGGCCTGGTAGAGGTAGTAAAATACGTCAGATCCAGATAGGAAACAAAGCCCCGCCGATCACTGGGGGCGTGAAGAATGGGAGAGAAAAGAGGTAGAAGTAGCCAGGCCGTTCCGTCACCATAAGGAACCAGTGGAGGCGGAACTCTCCTCCTCCCCTCTCGACTCTCTAGTTCTCCATGCCCCCGGTGAACGGCTTGGCTCTATTCCTATTTGGAAGTGACAAATGTGGAGGTTCCTCAGGACCGCTGCCCCCCTTTTGCCACCGTTCATCGGAAAGTATTAAGTGCTGGGACACAAGCATATGCCGCTAGGCATGAACTAGACTCTTTCTTGTTGTTGTAAGATATTATTGGTGTGCAGCCTTATGCTATTATATAGATCAGGGCTGTCCAACTTCTACCAGCCCAAGGGCCAGAATTCCGATCACTGATCACCTGGGGGGCTGCAGCGGGGGACGGGTCGCGAGGGGGGTGGGGCCACTTGTGGGGGCGGGTCTGCTTGTGGGGGCGGGGCCACTTGCAGGCATGTGCAGCAGGGCAGGAGTGGCGAGGCGCCCTCTGCCATGTCCCTGGCTGCTGCAGCGGCCGCCCGGAGCTTACCTTCCTTTCTCTTCCTTCGGAGAAGGAAGGTATGCTCCTGGGCGGGGCGGCCGCTGCAACAGCCAGGGACATGGTGGAGGGTGCCTTGCCGCTCCCACCCTGCCGCGCATGCCCGGCATCCTGCACGGCCCACCCCTTTTCGGTGGGGCTGGGTGACGTCAGGCGTGGCGCCGGCGGTGAGGAGGAAGAGGTGGAGGCAGAGGTCCCGGCTTCCCTCCACCTCTTCCTCCTCGCTGCTGGTGCATCCAAGGGGCTGGCGGGCTGTGTGCGGCCCATGGGCCGCCTGTTGGACAGGTCTGATATAGATAGAACAGCAGTTTGTTCATAAGTGAGCAATGCAACAAATACTGCACTTCGCGCTTTTACTGTTTATTAGAGACTATAGCGGTCTTTTGCATATTACAATTTCTATTTTTGTGTACACATCATGGTTGATTTTGCTGCAGAATTTATGAGGATATTCATTTAATTGTCCTTTTCCACCCTGAATGTTTGCTTCAGCTGTAATAGGCAGGCTTTTTGTGTTTTTGTTTGTGCTCCCCAAGAGAGGACATCCCTCCTGTTACACCAACTTCACTGGCTGCCTGTCCGCTACCAAGCACAATTCAAAGTGCTGGTTTTAGCCTTAAAGCCTGAAATGGTTCTGGCCCAGCTTACCTGTATGAACATATCTCCCTCTACGATCCATCTCGGAGGGTAAGATCATCGGGGGAGGCCCTGCTCTCAGTCCCACCCCCCTCGCAAGTACAACTGGTGGAGATGAGAGAGAGGGCCTTTTCAGTGGTGGCCCCTCATCTATGGAACTCCCTCCATAGTGAATTAGATTGGCCCCATCCCTCCAGACCTTCAGGAGAAAACTAAAGCCATGACTGTGGGACCAAGCTTTTGGTCAGTAAGCAGTGCAGCAAGGGACTACAAATAAAGGAATGATGACTCAATTTGGCCCTGGAATATGATCTGGATTTTTTTGATTTTAACTGATGTTTTAGTATTTATGTTTTTAATTGGGTTGATTTTAATGTAGTTGTTTATTTACCAATATATGTATAAATATGGCATTGAATTTTACCTTTATGAGGCCGCCCGGATTCCCCTTTGGGGTGAGAAGTGGGGTAAATAAATAAATAAATGCATACTTTCCCCCAGATTTTAAAAATTAATTTTATCTCTGTTTTGCAGAGATCTCTGGTTTTTATTCCCCATTTTCTTTTTTTAAAGTTATACATGCTTTATTACTTTGGTAGTGACTGCATATATATGCCAGCCTTCAAAAGATATTTCCAGGGTAATTATCTTGCGTAAGTAGGTAAATAGATTTTCCAATGATTTAAATGCTCAAGTGTTCCTTGGAGCTTTGTCTTGGCTTTATGTACTGCTGTGCTAAGGAATATGAATTGGAGTGAATCTCTCCACTGATCTCTTTTCTTCAGAGCTCGGGCCTGTGCTGTAGTATAACATCATATTAATCCTTGACACTGTTGCATTAGCACTCCTTGTTTGGTTGCTTTACATATAGGATTGGCTTCTGGGCAAAGAGGTGACGAGACAGAGTATTTCTCATTGCTGCTTCTCAAGGTTCTGAAGTGGATTTTCCTTGCCAATGCTTGCTGGTGCAATGTTGAACTGCGGAATGATTTGACCTGAGCAGGGGCGGTCCTTCTGATTCCGCCACCTACGCGGCCGCGTAGGGCGTCACCGGCTGGGAGAGGCACCACTGGCTGGGAGGGCGCCACCGCGCCGTCTCCGCCCCCCGCTGCACTGCCCTGCACCGCCGCCACGCTGGGTGTGCCGGGTGTGCCGGGCGCGCTGGGCGCGCCTCCACAGCTGGCCCCACCGGCCGCGCACGCGCAGAAGCACCCCAAAGGCGCTGTAGCGCCTGTAGACGTTTCTGCGCATGCGCGAACGTCCGCGCACGCGCACTGCCTCCCGAGCGCGTCTGCCGCTTTGGAGCCAGCATGCATGTGCAAAAACTGCATGCATGCGTGCTGGCTCCGAAGCGGCAGGTGCGCTTTGGAGCCAGTGTGCGTCTTGCGGATGTTCGCGACGCGCAGGAATCTCCGTGCACACGGAGGTGCACCGCGGCCGATGGAGCCGGCTGCGGAGGTGCGCCCGGCACGCCCAGCATGGCGGTGTTAGCAGTGCGGAGGCGGCGCAGCAGTGGCGAGTGATGCGGCGGCAGGGGGGGCGACAACATTTTCTTTGCGTACCCCCCCGGATTAGGTTAGACCGCCCCTGGACCTGAGTGACTTTATCCTTTTTTTCCAGTCCTGTTTGTGATGTGCGTATTATATATTGACTCTGTCTGAACTGGCATTATGTTTTCTGGCAGCCAGCAACTCTCTAAGGACTCAAGTAGTGGTTTTATCCGGATCCTGCTGCATGGATATGTAAAGAAGTTTATACATGCAAAGTGTCGTCTAACAATACATTAAGTCCCTTATCAGTACAAACTACTTAAAACTCCTTGCTCAAAATGCCTTGTGCAGGTAGTTCTGGCATGTCTGATATGCACATTTCTGTCAGTTCAGAATATCTCTTGGTTAAGGAAAGAAGAAGAACAGGAGGAAATAAATAATGTAACACACGAGAAAGGATTGTTCCAGGACAAAGATTGTGCATCTTGGTTATAATTCCTTAGTGGTCTTCCAGTAACGTAGTGTGCATTTACACAGTAGAATTAATGCAGTTTGACATTTCAATGACCATGGCTCAATGCGATGGAATCCTGGGATTTGTAGTTTGGTGATGCACCATCATGCTTTGGCAGAGAGGGCTAAAGACCTTGTAAAACTACACCTCCCATGTTTGCACAGGACTGAGCCATGGCAGTTAAAGCAGTATTAATTCTTCAGCGTAGCTTATTTTATTTATTATTCGGAAAATTGTTGGAAGCCAGTGGGCCTGGCTGCTTTAGTAGGGGCATAGTATGTCCCCTACTGTATATCTAGCCCCAGTTAGTAATCCATTAATACCATTAATACCATGGATTGTGGAAAGGGGCTGTTGTCTCTGCACATGGCTTTATCTTTGGATTCAGAACCAGTGGGACTGGAGGGTCCACCCTACTTAGCTTATGTGTACGTTCTGATATCATTCTTTAGACTAAATGAAGTAAGGTAAAAAGGTAAATTGGTAAATCAAATACAATGTTCTCAAATGTTTGGAAAATGGCTCATAACTCAATTCAGACAAACCCTTCTTAGTTTCCAATATCAGGCAGGAAACTGTGTCTTCAAGGCTATTTAGGAGCCGGAAAGTATATTATTGTAATGAAATGTGTTACTTAATCTGTTCTATGTCAGTTACAAAATAATTCCATTCAAATTAGATTATCTCCTATTTAAAGATGATTGAATTTGCAGTTCCAGAGTGATAGGAAATGGATGTTTTTCCATGACTGTTTAAATAATATACTTATAATAGATATTTCCCACCTTTCCTTTTTTCACTAATGTATGATGTGTGTGAGACAAAGAGATAGAGGGAGGGAGGAGAGATTTCTTTTCCCATCCAGATACTGACAAGACTGAGATATGCTTAGCTACAGCATGGTTTATGCATCACTTGCCTTCAGGCCATGCCACAGGAAACATATGAACCTGTTTACAAAAAACATGTTAGCTTCTGTCCTAGGCAGCTTGATATTATGTTTTGCTAGTTGACTATCTTTAGCTTATGTTTTCATGTAGACCAGGCATCCTCAAACTGTTGTCCTCCAGTTGTTTGGACCTTCAACCCCCAGAAGCCCCAATGAGCTTGTTCAATTGTCAGGAATTCTGGGAGTTGAAGGTCCAAACAACTGGAGGGCCACAGTTGGAGGATACCTGATGTAGACCTTGGTCATCTTCTCCCACTCATAGGCCAAGACCTTATGTGGCCAAACATAAGAGATTTGCATGTGGGACTCCGCTTCCCTGTCCCCACTCACAGGACTCACCATTGCACTATGGTGTTCTGTCCCCATTGTCATCCCGTGATGGCTATGTCTCTATAGCCCAGTGGTTCTCAAGCTGTGGGTCCCCAGATGTTTTGGCCTTCAACTCCCAGTAATCCTAACAGCTGGTATTTCTGGGAGTTGTAGGCCAAAACACCTGGGGACCCACAGGTTGAGAACCACTGCTATAGCCAGATGCAAATTTCACAATGTGACATTGAGATCCAGTAGGTCTGGCTATGGGGACAGAGCCAGATGCTTCTCCAATCCCCTTAAACTTTCTACCAACAATGGAATAGCTGCAGAGGATGGCTGGCACAATCAACAGTACATTGAGAAAGCTTTGGTAATTGCAAAGAGATCAATAGCCTGTGATATATTTGTTGTCCTCAATTTGCGCTTTTGCTATGAGTGATGGGGATGTAATGCTTTGATTCAGCCTTAAATATAAACATTTACTTACTTACTTCTTTACTTACGTCATTTATATTTTGCCCGTCTGACCCCGCAGGGGACTCAGGGCGGATCACACTGCACATATGCAGGCAAACATTCAATGCTATAGACCAGTGCTGTCCAACTTCTACAGGCCCAAGGGCCGGAATTCCGGTCACCGATCACCTGGGGGCCGCCTCCGCCCCCTCTGCCTGCCCTCCCCCGGCTCCCCCCTCCCCGGCTCCGCCCCTCCCCAGCTCCAATTTACTTACAATTGACCTTGAGTTGTGGAGTTGTAGTTCACCTCCATCCAGAAAGCACTGTGGACTCAAATAATGATGGATCTGGACCAAACTTGGCATGAATACTCAATATACCCAAATGGGAACACTGGTGGATTTGGGGGAATGTTTCCTAATACCTTTGAGTTATTTGAGTCCACACTCAAATTGGGACACACCAAAAAAACCCCCAAACACCTCAATGCCGTCGCAGGGCTTGATGGGGCCTCCTTTCCCAGAAGCGGGTGGAAGAGGCCCAAAGAGCTCCCTTCCTCCCTCCCTCCCTGAAGGGAAAACAAGCCGCAGGGGCAGGCGCAAAGGAAGCCACGTTGCGCCCTGCACGCGGGGGAAGGCAGCACAAGGGGGAGGGGGCGCGGAGGAGGGGAAAGAAGCGTCGCCAAGGAAACCACCGCTGAGGGACCCTTCCCTCCCCTCCTCACCCACCGTCCTGCTTTCACTCGAGCCAGGCCCTTACCCATACTGCGGGAGCCCCACCACAGGGCCAAAGCGCCACCGCCACCGCCGTCCCCGAAGAGTCCCGCTGGAGCAGAGGCCAAGCTCAGGCCGGGCACGGCGGCTCTCCCATCCGCGGGGCGGGAAGCGAGTGCCCTCCACAGGAAGAGGACAGAGCCAGGAGGGGCTTTCCCTGTCTCACTCCCCTCCTCCCTCTGTCTGAGGGAATGGGGGCTGGCCTGGAAGCAGTCGCGAGGGAGGAGGAGGCGGGACCCGAGGTTTCGGCAGCTATCGCGAGACTACACAGCCAGAGACGGGATTTCGACCTCCCTCGAAATCCCGTCTGTGGCTGGCGTAGTCTCGCGATGCTTGCCTAAACCCGGAAGTAGGTATTTTTTTAATTTTATTTTTTATTTGTATTTTATTTTTTAAAAAGTTAGGGGGCTGCAGGGAAGGGGCTCGCAGGCCGTGTACGGACCCCGGGCCGCTTGTTGGTCAGCCCTACTATAGACATACAACATATATAGACAGACATAGAGGCAATTTAACATTCCAGGAATCAATTAAATTTAGCCTCCCTACAAAGTTGTACCTGAATTCCCTACTTGACAGATGCAACTGTCTTTCGGGTTGCAAAGGTCAACAACGAGCTACACAAATTGGTCGAGAGCTCACCCTGACCTGGGCAGGACTCGAACTCATGACCTTCTGGTCAGTAGAGATCTTATGCAGCTGACACTCAGCCAGCTGCGCCATATCCCCGGTGCATTTGTTTGAACCCTCTAGCTTGTGACTCACGTCTTGTATCTTATCAGCTCTTCAAAGTCTTAAAGGTTTTCTTTTAAACTGCTACTGGAAATCCTATTAACTGAAGATGCTAATAATATTTGGGACCTTCTGGACAATAGGCATGTAGTGAACAACAAATAAACAAACAAAGCAAATGTAACTCAAACTATTCAACATTCTGCTTAAACAGTACTAATGTATTTGTCATGACTATTAGGCATAAATAGCTCAAAACTCCACAAATTTGCCTTTTAAGCCCATTGCTCATTATATTGTTCCTGTTTTCTAGTATATTTCAATGGTTGAATGTCAAACATTCAAGCTGGATTGTAATGTCTGCTGCTGCTCTTGTAATCAATCTTCAGACATCAGCAACATACAACAGTCAATTGAAAGAGGTATGCTGTGTTTGGCAGATTATCCTAAATGTCTTTTAATTCTAATTCCTAAAGAGGGAACTTAATTTTCAAAATAAACTTACTTACTTGCAGTTCTTACTTACTTAGATGATCCCTCGCTGTCCAAGTATGATGGCCTTCCAAGTGTAGTGTCTTGGCTGTTGGTCCGTAGGTGACTGTGGAGCCCTATTCTTGATCCTCATATCCTTCCACAGTGAGGGCATCAGTTTCCAAGTGGAAGGGGGTCCCGGTCAAGGTTGGCTTGACATGCCTTCCTGTGGGCATGGTTCTCCCTTTCGCCCTCCAATTGTGCCTCTTCGAATTCAGCAGCACTGTCGGTCAAAATAAAATAATCACGTTAGTGGAATAAAGATACACAGATAAATGTTCACCAAAGAAGTTGGGTTGCAGTCCTTTACATCTTCCCCTCAAAAATATAAGTTCAGTAGTAGAGTGGCAAACTTCTGACATTTATCACACAAGTGTAATGAGACAGACCTCAAACATGGTTGTTTAAAAATTAGTTTTTGAAACTAATGCCACTTGTGGTTTAACAGCGGCCAAACTCATTTAAAAACTTGGTTCACAGGAAAGAGAGGAACTCAACAAGGCATGTTGATCAAATTAGGATATTATTGCAAAACTGTGATCATCAGCCATGGTTGGTCTGTCACTCCCTTGAAAAGTGAGAATGCAGCAAACAAGCTTGCTATGAAAACACAGAAAATAAAATAGTCATAGATGTATAAGGATTGAGTCTTGATTTTAAGACTAATTAGCTGGTTTCGGCGTATACTTCAGGTGTATCAATTCCCCCTCCCCCAAAGAGGTATTATCTATGTACCCGTATTTACTCGAGTCTAATGCATCATCAAATCTAATGTGCACCTCAATTATCAAAACCCCCCAAAAATATTTATCATATTATATGAATCTAATGCCCATCCTAACTCTGGGAAGGTAATTTTGTCAAAAAAAGGATGAGTATTAGAATTGAGTAAATACGATAATTTTTTTTGAGGGCGTGAGTGGAAAATTAAGCTATTTAAAAGGTGAATCGGTAGACCTGGAGGCTTTCTGGAAATGAAACCCACCCCTTTTTCTGCTGTGGAAGTCTGGCAGAGTCAAAGGCACAAAACTATTTTAGAAAGGATTGCATCACCATTTTGCCCACCACAGCCTCCAGCAGAATTCCGGGCCCTGTTTAAGTTGTTGGTTCTGACCTTTAAGGCGCTTTATGGTCAGGGGCCAGCATATCTCAGAGACCGCCTCTTCCCTCTTTACTGCCAGTGGTCGCCACGACTCCTCCAACTAAACTTACTGTATGTTCCAGGCCCCAGGGAAGTACGTCTCGAGAGCACACTAACTAACTAACTAACTAACTAATTTTATTATTTATGAGACATCTACAATACTAAAATATTAAAATATTAAAATGTTAAAATATGGGAATAGACAGGTTCCAGGTCACTGATTGTCACTTATGCATATGCTCTTCTAAATAGCCATGTCTTAAGTGCCGCCAGAAATGAAGGCAGGTCGAAGATGGCTCTTTGTTCTGGCGGCAGAGAGTTCCACAGGACAGGGGCCACAACGGAAAAAGATCTATGTCTCGTGGACTCCAAATGAGCCTCTCTCAGACCCGGGACACAGAGAAGGTTCTCGTAGGCTGGCCGTGGTGCTCTCGGATGGATAGATGGTATCAGACGGTCTTTTAGGTATGTAGGACCCTGGCCCGCAAGGCCTTAAGTGTCAGGGTCAGGGCCTTATAAAGGACTCTGTACTCGACCGGCAGCCAGTGTAAATGCTGTAAGGATGGCATTATGTGACACCTCATAGGCGTTTTCGTGAGGAGCCTGGCGGCAGCGTACTATGCAATCTGGGGCTTCCGAGTTACTGACCAAGGTAGACCCACGTATAAATCGTTGCAATAGTCCAGCCTTGATGTAACCGTGGCATGAATCACCGTGGCCAGCGCCTCCATAGGTAGATAGGGCATCAGTTGCCTCGCTTGACGTAGGTGGAAGAAGGCCCTTTTGCTCGTGGAGGCGATCTGGGCCTCCATCATCATTTTAGAGTCCAGGATGACACCGAGGCTCTTCACAGTGGAAGATGGAGTCAGTGGTTCCCCTTCAAAGGGTGGCAGTGGATTGACTAGTTCTGATGGGCGGCCCAGCCATAGAATTTCAGTCTTTGCTGGATTTACCTTCAGTTTGTGGGCCCACAGCCATCTCGTCACTGCTCCCAGGCACTGGGCAAAGTTGTCAGGCACCGAGGTTGCTCCAGGTTCCAGCTTTAGGAGGAGCTGAGTGTCGTCGGCATACTGGTAATATTCCAGCCCAAAGCTCTGGACTAGTCCAGCGAGAGGCCGGACATAGATATTGAACAGCATAGGTGATAATATGGCACCTTGGGGTACTCCACACTCAAGGAGAGATTTTTCAGATGTTTGGCCTAGCCATTCTACTCGTTGACTGCGTCCTCGCAAGAACGAGTTGAGCCAAGTTATGGCTGATCCTTGAATTTCCGTGGCAGCTAATTGTTGAATCAGCAGATCATGGTCCACCATATCAAAGGCAGCAGTGAGATCGAGCAGCACCAGAACTACTGAACCTCCCTTGTCTAATTGACGGCGGATGTCATCCGAGATGGCCACCAAGACGGTCTCGGTCCCGTGCCCGGGACGGAAACCTGATTGAAAAGGGTCCAGGCCATCCGAATCCTCAAGAAATTTTTGGAGTTGAGTCGCTGCCGCACGTTCGATCAGCTTGCTGAGGAACGGGAGGTTTGAGACCGGGCGATAGTTGGCTGGCGTCGCAGGGTCCAAGCTAGGTTTTTTAAAAAGAGGATGAACCATGGCTTCTTTTAGAGTGTCCGGGAAGATTCCCTGCTCCAGGGAGTTGTTTATTATGTGCATCAGAGGAACCTGAAGCTCCTCTGAGCAGTCCTTAACCAGCCGGGAAGGACAGGGGTCCGTGGTGCAGGTGGTTGGCCGTGCTGCGGAGAGGATTTTACTGACTGCCTCCAGGTCCAGCATTTCAAATCGGTCGAATTTCTGGCTAGCTGGAGTATATACTTCTTCTCTCTCATTCACGGCCTCAGACATAGATGGTAGCTCCTGCCGGAGAGCAGTGATCTTCTCTGTGAAGAATTGCTGAAATTTCTCCGCTGAGACGGCTGGAGTGTCCAGGGTTCTCGGTTGGGAGTTTGCACTGACCAGACTTCGGACAATCTTGAAGATCTGAGCTTGGCGCGATCTCGCAGCAGCTATTTGGGAGGTGTTGTAAGCTTTCTTGGCCTCTTTTATGGCTAACTCGTATATCCTACGGATGTTTTTGAAAGCTAATCACACGACGCAGGGCCTTCTCCATCTCTGCCCCTGTCTTGTGGAACTCCTTGCCTCCCCACTTGAGGGTCATGCGTGACTTGCGACCCTTTGCTCAGGCACTCAAGACCTGGCTTTTTAGCAGAGTTTTTAATGTTTCATGCAGTCTATTCGGTATTGTGTAATGTTTTTGTGCAATTTTTATATAAATTGCCTGCAGCATTTTAATAGAGGACAATTAACAAGTGAGAAACTGGGGGGAAAACTGAACTGAAGAGTTGTGTATCACTTATGAAAATATCCAATATGACACCATTTTGAAGAGTTAACTTTAATGCCACAGAGCAGGGCAATCTACTAGGATTTAAAGGTGCGAGCTCCACTTAACTGGAAATCAATTTCTGGCCTACACAAAAGGAATGTATATTTAGAAAGGGAAAAGTGCTGTTTCAAGTACATCTCCCAAGCTGGTAGTTGGTGTCAATGTTATTCCCTCCCATAGCTTTCTTTTTTAAACTGATGCTGCAAGTTTGTAATAAGATAGAATTAGACTGCAGCTGTGTATGATCCCCAAATAACTAGAAAGATAATTTGATGTTGCCACTGAAATTGACAAATATGAAAGTCAGAGGAAAAAGTGTCCCCTTCATCCTTCTACATTTAGATCAGCCTCTCATAGGTTTTTCCAGATCGGACCCAATTCTATTCATGCATTTAACTCTTTTTTGCAGACAGAGAGGCAACCAGTGCCATCAATAGTTGCCAAACTAAAGTTCGTTGTGATGACCAGGTAGATTCAGTGTATGTGGATTTTGAAGAGAAACCTACTTCTGCTATTAGTTGGCTCCAAACTTTGTCATATTTTAAAAATAGATTCATTTGGAGTAATAGCACTTAAATTGGTAATGGCTAACTTAACTCCAAATGTATTTGGTGTCTACTAGACTTGTGCATTTGGGACTTACCTTGATCCGTTTCATGTTCGGCTTTCAGTGGGGGCCCCAATCCATTTTCATCTGAACCTCCTGAAATTGGGAGGTCAGATATTTGTTTTTCATTTTGTTTTAATGTACATCATTGGGGGTCACCAGTACGCCCAAAGCGCCTGGGCCTACGGGTGCAGGCTTCCCAGCCTACATGCCCAGGTCTTGCAGGGCTTGCAGCTGAGCACTGAGTAAGGAGCACTCCTTACTCAGTGCTTGGCTGCAGACCCTGCAAGGCTTGGGTGCGTAGGCCCAATGCCTGCACACGTAGGCCCGGGCAGTTTGGGCTTATGGGTGCACGCTTTCCAACCTATGTGCCCAGGCCTGGCAGGGCCTGCAGCTGAGCACTGAATAAGGAGTGCTCCTTACTCAGTGCTTGGCTGCAGACCCTGCAAGGCCTGGGTGCGTAGGCCCAATGCCTGCACACGTAGGCCCGGGCACTTTGGGCTTATGGGTGCACGCTTTCCAACCTATGTGCCCAGGCCTGGCAGGGCCTGCAGCTGAGCACTGAATTAGGAGTGCTCCTTACTCAGTGCTTGGCTGCAGACCCTGCACGGCCTGGGTGCGTAGGGGCCAATGCCTGCACACGTAGGCCCGGGCACTTTGGGCTTATGGGTGCACGCTTTCCAACCTATGTGCCCAGGCCTGGCAGGGCCTGCACCTGAGCACTGAATAAAGAGTGCTCCTTCCTCAGTGCTTGGCTGCAGACCCTGCACGGCCTGGGTGCGTAGGCCCAATTACACAAAACAACAGTGTGGAGTCACACAATGGTACCAGACCTAATTATGTCTGCGTGCAAGTATCATAGAATCACAACACAGTATTGATCAAAATATATCTATATTAGAAGGAGAACATTCACAAGTATCAAAAAACATATTATAGGAAATTGCAAATATCTATCATAGTATGAAGAGGCCCTTCCAATGATGTGTTGGAAGGGAGAAACCCCCAGAGTACTTGCCCAATGTGTAAAAGGCGGGAGGAGGATCTTCAATTCCGTTTGGTCGGTGTGTCTGTGGCGTTTGCCAAAACACTGTTTGCCAAACAAAGAGTTAATGCAATCCAAAAAAGAAGCATACAATCCACAAAACATAAACTGTGTGCCGAATTCAGAATATTTTGCTTGGCGACACTAAGAAGTCACAAATTTTCACTGCATTTTTTTCAGAGTTTTTCTTGCATGCAATTCTCCTCATTGCAGGCTCAGCGAGGATCATTGTTAGGATAGTTGGTCATTAACATTATTGGTGAAGATATTATGTAGAGGATTTTTAATTCCAGGCAGCACTCCAAATTGTATGGCATCATTGCTTAAATAATACACTACAGACCAAATGATGAGGTTGATTATCTGTGACATTTAAAAAAAATAAAAGTAGTCTGTCTCTTGTGAAACCAATGTGAAGTGGCTACTCAGTTTTGCTCTGAAATAATGACTATGACAGTCCTTTAGATAGTTTTGACCATTATCCTAAGGTGGGTGAGATTCACTTACCTAATTTGCTAGCACAAGAGAGTATTTTCTCCCTTATAGCGAATCTACTGGACATGTTCTGTTTGGTGGCTTTACTTAGTTGGGAAGTGCTGCTCCTTACATGTTCTCTAGAGAAATATTTTGATTGACATCAAATATAATAGGTGTCAAACAAAGAGGACAAAAAACTCTTTAGACAGCAGAAAGGAGTGTTGTTCCATTAAATATTGATCAGCTAAGCATTCAGATGTCTGATGTATTAAAAAAAATACCTCAAGTGACTGCTCAGACCTCCCTAATGGTATTTTGTTCCTTTCAAAATAAGAGCAAAACTATTGGACATCTCCTTGAACAGGGAATGGAAAAGGGTTGGAAATGTAGGCACTTCCATGATTGGTGAGCATGCTTCAGTGCTAATCTCATAGATGACATTATTAATTAATGGTTCTCAAGAGATTGTGGCTGCAGGTGTGCTCTTCTTTTAAAACTCTGATTGGCTGAACAGCATTGGAAATAATTATTTGGTTCTCTTGGTGACTCCACTCTATGCTAATGGAAATAGGACCATCTATAGTATAGTATAGGAAAAATGAAGAGGGGCGGACCAAGGACAAGATGCATGGATGATATCCTTGAAGTGACTGGCTTGACCTTGAAGGAGCTGGGGGTGGAGGTGGCTGACAGGGGGCTCTGGCATGGGCTGGTCCATGAGGTCACGAAGAGTCGGAAATGACTGAACGAATAAACAACAACACATGGGAAAAATGACATTTATAAAACCATATGTAATTGGTACTAAGAAGGGATTTCTATCTATCACCTAGAATGTTTCTTTAGCTTTCATCTCCAACCTGGGAATATATTTTAAGTCTATATTCCATTGAAATATTTTCATATCTATTATGCGTGTGTATGTCCCTTTTTGAACACTGGAAAATTATTACAGCTGTGCTGAGGGCTCTGGCAGGCCCTGACAGATCTCAGTACTGATATTACCATTCTGTGTGTATCTGTGGATATTGACTCCACCAGACAGCAGAAAAGGGATGGATTGCATTTCCAGAAAGCCTCCAGGTCCACAGATTCTTATTGACTTTGTTGACTAAATTACCTTCCCAAAGTTAGAGTGTGCATTAAATTCGCATAGTATTGTAAATACTTTTTTTGTGTTTCAAGATTTTGAAATTTGAGGTGCACATTAGATTTGATGGTGCATTAGACTCAAGTAAATACAGGTACATAGATAATACCTATTTTGGAAAAAAATTGATACACCTGAAGCACATGACTGGTATTACCATTCTATAATCTTCATTGTCAGCAGAACCGCGTTTTACCACCTGCGACAGGCAAAGCGTCTGGCTCCCTATCTGTCCCAGAAGGACCTAGCCACGGTAATCCAGGCCACGGTCATCTCAAGACTTGACTACTGTAACACTCTTTTCATTGGCCTTCCTTTGACCATGATCCGGAAACTTAAGCTAGTGCAGAACGCTGCAGCTCGTCTCCTCGCGGGGGAGCCTGTGTGCAGCCGTATAACACCAATACTGCAGGATCTGCACTGGCTCCCAATTGAATTCCGGATCACTTTCAAGGTGTTAGTTCTTACTTTTAAGGCCTTATATGGTCTGGGGCCAGTGTACCTACAGGATCGCCTGATTCCATATAACCCTTCTCTACGCTCAGAGGACCAGAATCTTCTAGGCATCCCCAGCATGAAATCTTTTCACCTAACATCAACTAGACAAAGGGCCTTTTCTATCATTGTCCCGGTGTTGTGGAATGCTCTGCCACCGGAGATACGGGCTTTGCGGAATCTAACCACCTTTCGTAGAGCATGCAAGACACATCTCTTCAGGCAGGCTTTTGGATGCTTATGACTTTTAACTGTGCTTTACCTGTATTTTATCTATTGTATTTGTATAATTGTGTTGTAAACCACCTCGGGCCCTCTGGGAGTGGCGGTGTACCAGTCCAATAAATAAATACATAAAATAAATATATCTATTTATGGAGATTGTAACCAGATGCTTCTCTGATGACCACAAGGCATAAAATGTCTGGTTTTGTTTTTTTTTTCCAGAAGTTATACAGTAAATTTGGGATGTGTGGCATATAACCTAGCTTTGCATAGGTCTTCATAATAAATTACTGCATTACACTCAGCCATAGATATTGCAACTACTATGTAGAAACCACACATCCACATGTTTGCAGTAGAGCAATCATACAAGTGGCATTGATGACTTCTAAAGTCCTAAAGGGCTTGGTTCCTGCATGTTGAAAGTCCTTAGGCTTGGTGAAAAAAACTTTATTTACATTAATCCTCAAAAGTACCATAAAGTGGCCTATCAGAACTACCATTAGTGTCTCAGGATACATTCTCAGTGGTGGCTCAAGATTATGAGGAAGATCAACCATATATTTTTTGTCAACACCTTCCAAATCAACTGGCATCACATTAGTTGTGACATCTATTACCACTTTGATCTAGATTTGCTTTAGATGTGGCTTATTACGCAACTAGAGCTGAATTGAAACAACCCTCAGCTATTTTAGCCATCTATAATTCCCTGATGGAGAGTGTGATGATCTCGGTCACCAAAATTGACTAATTTGACACTCCCGGTAGTCTGCCACCAACCTAATGGGTCATTAGGATTTACTCTTAATTAACACTCTAAATAAATGAAGTGTCTGTAGCGTTGGCCTTTACAACAACCCACCCACCAAGAATGTAAACTGAGGAGACCGAAAGATGACTGAGGCTTCTTCTAAAGTTAATAATAAAAGTATTTATTAACTACAACAAGGCTATCAAAATAGGCACAGATCGTATTGGTTCTACTGAGAGGCAACTGGCGTACGGTTACAACAATGATAGTTAGGATAGCGTGATGGTTACTAAAACAATATATGTGCTAGAGCATAGAGGTTACTTACTTAAAAGGTTATTAATACTTCTTGAGATGGTACGTTCAGTTCCACAGACAGTACTACGACTTGTCTCCCAACTCCCAACTAATAGTTCCACTAGATGGTTGTTGTTCCTAAATTCTGGAACACCTAATCACTTAGATCGTTCCCTGAGTCTGGTTACTTCTGGGTTACTCGTAACCCACACAGTCTAAGAGTCCAACTACCTGTCACTCTTTCACCAGAGATGACCAGGTATCCCAACTGCCTATCACAAGAACAGTTCTAAATGGCACTCTTCCTAAAGCGTTCCCACTAGAATGAGTACTGGCCCTAAGGGCGGTCAGAACTGTGTCGTGACTCCCACTAGTCCAGCCTATTCCTACGTGGTGAATTGCTTAGGACAGACTGTCAGTCTCTGTTGCCAAGGCTCTGGTGATACTCCCCAGAAACCTTGCTCAAGACTGCCTCAGGCTTAGATGCTGAATCTACAGCCTGACTCTAAACAGCAGAGGCTGGAGATGTGCGTCTGCACAGCCTCGCTCTAAACTCCAAACTTCCAGACTGAAACTTTCTCTGACAGGACTTCTACTCTGCCAGCTCCAACTCCTCCCCTTCTACTCTAGCCAATCACAGCCTCTACACTGTATATAGGCACAAGCCTGCAAGGCCACGTCCCCTTGCTCTGGCTTCCCTTCCCTTAATGGTTGCTGGCTGCAGCCACCTCTCCAAGATGGATGCCAGCCCAACCAAAACAGGATTTCTAAACCCCTTCTAAGCAGGCCTCGGCCCTGCTTAAGGCAGGTGAGTCCTTACAGAGAGCAATCCAGTCCATAGTTTCTTTACTCTTTTCACTAATGGTTCTTTTCACATGTTCACTAATGTTTAACTTCAGTCACTTGATTCAATACTTATCCTCAGTCTCACCCTGAATCATTATTGCATTGGATCAGTGAAGTACTCTTTTTGGAAAACATTCTGACAAAAAGAAGAAGAAAAGAAATAATGATAATACCCTAAAATTGATGAAATTGGCGAAGGAAGCATTTTTACTCAAAGAAGGGAGCACTTATATGGTTTTGACCTTGGGACGATTGAACGGTTCTTGCTAAAAATATGAGATGGAGATCCAGATAAAAGAGAATGCGTTCTGTTTGATCACTGCTGCAGTTCATCCCTTGGCCTTTATGTTATACAAAGCTTCTTCCAGAATAAACTGATTTACAAAGGAGCTTAGCATTGCCTGCTCTAAATAAAGCTGGTAAATACTTGGGGACTGTATTGGGACTAAAACTTTTCTGCTGAAGTTTCCTTTCTTTCCTCCATTAATTAAAATGGTGCATTCCTTGGTGAGGTTTACGTATTTTCTTCGACGTATTTTGCTACATTTCTGCAATGAAAATGGAACAATACAGGTTGAATATCCCATATCTAGAATTCCAAAATTCAGAATTGTCCACATGGGTGGCTTAGATCAGGGCTTCCTAAACTTTTTTCATTCGCAACCTGTTTCTACATGAATTTTTTTGTGACCCTAGGTATAAAGTAGACATGAAATCAAACATTTACTGAAAGTAAATCAGCACTTGCAAGGCTTGCTAAACAGCCTGTTCTCTCTTTTTTTGACAGTGGAAGATTTTTCTGCAGAGTCCACGATAAACATTGCATGTTGTTACTAACAGACTGTGGAGTACCCCAAGGCGCCATTCTATCACCAATGCTGTTTAACGTCTATGTTCGACCTCTCACCAAGCTAGTCTAGAGATTTGGATTAGAATGTTTCCAATATGCTGATGACACCCAGCTTCTCCTAAAACTAGAACCTGGAACAACTTCAGTACCAGATAACTTCACCCAGTGTCTTGGAGCGGTGACAAGATGGCTACATGCCCATAAATTGAAAGTAAATCCAGTAAAAACTGAAATCTTGTGGCCTGGCCGCCCATCAGAATTGGTCGGTCTATTACCATCTTTTGAAGGGACACCGTTAGCTCCATCCCACACTGTGAAGAGTCTCGGTGTTATCCTGGATTCCAAAATGATGATGGAAGCCCAGATTGCCTCTACTAGTCAAAGGGCCTTCTTTCATCTACGCCAAGCGAGGCAATTGGTGCCTTATTTACCAACAGAGGCGCTGGCAGGGCCGGTTCATCCATTAGGCGGAGGAAGCAGGCGCGTAGGGCGACGTCACCCGGGAGGGCCGCCGCCGCGCTGGCTCCCCGCCGCCCGCGGCGCCCATGCTGCGCTGTCCCGCGGCGCGCCGACCAGGCCTCTGCAGCCAGCCCGCGCCGCCGCGTGCACCGCGCTTTGATAGGCAGCCCGGTGCGCTCCGGCCGTGCTTCCGCATGCGCGGACCTTTTTGCGCATGCGCGAAAAGGTCGGCGCATGCGTACTGGCTACCACTTTGGAGCCAGTGCGCGTGCGCAGATTGGCGCACGCGCACAGGGGGGACCCGCAAATTTTTTTTTGCGTACCCCCCGGGAAAATCTTGGTCCGCCCCTGGGCGCTGGCTACGGTAATCCATGCCACGGTTACGTCGAGGCTGGATTACTGCAAGGCTTTGTATACGGGCTTACCTTGAGTAGCACTTCGCAAGATCCAAATTGTGCAAAATGCAGCCGCTAGACTCCTCACAAAAACATCAATGAGGTGCCATAAAACGCCGTCTCTGCAGTGCTTGCATTGGCTTCCGGTTGAACACAGAGTCCTCTAAGACTCTGGTCCTAGCATTCAAGGCCTTTTGAGGTCAGGGTCCTTCATATCTAAGGGACCGTTTAATGCCACTCCACCACCAGAGACTGCCACAGTCAGCTCATGAGAATCTTTTCTATGTCCCTGGCCCTAGAGAGGTCCGTTTGAAGTCCACAAGACAGAGATCCTTCTCCATTGTAGCCCCAATCTTGTGGAACTCCCTACTGCCAGACCAAAGAGCCACTCCTGATCTACATACATTTTAGGGGCACTCAAGACATGGCTCTTCAGAAGAGCCTATGATTGTTAGTAACAAGTGGTGACTATGTAACCTGTTTATTTTAATTGTGTAAGTCGCCCAGAGCACCTCTGGTGGAGGGCGACTCATAAGAAATAAAGTTAGTTAGTTAGATATGTGTAAATAGGTGGTGTTCAAAAACCATGTACTGCTGTCAATTTTTGTGTGACTCCAACATTGAGCTAAGCCTTTTGGCTCTAAATGGACCATCTTCCAAAATTTCTTGGCCTTTGGACAAAACCACCAAATATGAAAGAAGGTTCCATTTTTTTCTTCACAGAACCAGTAATTTGGACTTGTATTTTTATACATTTTTGCAAATTTTTCCGGTGTTAGATGCCATCTAAAAATCATTTTAACCAATTTTCTTGATAATAATAACATTTAATTTTGTTCATATTTTTTCTAGACTGATCACCAAGTATCCAAATTAATTTTATATCCCAAGTTTCTTAACCAACTTTTTGCATATTCTCTCATTTGTTCATTTTCACTATCCCATTTTAGTAAATTTTTATATAATTTCCCTACTAATTTTTGATCCTCTCCCAATATCGTTTCTTCCATTCTCTTTAAATTTTTCATTTATTTGCATGTACAGAAACCAATTCATTCCTTTTTCTTCCCTATAGAGCTGTTCCTTAGTTTTTAATACGTATTTTTGGCCATTCCAGATAAAGAATTCCTTATATGTTGCATCATCTAATTCTCTTATTCTGAACGTTTCTTGAGGGAAGATCCATAGGGGTATTTTTTGAATATATTTTGTGATATTTGAGCCAAATTTTAATAAAGCACTTCTTATATAATGAGTATTGAAATTTTTTACCCATTGCTTTAAAAAGGTTTTTTTAATCTATCTGCCAAAATTGATGTTAAAATTTTGTAGTCAAAATTTAATAGGGAAATTGGTCTATAATTTGCAGGGTTGTCCATTTCTTTCCCAGATTTCCTTATTAATATGATGTTTGATTCTTTTAATGAATCTGGAATTTCTCCTTTTTGAAGTATCTCATTAAATAATTTTGTAAGTATCTCCGTTATCTCCCCATGATATTCCTTATTCAATTCAGCTGGAAAACCATCTGGACCTGCTGCCTTCCCATTTTTTTTGCTTTTTGTATTACTCTTTTTATTTCTTATTTATTTTTAAATTTAAAAATTAAAAATAGAGAGGAAACCAGATTTCTTCCTTTTGGGGATAATGGATCTCGGAATAGATAGGATGGACAAGAAGATTTTTATTACACTTACAACGGCAGCGAAAATACTATACGCAAACTATTGGAGGGCAAAATTAGCCCCATCAAAAGAAGAGTGGATCACAAAAATTTTAGATGTGACTCAAATGGATTGGCTAACAGAGGTATTGAGTGAAACAAATAAAAAGAATAACGAAAATTTAAAAAGTAATTGGTATAAAGTACAAGAATACTGTAAGAGAGAATTTAATGTCTACCTAAATATTCCTTAAATGAGTTTTAAATAAAGGTATATTTTTCCTATTTGTATTCTAGGAAGTTAATATGAAAAAATAAGGAAGGCAAAGATACTATTTCACTAAGTGAATCCGGAGCATTAGTAAGATAATCATGTATGCCATATTCACCGCTTTCCTAGTCACCACTTATTTACTTTTCTTTTTACATGTGTCTTGAATAATCATTGTGTGTTCTTCTATTTCTTGTCTATGTTCTCTTTTATATTTTATATGTCATTTTTGTTTTTTTCTTTTCATTCTTGTTTTATCATTGCAAATTCAATAAAAAACTATTTTAAAAAAGAAAAAAGGGGGGCACCTTTTGGTGTTGGGGCCCACGGATTAAAAAGCAGTGGATAGGTAGAGACACTTTTGCTTTCTCATGGTTCACTGTACACAAATGTTCTTTTACACACAAAATTATTTTTAAAATAATCTTCAGGCTCTGTTCAAAAGGTATTATATACATTTCCATATTTAGACTTTGATCCCATCTCTACGATATCTCATTATATGTGTGTGTGTGTCTGTATACACACAAGATTCAGGAAGGACTCATCCCACGCTTTCTACAAGCGTGTTGATGATTTGGAGGTTGGATGCATCTTTTGAGTCTGTGCAATTGACCTTTCTGGTAGAGCGCAGCATGCACAGAACTGGCTTCACCCTTTAAACCAAAGGTTCGTCTGCCGGGGGCCTTGCAAGCTGGGACGGTGGCAGCGAGGTACTCAGGCCATAGGTTTGGTACGAGTTTCCTTCTCTTAGATGGTTGATTTTACAGGGTTAAACGAGCACCATCTGCTTGGGTTTGAAATCAGAGTTTTCCTTCTCCTAGGATGGTTGCCAAAAGGCTAGAGAGCCCATCCTGCCCATTGACGCTCTTTGTCAGACCCTTTGGTTGTGACCTGTCTGGCATGGGAGGCCCTACCGGTGGCTATTATGCCACCGCCAGCATAGCTCACAACTTCATTAGGGTACGCAAGCTTCTCCCCCTCGACAAGGGGGCGCCAACGGAGTTCCAACAAAAACACATACACATATAAGTATTACAAAATCTGGAAGATAGTACCAAAGTTTCTACTTTTCTTCCTCTAATTTATTCCATTCTTTCCCACTCTTTTTTTCCTCAAAGTTTAGAAGAGAATTTGGAAGTGAGAACTGTTGTTTACAAATATAGTGAACACTCCATATCCACGGTTATGCACCCATGTATTCAACCAACCACAGCTAGAAGATATTCAAAAACAAACCTTGATTTTGCCATGCACTGAGTTCTACTTTGATGTTTAGGCATAAAATGCTGTAACTTATCACCATTTCACAGATCCTCAGGCTCTCTCTGGCACTTGTTTTGAGTTGTTTTTCATTTTATAGAAGGGATGCCATTTTACAAATCTTTAATATATAATGGGCTTTGATAATCCATGGATTTTGGTGTCCATGGGAGGTTCTGGAACAAAAACCTTATGGATACTAAGGAAGTATTCATGTGCCTGCATCATCATAATCTTAAGATTTTGTAAGCAAAACAGAAGATGCAATTGAGCTGATTTAAGTTAATGATTTGAAACTTCTTTTTTCTAGGAGAGAGCTACGTGTGTGGTTCAATAGAGCCTTTCAAGAAGCTGGAGTACACGAAGAATGTAAATCCTAATTGGTCAGTGAATGTCAAAACCAGCCCTGCTGCCCGCGCAGTGGCCTCTCTTGGTGGGGCCAAAGGAAGTCCTTTGGATTCAAAGGAGAATAAGGATTTCATTCGGCCTAAGCTGGTCACAATCATCAGGAGCGGTGTGAAGCCACGTAAGGCGGTCCGGATTCTGCTTAACAAGAAGACAGCACATTCATTCGAACAGGTTCTCACTGATATTACTGATGCCATCAAACTGGATTCAGGAGTAGTCAAGCGCCTGTACACACTTGATGGGAAACAGGTAAGAGGATCCTCTAATCTGACGTAGGAAGAATTGCAAATAACTAGACTGGATAGCTTTCCTAGACAAATATATTGTTATATTGATATAGCAGCCTAAAATAGAAGGAGAGCAGAATTAATATCTTAGGAGATAACAAAATAATCTTAGCACTATTTTATTTTTTATAAAAAATAAAGTAATGCAACATAGCCACCTCAGTATATTTATTTTATTTACTTTATTTATATTCCGCTCTTCTCACCCCGAAGGGGACTCAGAGCGGATCACAGTACACATACTTGCAGACAATCCCTGTAGTTCAACATGTGACATATAAACATGTGACATTTATCACAGTACAGTACATACATTTTGACATATTACACACATATATAGACGAACAGAGGCAAACTTTCTGGCCACCAGGGGGAGCTGACGCACTCATAATCTCTCAGCGTTTTCCAGCGTCCCTTTGTTGTTTCTTCCGCATTCCTCAGTGATTTTTGGGTTCTTTTTAATGGCTTCATAAATCAGTCAAAATTTGCCTCCCCACTTTAATGTGGTACCTTTATCTCCTACTTGACAAATGTAACAGTTTCGGGCTGCAAAGGTCGGCAGCAGGCTACACTTAAGGTCGAGAATCTACCTCGACCCGGGCAGGCCTTGAACTCATGACCTACTGGTCAGAGAGATCTTATGCAGCTGACACTTAGCCAGCTGTGCCACATTCCCGGTGTATATTTCAGTAACTACGTAACAGAAAGCCACGAGAAAGGCCATTAAGCATCATTATGTCAATAAAGTATCTGCATCTTACTGTACTACAATCATTATTATTATTATTATTTATTTACATCACTTCTACCCCGCTCTTCTCAACCCCTGAGGGGACACACAGAGTGGCTTGAAAAAGGCAGCAATTTGATGCCAATACATAATATACAATATACAATATAAAATCATAAACATACAGCATTAAAATACAGTTAACATTAAACACATAATACATTAAACACATAATACACATCTCTCCACGTTTGTGGTTTTGACTTTGCAGATTTGAGTATTTATGGATTTGATTTAAAATATTCTCTCTGGGAATCTCTAGGTCCCCGAGTGTGATCCTATGGTCACCTTTCTCCAGTCCTACTGGAGGATCTAGAGCAGAGCTTTCCAAACATTTTATGTTGATAACAAACTATTTAGACATGTAGTAATTCAGTTTTACTAGCAAATTGGAATTGCTGAAGGGAATTACATTTATATTTTTAAATATATATGATTTGTAAAAATATATGATTATATAAGTATGTTATTAAGATATAGTTCCAAGATTTTTGTTATGTCTTGTTATGTCTAAGCTTCACACTTACACATGGCAGCTGAAACATTAATGTGTTGCGGCACACAGTTTGGAAATCTCTGACCTAGAGACTTCTAGACAGAACTTCTCTCTATGAACCTCTCCAGTACAATTAGGCTGTTAGCTTCCAGCAGAGATTCACCATAGATACATGCTGGAAAACCTAGTAATGCTTATAGAAGTGCTTTCTTAAGTCAAAAAATTTAGTAATTTCTTTATTTGCATTTTTTTTTACTATGACATGGATTCTATTCTCTAACCCCAGCAAATGTGACTGTATAATTGCTGGGATTTTTACACATGGAAGAAATACTCAATTCATCCCTACCTCTACATTGAACATATTAATTCTTATTATTTTGACACTTTTGAGGATCACCTCAAAACAATGTGGAGTCAGATTGCAATAAAGTAATATGCCCTCAAAACTGGAAAGGAATGTGGAACATGGGTATATTAAAAATATGTCAATAAGAATAAAAGAATTATTACAAAGTGGTGTGGAGATGGTATCTCACACCAATTAGACTAAATCAAATCAACAAGAAACATTCTAAGCAGCGCTGGAGGGGAAACTGTCAAGAAACTGGCACATATATACACATGTGGTGGTCTTGTATATATGTTCAAAATGTTTGGGGAAATGTATTTCAAGAAATAAGAAAAATCACCCAAACAGAGATAACAGGAACACCAGAGATAGCACTGCTATCATTTATTGATAATGTTAATATACCAAAAGAACTAAAAGAATTAATTGCCAACCTGGTAACAGCAGCAAGATTGTTAATAGCTAAAAAATGGAAAGAAGGAGGGGAATGTCAACTGGAAGAAAGAGTGGTATAGGGAGATCTGGGACATTGCAATAAATGATAAACTGACAGGAAACATAAAGGTTAAAAGAGGATTATTTTAAAAATATGCTTTTGGGAAGATTTGGGGGAAATTGATAGAATATGTATATATAGAAGGTAAAGGGACCAAACCTGTGATAGTAACAAATGATTTTTGGAAATAAGTATTATAATTGGCTGGTCTGAGGTGAAGGGTCAGCACTGGGTCATAGAACGATATGTAATGAAGCCGAAGGATGAAATACTATAGACATTAAGACATACATGTGCTGTACAAGTTGTTAAGGAAAAGTGTGAAGTATAACAATGTTTAAATACTGAATATGTTAAAAAAAGCTACAATAAAATAAAAGCTTGTTCAGATTGAAAAAAAGAATAAGATGCTTCTGTTCTGGAGAAGCATATTCTGTTCAATCTTGCAAAGGAAGAGACAAGTGTTTGTTGATTAGTTGATTCTTTTCTAAATTGTTCAGGGTAGTTAAAAATGAAACATGAAAGAGCTAGAAAGATAAGAATGGGCAACAAAGTGGCTGTTTTACTGTGTAAAGTCATGCACATCGCAAAGAACCCCAACTATTCAAAGCTTTCAATCTTGTGGTTTTGGTGGAAGGAAGATGACAAGTGTTTCTATGATTAGTCAGGAAGGGAATGATTCAGCAAATGTTCTACCTCTTATTGGTAAGGCCACATTTGGAGTACTTGTACAATTCTGGTCAGTTAGGTGGAAAAGGTACCAGAATATAAACCTTTTATTTGGGATAACAAAGATCTGAATATTTCCTAAACACATGCATATTATCTGGTATCTTTGACATTTTAAAATATGTCATAAATCACCAAAGTAAAATAATATTGAAGCAATTGTTTTAACCCATTTGAAACTGGATAATACCTATCTGAATTTCATGTATAATAATAAAACAATAAAAAGATCTTTATAAACACATCATATATCCCTTTGACATTTTATCTCCCTAAGGGGACTTGGGCCATTCAAATCAATTGTTGTGGGGGAGAGGCTCCTCTATTTCCTAAAGTAATAATGATCACAGTTGGCATATAGCAATAATGAAGGTAGCACAACCACGATTTAGTAGTTCAATACAGGATGTGGCATGCCAACTTCCTTGAATGAAATTTCTACTTAAAATTGATTTGTATCTGTATAGTTGAAATTGGCAGGATGGTCCACTTTAGAGTTCTGTAATTACAATAGGGATAGAAGAAGAATAAAAAATATTTGAAAATTATCAAAAATTATATTTTTTTCTGTTGAGAAATCCTAACAAGAAGACTCCTGAACTGATGTTTTGCGCAGAAAACAGCATTTACCTCCTCCCCCCAAAAATTAAATGCAGAAATATTTCCTGTACAAAGAAATGAGTTTTCTTTTCGAATTAACCATGTGAGAATTTTAAGCAGAGTACACTCACAATTAAGCATTTGAAAAATTTATTGAAATAGCATTTTCTGCATAGAAAATATTGTTTTTGTGCAAAACCACCATTCACATTTTTTGCACAGAGTAAGTCCCAATTTAGAAATGACCTTCACAATTGCATGGTTTTTGAAGACTTTTTTTTAGCAGTTTGAGGGAAATTGTTAAAATTAGTCATTGCTACATTTGAAAAGAAACTGTGAGGAATTAGTTCCCTAAATCAAAACTACCCAATGTATTTCCTTACATCTTCCAATTCTTGATTTGCGTTGACAAACCTGTGATGGAGTAAATGGCACACAGAAAAAGAAGTCGTTCAAACAGATTTAACTCCATTTGGGGATGATCCAAATGTTTCTTTTACAGTAAAATAGAACATGTGAACCAGGGGTTACTCTGTGATCCATTTCTCTCTTGTCCTCTTATTTTCTTCTTCCATTTCCAGTTTGTTTCATTTGCTGGAAATTAAAAGTGCAAAAGCAGTTTGTGCTTAAATACATAACTCGGTGGTGGTGGTGGCCAGGAGAAGAGGTGTAATCTTGGAGTTCCTAGGAGGTTTAGCCAACAGCAAACTTCTCCTAGCTTGTGTGCTCTTCCCTGTTCATGAACATGGTCATCTTGATCACACTTTGATCATGTGTCTTGTGACATGTTGAAGGGTAGGCTTGTGCTTCTTCTCAACAACCAGGCCTAAACTGGAATTAAACCACAACAGCTACTTTCAGCATTTCCTTACCACTTGTTGTGAGTCTTTTGCCTTGTTTCCCACCAGTCCCAACAAAACACTTGTATGCCCATGCCCCAGTTGCCAAGTAATTGGAAACAGTGCTGTACTCTTTTATCTCTAAACAGAGGGTGCATCTACTCAGTAGAATTAATACAATTTCACACCAGTTTAAATGCCGTGGCACAATGCTCTGGAATGATGCGAGTTGTCATTTTACAAGGTCTTCAGCCTTCTCTACCAAATAGTGCTGGTGCTTCACTAGATTACAACTCCTGACAGAGGCAGCCCAAGGTAATTTTACATGGTAGGCGAAAATTAATTTGGCGCTCCCCCCCCAAACCAAACCTAGAGCAGGTGCGGAGGCGGAGTTACCAGGCGGCGTGGAGGTGGAGTTTACAGGATGTGGAGGCTCCACGCATGCTGTAAACTCCGCCTCCACGCCGGCTGGTAACTCCGGGAGGGGGATTTTATAGCCGGATATGGTGCTCTTGGCGGGTGCCTACCCTGTCGAGTGCGTTAATCCACATCTGACTCCTGATATTCCATTAATTATTGAGCCAGGGCAGTTAAAATGCTATCAAATTTCATTTATTCTACAGCAGGGGTGCCCATACTTTTTCAGCATGCGAGCTACTATATGAACAACCAAGTTGAAAAGATCTACCTGGCACGCGCATGCACACTTTTGCCGCGGCCGCTCCTGCTGCTGCCTTCCGGCCGCACAGGGCTTCTTCCTTGCCTGCCCACGAACACTCTCTCCATCTCCTCACCGCTACGTTTGCCAAGCAGGAAGTCCCCATCCCTTCCTGCTTCCTGCGTGCGTAGCAGGGCCCTATCACGCACACAGCAGTAAGTGCGCTCCTGCTGCGTGCGTGGGAGGGGCTTGCTGTGCACGCAGCAGGAAGAGATGGCAACGGGAAGGGGATCTTCCTTGCCTGCCCACGAATGCTCTCTCCATCTCCTCGCCGCTGCGTTTGCCAAGCAGGAAGTCACCATGGGAGGGGCGCGCATCCAAGTCAGGAGTGCGCATCCTGCTGGGAGAGGCTTGCGCACGCACGCAGCAGGAAGGGATGGTGACTTCCTGCTTGGCGAACGCAGTGGCGAGGAGATGGAGAGAGCGTTCATGGGCAGGCAAGGAAGATCCCCTTCCCATTGCCATCCCTTCCTGCTGTGTGCACAGCAAGCCCCTCCCACACACGCAGCAGGAGTGTGCTTCCTGCTGCGTGCGTGGGAGGGGCTTGCTGCTCACGCAGGAAGCAGGAAGGGATGGGGACTTCCTGCTTCACGAAAGCACACAGCAGGAAGGAGGAAGGCGGCAAAGAGATTGAGAGAGAGCGCGTGCGCAGGCAAGGAGGATCACCTTCCTGGGTGCGCATGGCAGCGAGTGTGCGTGCGCAGGGCAGAATTGCCCTATCCGGCTGGGATCGACTTCATATGGGCCCGGGATTGACTAGTCGATCGCGATCGACTTCCTGGGCAGCCCTGTTCTACAGTGTAGATGCAACCAGAGTTTATCTACAGGCAAGACAGCAAATTTCAAGAAAACCCGGGGGTGATCTCAGATTAATGTCAAGGCTCTGACTTAGTTTTTAAGAGCTTTGGAAATTCTCATGATGCATATTTTCCTCTCTTGCTTATTGTATCTTGCTGAAGTGGCGGAGTACTGTAGATTGCTTATTTTCAGCAGGCAAGAGAAATGCAGGGAGGGGAGTTGAACCCTGAACATAGAGGGCTATGTCTGGTGAGTAAACAAAGCTGCTTAGCAAGCAGAAATGCCAGGCAGTGATTTTGTACCCAGCGGGAGTGACCTGTTGGTTAGTTGTTTGCGTGTAGAGGAAGTCATTGATTTCTGTCTGACTTAAGCAATTGATGTTCCAATTTCTTTGACAGAGCCCTTCCTTCTTGTGAAGCATTTGAAATAGAAGGGTGTATTTTCCTCCCTTGCGTGCATGATTAAAGAAAGGAAATCCATGATAAATCCAAAATGTTTATTCCACTTGTGTGCATAGTTTACATTTCCATCTGTGGGCCTTTGCAGACCATCTAGAAAACCCCAAAGCTGTGCTTTCAGTGGCTAAGTCTTAATTGGAAATGTCTTAGATCAGACTTTTTTTTCAAAAGACCCTAAAGCCTTCTTGACTAGAGAGTGTAATTTTGTTTTATGGGGATCAGAGGATAAAGCTTTTTAGTACAATTATTCTCCTTTTAAACGCAGATCTGGTCATAAACTTTCAGACCAAGTATTTAAATACCTCCACTGCTCTTTGCTGAAGGTCATATCAAGTCAATGAAATATCTTATTGATCACTTTTAACATTTTCGGAAGCTATTGTGTGTGCGTGGCAATGCTACTATTGTATCTTTTAATATTTAGGAATTCTAATTATAGCTACTTTAAGGAGAGTTAAATATTTTGAAATAATTATTTTATCTGGTGAGTTTATAGATTTAATATGCTGGTATAGTGTATATTTGTACAATACATGCAATTTGAACATAGTCTTGATGTTTTCAGTGTACCGATTTTGTAAAGTCTGCTGTAAAATTAAACACTCTAAATCAGTGGTTCTCAACCTTAATATCGTTCCTCATGTTGTGGTGACCCCCAACCATAAAATTATTTTTGTTGCTACTTCACAACTGTAATTTTTCTACTGTTATGAATTGTAATGTAAATATCTGATATGTCCGATGTTTTTTCATTAGTGGACCAAAATTGGCACAAATATCCAATATGCTCAAATTTGAATTTTGGTGGGGTTGGGGGCAGATTGATTTTGTCATTTGGGAGTTGTAGTTGCTGGTATTTATAGTTAACTAACAATCAAAGAGCATTCTGAACTCCACCATCAATGGAATTGAACCAAACCTGGCACACAGAACTCCCATGACCAACTGAAAATACTGGAAGGGTGTGGTGGGGATTGACCTTGAGTTTTAGAGTTGTAGTTCACCTCCATCCAGAGAGAATTGTGGACTCAAACAATGACCAAACTTGGTACGAGTACTCAATATGCCAAAATCTGAACATTAGTGGAGTTTGGGGGAAATCGATCTTGATATCTGCAAGTTGTAATTGCTGGGATTTATAGTTCACTTACAATCAAAGAGCATTCTGAACTCCACAAATTATATAATTGGACCAAACGATCCACACAGAAACCCCATGGCTTGAAGGGGCTTGCTGACGTGAGCCTCCTCCTAGCCTTGCACACTTTCCCTCACCCGCAATGCACACCACATTGCCATTCACTGAGCATGCCTGCTCTCCCCTCCTGCTTGGAGTCTCAGAAACAGCCCTCCCCTTGGCTGAGAGGCTGGCCAATCACAGTGGAGGAGGGGTTTTGGTGGGAGGGTTTGCCGTTTGTTTCCAAATAGTAAGAGAAGGACAGGCGGAGAGATCTTCATCCTATCCTGCCAAAGAGGTTCCTAAGACCATCAGAAATATATGTTTTCAGATAGTCTTTGGTGGCCCCTCTGAAACCCCCTCGTGACCGCCCCCCCCAGGGGTCCCAACCCCCAGGTTGAGAAATGCTGCTCTAAATAAAATGACTGTTAGGTGGGGCATTAAGAAGATGATCAGCTAATCTCCTTTGGCTCCATAGCTTTGGTGCCAAAACTGAGAAAGCCCTTGCTCATTACTCATTAATATGGAAACCATTATTAAAGAAAAAATTACTAAGCACATAGAAGAACAGGCATTGCTGAAGGAAAATCAACATGGTTTCTGCAAAAGCAAATCATGTCTTACTAACTTGTTAGAATTCTTTGAGGGTGTAAATAAACACATAGATAAAGGGGAACCAGTCGATATTGTTTACCTTGACTTTCAAAAGGCTTTTGACAAAGTCCCTCACCAAAGGCTCTAAATAAGCTCTTCAGCCATGGAATCAGGGGACAGGTCTTGTCCTGGATTGGAACCTGGCTAAACTGTAGGAAACAAAGGGTGGTAATAAATGGACACTTCTCTGGGTGGAAAGAGGTGAGAAGTGGCGTACCCCAAGGTTCAGTTTTGGGTCCGTTACTTTTTAATTTATTCATTAATGATCTGGATGTAGGAGTGAATTCTGAGGTAGCAAAGTTTGCAGACGACACTAAATTGTTCAGGGTAGTTAAAAATGAAACTGATTGTAAAGAGCTCCAGAAAGATCTCTCAAAATTGAGTGAATGGGCAACAAAGTGGCAAATGCATTTTAACCTAAACAAGTGTAAAGTCATGCACATCGGGGCAAAGAACCCCAACTACACCTACCAATTGATGGGGTCAAAGCTTTCCGAGACAAACCAGGAAAGGGATCTTGGGGTCTTGGTGGACAGCTCAATGAAGATGTCAACCCAGTGCGCTGCAGCAGTAAAAAAAGCAAATTCTATGCTAGGCATGATCAGAAAGGGAATCGAAAATAGGTCAGCAAATGTTGTATTACCTCTCTACAAATCGATGGTAAGGCCACATTTGGAGTACTGTGTACAATTCTGGTCTCCGCACCTTAAGAAGGATATAACGGAACTGGAAAAGGTACAGAAAAGGGCAACAAGAATGATCCAAGGGATGGAGCGGCTCCCTTATGAAACCAGGTTGCAACGCCTTGGTCTTTTCAGCCTTGAAAGACAGCGTTTAAGAGGTGACTTGATCGAAGTGTATAAAATCATGCATGGGATAGAAAAGGCGAATAAAGAAAAATTATTTTCTTTGTCACAAAACACTAGGACTAGAGGGCACTCCCTGAAGCTCCAAGGTAGGAAAATTAGGACTAATAAATGGAAATATTTCTTCACCCAGAGGGTCATTGGGTTATGGAACTCACTTCCAGAAGAGGTTGTGACAGCTGTCAGCCTGAACAACTTCAAGGCAGGATTAGACCGATTCATGGATACCAAGTGTATCGGTAGTTACTGAAAAGGACATTCAAGTGCCACCTCGGAGTTGGTTGAGGTAGGCAGGATTTCCCTGGGTACTGGTTGTGGGGGGTCGGGAGCAGGTGAGGGTTTTGCCCTCCCTTCTGCTCGAGATCCCCGTGTACAACTGGTGGGCCACTGTGTGATACAGAATGCTGGACTAGATGGGCTGAGGCCCGATTCAGCATGGCTCTTCTTATGTTCTTATGTTCTTATTACTCGGGGAAGGAATGTAAAGCAGGTCCTCTGTAGAAGATGTTAACGATCATGCAGGTATATATAAGAGAAACGGATCTTTCTGGTAACCTCTGTTCCAAAACTGCTTTGAGCGTTATAGGACAAAACTGCTTTATGGATTAAAAACATAGTTGGTGGTCCTTGTGGTCTCTTCCAACTCTATGTTTCTATGATTCATGGATTCTATGGTGAGAATAGTGATAGCTTCAAAGCCTGACTGGCTTGAAAAGAACATTAGACAAAATCACGGAGGATAAGGCAGTTAGTGGCTACTAGCGAAGATGGCAATATCCAATATCAGAAGCACTGTGCTTGTATATGCCAGTTGCTAGGAAATATGTGTGAAAGGCTTCTACTCACGTCCTCATTGGAGGCTTCCAGTAGACACCTGGGACAAGTATGTGAGCAAAAAACTAGTTAGGCCTTTGATCATATTTGGCATTTATATTTAATAATTTATTATTTCTATCTTGTTTTTCTCCAAGTGTTAGAGAAGGTGGAGGTTGGAGGTGGCATGCACAGTAAAACAGCGTTTAATGTTAATGCTGAAAAAAATGCAATGCTATTAATGTAATCTTTAATTCAGAAGTATTTAGGATATATTTAAAACATAAAGATCAAAGATCAGAACACCTCTTTAAAAAAAACTCTTCTGCATTACCAATTAAAGAGAGCTGTTAAAATAAAGTGATTTGCCTGAAAAAGGAGAAGTGAGGAGCCAATGGAACCTTTTTTTGGAAGGGAATATCATAGTCTAGACCAGGCACGGGCAAACTTGAGCCCTCCAGGTGTTTTGGACTCCAACTCCAACTAACAACCTCAGATTCTTTCTTTTCCTCAGTTATGCAGCTGAGGGAGGAAAGGAAAGGGCACGAGACAGTTAGGAATTGTGGGAGTTGAAGTCCAAAGCAACTGGAGAGCCAAAGTTTGCTCATGCCTGGTCTAGGTCCTAGGAGCAGTCTATCAGAAGACTATCTCTCGTATATGGTACTCGCCAAATGCACCTATAATGGCGTTGGGACCAAGAAAATGTGATTCTTTGAAGAACTTAAAATTTGGGCAGACTGATCTAGGGCAGTGATTTTCAACCTTTTTTGAGCCACGGCACATTTTTTACATTTACCATAATGACACAAAATGACACTCTATCACAGTAGTACATATAGTTAATATGCTTTTAAATGTATTTATACACTCACTTAGTGTGAAACCTGGGCCTGTTTCGATTAACACAAAATAGATATCCTGGCAGGAAAGGTAGAAAGACACACACGAAGCTCTTGCTCAACAGCTGTCAGTCTCTCTCTGTGTTTAGTTTTTATCGCAGTCAAGCTTGTGAAGCTCATCTCACACAGATATGTGGTTGATCCCAAATTGCCACTGTCACTTGACGTGCAGCTGTAACACTAACTCTAACTTTGTTTACTTAGCCATGTCTGAGCGAATCCAAGATGGCGCGACCATAGCACTCTCGTGTCACTTCTTATGTGACGGGAGAGTGCTATGGTTCCATTTCTTAAAGGGACAGATGCGCCTTATAGTTTATATATGAATGAAGTTCAAAAATAATTTCCACGGCACACCTGATGATCTCTCACGGCACACTAGTGTTCCGCGGCACACTGGTTGAAAATCACTGATCTAAGTGATGTAACTCTTATGTTCCTACGTAATTTTCATGATTAATTCATGATCACTTTTCTACCAATGCTTACTCTATGTCTTCCTTTAAATTTCTAAAAACTGCTAAATTTATGATCAGGTTTATTTATTTACTTACTACATTTCTATACCGCCATTCTCAGCCCGAGGGCGACTCATGGCGGTTTAGCCGAACTTTGCCTAAAGTGATTTTATCTCACAGCAGCAGAACCTTGGATGCCTCTGTAGTATTTTAATACATATATTATAGAAATACATTTTAATATGTGTCATTTATAGAAATACATTTTTAATATGTGTATTTGTTTTTTAATTATTCTGTAACTCACCTTGAGCCACAAAGAGAGGTGGGTAAGAAATTATTTATTTATTTACTTTATTTATATTACGTTCTTCTCACCCCGAAGGGGACTCAGAGCGGATTACAGGTACACATACTTGCAGACAATTCCTGCTGTTTTCCACATACACAACATATAGACGAACAGAGACAAACTATGGCCACCAGGGGAAGCTGATGCACTCCTAATCTCTCAGCGTCCCTTGTTGTTCTTCTTCCGCATTCCTCAGCGTTCCTGGAGTTCTTTAATGGCCTCATAATTCAGTCAAATTTTGCCTCCCCACTTACTGTGGTACCTTTATCTCCTACTTGACAGATGCAACTGTCTTTCGGGCTGCAAAGGTCGACAGCAGGCTACACTTAAAGGTCGAGAACCCACCTCGACTCGGGCAGGCCTCAAACTCATGGCCAGAGAGATCTTATGCAGCTGACACTTAGCCAGCTGTGCCACATTCCCGGCAAATAAATTATTATTATTATTTAAATAATCTTTATTAAATTTTCAGAATAAATTATTATTATGTGTTATGATTGAGTTTTATTCCTATGTATCTCCTTCCACCTTATTCCGATTTAAGTATTTTTGTAGGTTGTATACAGTTTTTGCTCTTTTGCTTCTCCTGCCAAACTCTGAAAAGCCTCTTTGAAGGTTAATTCATTTGCTACAGGGATGCTTTCGCTCCTGATGAAGATTTGACTTCTGAGACTTTTAATCAGGATTTTCAGTTGGAAAGGGGCCTTGAAGTGCAGATATAGGAGGAAATATTCCTTGAGGACCATGGCTTTACAGCAGCTTACAGTCCTTCAAGCAGAGGAAGAAAATGCATAAATAAAAGGAGTGTGAAATTAACAAAGATAAGAGTATTTCCTAACTTTCAAGAAAGTGGCAGAAGGCCACAGCATTTTTAAGACTGGTGGAGGAGGATAAGACTTTGTAAAGCAAGAGTTCAACATGAGCTTCTGAGTCTGGGTTGGCTTTCCTGACTCTTTCTATCTGGCAATGAGGGATTTGTTTTTTTCTATTAAGTGCTGCATCTCAGAAGCTTCTTTCTATGCAAAATTCCTTTGAGGCTTTAGGGCTTAACGATATAAAGATATTTACTCATCAAGTAAATACAGGGGCAAACCCACAGTTTGAACTATTTTTAATTATCTCTTGAATTGGGTTTTCTAGAAACCGACAGGCTGGAAGAACCCAGGGACAGATAATGGAGTCATAAGTTATGCATTTGATTAAAAGAGTAGAAGGTATCATTGATCAATTTGCAAATCCATCTGGTTGGGAATTGCAGTCCTTTATTATTCGAGTTAAATAGATGTCTATTTTTATAGGCATTGCAGGTGTACCCAAAATATAATTTATTTATTCCATCTAGACCAGTGTTTCTCAACTAATACTGCGACCCCTTAATACAGTTCCTCATGTTGTGGAGACCCCTAATCATAACGTTATTTTCATTGCTACTTCATAACTATATTGGGGGGGGGGGTTATTTTGTCATTTGGAAATTGTAGTTGCTGGGATTTATAGTTCACCTACAATCAAAGAGCATTCTGAATTCTCTAACAATTGAATTGAATCAAACTTGGTACACAAAACTCCCATGACCAACAGCAAATACTGGAAGGGTTTGATGGGCATTGACCTTCAGTTTGGGAGTTGTAGTTCACCTACATCCAGAGAGCACTGTAGACTCAACAATGATGGATCTGGACCACACTTGACACAAATCCTCAATATACCCAAATGTGGACATTGGTAGGGATTGGGGAAAATAGATCTTAACATTTGGGAGTTGTAGTAGCTGGGATTTATAGTTTACCTACAATCAAAGAGCCCCTTGCACCCCACCAATGATAGAATTGGGTCAAACTTCCTACACAGAACCCTCATGCCTTGAAGGGACTAGCTGTCGTGAGCCTCCATCCCACCTCACCCACTCTCCCTCACCCACACATGCGCATCATGCTGCCATGCACTGAGCACGCCTGCTCTCTCCTCCCCACTTGGAGTCTCAGAAACAGCTCTCCCCTTGGCAGGGAGGCCTGCCAATCTCAGCAGAGGAGAGCTTTAGGTGGGAAAATTTGCAGTCAGTTTCCAAAAAGAAAGAGAAGGACAAGCGGAGAGATCTTCAACCTTCTCTGCCAAAGGGCTTCCTAAGACCATCAGAAATATGTTTTCTGATGGTCTTTGGTGACCCCTCTGAAACCCTCTCACGACCCCCCTGGGGGTCCCGACCCCCAGGTTGAGAAACACTGATCTAGACAGTCATTCAAAATAGCAGTGTTTTCTATAGGGCAGAACTCCATAGAGTACTACGAGTATTCACATATCAACAGAACAAACATAACAGGGTTGAGAATAAATACAGACGATTGACCATTTGACTGACAAATGTAAAGGTAATTGGTATACAAGCTAATCTCTTGTTTCTTACCATCCCTAATGTGTACCGCTTCTAATTGCATTACTTGGATTTGTTTTGGTTCATGTTTGTTTTAAAGGAAAAGTACAAAACAAGTTTTTGAACTGATACACAACACAGTGAAGATTTAAATATTTATCTGATTACTGAATTTGTATACTGTTTTCCCCTACAAAATCACTTATTTGTTACACTAAATAAAAATAAGTTGAAGAAGAAAATGTATAAAAAAATTAACAGTAGTTGAATCAAGATTCGACGTCGAGAGTGGAGGGTGACGGGCGATTGCGCCGCCCTCTGCCGCACCTGGCTGGTCCCCGAGAGATGGTGGCCGAGGAGCGGCGGTGGTGTTGGTCTCCCCGGGCTGAGCCTCTGGAGATGGAGGCTGAGGACTGTCGGCTGATTTGGCCGTCGTCAACTGGGCCTCCGTCGCCGTTGCTGGCTGGGCCACCGGTTGAGTGGCCAGCGCTGCTTGTTTGGCAATCACTGCCCTTTGGACCAGGTCTTGGCTTGTCCCTGGTCGGTGTGGCAGGGTTTGGAGGTCCCTGGGGCTACTCAAGCGGTGTCCCGGCGGCTTTCCCCTGGGGCCACTGTGTGTGTCCTGGGGTATCCTAGAGAGGAGCCTCGCCTGCCGCACATGGGAGCACATCGGCGGCGCCAGTGGTTAGGTTTGATCGAGAAGGAGGCTTGGAGGGAGCTCCTGGAGGCTGGGACACTTGAATGTGGGCCCAGGAAAATGGCAGGTGGCCTTGAGGATGCTCCCGGCGACACCGCCTTGCCAGACGCTTCGCACAAGCACAAGAAGAATCGCAGGCGGAGACATAGAAGGTCCCCACAGACATCGTGAGAACTGGTCAATGATGCAGTTCCAGTTCTAGCCCGGGAGGATGAAGCTCCTAGAGAGGCAGAAATGAGGATCTACCAACAGAGGAGGTTCAAGTTTGACAAGAAGCGAAAGAAATTCTGCTCCAGGACATTTTGGAATGTGAACTCCAGGAGCTGGGCGTGATCCTTGGAGAATCCCCAGCTCCAGAGACGGACCGAGAGGCCGGGAAAAGGAACTGTCCCGGAATCCTTGGATCAAATTGGGGCGGAACGGTTCTTCCCCTTTTAGGGGTTTGGAAGCCCCAATTGTGTTTTAGTGCAGGCCAGGGTCTTTAGGCACTGCACCCAGTGTGCTGATCACCATTGGGACCACCTTTACTGGCTTGTGCCAGAGTCTTTGAGATTTGATCTTTAAATCCTCATATTGTGTAAGCCAGGGTTCGGGAACCTTTTTGACTCAGAGAGCCATGAAAGCAAAATATTTGGAAATTTATTTCAGTGAGAGCCATATAATATATATAATATCTTTTAAGACTGAATTCAACTAAATGTGAGTATATACGTACATACTATGAAAAAAGGATTCCCTTGGCAGAATGACGGGACACTTCAGACCTGGCTCTGCAAAAGGCATGCTCAGGACTCTGGGAAGGAAGAGAAGATGGAAGGAAGGGGGAAAGAAAGAAAGAGGAAATAAAGGAGGGAGGGGGATAGGAAGAAAGAAAAAAAACGAACTATGGAAAGGGAAGAAAAGAAAAGCAGGAGAGAGACAAGGAGGGGAAAAGAAAGTAGGAAATGGGAAGAGAGGAAAGGAAAGGGTGGGGAAAAGAAAGGTAAAATATTGAAGAGAAAAGTAGAAAAGAAAGAAGGGGAGAGAGGGGGAAGTGAAAAGAAAGGAAGGAGAAGGAAAGGAAGACTTGGGGGAAAAGTATAGAAGAAGGAAGGAAGAGGGAGGAAAGGAGGGAAAAGGAAGGAGAGAAGGGAAGGGAAGGGTGAAGGGGGAGGAAGAGGAGGAAGGAAGGAAGGAAGGAAGGAAGAGAATGGAGGAACGAAGGAATGGGAGAGGGAGGGAAAAGGAAGGAGAGAAGGAAAGAATGGAAGAGGAAGGAAGGAATGAAGAGGGATAATGGAGGAAAGAAGGAAGGAGAGAGAGAGGGAGGAAGAATTTGCATCACTCCTCCCCACTGCATGCTGAGAAACCGAGGCCCGGGCTGTTCTGGAGAGCCAGATGCAATCATGAAAAGAGCCACATCTGGCTCCCGAGCCATAGGTTCCCTACCATGGTGTAAGCTTTTCCAGTTGTTTCTCTTCAATCCTGCTGTTGCCTGGGATTGCAATATCAACAATCTATACTTTGTTTTTTAACACAATCGTGAGGTCAGGAGTATTGTGCTCCAAAACTTTGTCAGTCTGAATTCGGAAGTCCCAGAGTAGTTTGACGTGTTCATTTTCTGTAACCTTTTCAGGCTTGTGATCCCACCAGTTCTTTGTCGCAGGCAGATGGCATTTGTGGTACAAATTCCAATTAATCATCTGAGCAATGGTGTTATGCCTCTGCGTGTAGTCCGTCTGCAGGATCTTCTTGTAGAGCTGAGGAAAGACTTCAGGCTGATTGCATTTTATGGTTTGTCCGTTTGGCATCTCTATGCCCTCGCTGTGAGTAAAGGGAAAATTACTCACCGTGAGGGCATAGAGATGCCAAACGGACAAACCGTAAAATGCAATCAGCCTAAAGCTTGGGCATACAACAGCCAAAATATATAACCTTTCTCTAAGATCAGGCACTGTACCCGAGGACTGGAGGGAGGCAAATGTAACTCCGATCTTCAAGAAAGGATCCAGGGGTGATCCAGGAAATTATAGGCCAGTTAGTCTAACCTCAGTTCCAGGCAAAGTGATGGAAACCATTATTAAAGAAAAATTACTAAGCACATAGAAGAACAGGCATTGCTGAAGGAAAATCAACATGGTTTCTGCAAAGGCAAATCATGTCTTACTAACTTGTTAGAATTCTTTGAGGGTGTAAATAAACACATAGATAAAGGGGACCCAATTGATATTGTTTACCTTGACTTTCAAAAGGCTTTTGACAAAGTCCCTCACCAAAGGCTCCTAAATAAGCTCTTCAGCCATGGAATCAGGGGACAGGTCTTGTCCTGGATTGGAACCTGGCTAAACTGTAGGAAACAAAGGGTGGTAATAAACGGACATTTCTCTGGGTGGAAAGAGGTGAGAAGTGGCGTACCCCAAGGTTCAGTTTTGGGTCCGTTACTTTTAATTTATTCATTAATGATCTGGATGTAGGAGTGAATTCTGAGGTAGCAAAGTTTGCAGACGACACTAAATTGTTCAGGGTAGTTAAAAATGAAACTGATTGTAAAGAGCTCCAGAAAGATCTCTCGAAATTGAGTGAATGGGCAACAAAGTGGCAAATGCATTTTAACCTAAACAAGTGTAAAGTCATGCACATCGGGCAAAGAACCCCAACTACACCTACAAATTGATGGGGTCAAAGCTTTCCGAGACAAACCAGGAAAGGGATCTTGGGGTCTTGGTGGACAGCTCAATGAAGATGTCAACCCAGTGCGCAGCAGCAGTGAAAAAGCAAAATTCTATGCTAGGCATGATCAGAAAGGGAATCGAAAATAGGTCAGCAAATGTTGTATTACCTCTCTACAAATCGATGGTAAGGCCACATTTGGAGTACTGTGTACAATTCTGGTCTCCGCACCTTAAGAAGGATTTAACGGAACTGGAAAAGGTACAGAAAAGGGCAACAAGAATGATCCAAGGGATGGAGCGGCTCCCTTATGAAACCAGGTTGCAACGCCTTGGTCTTTTCAGCCTTGAAAGACGGCGTTTAAGAGGTGACTTGATCGAAGTGTATAAAATCATGCATGGGATAGAAAAGGTGAATAAAGAAAAACTGTTTTCTTTGTCACAAAACACTAGGACTAGAGGGCACTCCTGAAGCTCCAAGGTAGGAAAATTAGGACTAACAAAGGGAAATATTTCTTCACCCAGAGGGTCATTGGGTTATGGAACTCACTTCCAGAGGAGGTTGTGACAGCTGTCAGCCTGAACAACTTCAAGGCAGGATTAGACAGATTCATGGATACCAAGTGTATCGGTAGTTACTGAAAAGGACATTCAAGTGCCACCTCGAGTTGGTTGAGGTAGGCAGGATTTCCCCGGTACTGGTTGTGGGGGTCGGGAGCAGGTCAGGGTTTTGCCCTCCCTTCTGCTCGAGATCCCCGTGTACAACTGGTGGGCCACTGTGTGATACAGAATGCTGGACTAGATGGGCTGAGGTCCGATTCAGCATGGCTCTTCTTATGTTCTTATGTTCTTATGTTAACAGTTGGACAATATCAAGCATGGGCATGTGAAAAATGTGGTCAGCAAAGAATATGTCCAAAATGTCAGAAAGGTTTTGAAGAGCAAATTAAATGGCAGAAATATGATCAAGGCTATCAACACCTGGGCCATCCCCATCATTAGATACACTGCTTGAATAATAATAATAATAATAACAATAATAATAATAGCATTTCAAGGCAATTTAAAATTTAAAAAAACTAAACATTTAACCATTTAATAGGCTGGACTAGACTGGGTTAGCAGTTTAATTCATCTGCTACAGAAGATCCTGCCAACTGGAAGGTTGGCAGTTCAAGTCTGGGTTGGGGTGAGTTCCTGCCATCAGCCCAGCTTCTGCTCACCTAGCAGTTTGAAAAGAACAATGTAAGTAGATAAATAGGTTCTGCATTGGGGGGTCCCTGTAATCTGCTCTAAATCCCTTCGGGGAAACAGAGCAGAATATAAATAAAGTATATTATATTATTATTTTGAAAGGTAATTTTGGGGGCCTGTATTATTTAATCTTCTAAAGATGAAAAACACATAAAAGCCCTTGAATTGGCAGATAAATTGTTTGCCAGCCAGTGAAGCTGTTTCAGAGTAGGGAGTAAAAGTGCAGATTCAAATCTTTCAAAGGAGACAAGGAATAGCATTTTGCAGTAAGCTGAAGCTTCTGAGTGATATTTTCAAAGGCAGCTGGACATAGACCCCAATGCAGCAATTTAGTCTTGATATCGCAAAAGCAGAAATGGCTGGCACACTCTCTGCCAGAAGTGGATGCAGCTGTTGAGCAGTTCAATCTGCTTTTTAGACATGGATTCTTCCTGGGCAAATAGGAGCAATGCTGTGTCCAACAGCACCACTAAACTGAATCAGAAGAATGACTGATCCTTTCAGCAGCCAATGTAGTAAAGGTGCAATCATTGTGCCGTTGCACCTGGTCTGTAAATACTCAGTGAAGGGCGAGGATGTGGTCTCTCTATACCGGGGATTGCGTCTTGCCTTCCTTTAGAGCAGGGGTACCCACACTTTTTCAGCATGCGAGCTACTTATAATAAAACCAAGTCAGAAAGATCTACCTACCTCCTCAAGGCTGGAGAAGCTGCTGGTAGAGCTGAAGCCGGGGAGGGGCCGGGGCCTCCAGAGGCCCCGCCTCACACTCCGCCTGCCTCTCTCGTCCAGAAGCCACCCTGGAGCCTCCGCTGCCGGCGAGAGAGAGGAGTGCCCTGTTTCTCGCCCAGAAGCAAACGACGGTGCACAGCGTGGAAGGTGTGCACAGAGCAGAAGCACCCCATCCGGCTGCGATTGACCTTTTTTGGTCCCACGATTGACTGGTCGATCGTGATCAACTTCCTGGGCAGCCCTGCTTTAGAGGCTTGGGGCTCCCAAGGACCAAGCTGGACACTATAGTTAACTTAAACAGGCTTTATTGTTCTTAACATGAGTTAACTTCCCTCAGGCACTTTGCGTTGTCCCCCAAAGATAAAGGAAAAATACTTTGCAGTCTCTCTGTTGCTTAGGTCCAGGAAGCTTCAGCCGGATGGCTCTCCAAGTCCTCTCGTTCTTTATGGCCTCGAGGCAAAAACACTCGAAACCCCAGCCAGATGGCTTATGTTGAAGGCACGAAACCTTCCTCTGGATGCCAACTGACTGGTTTGAAGGTGCTTGGGTCTCCTCAGAGCTGCCCAACCATCTGGTATGCTGGACTTCCCTTATGAGTACCAAGGAAAATCAGTTTGGTGTTGAAAGATAGCTTGACGAAGGCCTGGCAAAACTTCAGGTACATCCTCTTCTGGAGAAACTCTGGAAAGCTCTGCTAAACAAAATGGCTTGATTCCCAAAGTCCCTGGGAAAGGGGGCGGAACAAACTTAATTGTGCTCTGTAAACAATGATTGACAGGTACAAAGAACCAATCAATGCAACCAAACCTTTGCAAAACAGAGCAGGCTGCAGAAACACAACACAGCAGTGCAAACCTTTTGGAACTTAAAGTTTTTTCATACAAGTGGCACTCGCTGTGCCGTCACAATCACCTTCCCCTTATCATGGAGCTGTCATAAAAAGGTGTGGGTATTCCATGATAGTCACATGAATTTTAAGGACATCCTTCATCTTCAGGTAAAAGAGCAGAAGGACTTTTATAAAGATTCAATATCTATCTACAAGAACACTTGCATTTCTCAATCTTGCTAAATTGCTCAGTCAGCCCTAAAGCACAAAATCTCAAATGTTTGTGATTTGTGTTTCCTCTGAGGTTTAAATTCCCACAGTCAGCAGGAGTTTATCGTTTGGTTTGTGCTTGTTGAGAGCAATCTGACATGGTAATTGCAAAGAGATGGAGGTCAATTAAAAGGCAATTTCACTTTGTCAGCTTGATAGCGCTGCTTTTACCAATTTGTCTAGAAGACGACATTTCTGCAGAAATGCTTTGCGACTTTTTAGCTGCTTAAAAAAATAATCATGGATGTCCTTATGATGAAATAGCGCAATTACTTTGACTGTTTATTTTGACCAACCAATTATGGAAATGATTATAGAAGAAATCCCCACGATCAGTTTCAGTTTGAAAAGTAAAGGCTAGAGTAATTTGAGCTGCATTCATAAAAGCATAATTCCAGAGTCACAAGACATAAATGATGCAAGAGCCTATTTTTGTGTCCTGTTTGGGGCACTGAACTTTAAGAGGAATTTCAGAAAATTGGAATGGGTTTAGAAGGTTAATGAAGAAAACATGGGGATGGGGAATAGTCTTAAATGGATCTGTAGACATGACTATAAGTGGAGATGGCAAAATAGCCAAATACCTAAAAGATGTAGAAGAGAGCAAAGACTTGTTGTTGTTTTTCCCCCCCAATGGACAAAAGGCACAGGATGGTATAGTTCAGCTGAACATTTGTGGAGCCCTCTTGCTAATGAGAGACCAATTTGAGAAGAGAACTATTACTTAAAAAAAATTTCAACCTGGGAATCATCTGTTGGGAATGCTATATATCAGGGCTGTCCAACAGGCGGTCCTGGGGCCGTACACGGCCCCCGAGCCCCTTCCCTACGGCCCCCTAACTTGTTTTAATAAAATACAAATAAAAAATAAAAAATAATTTTTTTTAAAAAAAACCTACTTCCGGGTTTAGGCAAGCATCGCGAGATTACGCCAGCCACAGACGGGATTTCAAGGAGGTCGAAATCCCATCTGTGGCTGCGTAGTCTTGCGATAGCTGCCGAAATCTCGGTCCCGCGGAATTTGTCGCCTCTTCCTCCCTCGTGGCTGCTTCCAGGCCGGCCCCCATTCCCTCAGAGAGAGGGAGGAGGGGAGTGAGGCAGGGAAAGCCCCTCCTGGCTCCGTCCTCTTCCTGTGGAGGGCCCTCGCTTCCCGCCCCACGGATGGGAGAGCCACCGCGCCCAGCCTGAGCTTGGCCTTGGCTCCAGTGGGGCTCTTCAGGGACGGCGTTGGCGCTTCGGCCCTGTGTCGGGGCTCCCGCAGTATGGGTAAGGAAGGGCCTGGCTCGAATCAATCAATCTAAAAACAGTGGGACGTTGGGTGAGGGGGGGAGGGGTCCCTCAGCAGCGCTTTCCTTGGCGATGCTTCCTTCCCCTCCTCCGCGCCCCTCCCCCTTGTTGTGCTGCCTTCCCCCACGTGCAGGGTGCAACGTGGCTTCCTTTGCGCCTGCCCCCGTGGCTTGTTTTCCCTTCAGGGAGGGAGGGAGCTCTTTGGGCCTCCTCCACCCGCCTCTGGGAGAGGAGGCCCCCATCAAGCCCTGCGACGGCATTGAGGTGTTTGGGTTTTTTTTGGTGTGTCCCAATTTGAGTGTGGACTCAAATAACTCAAAGGTATTAGGAAACATTCCCCCAAATCCACCAGTGTTCCCATTTGGGTATATTGAGTATTCATGCCAAGTTTGATCCAGATCCATCATTATTTGAGTCCACAGTGCTCTCTGGATGGAGGTGAACTACAACTCCACAACTCAAGGTCAATTGTAAGTAAATTGGAGCCGGGGAGGGGCGGGGGCAGAGCCGGGGAGGGGGCAGAGCCGGGGGGCAGAGGCAGACCCTTCAGCCCCCGAGGTGATCAGTGACCGGAATTCCGGCCCTTGGGCCCGTAGAAGTTGGACAGCCCTGCTATATATCATGCTTTCTTGTGTGTGTGTGTGTGTGTGTGTGTGTGTGTGGCATTACTTCGCGAATGAAGATTCTTAGGAAGGACTCATCCCACACTTTGTACAGGCCAATCCGAGATAGGCAAGTTCGGTTGCAGAAAGCACAGCAGAAAGTCTCCTTGGGTGATGTTGTTTCCAAGTTGCAGTTCTTTCTGCGTTGTCATTTCTCTTTGAGACTCGTTCGGCGTGTCTTCTCGAAAGAGGCTGCAGCATTGTGGATAGTGCGTCTCCATGCCTCCCGTTGTGAGGCCAGGGTGGACCATTGTTGGTGATCAATCTGGCTGAGCCTGAGATGTTGTTTCAGGGAGTCCTTATATCTCATTTTTGGGGGCACCTTCCTTACGCTGACCCATGGTGAGTTCACCGTCGAGTAGTATCTTTGGGAGGCGGTGGTCTCCATCCTAGAGATGTGCCCTGCCCAGCGCAGCTGTGTTCTCAATAGCATGGCTGATGATCCCTGCCTGCTCAAGGACAGCAACATTCGTCACAAAGTCAGTCCAGTGTACATTTAGGATTGTGCGAAAACAGCGCTGATGAAAGCGTTCAAGGAGTCATAGGTGTTGGCAATAGGTGACCCATGTTTCAGACCCATATAGGGGAATAGACAGTAGAATAGCTCTGCACACCCTGATTTTGGTGCTTTGCCTCAGGTGCTTGTTGCTCCAGACTCTTTTGTGAAGCCTTCCAAACGCACTCTATGCCTTTGCTAATCTGTGATCTATCTCTTTATCAATCTTGGCGCCTGAAGAGATGATGCTTCCCAGGTAGGCGAACTGCTGGATGGACTTGAGCACAGATTTGCCTATGCTGACATGGGGATGATGGTGTTCTTTCTGTGGTGCGGGCTGGTAGAGAACCTCTGTTTTCTTGTGCAGAGGATGAGAATTGGTTACAAAGGCCCCATTTAACTTGGGGATTTTACAGAACATCTGCTCCTTTTTCTCTTGACCCTGTTTACTAATTCGTCACAAGTTTCAAGTTGTTAGGTTGGGTGGCAACGAGTGATGCATTTTGTATATAGAAGATCTACTACAGTGGTTCTCAACCTGTGGGTCCACAGATGTTTTGGCCTTCAATTTCCTAAAATCCTAACAGCTAGTGAACTGGCTGGGATTTCTGGGACTTGTAGGCCAAAACATCTAGGGACCCACAGGTTGAGAACCACTGGCCTACTATATATTTTTCTCAAAGAAAGGCTGATGGGGAGGTTGATTCAAAGATATTCCTAAGATCATGTCAATGCAATAATTTCTATAGAAATTGCTTCTCGATTAAGCATTTGTGAGCAATGCTAATGCACATTTTGCTTCCATCTAGACTTTGTTGGATCTGATCCAGTTGTGCTGAGTAACCTGTCCTATTAATCAATGTGCATTTGCATTGTTCACTGTAGTCTGGACCAATATGATTGTAGAAGCCATTCATTATATGAAAAGTGGCCTGCCTCTTGTCCGATCAACCTCTGCCCTAATATATTATACTTTATACTAAGATTTTTTTTCATGTCAGGAGCGACTTGAGAAACTGCAAGTCACTTCTGTTGTGAGAGAATTGGCTATCTGCAACAATATACCCAGGGGATGACTGAATGTTTTATCATCCTGTGGGAGGCTTCTCTCATGTCACCGCATGGGAAGCTGGAGCTGACAGACAGGAGCTCAACCCACTCTCTGGATTCGAACCACTGACCTTTTAGTCAGCAGTCCTGCCAGAACAAGGGTTTAACCCATTGTGCCACCAGGTGCCAAGATGGAAGCTTGGTTTATTTATGTATTTATTTACAACTTTTCTACCCCGCTCTTCTCACTCCCGCGGGTTTATGAAGGTGAGAGAGAAGGCTTTATCTATTGCCTTCTGGTGCCTGGTAGATTCCTTTGCTCCCTTGTTCATTCTGTTCCTCTGAAATGGAAAGAATTTTCTTTTGAAGCAGGTTTGTATTTTATTGAGAAGAGTTTCTATTCACCACATCTCTATCATCTTTCGAACTGTTGAGTATCCATTTTTTTCTATGTTGGATTTGTAGGGAGAGGGATTTGTACTGTGTTTTGCTGTAGTTAGCTGGTGCATAAACATTTCAAGGATGCGATGGCAGGTTTTTTTTGTATAAATATTTAATAAGCTGCAAGTGTGGATGACAAGTCTTACCTGTCAGTTGTTCATCTCCTGCCCACCCAAAAGAAGAATTAAATGGGTTTCATAGAATGCAGAATGGTGCAATAGAAGGCATTCATAATTTCCACAGCAGTTTGTCCGTTTGTAGTTCAAATGCATAGTAATCATAATGTTCTACTTGCAGGGCTCTATTTCTATTAATGGCAGTATTTACTAATTAAAGAACAGGCCTGGTTTTGCTTTTCAGTAGTGATATAGATAGCTTATCTTCACAAGGAAAGATGAGGGAAAGAGTCTTCCTAAATTGCTATTTGCACACCTTAATCCAGGGGTGGGCAATTATTTTTTCCAAGGGGCCATACGAGAGCCAAAAAATATTATGGAGGACTGAACTACATTCTAATCTACATTATTTATTTATTTATTTACTTTATTTACTATATATATTACACATAATTAATATTAACATATTAATATATCAAGAAATATTCATATATTATTAGTATTAATATCATAATTATTTTATTATAGTATATATATAGACATTATAATACATTGAAATTATAATATAATATAACATTATATTATATTATTTATTATAGTATTATATTATTATAAAATTATTATAAAATAATAATAAAAACCACTAAAATAAAATAAAATGAAATTCAAGAAGACAAGGTGCGAACCAAGATAGAGGCTGACATCCTCAAGAGAGGAAGGATCCTAAGGTGGAATGGCCCAATGGCCCAAGCCCAGAGGATGACAAAGCGGCCGCAGCAGAGCAGAGCAGCAGATGATTGGAGGCTGTAGGCCTCCGCCTGCTCTCGCCCGCAGCCGTTCCCCAGCTGATCGCCCTGCCATGGAGTGCCTGCCATCCCGGCTTTGGAGTGCCTGTCATCCCGGGAGGCGATCTGGGCCTGCAGCGGGAGTAGTCGGCGACCTGAGGAGGCTGATCGCCCTGGTGACCCGGAAGAGGATCAAGTCTTCCGGGTCGTCAGGGCAATCAGCTGCCGCATGCCGCCGACTGCTCCAGCTGCAGGCCCGGATTGCCTCCCGGGATGGCAGGCACTCCAAAGCCGCCGCTCCTCCGGTTGTTCTCCGGAGTGATGGGCTGTCTGCCGATGCAAGCCCCACAACCCCCGAAGGGATGGCGGCAGCGGCACCCCTTCCTCTTGGCCCCGCCCCTGAAACCCTTCTCCCTGGGCCAGACAGAATTGGCTTCTGGGCTGCATCCGGCCCGCGGGCCGTAGGTTGCCCAGGTCTGCCTTAATCCTTACTCTTTTCTGTGACCTTCATGTTTTCCCAATGTATCTTACATAGCAACACTAATATTGTAAATTGCTCTTAGAAATTTGATTTCCCTTCTTGTTGATTTTCAACGGATTATGGGTCTCATTTTTCCTGATGGGAGGTTTGATAAGCAGAGTTCTAAGAACATAAGAACATAAGAAGAGCCATGCTGAATCGGGCCTCAGCCCATCTAGTCCAGCATTCTGTGTCACACAGTGGCCCACTAGTTGTACACAGGGATCTCGAGCAGAAAGGAGGGCAAAACCCTCACCTGCTCCCGACCCCCCACAACCAGTACCCGGGGAAAATCCTGCCTGCCTCCATCAACACAGAGGTGGCACTTGGATGTCCATTTCAGTAACTACTGATTCCCTTGGTATCCATGAATCTGTCTAATCCTGCCTTGAAGCTGTCCAGGCTGACAGCTGTCACAACCTCCTCTGGAAGTGAGTTCCATAACCCAATGACCCTCTGGGTGAAGAAATATTTCCCTTTATTAGTCCTAACTTTCCTACCTTGGAGCTTTAGGGAGTGCCCCCTAGTCCTAGTGTTGTGTGACAGAGAACATATTTTTTCTTTATTCACCTTTTCTATCCCATGCATGATTTTATACACTTCGATCAAGTCACCTCTTAAACGCCGTCTTTCAAGGCTGAAAAGACCAAGGCGTTGCAACCTGATTTCATAAGGGAGCTGCTCCATCCCTTGGATCATTTTTGTTGCCCTTCTTTGTACCTTTTCCAGTTATATCCTTCTTGAGGTGCGGTGACCAGAATTGTACACAGTACTCCAGATGTGGCCTCACCATAGATTTGTAGAGAGGCAATACAACATTTGCCGACCTATTTTCGATTCCCTTCCTGATCATGCCAAGCATAGAATTTGCTTTTTTCACTGCTGCAGCGCACTGGGTTGACATCTTCATTGAGCTGTCCACCAAAACCCCAAGTTCTGCTCATAACGTCTTGGATCCAAGTCACTAGGTTCCATCTGCTTGTGAGCCCCAACTAGCATAGAACTATTGAATCAGTGGAACTTACAAAAATGCCAGCTTAGCAGGCCCCATGCATTCGGTGGGTTTTCCCCTGACAGGACCTGTAGTCAGGTTTAGTCCACTATACTATGATGGAATGTGGAAACACACGAACAAGGTTATTCTTTGGTAGACTATTGAATCAAGAACAAAGTGTTACCTTAAAAGTTTAAAATAGCTCTGCAATGCTCGTGACAACACCCACCCAACTTTTTAACAGTGCAGTCTTAATTTATTACTTACCAGGTGATGTGTCTGCTGAAAGTCATGTTATTCTTAAGCAATAAAGTACTTAAAATTACCCACACTTTGGATTGCTATAGTAGTAGTCCGGAAGAGTAGTGCTGAACTAGAAGATATGAAAATTGCATATTAAGTATCCAGGGCCGGCCTGAAGTAATTTTCAGGTGTAGGCAAACAGTATCCCCCCCCCCCCCAATTAATCACGGAGGCTGTGAGATCATGGGAGTTGTAGTTTGGTGGAGGCTAAATATTGTATAAAACTACAAATATTGTATAAAACTACAATTAATGCACTCGGCGGAGTAGGCGCCCGCCGAGAGTGCCAGACCCGCAGGGGCACACTACCTGTGGCTGGAAACTTCGCCTCCAGCAGGCGCGGAGACAGAGCTACCAGCCAGCACGGAGGCAGAATTTCCAGCATGTGTGGAGGCTCCACGCATACTGGAAACTCTGCCTCCGCGCCTGCTGGAAACACCGCCTCCACGTATGCCCATTTGGGTGTGCGGGCGGGTTCCTCTCGAGGCGACAGAGAGGCTCCCATAACAGTTGACATGGCCTCAAAACCGGGCTGATTCCACAGGGTAGATGTACCTTACGGCCAACGGAGACCAGGCTATGAAGGTTTTATCCTTTTTCTTGCAAAGACGAGTGAAAGGCAGTGCCTTGCTCCCCGCAGGTAGGTCTCAGCCTGACTGGCCCTACCCAGCTGGCTCTGTTCACCCGGCCAAAGCTCGTAAAGTAGGGCAAGGGCAGGGCGCCCTGTGGCCAGCACCAGGAGCAGCAACACAGCCATCGCATGGCTCTGGCGGCAGCCTCATGGTTTTCAGCGCCTCTCTGTCGCTTCGTGAGGAACCCGCCCGCACACCCAAATGCGCAAGCGTGGAGGCGGTGTTTTCAGAAGGTGCGGAGGTGGAGTTTTCAGCATGCGTGGAGGTGGAGCCTCCACGCCACCTGGTAACTCCGCTTCCGTGCCTGCTGGAAACACAGCAGATGCGGAGGCGGAGTTTCCAGTCGGCGGTGGTGTGCTCCTGCGGATCTGGCGCTCTCGGTGGGTGGCTATTCTGCCGAGTGCTTTAATCCGCCCCTGTAAGTATCCTTAATCTGAAAACTGGAAAAATTTAAATGTTGATCATAGGTGCTGTCCAAATAGAGTTCTCTTGTCTATGGTGATGAGAGGGGTCTTGATTCATTTCATGTGAGGGGATTATCTGAAAAATTGTGCCATGATGCAGAGTTTTTATTCTGAAAGGGAATGAGAATCAGAAACCTTGCTATACTATGCTTTTGGATAACCCTGACGTAGCTCTTGGGGTCTTAGCCAATACTTTGGATGCTGTAATATGTAGAACCTGTGTATGTGAATGTGAACATAGGTCATCATCCATACAAAATACTCTTTTAAGTTAAAGTACTTTATGCATGCCCAGTAGTAACCCAACTTATTTTGGGAAAGGTGTTATTGCTTTTACTATTGTATTGCTTTTGGGAGAGATCACCCAGAGTTTTGGAGTTCGATGTCATCTGTACGCAGATAATGTTCAACTGTGTCACTCCTCTCCACCTGCTACTAAGAGGGCTGTTCAGATACTGACCCAGTGCTTGGCAGCTGTGTCAGTCTGGATGGAAGCAAACAAATTGTAATTGTATCCAGACAACACAGAGGTCCTCCTGATCAATTGCAAGGCCGAATAGGCTATAGGGTTACAGCCTGAGTTGGTTGGGGTTACACTCACCCTGAAGACTCAGGTTCACAGTTTGGGAGTTCTCCTGAACTCATTGCTGAGCCTGGAACTTGTGCGCCAGTTTATTTATTTAAATCATTTATATCCTGTCCTTCTCAACCCCTGAAGGGGGACTCAGGGTGGCTTACAATTGGCAATCATTAGATGCCGACAAAGAACAATTACAGCACAGCAATTAACACAAACAAGTCAACAACAGTAAAAAAAAAAGGGCATTAAAAATAATGGCCCTTAAAATATTAACACAACCAAGTCTGACTCCACAAATCCAAATCATATTCCAGAGTTCCAGTCCAAGGTCTCGTCATTGACATTTCTCACAAGTCATTACAGTTGTTGCTCAGCCATCTGACCGAATTCTTGGTCCCAGAGCCAAAACGTGATTTTTTTCCTGAAGGAGTGATGGAGTCGCCCTGATTTCACTGGAGAGTGCATTCCACAGATGGGTGGCCACCACCAAGAAGGCCCTGTCTCTCGTCTCTGCCAGCCATGCTTGCGTGGGTGGTGGGATCGAGAGCAGTGCTTCCCCCGATGATCGTAAACTCTGAGGTGGGTCATAGAGGGAGATACATTTGGACACGTAAACTGGGCTGGGACCGTTTAAGGCTTTATAGGTCAAGACCAGCACTTTGAATTGTGCTCAGAAGCCAGTGGAGTTGAGGAAGCAGGGGTGTGTGTGCTCCCTTTTGTTGCACCCATACCTTGGGAAGCCAGACTTGGCCATGGCAGTACACACTCTGGTTACATCCCAAATAGACTACTGCAGCATGCTCCACATAGGGTTGTCTTTGAAAACTATTCTGAAGCTTCAAATAGCTCAACGGGCAGCAGCCAGGTTGATCACCCGAGCAGCGTGCAGGGAGCATACAACCCCCCTGTTGTGCCAGCTCCACTGGCTGTGAGTTTGCTACTGAGCACAATTCAAAGTGCTGGCTTTAGTCTAAAAAACCCTAAAAAGTTCCAGCCCAGCTTACCTTTCCAAATGTATCTCCTCCTATGAACCACCTAGGAGATTAAGATCGTTAGGGGAGGCCCTGCTCTCAGTCCCGCCACTTTCGCAGGTGAGTCTGAAGGGAATGCGAGACAGGGCCTTCTCAGTGGTGCCTCCTTGGCTGTTGAACTTCATCCCTAGTGATATTAGAGCAGCTCCCTCCTGACCTTCAGAACGAAAGTGAAAACCTGGCTCTGGGGTCAAGCCTTTGGAGATTAACTACAGTGCAGTGACAACTACAAAATATGTGCAATGATGCTTGGAACGGCCCTGGATTACGATTGCGGATGGCGTGATTTTAATAGTGATTATAATGTTTAGATGTTTTAATGTGCATTTTAACTTAAATGTATTTAATTGTCTGTTGTCTAAAGGCATCAAATAGTTTCCATATGTAAAGCCGCCTTGAGTCCCCTTCGGGTTAGAGAAAGACAGGATAGAAATAGAGTAAATAAATAAATAAATAGGAGAAAAAATGACCGGAATATAGGGCTGCGTGTGTTTGTGGCTTTCTTTGCTGTTGCTTCATCTTTTCATACTTACAAAAAAAATGTCTTCCACATTTCCTTGGCAACACGGTTGTCTTCATGTGTTGCTAAGGAACTAGATTCTTCAGCACAAAGGACGGCAAGGTTGCTATTGCTACCCAAGGATTTATTTCTGGCACGACTGAAATATGGAAAATTGTAATGTTCTTTCAATAAGGTCCCTGTATTAATAGGCCTGCATATGAATTGAATGTATAAAACTAATGCTTTCAACCATTGATCCTTCCCCAAAACTGTGGATTCAAAGTATAGTGATTGGTTACAAATTAATCACGACCCAAATCTATATCACTTACATAACCCACAGTCGTTACACAATAGAAAGAAATACTGTTGCCAGAAATGCCATTTTTATGTGGAGAAATGTGCAACCTGTAAGAGAAGCTTGGAAACAATAAATCCCTATTTTTAATATTATGGAGCTTATAATAAGTATATTTTGGGTTCTTTTATGAACGCGAAGCCAGTATTCTTGTTAGCAACACCATTAATTGCATGTTTAGCTAGGGAATAACAGATTAAAACATTTTACTCTAAATGAATCAAGAATTATTTGAGACTAATTGACTGGCCAGTTGACCTTTCCAAAAAATGAAACACTCCATTCCAAATAGTGAGAGGTTTTAAATATTTTTTTCCCAAATAAAACTAGCAGCCAGGAAAGAACAAATTCCATATTTAAAAGGCTGGATCGCAGCAGGATCAGTCATAACTATTGTGTGGGGATAAAATACATTTGTTTGCATTACTTTGAGTGTCGAACAGTCTTTCCACACAGCTGAATAAAATCCCACATTATCCGTTTTAAACTGGAATATACGACAGTGTGGACTCAGATAACCCAGTTCAAAGCAGATATTGGGGGATTTTCTTCCTTGATATTCTCGGTTATATGGCTGTGTGGAAGGGCCCCGTGGACCTCATCAGACAGGCAGGTGGAAAGCGGGGGAAAGTGGACAGAACTGGTTGTGCCCTACCATCTTTCCCTGCCTTCTGGGATGGTCTTCCATTACACACGGTTTCCCATCTTTTCTCTGCTTTCTCTTCATGTTCCTCAATAGATGTTACTGGATTCCTCCAAAACCATCCTGGGATCTGTCTCTCCATGTTGCTGAAACACAGCCCGACAGAGCCCTGCTGCAATTTGTCCTGCGTCATGTGGTGGGTTCTGTGGGACTCCATTCTGGCAATGTGGAGAAGACTCAGAGAAGACTGTGTCTCATAATGTCTAATGAAATTAGCCTTTTACTACTTTGACCTATTGAGTCAGCACTTTATAATAAGCATTTTGAGGGGTCAAAAGATGCTATGCTCTATGCATAGTATTGCCATCATCATAGGCACTCCCTAGTGGCCAACTATGAGTGCCTTTTAAGTACGGGGTCTTGGCGGAGGGTCCGCAGGTGACTGTAGATCCCTGTTCTTGATCCTCATGTTCTTTCACGGTGAGGACATTGATTTCCAGATGAAGGGCAGTCCCAACAAGGGTTGACTTGACCGCCTTCCTCTTGATACTGTACAGCATTGTACTGGCTCTTGACATTGCATGGCTTTGTCTCTCTCTCTCTGGCATTACTTCACGAATGAAGATTCTTGGGAAGGACTCATCCCGTGCTTTCTACAAGCACATTGATGATTTCGTTTTCAGGAGTTTGGATGTGTCCTTCAAGCCCATGCAATGGATTTTTCTGGTGGAGCCCAGCGTGCACAGAACTGGCCTCATCCTTTAAACCAAAGGTTAATCTTCTGGGGCCTAGCAAGCTTGGATGGTGGGAGCGAGGTCCTCAGGTTGTAGGTTTGGTTTGAGTTTCCTTCTCTAGATGGTTGACCTTACAGGGTTATATGAGCACCATCTGCCCGGGTTTGGCATTGTACATAATCGGTTAACTGATGTATGGAAATAGAATAAAATAAAATAATAGAAACACAGAGTTTGAAGAGAGCAAGGGCCATCCCATCCAACTCCATTGTGCTATGCAGGAAAACAATCAAAACACCCTGGACAGATGGCCATCCAGCCTTTGCTTAAAAACCTCAAGAATAGAAGACACCTTCATCCTCAAAGGCAGCATATTCCACTGCCGAACAGCTCTTACTATCAGGAAGTCCTTCCTAAAATGGATTTCCCCCCTGCTATTTGAATCCATTACTCTTTGTCCTAGTCTCTAGTACAGCAGAAAACAAGCTTGCTCCCTCCTCAATTTTAAAAAATGTTATTTTGAAGAAAATCCAGTAATTAAAAAAACATTCCTGGCTGACTGAAATAAATGGCATTATGTTGTTATCATGAGAATAGTTTAGAGAAACCATTTTGAATGCACGTCCTTTTGTCTGGAACACTGAAGACTGAGCTGGTATTTTCTGGAGCAGAATAGGTATTTATTATTAAAACACTTCTTTCCCTCCTGTTATTATAGAAACGCAAGGCAGTGCATAATATAAACAATTTAAAACACTTCCAGATATAGGACAGAGATAACCTGAACAAGATAAAAACATGTTAAACACTGCAACAGTCAAAGTCACTATAAAAGCCACCGTTAAAACTATTTTTAAAAACATGTTAAAAAAACATGTCCAATCGGATTAAATTGGTCCCCAAAGATTTTAATAATAATAACAACATATTTTGTCTTTGTGTCCAAAAGAAAGCCATGTTGATGCTTTCCAAGGAGAAGCCATTCCAGAATTGGGTCATCATGGATGAGAAGTCCCATGACCTCATATTTTACATTGCCCCCTTTAATGGGACACAGAGGAGGGTCTGCCTGTAGACTTCAGTTCTTGGGCATAGATAGGGAGAGGTCCCTTGGCATTTGGGGCTTTAAGTACTATATTTCTATCAACAACTTGGAGTGAATTAGCAAACAGATTAGAGTTAAATGTTGGCCATCTAGAATCACAGAATAATATATTAATAGAGTTGGAAGATCCCACATGGGCCATCTAGTCCAACCCCCTGCCATGCAGGGAAAGCACAATCAATATGATGCTCTGGTCAGGTCAGAAATCTTGCTTCTGCCGTTTGCTCCTGGTGTAGCTTCTGAGTCATCTTGCAGCCTCATGAAGAGTGCATTGCAGTGATCTAATCAAGATGCTACCAGTGCATGAACTGGAAATACATCTGCCTTTGATTTCCTTATGTCCATACTGATATTCCACAGCCATCTTCTGACAACACAAATACATCTTGACACCCAGGCATCTTATTCTTTCTACTCGATCACATCTTGTTTGGCCATCCCTGCAACGGGGTCAAAAGAGGAAACAAGATGACAGGCTTCATTTTTAAAAACTCTTGCTAAGTAATAACTGAGTTGGAGCAGCTCTTCTATTCTTTGCTACCATTCGATGTTCTAATGGACTGATTTGTTCAATCCCAGCTATATCAAATGATGCACTTTATGTTTTGGTTTCTATAGGCAACCGTCACTTACGTCCCTGTCAACCATGAAGTGACCAGTGCAGAATGAAATGGTTGTCTTTATTGTTTATATGGCTCATATCCCTTTTGCATCCACTTGATTCTGTTCCTTTCCCCCCAAATGGTTGCTTACTCTAAATAACAATACACTTTAATAATAAACTTTATTTGTACCCCACCACCATCTCCCCAATGGGGACTCGGGGCAGCTTACATGAGGCCAGGTCCAACAACACAACAACCAAGGTAAAATCAAACACAACAACAACATAATCAATTACATAAACGGCAAAATACAACAACCAATATAAAAGTACATTGAGTGGGGGGCACTGAGGAAAAGGCTCTCTCCTTTGTTCCCACAAGGCGGGACTGAGACAATGGTAAAGGTGAGAGGAAGCCCCCAAGGATCGAAGGGATCAGGCAGGATCATGGAAGGAGATACGGTCACGAAGGTAGGTGGGTCCCAAACGGGCTTTATAAGTGATGACCTGTACCTTGAATGTTCGATATGTTTGCATAATATGTAAGCCTACTACAGATATATAGATGATTCTCTAGCTTCCAATGCAATCTAAAAAATTGCAATTGAATATGTGAAACATGATGTGAATATGAGGTGAAACATTAGGAGAATGCTGCTAGAACACAGCCGTATAGCCCGGAAACCACACAACACCCCAGTGATTCCGGCTGTGAAAGCCTTACAATACATGAAAAATAAGAGTGTTTATTTAAAAGTATACATAGAAAGTGTGGGTACTGGGTAGAGGGGATTATCCTGTAAGATTTCCTCATAAACTTTAATTAGACTATATACAGTGTGTGTGTGTGTGTGTGTGTGTGTGTGTGTATATATATATATATATATATATATATATACTTCCAATCTTATTTAGTGCCACTTATCAGACATTAATATATTTTTTTAAAAGTTGGAGATGCTGATCATGGATCATCTTATAATCTCCCCCCTTGTCATTGTGGGTGTAGTCTTTTTTTCAGTCAAAGGTTATGCTGCTATTCTTGGCTCAAAGGACTGCTGAGAAAATGGTAGTTTAATCACTGTGAAACATTGTAGAAGTTAGTTCAAGAGATGTTAAGTGAGTTACTGGACTGTGGTGGTCTTGGTTTTCCCCTTTCATTCCAACGAAAAAAGAACACAAGGAGCTATTGTTGAATAATCCAACACTTGCTTAGTTGTAATTTCCTTGTAAGCAGGCCTGTAGCCAGGATTTTGATTTGGGGGGGCTGAGTCTGTGTGAGAGAGTGTCTACCCTAGCAAACCTTTTGTATCGTTATCCCAAATACCCCCATGCATATGGGATATATTGAGCATGGTGATCAGATCATGATATGAATAAACATAACAGTTTAAATAATGTACTAGTAAGGCCTTATCTCGGACCATGCGGACCATGCCTGCTTATAAGTAACTTTACACTGCACGAGCTGTGGAAAAATTTGCTAGAAATGTAACAAGAAGAGTCCAAGAATGCTTGCTTCTCATGTGTGATATTTTACAGTTTGTGTTAGATTATTTTTTTTAAAAACTACATTCAGTGGTAAACTGTATTTTATCATCAGTCATCATCATCAGTTTATTATTTGTTAATCACCCTCCATCCAAGATGCTCCTGGCAATTTACATAAAAAGATAAAAACATTAAAACATACAAATATTAAAATCAGAAATTATAGATCAAAGGCTCTGCTAAAAAGCCAGGTCTTAAGTGCCTGCGCAAAAGGTCGTAAATCATGCATGACTCTCAAGTACGCAGGCAAAGAATTTGATAGGACAGGGACAGAAAGGCCCTGCGTCTCGTACTTTCAAGATGCACTTCTCTGGGACCTGGAACGTACAGTAGGTTTCATTGGGAGGAACGTGGCGACCACTGGTGATGAAAGGGGAAGAGGCGGTCTCTAAGGTACATTGGCCCCTGGCCATACAAGGCTTGGAAGGTCAAAACCAGCATCTTGTACAGGGCCCGGTGCTCAGTTGGGAGCCAATGAAGATGTTGCAGAGTTGATGTAATATGGCATTTTATGGATGTTTTTGCAAGTAGCCTGGCTGCCGCATTCTGAACGATATGAATCTTCCGGGTCGTTGATAATGGAAGGCCAACATACAGAGCATTGCAATAGTCCAGCCTGGATGTAACTGTAGCATAGATGACTGTTGCTAAGGCCTCTCCTGAAAGGTATGGTGATAATTGTCGTGCTTGACAAAGATGGGAAAAGGCCTGTTTGCTGACAGCAGTGATCTGAACCTCCATAGTCAGCAGGGGCGGTCTTACCTCTCCCATCATGGTAAGCGAAGATTATTTTGGTGCCCCCCGGTGGCTTCTGGACACCGCCGCGCATGTGTGCCGGCGTCCCAGTTCGCGCCTGCGCACCAGCATCCCAGTTTGCGCCTGTGCACCGGCGTCCCGCACGGCTGCGTGCATGCGCGTCGGCGTCCCGGTTCACGCATGCGCGCTGGTGTCCTCTTGCGGCTGCGCCCGGCTGCGGAGGCACGGCACGGGCAGCACTGGCTCCCAAGCGCAGCTCCACCTGGCGGCCCGGCGAGGCGCGGTGGCGGGGGCGGTGCAGGGCAGGGCGGCGGCGCGGCGGCGCCCTCCCAGGAGGCGGCGCCCTACGCGGCGCTTACTCGGCCTAATGGAAAGACCGCCCCTGATAGTCAGCTGTGGGTCCAAGACAACATCCAAACTCTTGACAGTAGAGGATGGAGATAGGGGTGCACCGTCAAAAGTGGGTAGCGGGTGCATCATTGCTACCAGGCGGCCAGGACACAAGATCTCAGTCTGCTAGCACGCAGCCAGTTTCACACGGCCTCGAGACATAAGATGAAGTTGTCTGGTACTGAGGTTGCTCCAGGCTCTAAATATAGAAGGAGCTGGGTGTCGCCCACATATTGGTAACATTCCAGACCGAAACTCCGTACCAAGCTGGCAAGTGGTCTAACATACAGTAGATGTTAAAAAGAAAGGGGGTGGGAGGATTGCATCCCTTTTATAACTTTATAAAAAATATTTCTATTTTTTTAGTTGACATCTCCAAATTCACTACTGCATTCCCCTAGCCAGGGCCAGACTGAGGTAATTCAAAATGGTAAGCGAACATCATATTGGCGCCCCCTCGCTCTCCGGCCTCGTGGAGGGTGCGCATGCGTGGAACCAGCTGGCTCCGCGCATGCACCCCCAGCACACATGCGTGGAATTAGCTGGCTCCTCGCATGCGCACCCTCCACAAGGCCGGAAACTGAGGAGGAGGGTTTGGTGGCCGGAGGCAGAGGGTCCACGCATGCGGTCTCTGGCCTTGTGGAGCCGCTGCATGCGGTTCTGTCCTGCTCGCACTTCATTGGGTGTGGTGTGAGCCGGCCGCCTTCCACAGGGCCGGAGACTGAGAAGGGGTGTTTGGCAGCCAATGTGCCCCTGAATATATGGCACCCCCCGCGGGTGCTTAGTTTGCGTAACGTAAAATCCAGCCCTGCCCCTAGCTCTGCATTCCATTCCAGCATGGTGGTAGTGGTGGTGGTAATAATAATAGTAATAATGATAATGATAATAATAATTTTTATTTATATTCCACCCTATCTTCCCAAGGGGACTCAGGGCGGATTCCAACATACAAAAAGGCAAACATTCAATACCTCAATGAAACAAACAAATGTCAATGAGTAATTCAAAACAACCCCACATATGAAAACAGCACCAGAACCTAACATCAATAAGTTAAACAAAACATAATCAAACAAATGTATATAATGACATGAAACCTAAACTTTTTTTGTATCAGGAGTGACTTGAGAAATTGCATTATTGCACTGCTGAGTGTGCTTAATTTATTTACTTCATTTTACCCTGCTCTGTCTCCACTTAAGCTTTGCAGGGCCATGCCAGGTTTCCTCCCCTGCATTTCAAGATGCCCCCGGCCTTAATAAATGTGTCTTGTACATGGATAATATATTTTAAAATGAAATGATAATTATTTATTTATGAATTGGAAATATTTGACCATATAATCATAGAGTGGGAAGGGGCTGCAAGGACTACCTACCTACTCCAACTCCCTACCATGCCGGGAATGAATAGTTGAGTACTTGTAATATAGTGCTAGACTCTGTGGTACAAAAGGGAGTTTAACAATCAGTCCTGAACCGGTGCTTGGCCGCTGTAACGGACTGGATGAGGGCTAACAAATTGAAACTAGATCCAGACAAGACAGAGGTACTCCTGGTCAGTCATAAGGCCGAACAGGGCATAGGGTTACAGCCTGTGCTTGACGGGGTTACACTCCCCCTGAAGGTGCAGGTTTGCAGTATGGGAGTGATCCTGGATTCATCGCTGAGCCTGGAGCCCCAGGTATCGGCGATGGCCGGGAGAGCTCTGTCTCTGAAGACTGCCTGGAAGCTGCAATTAGTTCAACGTTCGGCAGCCAGGTTACTAACAGGAACAGAGTACAGGGAGCATACAACTCCCTTTTTGCACCAGCTCCACTGGCTGCCAATTAGCTTCCGGGCACAATTCAAAGTGCTGGTTTTAACCTACAAAACCCTATACGATTCCGGCCCAGTTTACCTGTCTGAACGGATTCTCCCCTAAGATCCTCCAGAGAGGCTCTGCTTTCGGTCCCGCCAGCTTCGCAAGTGCGACTGGTGGGGACGAGAGACAGGGCCTTCTCTGTGGTCGCCCCTCAGCTGTGGAACTCTCTACCGAGTGATGCTAGACCTGCTCCCTCTCTGTTGTCCTTTAGGAGGCTGGTGAAGACTTGGCTGTGGAACCAGGCCTTCCCAGAATAGGCTGAGATTGGTTATTGTCTGAATGAATGACCACGTTTACAGATCAAGTGGAATTGTTTTAGTGGCGATGTGGTTTTATGCTGGGTTTTTATGTATTTTAATATGTTGTTGTAGTTGTTTTTAAATTGTATAGCATTGGATTTTGCTGTAAGCTGGTCTGAGTCCCTCTATAGAGGTGAGAAGGGTCGGGGTACAAAAGTTATAAATAAATAAATAAATAATATATAAAATCCAGTTTAAATCTTCCTTTTACAGCAATAATTTCAAATGAATTAAAGACACATGAAAATGCATTTTGCACCTGTTGCACACTCAACCAGACTGAAGACTGGACGATGGGCTGTTTAAATAGGGAGGCATTGGCCAGTTGGCCAAGAGAGAGCCAACTTTACCTCCTTTAGGAGGGAGTTCTCTAGCCTAGGACCACCTATTGAAAAGGTTTTCATCTATGTCCTCACCATAGATGATAAGCCTGGGAAGATTTGTGATGGACAGAAATCCCCCTCTGGAGACGGTAGAACTCAGACTCCTCTTTGACTCTTACTGAAATTACACATCGTTCTTGACTTTTTCTTTTGATTAAATTTTGATCACTAATTTCATATACATTATTTAGAACGTAGTGTGTTTGAAGTTGTGATTCTATTAAATGTGTATTTGTTAATTCAACAGCCCATAAATGGAAGCAAGGAAGTGCTCAGATCTGGTTTTGAAGACCACAAGCATGCGTCTTACCTTTTAAGACAATAATTTGTAGAGTTTCATTACAAACTGCAGGTGTTACATCCGTTTTGCAAATGAGGCTTCTATTTTATATAGCCACTCTAAATGATCGCTTGCAATTCAATTGCACTTCAGTTGCTGATTTGCACATTACATTCAGTGGTGTAGTAAAATGGCCTCCCTTATATAAAATGGTGAACAACACAAACAAGTAGCAGAGAGAGCCTGAGGTGAGAGGCTACAGCAGGGTATGCCATAGTCTACATCAGTGTTTCCCAACCTTTTTTGAGCTGTGGCACACTTTTAACATTAAAAAAATCCGGGAGCACACCACCAACCAAAATGACACTCTAACACAGTAATACATATAGTTAAATGACCTTGAGTTTTGGAGTTGTAGTTCACCTACATCCAGAGAGCACTGTGGACAATGATGGATCATACTTGGCAAGCGGGCCCCTCAGGCAGTAGAGCAGGCCGAGGGTTGCCACCAAGCCCAGGCTCTGGCCCAAGGTCCTACCGCCAGTCTCAGCCGCTCCCATTGCCACAAGTAGCGGCTCACAGGCGAAAGGGGCAGCGGGGGAGAGGGAGAAGGTGGCAATTCCCCAGCGCCGCTCTCCACCATAACTCCAGCCCCTTGCTCGCTGAGGCTGCACAGAGGAGGAGGAGCATGAGTGGTGGACGGGCTTCAGCCCCGCCCACTGAAGCCCGTCCACCGCTCATACTCCTCCGTGCGGCCTCAGTAAGCGAGGGGCCGGATTCATGGCGGAGAGTGGCGCTGGGGATGGGGGGCACTCTCCGCCATGACTCCCGCCATGACTCAATCAGGCACGAGCAAGCTTCTGCCGCTGGGAAGGGGGTGGAGCCCGAGCAATGTCACCCTTGCCTTCTCCCTCCCTCGATTGGAGGCTGGCTGGGCAAACGGCCGAAGGAGGTGGCACCCCGGCCCCTTCTTCTTTTTCTTCACCGCCGCCCGGCCCTTCCTCCTCCTCCTCCTCCTCCTCCTCCCCCAAGCAGCAGGAGTTTGGCAGGAGGGGGAGAAAGGGGGGGGAGACATTTTTCCCGGCACACCAGATGATCCGTCACGGAACAGTAGTGTGCCACAGCATAGCAGTTGGGGAACACTGGTCTACATGTCACCATAGGAGTTATCACACAGCAAGATCAAAGTTTAAGATATTTTGAGCAATAGTTGAGAGAATCCATGGAAGTAGAACCTGTGGATATATGGAAGTCCAAGTTTATATTGTGTGATGTAACCAGAGCATGGATTACCATGGCAAAGTCAGACTTCCCAAGGTACGGGCGCAGCTTGGGAAAGCCTTCTCAGTGGTGTCCCCTCAGCTATGGAACTCCCTCCTCAGTGGAATTAGACCCCCCCCCCACTTCCTGGTGTTCAGAAAACATGGCTGTGCAAGCAGGCATTTGGCAAGTGATGGCAATACTGAAGCTACTAAATGGCAACTATGAGATTGATGCGATGTCTAAAATGGTTTCCTGTCCATGTTTGATGTTTTTGTATAATTTCTTAATGGTTTTAATTTACAGTTATAGGTTATTGATTTAGATATGGGATGTATTGCTTTTATATATATGTTAGGCATTGGATTTTTGCCATGTATTATGTTGTGCACCGCTTTGCACTAGGGGTGAGAAAAGCAGTATAGAAATGAAATAAATGAATAAATAAATGGGTGTTACCACGGTTCTCATTCCAGAATCTCCAGTTTTTTTTTAAAAAAAAGTGATTAGAGATTAGATGATGTGAAAATGTTTTCCTGGGTCTATGGAAGACACCTGCCAGTCAATAGACAATATTGGTCAAGACAGACAAAGCTTCAGATAAATAAAATTGATATTTGAAGCAACAAATCACTGACAACAAATCACATACAGATAGTGGATGTCAAATTTATATTTCTCACTGAGTCAATGTGCCCTTGTGCCTCCTGAATCAATTCTGTCTTCTGGATAAGATCTAAAATGGTAAATCATTATAAGAGACTAAATTCCCTTGGATATATTTATATCCTTGAATATTTAGTTAATGTTGTTTAATATAATTGTCAACACACAAATCAAACCAACCTCATTATCTTCACCTGCAACAAATAGAGAGTTCCCATTAGGAGTGCTAAATCTATCAATACACCCAGTGTTTCATGCCATGAAAAAAAGAAAACACACTGGAAACATTGGTAGAGTGTTTCCCTGAATTATGTCTTCTAACATACTGCCGAGTGCACTTTGATCTATAAAGATATAAAAAAGAGAAAGTGAATGGTTGCTCATATAATTAATTCTTGGATTTGTTCAGTTGCTCTTCCAGGTGATAACATGGCAGGCAGGTCTAACACAATTAATGGCTGGCCTTTCCAGTGAGTCTATTTGCACTGTGAAGTCTTTTAGTTCTATCAAAAGCTAATTCTCTCTTCTTCAAAATGTTCGCCTAATTAAAGATACGACATATATATTCTTGGGGAGATTTCAATTAAGACTAGGGGGTTACTTTAACTAGTTCAAAAATATATTAGAAGGCTTACAATAGGCCTGGGCAATCATGGTTCTAAATGGTTCTAAAGTACTTACAAAACTAAAGTTCTGGTGGTGAAAACTAGGTGGCGCTGGTGCTTTGCTTCTACAGTGTTGCTAAAGTTCTGGTGGTGAACATTTCAGAACTCTAACAAAACTTTCAAAATTTCATTATAAATGGCAGTTCCTAATTGGTTCTGTCTTAAAAATCGCCAATAATGAAATAGTAATGAAGTTTTGAAAGTTTTGTTGGAGTTCTGAAATGTTCACCACCAGAACTTTAGCAACACTGTAGAAGCAAAGCACCAGCGCCACCTAGTTTTCACCACCAGAACTTTAGTTTTGTAAGTACTTTAGAACCATTTAGAACAGTGATTCCCAAACCTTTTTGGCCTACTGCCCCCTTTCCAGAAAAAAATTTACTCACCCCCCCTATAAATTAATTATTTTAAAAATTTAATAGCCATTAAACAATTAAATATATGTATTAAGGCAGTGGTTCTCAGCCTTTCTAATGCCATGACCCCTACATAAGGTTCCTCATGTTGTGGTGACCCCCAACCATATTTTTGTTGCTACTTCATAAATAATTTTGCTACTCTTACAAATTCTAATCCAAGTATCTACAATGCAGGTCAAGGCGAAGGGGGCGGGGCAAGGCCGGGCCAAAGGAGAAGGCCGGGCGCCCCTCCTAAATAGCCAATCATTCACCACCCCCTTAAAGGGGTTCATTGGCCCCCAAATTCCCCTGAGCCTCCCACCGCCCCCTTGGATCGCCTCACCGCCCACCAGGGGGATGGTACAACACACTTTGAGAATCAGTGATTTGGAACCATGATTGCCCAGGCCTAGCTTACAAGTATTCATGTTTCACAAGATAGCTTAAATGAGGATGCATTTGGTAAGGTGCTGTTGTTAAAAGAAAGAACAACCCTCTTCTCCACCCCCCACCCCCCAAAACAACCAAGGCTAAGCATAGCTGCCCTGAACAACTCCTTTTGATCAGTGGCCCAGCTGTACTGGGCACAGAGTCTTGATTGGCATTGTTTTCTGCCGCCCTGGAGACTAGGGGCGCTTTCAGATGGGGCTTAAATTCGCTCCAACATGGTTTTAAGTCCCCACGCCCTGCCCAAAACAACTGGACTTTCACAGTTGGTGTCCCCATGCCAGCACTGAGGGGTACTAATGCCAAAAGCCCTTACAATAAGAAGAAACTTACCAGGCACCGTGAGACCTCTCCAGCAGGTCTGGTGCATAGAAATGATGTGCCATGAGGTGTAGTGGGAGAGGAACAATTTGCCCTCCTCCCTGCCTCTTGGCACATCATTTCTATGTGCCAGGAGGCCTGCAGAGAGGCATCATGGCACCCAGCAAGTTTCTTCTTCTTTTAAGAGCTTTGGGGTGGGGGTTGGGGGGAGGTGCCCTCTTTGCTTCTCTGGGCTCATGGAGCCTAAAGAATTGAATTGGGCTGTGGAGACAGACTCCTGAGACTATTTAATTCAGGACAAAGCAGGGTTTACCTGCTTTGTTATCACCTGGAAGAGCAACTGCACAAATCCAAGACTTAATTATAGCAATCATTCAATTTCACTTTTTTAATATCTTTATAGATCAAAGTACGATGATTTCAATATGGCGATTTTAATCTGGCGAACTAGTTCTAATGTATATTTTTTTACTATTTTGTATTTATTATGTGTTTTATATCATGCTTGGCATTGAATTGTTGCCTGTTTGGAAGCTGTTCTGAGTCCCTCCTCGGAGAAGGATGGTGCATAAGTGCCTGAAATACTTGTTCTTAATTAATCCTTTTTTTAACCAGAGGCATTGTTTGGATGCCTCAGGTAAAAGTCCAACAGAACCCACATTTTGGGCCCTGCCTGGAAGACCCCAGGCCTCGGAGCAATGGGTTAAGTTACAGGAACGAAGAATCCACCTGAACATTAGGAAGAACTCCCTGACTGTATGAGCTGTTCAACAGAGTATGGAGGAAGTCTCTTCTTTGGAACCTTTTGAACAGAGGCTGTATGGCCATCTTTCAGGGGTACTTTGATTGTGCTTTTCCTGCATGGCAGGGAGTTGGACTAGATCAGGGGTGCTCACACTTTTTCAGCATGGGAGCTACTGATTAAAAACCAAGTCCCAAAGATCACCTACCCAGAAATGTAAAATGTATAACTATCTTCTTATTTATTTATTTATATTTATTATTCATTTTTATGTACCGCTCCTTCCAGCAGGCTCGGGGCAGTTTACATAAAATGAAGTTATAAAACATCAACATTTCAATTTAATAACAACAATATGAAACAGAGCATAAAAATACATCCAACCACCCCATTTCTCCCACACTGCCACATTACCACACATATTATCAGCCAGAAAGTAAGAAGAGAGGCTGTTGAACTGCAAGGCCATTTAATACTCAGCAAGGTAAACAAAGGGGCATGCAAAAATACATCCAACCACCCCATTTCTCCCACATTTCCATATTCGCCAACATACATTTCTCAAGGAACAAAGCAAGCAGAGAGGCTTTGGAGCTAAAAGGCCATTTTTAAACATTAAAAATAAACAAAGAGACATGCCACCGAAAAATCAAGCACCCACCCCAAAGTAAAAAGACTGACCTTTTAGATGCGGTAAGGCAGGGCTGTCCAACTGGCGGCCCGGGGGCCGTACACGGCCCCCCAGCCTGTTGGCTCCGGCCCCAGCTATGCCCCCGGCCGCCATTTTTATTTTAAAAAAATCAATTTTTTTAAAAAAAATGTTGGCCGGGGGGAGGGCGGGCCGGGAGAAGGGAGCCAGCTCCTCCTCCTTCCCCTCCCCTCACCGCGGCTCGCGATTGGAGCCACTGCGCGTCCGCGGAGGAGGAGGAGGAGGAGGGACGAAGGAGGAGGCAGTCAGCTGGCTGCCTCCTCCTTCACCCCTCTTTCCCCCGTGCGTGCGCCGGCGCCAGGATCGGGGCAAGGGCGCGGGCGGGGGGAAAGAGGAGGAGGAGGAGGGAGAACTCTCCCTCCTCCTCCTCCTTTTCCCCGTCCTGCCTCGCTCCTTTCCCCTGGCAGCGGCGTTCCGTTTGGTACGCCGTTGCCAGGAGGAAAAGAGAGGGACTGAAGGGTCCTGGAAGGGAAGGGGCAGCGATTCGCTGCCTCCTCCCTGCCAGGACCCTGTCCTGCCTCCCTCCTTTCCCCTGGCAGCGGCGTTCCGTTTGGGATGCCATTGCCAGGAGGAAAGGAGGGACTGAAGGGTCCTGGAAGGGAAGGGGCAGCGATTCGCTGCCTCCTCCCTGCCAGGACCCTGTCCTGCCTCCCCTCCTTTCCCCCTGGCAGCGGCGTTCCGTTTGGGATGCCGTTGCCAGGAGGAAAGGAGGGAGTGAAGTCCTGGCAGGGAAGGGGCAGCGATTCGCTGCCTCCTCCCTGCCAGGACCCTGTCCTGCCTCCCTCCTTTCCCCCTGGCAGCGGCGTTCCGTTTGGGATGCCGTTGCCAGGAGGAAAGGAGGGACTGAAGGGTCCTGGAAGGGAAGGGGCAGCGATCCGCTGCCTCCTCCCTGCCAGGACCCCGTCCTGCCTCCCTCCTTTCCCCCTGGCAGCGGCGTTCCATTTGGGATGCCGTTGCCAGGAGGAAAGGAGGACTGAAGGGTCCTGGAAGGGAAGGGGCAGCGATTCGCTGCCTCCTCCCTGCCAGGACCCTGTCCTGCCTCCCTCCTTTCCCCCTGGCAGCGGCGTTCCGTTTGGGATGCCGTTGCCAGGAGGAAAGGAGGGACTGAAAGGTCCTGGAAGGGAAGGGGCAGCGATTCGCTGCCTCCTCCCTGCCAGGACCCCGTCCTCCTCCCTCCTTTCCCCCCTGGCACCCGCAGCCGCCCTCTCCCCAAAGTGTCACAGCAGCTGTTGTGATGCTTTGGGCGAGGGGGGGGCCGCGAAGCTCCCGTGGCTCCTCCTCCTCTCCCAAAGCGTCACAACAGCCTCGGAGCGGGCGAAATCGCCCGTTTCCAAGGCTATTGTAATGCTTTGGGAGAGGGGGCGGAGCCATGTGACTGGGGGCGTGGCCAGGGGGCGTGGCCACTCGGCCCCCCAGGTGATCACTCACCAGAAGTCCGGCCCTTGGGTCGGCAGAAGTTGGACAGCACTGCGGTAAGGAAATGACCCCAACGCGTCCTTCTTCTTCTCCTCCTCCGTCGTTGCTCCTATTTCCACGCCGCCAGCATGTGTGCCGCCTCCAAGAGCTTTGGAGGCGGCGCACGAGTAGGGAAAAGCAACGACAGAGGACTTCTTTGCAGCGTGCAGGGGCGCGTGAAGAGGACCAACAGCAAAAAACCTGGTCAGGGGCCTGAAGATCACCAGGTTGAGGCCCGAAGATCACCCTGGTGATCCCGATCACCATTCTGAGCACCCCTGGACTAGCTCATATGGTTTCTTCCAACTCTAATGACTCTATGGCTCCTGTTGCAGGCTGCAAAGAGCTTCAGGATTACTATCACCACCAAGCACATGCCTTCAAACCCACCTAACCGGGCAGGACATTGTAACATGCCAATTAACATGAGAGCATCAGCCCAGATGGATGCAGAGGGCAAGCAATGGGAAAATGGCAGATTGGAGGAGAGAAGGACAAGTGTTGGGGGGAAGCTGAGAGATGAGGGAGAGGCAGGTGAGCTGGATGGGAAAGGGACAAATGGAGAAGGGAGGACTATAGAGGACAAAGACTGGGCATACCTGAGAGAGAGAAAAGGAGCAATGATGATAAGGAAGCAGTGTAGTATGCTATTCTATACAGAAGAGTAGGCCTGTTTTATCACAGAAAAAACTTCTTCAAAAGTCGATTTGGATGTAGGGGGCTTCTGAATTATTTAGAGGTTTTTTCAAAATTGATTCGGATGTATTTCCGAAATTCGGAAGTCTTCGTTAATAGCATCCGCAATTGTGCAATGCGCGGAAAGCTGCAGAAGGGACAGACAAAACTTGGGGGATTCCCTTTTCCTCCGTGTTTGACCACTACTACAGACAAAACTAGCCACACTGGTATGAAATATTGAACACATTTAACCCATTAATAAACATTTTAAACATTTTAAATGCAATGGGACAAAAATAGAGAAGGGCGGAAATGACATACGAGCCCTATCCGAATATGGCAATGGAGATTTCGAAATGGCAAATCCGCTTCCTGTTTCCTTAACTCTCTTCGGAATTGCTTCAAAAGTCAAAAAACATCTGAATTACATCTATTTATGTTGGACCAGATAGAACAAACTTTCTATTTTAAAAAAACCCTGGGCAAACATCATTTCAAATGTGCCATTTTAGATGAGGATGTGTTTTCTAATTATTCAAACAACTTATTGATGAAAGAAAACCCAGCGTTACAAATATTGAGCCGGAAACAAATGGGCCGTTGTTATTCTACTAAAACACAATATGTTGCTATTTATTACAGGTGAGTACTACTACAATCGATTGTGTTGCTTTATTTTGTCTGCTGGCATATGGTATTTGCAGGCTTTAAATTGGTTTAAAACTTAGGTCCTCTGCTGTACTCGTAGTAAATCTGATTATTCTGTGATCTGGCTTTTCCTGTAAGATAGTGGAATTAAGTTAGACAGGGTGTTGTTTTATTGTGCCATGCAGTCAGATGGCCCTGGTGGGTTCCTTAATAAAGATTTTGGGAAATGAGCTTTGTGGGATTAAGTGGTGTTAGGAAGGTTTGTCTCTTCCAGTAGATGAGCATGGCATCGATTAGTAATACAGAAAAGTATGAAGTGGAGTAGAAATATCTTCCCTTGTAGCAGAATTGGCTGTCCAGCTTTTGGAGTAATTTTAGAGACGTAAATCCAATTGTTTGTCTCAAGTAAGTAGACTCATTGAACTCACATAAGTGTTGACTTAACAGTTTGATTCCTTGGACCCACTCTAACTGGCATAACTATTGGAGTTAATCACAAAGTTTTGGTTTTACAGTATGCGGGTGATGAACGCAAACTAATCAGGTCTATAGTGAAATATAGCAACCACAGCTTATTTCCTATGATTACATAATAATAATAATAATAATAATAATAATATATTTGTATTCTGCCCTGTCTCCCAGGGCAGATTCCAGCATACACAAACACAAAGGCAAACATTCAATGCCTAGAAACAACCAAACACAGATAAAGGTAAATACTCCCCTTCTGGCTCTGGGGGTGGTGCTCATCTGTATTTCTAAGACAAAGAGCCGGCATTGTCCGTAGACGCCTCCAAGGTCATGTGGCCATCATGACTTCATGGAGTGTGGTTACTTTCTCGCCGAGGCAGTACCTATTGATCGACTCACATTTGCATGTTTTCGGAAGACTTGGGAAGTCTGACTTGGCTACGGTAGTCCATGCTCTGGTTACATCTCGAATAGACTACTGCAACGCTCTCTACGTGGGGTTGCCTCTGAAGACTGCTCGGAAACTGCAATTAGTTCAACGTTCGGCAGCCAGGTTACTAACAAGAACAGGGTACAGGGAGCACACCCTTTTTGCGCCAGCTCCACTGGCTGCCAATTAGTTAGTAACCTACAAAACCCTATACGGTTCCGGCCCAGTTTACTTGTCCAAACGAATTCTCCCCTATGAACCATCAAGGACATTAAGATACTCTGGAGAGGCCCTGCTCTCGATCCCGCCATCTTAGCAAGCGCAGCTGGTGGGGACGAGAGACAGGGCCTTCTCTGTTGTGGCCCCTCAGCTGTGGAACTCCCTCCCAAGCGGTGTTAGATCTGCCCCCTCCCTGTTGTCCTTCAGGAGGCGGGTGAAGACTTGGATGTGGAACGAGGCCTTCCCAGAATAAGTTGAGATTGATTTCAATCGGAAATGGGTGACCACTTTTTTAGACTGAGCTGAATGTGGTTTTAGTGGCAATGTGGTTTTATGTATCTGTGTTTTTATGTATTTTAATATGATGTTTTAAGATGTTTTAAATTTGTATGGCATTGAATTTTGCTGTAGGCCAGTCTGAGAAGGTGGTGAGAAGGCCGGGTAAATTTTTTTTAAATAAATAAGTAAATAAAAATAATAGGCTGGAAGAAGCTGGGGCTCACAGTGGGAGCTCACCCCATCCCATGGATTCTATTGTGCAGGTTGACCTGACCTCTTTTTTTTTTTTTTAGCAATCCACTATGTATTCTGGGAGTCATTTCAACCTTGCAGAGCATTCTTTCATTTCCGCTTTCAGAAGAAGTTCCACCAGCAGAGAAAGTATTAACTGGATTCCTCCCCATTGTACAATAGTTACCTGAATGCTGCTTACCACAGTATGTTCCACAGGTTTCTTTGGCAGGTTTGAAATTAAGTACTTAGGTAGGAAGAGAACTACAGCTGAGAGAAGGAGTTCTATCTGCCTACAGTATCCACTTCAAGATACAATTGGGAACAACCTTTTATTTATATATCTATACAGATACATAGTACAAGTAGATAAATTGAACATATTATTCTTAAGGTCTGTTTCTTAAGGCAGTGTTTCCCAACCTTTTTTGAGCCGCGGCACACTTTTTACATTTGCAAAATCCTGGGGCACACCACCAACCAAAATGACACAAAATTACACTCTAACACAGTAATACATATAGTTAATATGTGTTTAAAATGTATTTATACACTCAGTGTGAAACCTGGGCCTCTTTCAATGAACTCAACATAGATATCCTGACAGGAATGGCAGAAAGACACAAACTTCTCACACAGAACTCCCATAACCAAGATAAAATGCTGTAAGAGTTTGGTGGGCATTGACCTTGAGTTTTGGAGTTGTAGTTCACCTATATCCAGAGAGCACTGTGGACTCAAACAATGTTGGATCAGGACCAAACTTGGCATGAATACTCAATATGCCCAAATATGAACGTAGATGGAGTTCAGGGGAAAAGGACCTTGACATTTGGGAGTTGTAGTTGCTGGGATTTATACTTCCCCTTCAATCAAAGAGCATTCTGAATACCACCAATGATAGAACTGGGCCAAACTTCCCTCACAGAACCCCCAGGAGGCAAGAGGAGGTCTCTAATTGGGGAAAGGCAGGCGGGCCTTCCCAATGCATGGAGAGGGAGAGACCAAGTAGACAACGGGTGGGGAGGGGTGGTGTTTGTAATTTTGTGCCTTTATCGAAGTAGGTTTCTTAGGGTTTTTATACTTCAACACAGTAGACTCCCCCAGGTTCCAATTTCCCACGGCACACCTGATGATCGCTTACGGCACACTAGTGTGCCCCGGCACACTGGTTGGGAAACACTGCCTTAAGGAACTTGCTGTCAAACTAACAATCAACAGATTTCACCTATATGTTGCTTGCCAAAGTACAGTTAGTGAAAATGATAGGGTATAATCTAGTAGATATTCTTTAATACAAAACCAATTTTTTTTTTCAGTTTAAGCACCACTTCTGTGCTTTGTCTTAGATTAAGAGCATTTTACCTTTCTATGCATCATTTCTAATACAAAATTCAAATAGTGGGGAGGGTTATTAGAATGCCTTTTCTGAATTACTTTTCTAGAAAGGGAATACAGCATTGTTTAGCTGCTTCTTTCTGAAAAGTTTCTTTTGATGATCAATGCATGACAAGTTTGCAGCTCTAAGAAGACATGCCAAGGGCAAAGGGCAATGGAGGTTGGAGCATTGCTTTGGGTGCCAGCTGTGCGTCTGGTTAGTCTCCTCTCAAAATAAATCTCATAGAGCTGGATAAAGAACACATTAAGACAAGTAGAATTATCTCCAAGTTCATATGTCTGTTCCTTACGTAGAAAGACAGAGGACCGTATAGAAAGCTTGGGACAACACAGAGTGTTTCGTTGTAATTAATTAAATAATTAGGTGTGCTGCTAATTGAATTGGGCCCTAAAATGATTAGACAACTAATTGAACATTAGCATTGCTATATCAAAAGATTTTGATCAGAGTGGCTAAATATACTTCTAATTAATAGATGCTGGGAATGAGTGGCAAGGCACAGCCAATTAGAATGTGTTTGCTATAAATAGACTGATGATGCGTTCTGATTTCCAAAGGTGTTCAGGTGTTGCTTTGGAGAGGAAAGTGGCATAAGAGTAGTCAGGGCCGGACTAAGATAATTTAAAATAGTAAGAAAACATTATTTTGGCGCCCCCTTGCTCTCCAACCTCATAGAGGGAGCGCGCCTGCTGGTTCCGTGCATGCGCACCCAGTGCACATGCGCACCCTCCATGAGGCTGGAGACTGAGGAGGAGGGTTTGGCATCCAGTGGCAGAGGCGGCCAGGCGCTCCTCCTCAGTCTCCAGCCTCGTGGGCAGCTCTGGCCTGCTCGCGCCGCATTTGGTGTGGCGCGGGCGGGCCGCCTTCCATGGGGTCAGAGACTGAGAAGGGGTGTTTGGCGGCCAATGCACCCCTGAATATGTGGCACCCCCTGTGGGCACATAGTTTGCGTAACAGTAAGATCTGGCTCTGAGAGTAGTATATATTTGGAAGCATTTCACTGGATTGTTGTTCCCATCCTGTGATAGGCTAATATTATATCAGTACTGGGGCAGGGCCCATTGGGTAGGACCTATTGCTGCTGCCAGACTGTGGAATGAACTGAAGAGGTGAGTGATCAGCCCCCATCCCCAAAACATACTGCAATCCAAAGCTGGCTCTGGAGGGTTGAAAATCTTCTGAATGTTAAGTTTCCAGGTGCAGGGCCCTCAAGGAGGACACACAAAAAATTGATATACTTGCCAACACAAAAGTAGATTCAGTCCATTGTTGCGCTTCTTCATTTATGTTGTATCCTTGCAAAACACAAGATTTCATAAAGCTAGCTCATGAAAACAAAACCCAGGTCACATAAAAATAATAATTTTTATTAGTGTTGCAATATCCATTACTCAATCCGTAGATTGCAAGAGATTAGTAAGAACCAGACTTTTGGTTTGTACAGTTGTCATTTTAGGTCCATTTGTAGCTAAATAATTCTGTCTTTTTAATGTACCAGCTATGCAAATATAATTATTCACGGGATTGCCCGGTTGAGTGGACATACACAGGACTGACCAAGAAACATGCTTGTAAACAAGTATTTTTCAGCTGTGTTTTTTGTAGATGGCACCGTCAAGCCTTACTATTACTCTCTATAAAGCCCAAGCTGCTTAATGAACACTTTTATTCCCATCTCTTTGCACCTTCTGTACATCCTTTTGAAAAATGATTCATAGCGAGCCCAGGAGACTCATCAGGAAATGAAAGCTTTGAAAAAAAAATTCCTGAGTGAGATCAGCAAATGAACATTTCTTGCAGCTCTTGCATTTACTGATATTTCAACAACACATTACTGTCAATGATGTAAGCTGCTTGCTGTAAATTGCTTATTTTACTATGCATCCTTCTCCAAGTGTCTTGGCAATTCCTCCTCCTTTGACTGAGTCTTGGTCCATAACCTTCTTGGAGAAAACTGGTTGAAAATTAGACTACAAAGTACCAAAAAGCACATAATTCCGTTTGTTTTGCTCTTCATGAAAACACTTAAAGCTTTAATAGTCTAAAATTAGGTAAACAGGTGCAAGTGATGTCAGCGCGGCATTTGTAGCACCCAGAAGTTAATATGTTAGACTCGAAACGTTAGCCTAAAAATCAGTCCAACAAAACCTGGGCCAGCTTATTCACAAGTTAATTTGAATACTATACCTTACTAGTTATCAAAGAAGGAACCGTTCCTTTTCTGAGTGGAGTGGCAAAAGGTGAAGATGTATGTCTAAGAGAAGCAGTGACCCCCGTTTGCTTGCACAGCAGCGCCACTTCTGGCCTTTTTGAATGCCTGATTTCGAAAATGGTGGTGACAGCTCTTTGACACTTCCCTTCAAAGGGACACCAAAAGAGTAGATGTGGTCAGGGCATCTTTTAGTTTATCCCAGAATAGACAAAGCTTTTGCCTTTTACCACTCCTCTCAGAAAGAGATGTTTCCTTTTATGATTAATGTTAATACTGAATTTTAAGATAGAAAGATGGATGGATACATAAACACAGGATAGTGTCAGACTCACTATAGCAGTCCGAAATAACTCATAGGAGGCGTCCCGGATTTTACTCAGAACTTTTACTAAAGGATATCATAACATGGTTATAGCCAAGAGTGGCTGGTAACATTGCTCACTCCCTTTTTATACCCTCCCACACATTGAACCAAAACAGTTCCCACCTGGCACAAACGCAACGCTTTTCTCCCGCCAATTCTTGGAGTCGTTGTTTCCCAGGGTCAGTTGTGCAGGTGTCTCCTTATCTCGTGTTTACTCTGTCAGGCTCCAGATTCAGAGCCTCAATTCCCAGGCCCCGAAACTGCATCATGACAGGATAGAGTAACAAATTGCATTTTAAATGCCGGGGAGGAAAAATGGTGATGGTGGCAACCGGGTGTGGCCCCCTGAGGCAACGACACTGCTTTCTTCTCTTCATGAAATGGCCGTCAACTTATCCATGGGTCATATTGGTTTTATTGTTCAATTTTTGTATGGTTTTAACTATGGATTGTTTTTATGTGTTGTTTTAATATGTGATTTTATTATTGTAATTTTAATAGCCTCTAATGGGGCTTAATGTAATGCCGTCCTGAGTCCCCCTTCGGGGGTTGAGAAGTGACGGGATACAAATGCGGGAAATTATTTATTATTTATATCATTTATATAATAATATAATAATAATACACTTTATATTTCATTCTTCTCACCCTGAAGGGAATTCAGAGTGGATTACATCACACATACGGCAGACAATCCCTGCCGGAAGACGTACAGTTACAATACAACACATTCAATTTTTGAAGGATTTTCTTCTGGCTGTGTCACAGGGTGCATCATTACGACACAAGGGGGCTCTGTTGCTTCATCCTCATGACGGAGGGCCTCTGTTCCTCTGTTCCGCATTCCACCTTCCGACAGCCGATCTTTATTTATTCAGGCGGTGTAAAGTCCTTACTGAAAAGAATTCTCCCCCGCTTTTGGCGGTTCACAGCTGGTTGTCCAAGCTAGCTCGGGAATCAAACTTGCACCCTTCAGATTGCAAGCACAGCTGTTCTACCACTGTGCTATCTCTCTGGCCCCTCAGGTTCTACCGCTGTGCTATCTCTCCGCCCTTCTCAGCCCGCAGGGGATTCAGGGCAGATCACAATGCACATATACAGGCAAACATTCAATGTCATAGACATACAACATATATAGACAGACAACGAGCTACACAATTGGTCGAGAGCTCATCCCGACCCAGGTAGGCATCGAACCCATGACTTTCTTGTCAGTAGAGATCTTATGCAGCTGACTCCCAGCCAGCTGCGCCACATTCCTGGTGCTAAAATAAATAAATAAATAAATATTATTAAAATAAATAAATAGTATTAAAATCTATAATTTTGGTCTTCAAACTTGCCCATGAGTTATACATAAGATCAATGTATACAGGAATATATACAAGATTGTGGAGTCAGTGGTGTTCGGTGGCTCTATGTTAGTGCAGTGGTGAATCTGCTCTAGGTTTTAATATAGACTTCAATGACTTAACCAAAGTACTGAACCTATTTTCAGGTTAGTGTTGAACATCTTGAATGCCTTTTTAGTGTTACATGTAAATTTTGGAAGAAAATTCACAAGTCCATTGAATATGGAAACTACTTGGCACTGTGGAGTAAAGTTTCACTGTATTTATTGTTGAGGATTACAATTCTAGCAATGGTTCACTCACAACAATCACTATGTTCTCTCTGTAGTCTTCCAAAGAGATACTTTGTCTAACTAAGGACCAAGTTAAAACTTCAGATACATGAGATTGCTCAGGTAGCAGATGGCAGGGAGGTGAACTCTTTGATGCTAGGGAAAATCAAGATGAGGGAGAAGCACAAGATGGTGACTTCTGTTAACAGCAGTGGTCTCTGCATTATGTACATTTCTGGCCAAATATGAACTGACTGACCGGTCCCAGTACAACGAGGGCAGCTAACTGTTCTGCTTCTACTTGTGTGCCTCTGATCTGTTTCTAACATTAATTCACTGCCAATCACATTTGGCACTGTTACCCTAACAGGGCAGCTGAAAGCCCTCGTCGAGATGTGTCTCACTGTAACACCAGCTGGCTGCCCATGTTGAAGTGCTTCAATCCAAGGCTCAAGGCTCAAGGCTCTTAGCTCGATTGTGTCCTTATCTCTTCTTGTAGCTTAATCTTCTCATATGCCTTCTGAATACTTTCTAACTATGCCTGCTGCACTTCTTATATCCAGCCTATCACAGTGACTTCAACTCAAGTCCTGTAGCCCTTAGTGAAAGTTTGGGTATCATCATCATCATCAACAACAACAACTTTATGGACACTCAGGGGCGGTCCTACAGGTAGGCCAAGTAAGCGGCCGCATAGGGCGCCATCTGGGAAGGGGTCGCCATCCTGGCCGCATGGGGCGCCATCCTGGCCCTGCCGATGTTCCTCAGGTAGCGCCGCAGCTGCCTGCTTTTGGGCCCCGGCCTTGTGCGCTCCAACGCCGCTTCTGGGTATGCGCGGAGGTTTTCGCACAGGCGCAGTTGCTCCGGAGCTGAAGTTGAGCGCAGGAGCAACTGCACATGCATGAAAACCTCTGCGCATGCCCAGTAGCTCCCTTGCGCAGAAGCCTGTAAGCAAAGCACTCCCTATCGGGCAGGCAGGGAGTGCTTCCCCTCTCCCTTTGTCTCTGCCACGCGCGTTTGCGGGGAAGGAGAAAAGAATCAGTGAAGGAAGTGTAAGTGAAGGAATGAATGAAGGGCTTTCCTCCTCCTCCGTGATCTCTTCTCTCCCTCCTTCCTTTCTTCGGCTCTATTTCTGTCTAGACCTGAGGGGCCTGAGGCTATGAGGAGTTGTGGGAGTTGAAGTTCAAAACACCTAGAGGGAGGGAGGGAGGGCCCAAGTTTGCCCAGGCCGCGCTGCCTGTATTCGACCTCATTTGAACATTTTGGCTGTTTTTCTATTTACATTTATATTGGGATCCTAATTTTGGACTTATGGGAGACTCCTATGAATTATGAGATGGGTAGTAGGTAATATATTCTGATTTTGATGCATTTACATTGCATTTCTTGTTGATTATTATACAGTTCTGCTTAATATTGTCATACAATATAATAAAAATACAATATAACAATCGAATAATGATATATTTTATATTACATGTAGTATTACAAACAATATTGCAGTATAGTGGTATTGTACAAAATAGTAATATATAATATTTTATTTTACTTTATTATGGTTTATTTGAGATTTATAGGAGTAATGAAAATACTTAGTAGAGGATAATTTTATTTAAATAAATAATTTTATTTATTATTTTATAATAATAATATAATAGAATGTTATATTATATTATAATGTCAATATATTATAATATAATTATATTGTAATGTAGTATAATATAATTATGATATAATATAGTATGAGTATGGTATAATATATTGTATATACATTGATACAATATAATACTACTAATGGTATTGTGATATTATAATTGTATATTTGTTTTACATGGGGGAGAATAATGTTTTTTTGGGGGCAAAAGAATGTTCGCTTACCATTTTAAATTACCTTAGACCGTCCCTGTGGACACTGTAGTCTTAATGATGTCTTTTATTTTGTATTACCCATAGGTTAACATATTTTTGAAGTGATGGATGCAGACAAAAAGGGTCTGTGTGCAAAGGGCAGGTGTGAATGTGATCTCTGTCACCTTGTATCAATATCTCCTAATGACTCTTAACTGGTTCTCTGAACATACAATGGAATTGCAATTTGTTGCAAAGCCAATTCAGTAAATACAAGTTTGGTTGTACCATTCTGAACTACCGTAGTTAGACAAGATTTTCTCCATCTTTCGGGGTGGGGGTGGGGTGGGGGGTTGGGGAGCATGATATTTAAGCACTTATTACTATCTTGAATGTGACAATGAGATCGTTTCCATCCTTGTCAGTTGGAGAGGAGTTTTAGGTTACATTTTTTGCCATTTGCATTGAATGTTTGCCATATGTGTTGGAAACCACTCCAAGTCCCCTCGGGAAGATAAGGTGGTCTACAAATATCATCAGAGTCCGACTGGAAGGCCGGGTGGACTCTGTGCCCGATTATTTCCATCAGTGCCTGGAAGCTGTGATTGGATGGCTACGGGCCAGCAGGTTGAAGGTGAACCCATCGAAGACAGAGGTCCTGTGGCTGTGTCATCCGGGGGGGGGGGGGAGCTCCAGCTGCCAATAATGGACGATGAGGTGGTTAGTCCATTGCCGCTGGTTAAAAACCTGGGGGTCCAACTGAACCCTCTGCTGACAATGGAGGCTCGGGTCTCCACCGTGACCAAAGCAGCATTTTTCCATCTGCGCCAGGCAAGGCGGCTGGCGCCTACCTTTCCGGTGATGACCTAGCCACGGTAATCCAGGCTACGGTCATCTCGAGACTGGAATACTGTAACGCCCTTTACATTGGCCTTCCTTTGTTGGTAATCTGGAAACTGAAGATGGTGCAAAATGCTGCGGCTTGACTGCTGGCTGGAGTGGCACTAACATGCCACATCACACCAGTCCTCCAGCATTTGCACTGGCTTTCCATTGAGTACCGGATTGCCTTCAAAGTGTTGATGTTAACCTTTAAGGCCTTGCAAGGCCTGGGGCCAATGTATCTGAAGGACCGCCTCTCCCTGCACATTCCCCAGAGACCACTACGGTCCATGGACCAAAACCTATTGGAGGTTCCATCACTCAAGATTTGCCGATTGTTATTGACTCGGCAGCGCGCCTTTTCTGTAGTGGCGCCTACCCTGTGGAACGCCATCCCAGCAGAGGCACGAGCCATAACGAAGTTACAGGCCTTAAGGAGGGCCTGCAAGACCACCCTGTTCCGCCAGGCATTTAATCTCTAAGGTTGTGCTTTCCATTCTGGTCCTAATCTGTTTTTATCTACGTTGTGTTGTGTATTCATTGTTGTGAACCACCCTGAGCCTTTTTGGGAAAGGTGGTATATAAATTGAAATAATAAATAAAAATAAATAATAAATTGCCATCACCATCACTATTATTATGGTGCTGGTCTTCCAAGATGGCCAAGGGATTGAGGAGATAAAGTAGGAGACACCTCTCTGCCTAAAAACCTACCTACAAGTCATATTTATCAAGCATAGCTCATACCACCAGCTATTTTGGGCTTCAGCTCTCAGTGCATTTGGCCAAAGTTCAGCTGAAGTCCAGAATAAATTATTTTGTAAATCTTCTTAATCAAAATGTCATTTTTAACCTTTCAATGTACAAAGTTTTTGCAAAGTTTTTATGAGCGAACCTATTAGAAAATGACATTTATAATCGAGGAACAAAAATCATGTTCCATAGTGTCATTAAGTCTTCCAGATTGCCTCAACATCTGTTGGGAGTGTGCATTCCCAACAGGTTTTGGGGGTGTGCAGGCTGGGTTGCGGTCGGGAAGGATAATCCTTCTCCTCTTGGCTGTATTTAGGGAAGCTCTTCTTACAGCAGAACAACATGAATGGATCTTTGCCAGTGTTTCCAGGATCACTTTAAAACACACACACGTACTTTTTGCATATGCTTTTGTCACGATCACGGACCTGGCGGGCCCCTTAATCCCACACACAGAGACGTACTGAAGGCTAACTACTTTATTGAGTATAAACACAGTTCCAAAGAGTAAATAGTCCAATAATATGCAATAGTCCAAAAGGTAAAAAGCAAGTAGTCCAAAGTAACGTAGCAAATAAGCTGGAAGCGTGGCAAGGCTCCGCAATCCAATGCGGCTCAGGAAACAAGACAAGGCTCCGCAAACCAATGCGGATCAGGAAACAGGACAAGGCTCCGCAAACCAATGCGGATCAGGAAACAGGGCAAGGCTCCGCAAACCACTGCGGCTCAAGAAACAAGGCAAATGCAAGGCAAGGCTTGATGACCACGGCTGCTTGTGGTCCCACTCCGCTTCACGCCTGTTCAGGAAAGACGTGGCCGGAGAACTGAGGAAGGATTCCCACGGATCCTATACTTAATCCTTCGGCCGAGGTCCGCGCCGCTCTAGGCTTCTGCGTCTCCAATCTCTACTCACGGACCTCGGCCGGTCTAGCACTCTAGACCAAGCCCTTCTGTTCGACTCAATGTCCCTTCTCCTATCAAAGGTTCGACCTTGCCTTTCAGCAGATGTGTCGCTATCTTCTTGAGAGCTTTCCTCCCTAGCACTTTCCCACTCGGTCTCGTACATGTTTACATTCTCGGCCTCTTGCGAATTCCTCCCTCCGGGGTGTTCATAACTCCCTTCGCTGCTTCCCATGTCCACCTGGTGATCTATCTCTTCACTAGGTCCAAACATCATCTCATCCCATTCCAAGCTCTGAGCGGGGGAACGAGGCCCATCTGAAGGGCCCTGTGCTTCGCCCCAGTCATCTAGCTCATCCTCTGAATCAATCTCAGCTGCTGTAGGCCCTAATGCTAAGGGAACCCGGGGACCGCTTCCCAGCCCTCCAGGCACAAACGAGCCTGGCTGTGCTACAGCTTTCGGGTTTTACAATGTGCATGTAAAATACAGTATTTGATCTTCTTAGTCCTTACTGTAATGAAGCTAAATCATTTTAGAGCATGCTGCTAACAACTAAAAATGACAACTGTTTTAGATAGCATTTATTATAATAAGAAAACATTTGTAAGATGGTGCATTCAGAATATAATGAAGAACCAAAGTATTTAATTTCCATTGTCTTTATTATTATAAAGACTTACTTCTCCTCAAGTCTTTCCATAAAAAAATGCTAGCTGGCTGAAAAAAAATGCTAGTGGCAATGTTAATTGCATATGCAAAATAAAAATTTAAATAAACACAGGGGTCATATTTATAGTTGTCTGACATGAACAACTTCATTTAATTTGCACATATTTAATTTGGAATTTAATTTGCATATATGCAGGGTATGTACTTCATATGGAACTGTTCAGAGGAATTTTCTCATGGCAAGGGTTGTGTAATGCCAACTTGAAAAGATTTGGTGAGCTGTGCCCTGTTCTTTTTTATCACACTAGTTTCCAAGGCAACATCTTCTCATGACTTCGTTTATGGATTTAAAAGGCATGAGAAATCAGTGCCTTGAAAATGTATGCATTGCATTACATAAACATGCGATAAATCAAACCATCATTTCCTCTTACCAGGTTTTTTGTAGCATTAAAACACTATCATATTGAAATTTTAGTTTTGCATGTAAGGAGTTAGGAAATGCTTTAGAATAATATTTGGAATCACAGGGAGACTCTTAATTTACATTCTAACTCTCCCATCATCTTCACTGGGTGACCTTGAGCCTCTCAGTAGCTCCTGGCCTAATTTTCTATATAGAGTTGATTTGGGAATAAAACAGGATAAACCCTGAACTGTTTGGAGATGAGATAAGACAAGAATGTAAATATGTTTATAGTTTTATATTGTATTTATTATGTTGGCATCGAATTGTGCCTTTTGTTAGACCGTTCTGAGTCCCCCCTCGGGGGTAGAGAAGAGCGGGGTAGAAATGTTGGAAATAAATAAATAATAAATAAAGGCAATAAAGAGTTTATACACATCCAAATAAAGCAAATTATTAGTGTGGTGGGCCTTTGGTGTCTGCTGGGGTTGGGTTCCAGGTATCTCCTGTGGATATCATAATCACCGGGAATGTGGCGCAGCTGGCTAAGTGTCAGCTGCATAAGATCTCTCTAACCAGTGGGTCATGAGTTCGAGGCCTGCCCGGGTCGAGGTGGGTTCTCTACCTTAAGTGTAGCCTGCTGCTGACCTTTGCAGCACGAAACAGTTACATTTGCCAAGTAGGAGATAAAGGTACCACAAATTTTGACTGAATTATGAGGCCATAAAGAATCGCTGAGGAATGTGGAAGAAACAACAAGGGACTCTGGAAGGAAATGCTTAGAGAGATGAGGAGTGCGTCAGCTCCCCCTGGTGGCCAGATAGTTTGCCTCTGTTTGTCAATATATGTTTGTCAATATATGTATATGTCAAAATGTATGTACTGTACTGTGATAAATGTCACATGTTTATATGTCATATGTTGAACTGCAGGGATTGTCTGCAAGTATGTGTGCTGTAGTCCGCTCTGAGTCCCCTTCGGGGTGAGAAGAGCAGAATATAAATAAAGTAAATAATAAATAGATCCTCGAGATCTATTAAATACAATGGCATTGTAAAGTGGTGTTCCTTATATAAAATGGCAAATCAAGGTTTGCTTTTTGACTTTTAAAGATATATTTTCAAGCCGTGAATAATTGAAGCCATGGAAGCAGAATCTGTGGATACAGAGGGCCAACTGTAGGCGTATGGAGTTAGTATTTGAGTCAACTGGGTCATTCAGAAAACAATTGCCTTGATCTTAATGATTGTTTGCTGAACAACCATGGAAATAGCAAGGTCACATGCAGAAATTGAGTTCAACAGACCCCTTTTACTTTAACTGTTAACCTGTTTAACCTTTTGGAAATGGAAAAAAGGGAAGCAACCTAGCATAGGAATAGCTGAGGATACTGGTCTCACCTTGTCACGATGCAGGGTCTCGGCCCAGCCCCTTAATCACACACACAGAGACGGTAATCAGCTAAACTATTTATTGAATAATAAAAACAGTGAAAAGGTAAATTGTCCATAAAAGAATCAAAAGTTCAATCAAAAAAGGTTAAGAGTTCGTAAGTAAAATCCAAAGGCAAACGTGGCAAAAGCTCCGCAAAACAATGCGGATCAAGGACTTGGTCCGTGGCAAAGAACAAGGCAGAGTTCATAAACAAGCCCAAGAACTTCTTGGCAAGGCTCGAGCCGGCAACTTGGTTCCGTGGACCTTCGCTCGCTTCACTCCCCTTAGAACAGAAGTGGCCGAGCTACTGAGGATCCTTTCCCACGGATCCTATACTTAATCCCCTTGGCGAGGCCCCCGACGCTCTAGGCTTCTGCGCCAATCTGTGCTATGGGATCTAGCGCTTCTCTGGCGCTCTAGGCTACGGTGCCAATCCCTCCTGCTGGACTCAATTTTCCATCTCCTATCAAAGCTCCGTCCTTGCTTCCCAGCACCTGGGTCACTATCTTCATGAGAGCCAAACTCCCTTTCAGCTTCCATGGGCTCATCCTCCACTGTTTCCCTGATCCTTTCCTGCGACCCGTAACCACCTGGTTTCTCATAATGATCGGAATCATCTCTCTCAGGGTCAGCTTGACTTTCCCAGCTATCATAGCCGTCAGGCCATTCATTATCCCAGGCCAAGCTCTCTGTGGGAGAGGAAGGCCCAGCTAACTCATCAGCCCCTTCCTCCATGTCCTCATCAACTGCAGCTGGCCCTAATGCAAGTGGGACCCCCGGTGCTGCCCCCTGCCCCCCAGGCACGAAAGGGAACTGGGTTGCTACACACCTAGACCTCATCCTCATCTTCCCCTTGAATCCCAAGAAGAAACCAAAATTTGTGTTGCTCCATGGCCAACTGACACCTTGTGTTTCACAGCTTCTGTAAATTTCCTAGGGATAACATAAGAACATAAGAACATAAGAAGAATGCTGAATCGGACCTCAGCCCATCTAGTCCAGCATTCTGTATCACACAGTGGCCCCTAGTTGTACACGGGGATCTCGAGCAGAAGGGAGGGCAAACCCCTAACCTGCTCCCGACCCCCCACAACCAGTACCCAGGGATATCCTGCCTACCTCAACCAACTCCGAGGTGGCACTTGAATGTCCTTTTCAGTAACTACCGATACACTTGGTATCCATGAATCTGTCTAATCCTGCCTTGAAGTTGTTCAGGCTGACAGCTGTCACAACCTCCTCTGGAAGTGAGTTCCATAACCCAATGACCCTCTGGGTGAAGAAATATTTCTCTTTATTAGTCCTAATTTTCCTACCTTGGAGCTTCAGGGATTGCCCTCTAGTCCTAGTGTTTTGTGACAAAGAAAATAATTTTTCTTTATTCACCTTTTCTATCCCATGCATGATTTTATACACTTCGATCAAGTCACCTCTTAGACGCCGTCTTTCAAGGCTGAGCAATAACGTATTGCCTTCCTCAGACAAGTGAATATCATCCACTCTATAGAGCTCACCATGGAAGCCAGCAAAGGAACCTCTTTTTAAAAAATAAATATTATTTATTAAGTTTCCATAAAAGAATACAAAGATAAGAAATAAAGACAAACATACATGAGAATAATAAAAAACTTTTTTCGATTCTTCTGTTGAGGGTAACATTCCCCTCAACCTTCCGTCGTATTTCTTTACTAAAATAAAAGGGTATTAGAAAAAAGAGAAAGGGAAAGGGTCTAAAGGAAAGTTAAGGGTAAAGGATAAAAAGAGGGTAAAGAGTGTCGAATATACAGCTATAAAGAGTGCTCTAACCAGATGCGGGAATAGGGTATCTTATATATCTCTTGTAATTAAAAGTAAGAAAGTTCTGTGTAGAGAATCATATATAATATCCAATATCAATTTCTTCTTATATAGTGGTAGTCCTCTTATCTCCTATAATGTAAGGGAAAAACATTAGTGTGTCTTTCTTATGTGTGTACACACACACACACACACCCTTCCCCCTCTATTTGCTACCATTTAAATTCTATATATTACATTCTGTTCTACAGTATATTTTAAACAAATTCCATCTATCCTCATAAGTAACTTCTTTTCTCTCTATCTCTTAACTTTTCCGTCAACTCTTCCATTTGTATTGTTTCTACAATCTTTAATATCCATTCCTCTTTTGTTGGGCTGTTTTTCGATTTCCATTGTTTTGCATATAACATTTTCCTTTTCTACATTATCCAAGCCAGGGTCCATTATCCCTAATAGAAATGCTTCTGGTTTCCCCACCAATTCTTTATTGATAATTTTCGCAATTTCTTTTTGAATCATTTTCCAAAATTTTGGAGCAAAGGAACCTCTTTACCCATAAAGCTCCACAAGGTAAGGTAGAAGATGACTTTTAGGAGTATGTGAAATGTTTAAAGAAGTTTGCGTGTGTGTCATTCACAAAATAGCAGATTGTATTTAATGGTGATAAATGAGAGAAGACAACTAATGAAACCAATCTCTGTTTAGAGCTACATGTGCACCATATTCACTGAACAGAGGACAGAAGGATGCGCTTATTGAATATAAGGACAGTGTTGACAGGCTATTCAGGCAGAAGTTTCCCAAATGTTGCATGGTTGAGGATAGCGAACAGAAATTATGATATCAGATAATGTTTAAAAAAGATCCAGAACAATGTATGATAAAACAAGTTAGTTTGGCAACTCAGTGTTTGGTCAAATACAAGTTTGTGGTTGGCCCAGGTTGGCCCTGTGAGTCTTAATCCAGTCCGCACTCCTGGTGCTAGTTTCATTTCTTTTTATTGCATTTGAACATGTTTCCTAAGAAGCAAAGGCCTCTTTCCATAAATTTCGTAAAGGGTTTCTGGGGTATCCAAGCTTGAATTGCAGCTCTCTGTACTGTTGTTGTTGTTGTTTTGTGTGTGTGTGTGTGTGTGTGTGTATTGTAGTATTTCCCATTTTTCTTTGTGGGTATGAAAGTTTGACCATGAAAAAAGCTGACTCGTTGAAAATCGATTCATTTGAAATGTGATACTAGAGTTATACAGATACTGTGAGTTGCAAAAAAAAAATGCACCTGAGAGTAAATCAAGGCTGAAATTTCTATAGAAGCCAAAATAACTAAGATGAAGCCTTCATACGTTGGACACATCATGAGATGATGACACAAATCATTGGAAAAGACATTTTGCTTCTACTGTTCAGTACTTAATGGTCACTGCTGTATCTTCATAAGGTCAAATGGTTGTTGAATAACATTACCTTCAGTTTCATTTGTTTTCTGCCTTCCAAGAAGAATGGATTTAATTTCTTTCCTGTGAAGAGGCTCCTGTTGTGATGGGTGAGCTGTAAATTAAAATAAATGAGGAGCCATAGCCTCCTGCAAAGTTTACATAATTAAAAAGTGCAGGCTCATAATGTAGAGGATGCTTGTGTTCATTCGTTGCCCTGGGGGAAAACAAAAGTGAGTTAAAATTACCTGGCATCTTTAAAGAGGTAGGCAGCGTGCATCAAGCATAGGAGACTAGTTCCAGGCAACTTCTTAAAGATTAATGAAACTTCATCTCAGTTAAAGTTTGATATGTTATAATAACAGATCTGCAAATAGCAAGTACCGCTATAAATAGCAGCTATTCCTACAATACAGACTCTGAGGATGATGACGAATCCCTGCAGGACGAGTGGTCTTCTCTAGACGACTGGGGCTATAAGACGACCTCCCAACTTTTGCACACAAAATAAAGAGTTAGGGGTATACTCACCGTTTAAGACAACTCTGCTTTCAGCGCCTCCGTAGTTTCCTCCACTTCCCACAGAGTTCCGCAGGAGTCGGGGCACCTCATCTCCACGTGGCCCAGGCCAGGTGCGGGCGAGGAAGGAAGGAGGAAGGTGCTGGCACCCAGCACGTCCCTTTGCTGCCAGCAAAAAAATATCCCCCAAAAGCGACAACAGCCATTCCCTTGAATGTCTGTCTGTCTTTATGACACGTGACCATATAACTTCAACTTAGCATAGATTTATACTATTACTTATTTTAGACCTCTTTGCAGATTTAATAATTTTATTTATTTACTAGCTTGAGGACCCGGCGGTGCCCGGGTCATTTGAGAAGTGCAGCAGGATGTAGAGTGGGTCATGGGGACTCTGTGTGCCAAGTTTGGTCTTGATCCATCATTCTTGGGAGTTGCAGTGGTATCATGAAAGTACTGAAGGTACTGGAAGTCACATCATCTGTGGTCCAGCCTCCCCCAAATTGCAGTAGGATGTAGATTGGTTCATGGGGGCTCTGTGTGCTAAGTTTGGTCTGTATTGGTGAATGGATGAGGATTGTATTGTTTTTAGGGAGTGAAGGTACTTCAAGTCCCATCATCCGTGGTCCGTTTCACACAAAACTGCACCAGGATGTAGAGTGGGTAATGAGGGCTCTGTGGGCCAGGTTTGGTGTTGATCAGTCATTGGATAAGGTTTGCAGCAGTCTTGGAAAGTAAGGGAAGGTACTGCAAGTCCCATCATCCATGTTCTGCCCCCCTCCAAACTTCAGTAGGATGTAGAGTGGGTCACTGGGGCTCTGTGTGCCAAGTGTGGTCTTTATCGGTGTTTGTTGGGGGCCGCAGTGGTCTGTGGGAACAGAAAGTGTGAAAGTACTACAAATCCCATCATCCATTGTCAGTCCTCCCCCGAACCTTACCAGGATGTGAAGGTAGTCATGGGGGTTATGTGTGCCAAGTTTGGTCTCGATCAATAATTGGAAAAGGGTCGCAGCGGACTTGGGAAGTGAGTAGAGGTACTTCAAGTCCCATCATCCATGGTCTGCCCTCCTCCAAACTGCAGCAGGATGTAGAGTGGGTCATGGGGGCTGTGTGTGCCAAGTGTGGTCTGTATTGGTCCTTTTTGGTGGCCTCAGTGGTCTGTGGGAACCAAAGTGTTGGAAAGTACTACAAATCCCATAATCCATGGATCATGTCCCCCGAAACGCACCAGGACGTAAAGGGGGTTAGGGGGGGTTATGTGTACCAAGTTTGGTGCAGGTCCATCACCCGCGCTGGTCGCTGTGGCCTGTGAAAGTGGCTGCCACATATCCGCCCTCTCGCCCTCCCGCCCTTCCGCCCTCCGCACACATACATACAAACATTCCGCTTTATAAAGGTATACAGATTATTAGACTGACTCTAAACTACTGGTTGCTGCAGCCCTCATTGGGGCTTTCTCATGCTGATCACTGCATTCTGGGGGGCTGAGTGAGGCGGAGGAGGGGCAGAGCGGGTCGGAGGAAGAGCGGAGCAAAGTGGAGGAGGGGCGGAGCAAGGCAGAGGAGGGGCCGAGCCGCCTTTGCCTCCCTTCACCACAAATTCCAAGCAAAGCTGAGAAACTTCCAAGTTGCAGGTGCCCGTGACACGTGCCTCCCTCCCGCCCACCTGCCTCCTCCCTTCTCAAATCCTCTTTCCCACCCTTCATGCCCTCACCCCGGCTGCACTCTCTTCTCCGCCAATGGCAAGGGTGCTCTAGAGCTGCCCGAGAAGGCAGGAATTCTTTGCTGCTTTGGTGCAGCTGGCGGCAGCCCCTGCTTCGGCGCACGGCCGTCGCTCGTCCTCCCTGTGCCCTCCCTCCGTCCTTCTCCTTCCTCCCTCCCTCCTAAGGTAGTTTGGATTTCATTCTTTTTTTAAAAAAATATTATTTTAATATTATACCCAGCGTACTAGATGACCCCCAACTTTTCTTATGATGTTCCAGACCTAAGAAGTCATCTAGTATCCCGGAATATACGGTACCTATTTCAGAGAAGGATGTTGGTGTTTGGTTCTGATACCCCCTGCATTTTGAATTAGGAAGAAGGATTCCCATCAAATCAACTTTAGTTCTGAAGATAAATGATAAATGGCCTTTTTCAGTGAATGTTGTAGATATCGCCCAACTACCGTGATTCAGCAGGATCTATCCCAATTAACAATAATAACGATAATAACTTTATTCTTATACCCTACCACTTCTCCCTGAAGGGTAATGGGGCGGCTTACATATGGGACAAAATGCCCACAAGACATAAACGCAAAACAATGCATTAAAGCAAATTAAAATAAGAACTTAGTAAAATATAACAATCCAGATAAACGCTCAATTAAAATAAAACATAAAAATATAAAACAGCAGTGTTGGAACTCAATCAAAACAATGCTGAACAAAACCAATAGCCAATAGTACAATGCGCATGACCAGGCTATAAAAGGGCCGGGCATGGGATAATGCAAGCAGCATGTCATTGATCTTCTGACATCACAATTTTTCACCTACTTTTAAAAAAGTCTGAGTTTCTCTTTACTCCTCCCCTTTCTAACCTCACCATTTATGTTAGTTGCTTAAAACTGATCCCAAATCGAAAAGTTGTTTGTTCTCAAGTTGGCTTCTGGGGTGGTGATGGGCAGCTTTCTCCTTAGGCCTTCCCATTTGCTGCAGCATCTTCCAGCTTTTGTGTTCTTCCTCACAACTTCTGCCATCTTGACCACATTTTGATGTTGTTTGGCCAGCACATCCTATTTTCATTTGTGGTATGTTGCACAACATGCTTCTGATGGGACACTTATAGCCCACACCTGTGTATGTTGCAGTTATATCCTAGTGCCTAAATGGAGCACACAATGCCTCTCCTCAAGCAGCTCCATTGGCTGCTGATAATTTTATGGTCCCAATTCAAAGTGCAGGTTGTTATCTACAAAACCCAAAAGAGTTCATGCCCTGCCTATGTTCATGACTGCATGTGCCCCCCCCCCCCCCAATGAACTGGTGTGGGCTCTAAGATCTGCCCTCCACTTGGTCCCACCACCGTCACAAGTACGGGAGCTTGGTGGTGGCTCCCCGGCTTTGGAACACACTCCCCAGGGGGATTAGGCAAGCTCCCACACTACACTCCTTCCATAAGGATCTGAAGACTTGGCTGTTCAAACAAGCTTTTGGGAACTGATCTATGGTGTAACTCAGTGTTTCTCAACCTGTGGGTCCCCAGATGTTTTGGCCTTCAACTCCCAGAAATCCTAACAGCTGGTAAACTGGCTGGGATTTCTGGGATATCTAAGCCAAAACACCTGGGGACCCACAGGTTGAGAACTACTGATCTAACTGATCTAAATAATTGTTATGCAGCCTTGCACGTCATCCCATGCCCTCATCTCATGGGTACAGCTTTGCACTTATCCCATTCCCTGCCCCATTGTTTACAGTTGCTTACTGCCATTGGTAATGAGTGCTGTTTTAGTTTAGTTTTAAGTTGTCATTCAATATGCCTATAGGTTTTATTCAACTGTATTTTAATTGTGTTTTATTTTATGTTTTGTCTTTGGCACTTAGTGTCCTTTGGGGAGATGGTGGCGAGATGCAAGAATAAAGTTTATTTATTATTTGAACTTGTATGCCGCCACTCCCTGAGGGCTCGGAGCGGCTCACAGTCACATAAAAACATAATACAATTAAAACAGCATTTAAAATTAGCAAAATAGTTATACAATTTAGCAGTCGAATGCTAACCGAAAGAGATAAGTCTTGCAGGCCTTGTGGAATGATGGTAGGTCTTGCAAGGCCTGGACTTCATTTGGAAGAGTGTTCCAAATTGATGGTGCCACCACAGAAAAGGCTCTGCGCCGGGTGGATGCCAGGTGGATAGATTTAACGCTAGGTACCTCGAGGAGGTTCAGATGTTTGGAGTGGAGTAATCTCCGGGGTTGGTAGGGGATAAGCTGGTCCCTCAGATACGACGGCCCCAGACCATGGCCCCAGACAGCCCCAGACAGCCCCAGACAGTTAACACCATCACCTTGAAGGTGTTCCGGTGCTCAACCGGAAGCCAATGGAGCTGCAGAAGCATGGGGGTTATGTGACCTTTCACCGGAGTTCCAGTAAGAAGTCGCGCAGCGGCATTCTGGACGAGCTTAAGTTTCTGGATCAGAGACAAGGGCAGGCCAATGTAAAGGGTGTTACAGTAGTCCAGTCTCGAGATGACTGTGGCTTGGATCACTGTGGCTAGGTCATCTCTGGATAAGTAGGGAGCCAGCCGCCTAGCCTGCCGCAGATGGTAGAAAGCGGTTTTGCTGACGTTGGAGAAGTTGTTGTTATTGTCTGTCTTTATCATTAGCTGATGAAGAAAATGTAATCAATTTTTTCGATTTCGGATAGTGAGTGACATAGAAGAATCCTGAGAAATTTTGCCTGCAGTTGGCACAACACACTATCATCTATATGCTTTGATAAGTCATGATCACATGATGAGAGCCAGTAGTAGTTTGAGTGTTAGACTGTGACTCAGGAGAACAGGCGTCAAGTCCCAGCACAGCCTTGAAAATCTGCTGGGTGACCTTGGGCAAGTCATACACTCTTAGCCTCAGAAAGCACCATGATAATTCACCTTAGGATCGTTGTAAGTCGGAAACAATTTGAAGGCACACCACAGAACATGATGACATAGTAGTTTGCTATGTCCTGATACAACCTGCCTTCAGGATGAGGAGGAGGGGAACTGCTGTTTTACCACATGTCTGTGACACTTTGAAATCCAGACTGCACCAGAAAAGAAATTCCCCTGAGGCTGCTTCATCATGTCAGTCTCTATTTCAGATTATCGTTTGAAATCACTTAGTGAGATTTTGTTCTTTATACAAAGAGAAAGATCTTGCATGCCACATTAGCAGCTTGCAATTCTTTTCTTTAAAAACCCCCTTCCTTCCCCTTTAGCTATACAGTAGCCTTTTCTTAGAATTACAGGAGTCTCTTGCCAGAAATGCTTAGTTTCATTCTCTCTCTGGCCTCAGTGGGTTTCTCAGGTGGATATTTTCTTCTTCGGGAGAAAAAAACTAAATACAAATGAATGAGATATGGTTTTCTTTTCTTCCTCCTCCTTTCCATTCTTTTCCTGTCTATGCATATCCTTTTCCATATGCATTAGATGTGTGCATAGTAAACTACGTGCATGAATGAGATGTTTAGTTGTATTGACAACCAAGTTTCATTTGTTGCATTCTGACATGATCGAGTTCCTCTTCCCACCCACCCAACTACTTTGATCCGGTGCTTGATCATTTGAACCAATTACAGCTCGTAGATTAGGCCTGAGGCCTTAGATTGAGGAAATGATCAGTACTGAGTCCCCCTCCAGGGGTTGAGAAGGGCAAGGTACAAATGTTTGAAATAATTGAAATAATAATAATACTTCTACAAATGGCCTACCACCAGTCCTTTTAATGGAAACAGTGCTTTGATGTCTTCTGGAAGCATCAAGGTTGCATGTGTGGTACCTTGATAATGGATTGAAGAAAGGGCAACGTCTTGTCTTGGAGCAGGCTGATTGAACAACATCAGGCACCTTGGACTGGCATTTGTGATCTGGATCTACGCTTTTATTTATTTATTTATTCATTTATTAACTTCGATTTAGTATGCCGCTCACTCCGGAGCTCAGAGTGGTTTACAAGGAAGCATAGACACAATGAATATGATGAAACAAGTTAGGCAGTTAAAACACATTAAACAATTAAAACATTAAAACAGTTAAAACATGATGAGGCAATGGCCCTCAACGAAGGCTAGAGGGGCATGATGAACATCTGGGAACCATAGGCGATCTGGCGCACAATGGGATTGAGCTAAGGGCCGAACGCCTTCCTGAAGAGCCAGGTCTTCACCGCCTTACGGAAGGGCAAAAGAACACGGATGGCCCGGATCTCCTCCGGGAGGCCGTTCCAAAGACTTGGAGCAGCTACAGAGAATGCCCTCCGCCGTGTGGAGGCCAATCTGCAGGTTCCGAGGGACGGCACCTCTAAGAGGTTGAGCTCCTCAGAGCGCAGTGATCTCGCAGGCACATAAGGGGTAAGTCGCTCCCTCAAGTACACTGGCCCCAAACCATAAATGGCCTTAAAAGTTAGAACTAACACCTTGAAGAGGACCCGAATTCAATCGAGCCAGTGCAGCTCAAGCAAGAGTGGAGTCGCGGTCGGATCTTGAAGCTCCCATAAGGAGACGCGCTGCGGCATGCTGCACTAGCTTAAGCTTCCGGATCATCGACAGGGGAAGGCCAATGTAAAGCGCATTACAGTAGTTGAGCCTAGAGATGACCGTGGCTTGGATCACTGCGGCTAGGTCGTGTTGGGAGAGGTAGGGAGCCAAGCGCTTAGCCATCCGTAGGTGGTAAAATGCTGTCCTGCAGGTGCAGCCGATCTGCTCCTCCATGGACAGCTGGGCGTCCAGCCGGACCCCCAGGCTTTTCACCGATGGCTTTTTTTGGACTAGATATGTCCTTGGCTATTCTGTAAGATCACTTTTGCCAAGAAAAAGGCAGAATAGCAACATTTCTGTTGGTTCCTTTAAAATTTTAAGTAACTTGAAATAACATCAACCATAGTAACCTTGTTGGAAGGCTCTCTTTTAAGGCACTATTACGCAGTGGTTTCTCTCCTAATCAGATGGGTGAGTCCAAAAAGTTGTGGAAGTGAACTTTCTACTCGACCCGCTCTGCTTTGGTGTCCATAATGGGATGCTTTTTCAACTTTATATTTATCCTTTGCTGAAATCCATTTTGTTAACTTTGGCCAAATTTGATTGTTCATGTCCTTTTGAATTTTGATTCCGTCTCCAGGGGTATAAGCTATCATAATTTATTATTTATTTAAGGTTTTTGGTATCCCGTCACTTCTCACCCCCGAAGGGGGACTCAGCACTAAGGCCGCTACACCACCATACAAAATATGAACAGTAAAACAATATAATGCACATCAAATATAAACACTAAAACCATTACATAATCATTAAAACAGTTTCTCATTAATAAAACCATAAAACAGAGGACAATATTGTCTACCACTATGCCAGTCCAGTCAATGTCCAAAAGTGCCAATTATTTATTTATTTATTAATTTATTTATTCACACTTGTTTGCTGCCCTTCCCCAAAGGCTCGGGGCAGCTAACAACGTATTCATAAAAGCAATCATACATGCTAGAATTAAAATCGCGATTAAAACACATGTAAAAGCACAATACACAGCACAGAAGCCACATGCTGGGCACAGTGTGGCATAGAATAGAACAGATGAGCACATGTGGTGACATGCGACAGGAACTGCAGCTCATCCAGCCCCAAAAGCCTGCTGGAACAGCAGGGTCTTACATGCTTTCCGAAATGGGAGGATGTTCTGCATGTTTATATTTGATGTGCAATTACATCTGCTGCTCAAAAGTCTGGTCCCAGAACCACGACTTTAGCTTTTTTTCTGAAAGCCAGGAGAGATGTGTTGATCTTATCTCACTTGGGAGTGTGTTCCATAGGCGTCCCCACCAGCCGCATTTGCGATGCTGGTGGGAGTGAGAGCAGGGCCTCCCCAGATGATCTTAGGCTGTGAGATGGGATGTAGAGGCAGATGCATTCAGACAAGTAAGCTGGGCCAGAACCATATACAGCTTTATAGGTCAATATCAGCACTTTGAATTGGGCTCGGAGATGGACAGGCAGCCAGTGGAGCTGACACAGCATGGGGGTAGTATGTTCCCTGTATGACGCCTTCCCACTCACCTTCCACTTTGATGATTTGATGTCATCTGTATATTTAACAAACCTACCCTCTGCCCATCAACCAAAATGTATAAATCTGGATCGAGGACAAAACCCTATTCTACTCATCTTCTCCTTTTCAGGGTGAGGTACCATTGGTGAGCATTCTCTGGGTTCTGTCTGGAAACTGGCTACAAATCCACCTAAAAGTAGTATTTCCTAACCCATGTATTACCAGCTTGTCTCCAATAATATTAGGAAGGGTGTTAAAACTCCCACTCGACTGTGGGGTCCCCCAGGGGGCCATCCTCTCCCCCTTATTATTCAATGTTTACATGTGCCCCCTGGCCCAGCTGGCCCGTGACTTTGGTCTGGAGTGTCATCAGTACGCTGATGACACCCAGCTTCTGCTGAGAATGGACGGCAGGTCGGACTCCGTGCCGATTGTTTCCATCTATGCCTCGAAGCCGTGACTGGTTGGCTGCGTGCCAGCCGGCTGAAGGTGAATCCATCGAAGACAGAGATCCTGTGGCCTGGTCGGCCTGGACTGGGTGGGTGCCAGTTGCCTACCCTGGACGGCGAGCGGCTTAACCCATCGCCGTCAGTTAAGAGCTTGGGGGTTGTGTTGGACTCCTCGCTGACCATGGAGGCCCAGGTCTCTGCGGTCAGCAGGACGTCATTTTATCACCTCCGACAGGCTAGGCGACTGGCACCCTACCTGTCCAGGGATGACCTGGCCACGGTAATCCAAGCGACAGTCATCTCGAGACTAGACTACTGTAATGGCCTCTACGTTGGCCTTCCCTTGTCGACAATCTGGAAACTCAAGCTAGTGCAGAATGCCGCGGCTCGCTTGCTAGCAGGAGTGCCGGCGAGAGAGCACATTACACCTATCCTCCGGCAACTGCACTGGCTTCCTATTGAGTACCGGATTGCCTTCAAGGTGTTGGTTTTGACCTTTAAGGCCTTGCACGGCCTAGGGCCTGCGTACCTGAAGGACCGCCTTACCCCGTACGCTCCCCCGAGATCACTGCGCCAGATGAGCAAAATCTGTTGTTAATCCCATCAGTCCGCTCCTGCCACCTGTCAACGACTAGACAAAGGTCTTTTTCTGTGGTGGCACCAGTGCTCTGGAATGCCCTCCCGGACAGCACCCGAGCCATCTCGGAACTGGGCCCGTTCCGGAGGGCGTGCAAGACGGCCCTCTTCGGGCTGGCCTTTAATTAGGCATACTGGACCAAAAACCATGATATATGTCCTCTTAACCCGTGTCTTGACAATGTAACCTGTTTTTAAATGTGGTTTTATGTTTTTATGTTTTTATCAATTGTAGGGCCACATGTTGATATGTTACAACATGCCGCCCATGTATTTTTGCTGTGATCTGCCCTGAGCCTGCTGGGAGGAGCAGAATACAAAAGTGAATAATAAATAAATAAATAAATAAATAAATAAAGCCTTCTTGAAATGAAGATATACTACATCCAGAACATTCCTGTGATTTACCATGCTTGTGACCGTATCAGAAAGCTGCTTGTTTATAATCTAGTAAAGTTTTCCTATTCCTGGTCCAGACTTTTAATGGGCTGGACAGATTTTGCCCTTCTGTATTTTTAGTTCAACTCCCATCATCCTTCTCCATAGGCTGTGCTGACTAGGACTGCTGGCAATTGCGGTCTAATAAGTTTTGCAGCATTGAAAGCTTTGCAAACTGTGAACCCTGTTCTTAAATTTGATCTCAGACTTGATAGGAAAGTGGAAGGTGAGTGGGAAGGCTCCTTTCTTGGGGAAGCAGCTGATTAATTTCAGAATCCTTGAATAGAATGGCTGCAGCCTGGTTTATCAGTACGTAATGAAACTGAGAAGAGTTCATAAAATCAATATTAGACTAGTTACTGATGCAATCTGTGTCTCTTCACCAGTTACAATAATTCTTTTCTTCTGAATCTGCTACACTTTCTATCCTTCTCGATAAGGAACATCATTTTGGTCTGTGTTTCATACCAGAGTGTTTTTTCAGAGTGTTACAGATTGTGCATCGCTAATAACCGAGTGAAAAGACATTCGTGCTGCCAAGGAGATATGAGTCACCCGCACACGCTCCGCTCCACGCCTCTTACCAGCATCTATTGACATTTAGAAGGTGAACTCCTCATGGAGAAGCAATGCTATTCTTTCTCTTTCATTGGAGACTGGCTTTGAAGGATGCAGATGCAATTTCTTTAATATTCAGTCCTTTATCATAGGCAATTCTGTTCCCTTTTACTTGGTTGTCCTTCCCATTCCTTCATTACTAAATGAAACTATCTGATTTACATATATTGTTTTAATTACAGATCCTCTGCTTTGTGAATAGATTAAAAATAAGGCTAAGGACACTAGAAATATGCTTTAGTAACAGGAATCACACATTCATGATCATAATACATCTGTAATAGTTTTTTTGTTCTGCTGAAGTGAACTAAGTTAAGCAGTTTAGTGGTAGCTGCTTTAGTGGTGTTCAGTGGTGTTTAGTAGGCATGATAACAAATCGAAAAATGGCGATTCTAAAATCAAATGGGGGATTTTTTTGATTAGTATATCAAAGACTTACAAAAAAATTCCCAAAATTTTCGGAAATGTAACTTAAGTACTAACGAAATTCGTTAGAAATTGTATGCCAGAGCATGCGCTTTCAGATGGTTTTGTTTACAACTCCCAGAAATCCTAACAGCTGGTAAATTGGCTGTGATTTCTGGGAGTTGTAGGCCAAAACCATCTGGAATAAACCACACTGAATTCTAGATGGGACTCTCCAAATAGGAAGGAGGGAGGGAAGGAGGAAGGGAGGGAGGGAGTGGGTTTTCTATTCTTGGAAGCAGCAAAAGAAAAGGAGGAGGAGCCCCCTCGCCTCCTCGCTGCCTCTCTCTCACCCCGATCCTGAGGGAGCGAGGGCCCAAGTTTGCCCAGGCTGAGAGGAAAAGGAAGAGGCCTGAGGCTGTGAGGAATGGTGGGAGTTGAAGTCCAAAACACGTACCTGGAGGGCTGAAGCTGGTCCCTGCGATGGGGCAAGGCAGCAGAGCAACGGGGAAGAGAAGCATCTGAGAGAGCGCCGGGAGAGAGAGGAGAAGCGCGTGTGTGTGTGTGTGTGTGAAGCAGGCCCCTGCAATGGGGCATGCATGGCAGCAGAGCAACGGGGAAGAGAAGGAGGGGGGGGAAGCCTGGAGAGGGAGGGAGAAGCGTGCGCGTGTGTGTGTGTGAATCAGGCCCCTGCGATGGGGCATGCATGGCAGCAGAGCAACGGGGAAGAGAAGGAGGGGGGAAGCCTGGAGAGAGAGGAGAAGCGTGCGCGCGTGTGTGTGTGTGTGTGAATCACTTTCCAGAATGCATTGCCTCTACCTAGCAGCAGCGTCACTTCCAGTTCCCCATAGAAATGCGGGAAAAAGAAGAAGCTGAATGAAGGCGGGAAGGAAATGAGCGGGAGAAGACAGGGAGAAGTGAGTAGTACAATAATTAATTAATTAATAATTAAGAATTTCTAACGATCCTAACGCAAATTGTTGGCCTCACGGACCGTAAAAGGAAGTCTACTTCCTGGTTCGGGCAGCGATCCGTAAAACAACAAAAGTCCCATTAATTACGGATTTCTAACGAATCAATTAGATTTCCGTTTCAATTTTAGCATGCCTAGTGTTTAGTGTTTAGTGGTGTGCTTAAGTCCTTTCAGTAGTTCACCTACCTGGGAAGCATCATCTCTTCAGATGCCAAGATTGATAAAGAGATAGATCACAGATTATCAAAGGCATAGAGTGCATTCGGAAGGCTTCACAAAAGAGTCTGGAGCAACAAGCACCTGAGGCAAAGCACCAAAATCAGTGTGTACAGAGCTATCATACTGTCTATTCTCCTTTATGGGTCTGGAACATGGGTCACCTATCGCCAACACCTACGACTCCTCGAACACTTTCATCAGCACTGTCTTTGCACAATCCAAAATATACACTGGACCGACTATATGACTAATGTGGCTGTCCTTGAGCAAGCAGGGATCACCAGCATTGAGGCCATGCTTTTGAAAACACAGCTGCGCTGGGCAGGGCACATCTCTAGGATGGAGGACCACCGCCTCCCAAAGATACTACTCTATGGTGAACTCGCCACGGGTCAACGCAAGAGAGGCACCCCCCAAAAGAGATATAAGGACTCCCTGAAACAACTTCTCAGGCTCGGCCAGATTGATCACCAACAATGGTCCACCCTGGCCTCATTGGGAGGCATGGAGATGCACTATCCATAATGCTGCAGCCTCTTTCAAGAAGACACGCTGAATGGGTCTCGAAGAGAAACGACAATGTAGAAAGAACTGCAACTTGGAAACAACATCACCCAAGGAGACTTTCCGCTGTGCTTCCTGCAACTGAACTTGCCTATCTCAGATTGGCCTTTTTAGTCAACAACGCACTTGTAAAAAGCATGGGATGAGTCCTTCCTAAGAATCTTCATTCGCAAAGTAATGCCGAGGTCGCTGCTTTGAATTCAAAAGGATATAAGTCTAATTTTAATATCTTCAGTTGTTTTAAAATAAAAGACAGAAAGCAAGTGATGGGGGCATGCTGTCTGTGACTCTGGAGAATGGCTGATGCAGCATTTTATCTATTCAGGTTCTTATAATATATGTTGTGCAGTTTCTGACTTTCTTTTCATTGGAGAGGGCGAAAATTCAACAACTGAACATCATTTCGGCTTGAGTCCAGTTGAGCCATTAGCCACTTGTAGTGGTATCCATAGAGATACCAAACTGCTTGCTTATAAAGCTATTGTCCTTCCAACCCTGCTATACGCCTGTGAAACGTGGACTGTCTACACATGTCACACTGAACTCCTGGAACGATTCCATCAGCGTTGCCTCTGGAAAAATCCTGCAAATCTCTTGCGAAGACAGACAGACAAATGTCAGCATGCTGGAAGAAGCAAGAACCACCAGCATTGAAGTGGTTCTCTTACGCCATCAACTCCACTGGACTGGCCATTTTGTCTGAATGCCCGATCACCCTCTCCCAAAACAGTTACTATACTCCCAACTCAAGAATGGAAATCATAACATTGGTGGACACGAAAAGAGATTTAAAGATGGGCCCAAAGCCAACATTAAAAACTGTAGCATAGACACAGAGAACTGTGAAGTCCTGGTCCTTGAGTGCTCTAACTGGAGGTCAGCTGTGAACAGCAGTGCTGAAGAATTTGAAGAGACAGAAATGGAGGGTGAAAGGGAGAAACGTGCTAAGAGGAAGGCGCATCAAACCAACCCTGACTGGGACCACCTTCCACCTGGAAACCATTGTCCTAACTACGGAAGAACATGCAGATTGATTGATTTACTTTATTTATATTCCGCTCTTCTCACCCCAAAGGGGACTCAGAGTGGATTACAGGTACACATACTTAGCAGACAATCCCTGCCGTTTTGCACATACACACATATAGACGAACAGAGGCAAACTCTGGCCACCAGGGGAGCTGACGCACTCCTCATCTCTCAGCGTTCCCAGCGTCCCTTGTTGTTCCTTCCGGATCCCTCAGCATTCCTGGAGTTCTTTAATGGCCTCATAATTCAGTCAAAATTTTGCCTCCCTACTTAATGTGGTACTTTTATCTCCTACTTGACAGATGCAACTGTCTTTCGAGCTGCAAAGGACGACAGCAGGCTACACTTAAGGTCGAGCACCCACCTCAACCGAGGCAGGCCTCAAACTCATGACCTACTAGTCAGAGAAATCTTATGCAGCTGACACTTAGCCAACTGTGCCACATTCCCGGTACAGAATAGATTTCCACAGCCGCGTACTTATTCACCGCCAAGACACTACACTTGGAGGGGCATCATCCTCGGGCTATGAGAGATCAAGTCAGTAAGTAAGTGTAGTTGTCTTCCTTGGTTGTACCCAAATAGTACATTGATTGCCATCCAATTTGGGAGGATCATATTCTGGCACTATATGTCTTTTTTATATGTCTTGTTTCTCCTTATGATAAAATACAGTCAAAAGGAGTTAACTATGCCTCTTTTTGCACAATACTTTCAAGCAATGCTATGAAGCATTAGCTATGACACCCCTGCTGTTCTTTCTAAGAGATTCTCCATCAGGCTCACTTCACCCCACAGTTGCTGCCCAGTAGCTGTTTGGCACATTTAGTCTGCCTCTTCAGCAAAATCCTGTTTGACGTGGACTCTGTTAGCAGCACTGCTGCCATCAGCATAACATGATACCTCACAGAAGCTTAAAATCCCACTACTGTGGAAAGTGCCATTAGTAGGCCTCTAACAGTATCTTCCAATATAAATATTGACACCTATATAACATCTGTCCTCCCCTTTCCCCACCCTTTACTTGAGATATGAGGATATGAGAAAGCACGAGGCGGGGTATCCAGAGGGAACGCTCTGCCCTGCCTGTCTAGCCGGCAACGGAGGCTGCACAGCTGCTTCTGGACGAGAGAGAGGCAGGGCGCTCCCTCCAGAGGCCCCGCCTCATGCTGCCTTCTTCCTGCAATGCCCAGCAGGCGAAAGAAGCACCACGAGAGCAAAAGCCAGCAGCAGGAGCGCGCGTGCGCGCAGGGTGTGTGCGCACATGGCAGGAGCACCCCATCTGGCTGGTGAGGCCCAAAGATCACCTGGAAGAGGGCCGAAGATCTACTAGCTACCTAATGAGCACCCCTGTTCTAGAAGCTCGGGCGGTTTACAACAGGGTAAAACACACATAATAGTAAATCAACACATTAGTACATTAAAACACATTAAACTAAATCTCTACACTCTATTACACTTTAAATGAGGACTAACAGTAAGATGATAAGGCTTTACTCTAGTGAGAACGCTTGATGGAAGAGGACCATCTTACATGCTCTTCGGAAGAAGGATATTTCTGTGATTCCTTGCACTTCGTCAGGCAGGGCATTCCACATTGTTGGTGCCACCACCGAGAAAGCTCTTTGCCTAGTTGTGGACAGATGGTATGTCCGGACAGATGGGACACTGAGAAGATTTTGTTCTTTGGATCGCAGCGATCTCTGGGGAACATGTGGGGAGAGGCGGTCCCTCAAGTACACAGGCCCTTGACCATTTAGGGCCTTAAAGGTTAGCACCAGCACCTTAAAAGCAATCCGGTACTCTATTGGAAGCCAGTGCAGTTGCTGGAGGATTGGTGTGATATGGCATCTTGCTGGCGCCCCAGCGAGAAGGCGAGCTGCAGCATTCTGCACTAGCTTGAGTTTCCAGGTTACTCTCAAGGGAAGGCCAATGTAAAGGGCGTTACAGTAGTCCAAACTCAAGATGACTGTCGCCTGGATCACTCTGACTAGGGCACTCCCGGATAGGTAAGGTGCCAGTCGCCTAGCTTTGCGCAGATGGAAAAATGTGGTTTTGCTGACTATAGAGACCTGGGCCTCCATGGTCAGCATAGAGTCTAGGTGGACTCCCAATCTTTTTACTACCGATGACGGGCGTAATGCCTCACCATCCAAGGTAGGCAGCTGGCACTCTCCCCCACCCGGGCAGCCGAGCCTCAAGATCTCTGTCTTCAATGGATTCACCTTCAACTGGCTAGATCGTAGCCATCCAGTCACAGCTTCAAGGCGTGTGAAATAGTCCTTTCATGATGAAACATACACGTGGTCATCAAATATAGTTCTTCATTACCTTGTAATTAAATTTCAGGCATGGGTATCAGGTATGTTATCAGAATTTTTGAGTGTTTTCTGTATGGTTATAGTACCCTCAGTGTACTTTAGACCAGTGTTTCCCAGCCGCTGTGATGCGGCACAGTAGTGTACCATGACGGACCTCCTGTGCCGTGAGAAAAGCTCTCTGCCCCCCTTCCTCCCCCCCTGCCGAACTCCTGCTGCTTGGGGGAGGAGGAGGAAGGGCCAGGTTACGGTGAAGAAAAAGAAGAAGGGGCCATGGTGCCGCCTCCTTCGGCCGTTTCCCCAGCCAGCCTCCAATCCGCCATGACTCCCGCCCCTCACTCATACTGCCTCCTCAAGGCTGGAGAAGCTGTGGGAGAGCTGAAGCCAGGGGGAGGGGTGGGGCATGGCCTGGCTCCTCCCTCTCCCCCGGCTTCAGTTCTCCCACAGCTTCTCCAGCCTTGAGGGGACAGTGCCAGGCCAGCATTGTGCTGGCTCTGCCATCGCTGGCCTGGCACTGCCCCCTCAAGGCTGGAGAAGCTGTGGGAGAGCTAAAGCCAGGGGGGGATGGGGCATGGCCTGGCTCCTCCCCCTTCCCCGGCTTTGGCACTTCCAGCAGCTGCTCCCAGCAGGCCACCATCCCCAGCTGTTGTTTACTGTGTTAACGTGTCATTTTGGTTGGTGGTGTGCCCCCAGATTTTTTTAATGTTAAAAGTGTGCCACGGCTCAAAAAAGGTTGGGAAACACTGCTTTAGACAATTCAAAATACTCCCCCCCCCCAAAAAAACCCCATCATTCTCATAAGTACATCATGAGTATGAATCTTGCCATTTAGATTGCCTTGCAGCATGCCTATAGCCAGCCAGTATCCCTTGCATTAGAGATAGGACCTGGACAGAGACAAGGTAATGAACTTTGTTGATGCTCTTTCAGAACATTCATTTCATTCTACTCCTGAGCTTGCAGTTTTTGCCCAAAAAATTAGAATTGTATCATTGGTAGTTGGAAATAACCGAGAGATATCTTACAGAGTGAGAATGGAAGAGTTCATGAAAAATTGCATAGTGACTGGTGGCTCCCATCTCAATGAGGTAGTGATTTTGCTTTGAGAGAGACAAAGTGGGATAGTAATAATAATAATACTTTCACCAGGGTTTAGTTCAGACATTAAAATATCTCTCCAAGATGCTGAACTTTCTTCCTGAATAGGCCCAGCACAACCCAAGACAATTAATTTACCACCCCACTGATGTGAGAACCATCTCCTGTTATTATATATCACCCTATTATGGGTATCTTCTAGGGAAGGTGCGAGAATTATATGGTCCTTCAGGTGTGGTAGAGTTGCAGATACTATCAGTTCTCAACATTGGCTGTGCAGGGCAGGGCTGAGTAAGGATTTCAAACTATTCTAAGGAAAGGGGCAGTTTGTTCTGTAATTTAACCCCCTTCCCCTCCATCTCTGCAACTCTTACAGTTGTGAAGGATTGGAGTGTCTTGATTAATCTTTCTGTGTACGCTTTCCTTGTCTAGACATATTTATTCTAATTTATTTGCAAAGTTACTTTAAAACTGAAATCCTTTTCTCCTTTTCTTTTCCCAGCTAATTTGTAATCTGCAGTTAGGTGTGCCTTTTCTTCCACCAGCTTTTGCCTGTGGATATTGATCTTTATGACCTGTTGCTTTCATCTGCAAGCTGGTTAATTACAGTTTCTGCAGGCTGAGAAATGAGAGAGCCGCTACCATAATTGCTTGCCTGCTATGCAGCTGAAAGGGCCTGAAATCATCCGTCAGCCTAATTTTAATGGAGGGAAGAGAGTAACTCTGTAAATGAGTTCTGTAGATGTGGTGCTGCAAATAAACTTCCTCTTGACCTATAGCAACTGCTACTGGCTGAGATGACCTTGCTATAGTTGTTGTTTTTGCTTGATGTTTCATGTTCTGGTTTTGTTCGTTCATATGGAATTAAGTAAAATAAAAAATATACTGTTCGGATATAAAATTTGGTGTGGAAAGGATCGAGGGGGAAACAGGGAGGCACTTTACCACAGTAGGTAAAGGGATGCAATAGAACCAAAGAAACCAGAGTAGGTAAGATATGATTTTATCAGTTTTGATACATCCTATCATGCATGCAGAGCACAGCTTCTTTATGTCTCTAGTCAGAAGTAAGCGCCGGTCTAACAGCTTTCTAGCCTGAAAAGCAAAACCTGCGAACATACAACAGGGGTTTTTTTTGCTTACAAAAAACAACCCTCCAATCTATTTAAACTTTAAGTACCTTCTTATCTATGATTACAGATGAGATGAAAACACCAATGGAAGTTTGTGGCTAAACCAAAAACCTATATCTACCCCAAGGATGGAGATTTTCCAGTCTTTGCAATTGCTATTAATTTTAGTTGCCAGTAATGAAAGTGAAGGAAACTGTTATAATCAGAATGTCTCATTCTATTGCTTTACAACTTCCCTGCCATCATTTAATGGGATTTTGTAGTAGTCTTCTAATTTGTGCTATTGCTGGAAATGAAGAACAGCACCTGATAGTTGAAGTACTATTAAAGTGATTTAGCTAGGACCGTGGACAGGAGGATCCATGCCTGGTGAGCATATCTGTGTTAATCACAGTTATTATTTAATTGTTGTTAACTTCTGTATAGCTCTTTTTAAACTGTTTGGTGTGGGTAGAATTTATTGTTTATTTGATTGGCTACAAGCCAGTTAACTTTCTACCCTGACGGAGATCCTCTGGCTCAACCCCTGAGTGTGAGCTCCAGCTGCTCAGAGTCTGGGGTCCCGTTGGACCGCTGCTGACAATGGAGGCTCAGGTCTCTGCTGTCAGCAGATCTGCTTTTTTCCATCTGCGGCAACAACAGCAACAATTGGCCTTCCTTTGTTGGTCATCTGGAAGCTTAAACTGCCAAAAACACAGTATACATATAATAAAACCCACTGACCTAGCCAAAACAGTCATCTTCAAAGTTAAAATACATTAAAATACAGTTAGCATTAAAATACATTAAAACACAATTAGCATTAAAATACATCCCTGCGAACCATTCACATAAGTTAAAAGACAGTATTCCGGTAGCACCTAATAGGAACAGTGGGTCCTGAAGTTCCACCAGTTTGCCATTTTGGTCCAATCTAAAAACGTGCTGTGATCATGCTAATGTGCAAACGCTTTGTCCCATAACCAGTTTAACCTTTTTCCTGTATGCCAGGAGGGATGGGGTTGATTGTATTTCAATATTGTTCAATATTCTGTAAACCATCCTGAGCCGCTTGGAAAGGACGGTATACAAATCAAAATAATAAATAATTAAAATAAAATTTAGCTAGGACCGCGGACAGGAGGATCCATGCCTGGTGAGCATATCTGTGTTAATCACAGTTATTATTTAATTGTTGTTAACTTCTGTATAGCTCTTTTTAAACTGTTCGGTGTGGGTAGAAGTTAGCTGCCTTGAGTCCCCATGGGGAGAAAAGTGAGATATAAATAATAATAATAAACCAGAAGGGCCAGGTCAGATAAACCAACTCACCAGGTTGAAGACAAGCTACAGAAGGTTATTATGATTCAGCCAAGAAGTCTGTACTGTAAGTATGAACAATTTACTTCAAAAGGTGAAAGCATAAACAATCACAGAAATAGAAGACATCTTATACAGTTCTGACAGCAGTTCAAACCTTCCGCTCCCTACCCTGATTGGCCAAAAAAAGGCTGGCTAGGATCAACACCAGGATTAGTTTAAAGCTCTGCTGACACCATCACTCTCCCTTGGCAGAGAGAATGGAGGATGGGAATTGGGTGAAGAACCAGTCAGCTGTGGAGACACCTCCTAGGAGGGTGTGATCCAGGAAAAGTCAATACCAATGATATGCTTATGAGTTTCTGATTAGCCCAACTATCCAGTTCCATGTTAAATAAAGATATGGAGCCCATGGGACAAAGGTGTGAGACTCAGAGGACAAAGGGGCTGATCCTGGACAATCTAGGGATGTCAATAAAAGAGTTAACAAATATACCTACTCAAAGCCCCTGTTTCCATGAGGGAGATCACACTCTCAGCCTCAGGTGAATTACACAAGCGGTTTACTTATTTGACTGGCAAGGGAAATCACCTGTCTGTATATACAATGAATCCTGATGATTATCTGTTTTGGGTGATAGCCAGAGGGATTTGCCCAACCTTTCTATTCTCGAGGGATTATTTTAGCATGGCTACACAGAAGAAGCTGTCCCTGGGCTACATTTGGAAACATTTCTCTAAAGCAGTTTAGATACATTTTATATAAGAAATAGATACGGTATACAGGTGAAAGATAAAAGTTACACAAAAATAATAAAGTAGATACAATTTATTGAAGGTTTGAAGCCTTGAAGTTGTACAACTCTGGCCCTCCAGAAGAGGTTTTTCCTAAAAGGAAAAACAATATATTTATTAGTTCGTCCTTGTGTGTGTGTGTGTGTGGGGGGGGGGGGGGTCCATGGCTCAATAACATTATTATTTGCTGAGCAGACCTCCAGACATAATCACTTGTTCTTTGTATTTTGTTCAATCCATGTCTATAAATTATGGCATGTTTTATTTGATTTGGGTTTTTTAATTTCACAATCCATTTAAGTACTTAGATGTAATCCCTTGGGAAGAAAACTATCTAGTTGGAAGGGTCTGCAAGGACCATCTTCAACCTCATGTGTTGCAGGAATATACAACTAAAGTACTTCTGAAAGTTGCCCATCTAGCCTCCGTTTAAAGATCTCCAAAGGAGGAGAATTCATCCTCTACATTCGCTGTTGAACAGATCTTACCATCAGGATGTACTTTATAAAGTTTAGATGGAATATGTTTGTCTTGCGATTTGAATGCATTGGTTTGTCTCCTGATTTCTGGAGCAGCAGAAAATGAACTTCTATGTGCATCTCTTTAAATATTTAAAGATACTCATCATCAGGGCCGGACGTAGGTAATTTTAACTTATATATCTATATCTATCTATCTATATATATATATATATATATATAGAGGCATAGACAAATTTTGGCTCTCCAAGTATTTTGGACTTTCTACTGGCTGTTTGGAATTGTGGGACTTGAAGTCCAAAACACATGGAGGTCCAAAGTTAGACACACACACACACACACACACATATATATTCCTTCCTTCCTTCCCTTTTCCCTGCCCTCTTCCTATTCTCTTTGTGTGTGTGTGTGTGTGTGTGTGTGTGTGCACGTGCGTCTATATCTCATTTATCTATCTATATCAGGCCTGGGCCAACTTCGGCCCCCCTTCCAGGTGTTTTGGACTTCAACTCCCACACTTCCGGCTGTAGTCCAAAACACCTGGAGGGAGGGAAGTTGGCCCAGGCCTCTGTGTGTGTGTGTGTGTGTATTCTCCTTCCTTCTTGCCCACCCTTTTCCCTGCCCTCTTCCTATTCTCTTTGAGTGTGTGTGTGTGTGTGTGTGTGTGTGTGTCTATATCTATTCCCCTTCCTTTCTTCTCGGGCCTTTCCACACAGCCCTATACCCCAGAATATAAAGGCAGAAAATCCCACAGTGAGTGTGGACTCAGATATTCAAAGCAGATATTGTGGGATTTCCTGCCTTGATATTCTGGGTTTTATGGCTGTGTGGAAGGGCCCTCAGAGATATTTCCTTCCTCTGAAATAAGAGCCTACTTGCAGGTACCTTTTAATATAAGAATAGCCAGTGAGAACCAAAATGCAAAGTCTACAGGGCAGGAAAACTAAGGCAACAGGCATTTAATTATTTTGATAGCATGTGCACGTGCCTTTAAATGGCTTGTCTGCTTACAGTGAGCCATGCATTTAATCTAATGGAGTTTTCTTAGGCTGAGAATCCCCAGAAGTGGTTTGCCAGTTCTTTTCTCTGAGGGCCCTTCCACACAGCCATTTAACCCAGTATACACAGCAATACCAACTCCTCTCTCTGGCCTTGTGGTGTTGTGAGCCTCCTGTCCTCGCCCTACTGCTCTTGCCTCCGCCCGCACGCCGATAGCCCCCAGCAATGGTGACCGCAGCCAGATGCACCCTTGGGCCACGTGGCGCCCTGAGGCAGCCGCTTAATTTGCCTCCAATAAGATCCGCCCCTGGTCATCATATAATGTCATTTTCGTACAACTTCATATTCAGCTCTTTGACTGCTTTGGTCACCTTGCTTGAACATGTTTGTCAGTATCCTTCTTAAACTGTGGTGCTTTGATGTGTTTGGGAAAAATGTTTGTAAACTGTGGGCTAGGATGATTCATGTCTAAGAAATAAAATAACTTTCTGCCTTTAATTGCTTTTGTTTAGGACATACCATGGAGGAGATACTTTTTTGGCTACAGTTCTCAGATGGGCCCAGTCAGCAGGGCTATTCTAACTGGAGATTCTGGTAGCTTTAGTCATATTTAGAACACACCCTTTGAAATATATTAAGGCTTATATCTGTATAGCGCAAGTCTTAGCCGATGGTTTGTTGACCGAAATAAAGGCTACTGGCTGACTGACTGACTGACTATAGCGCAGGTCTTTATTTTAAGAGGTCTGTGGCAAAATCTCATATTCAGTATGACTCCATTATTTATGGATTCAATATCATTTTCCAAAATAACACCACCACCCCCGAAATGTTTATGGGCCTCTCTAGACTCTGCAGATTGATTCTATGTTATGCGTCCAGCCTACTAAGTTGTTGGATGTGTCCTTCGAGCCTGTGCAATGGATTTTTCTGGTGGAGCGCAGCGTGCACAGAACTGGCCTCACCCTTTAAACCAAAGGTTCGTCTGCCGGAGCCTAGCAAGCTTGGATGGTGGCAGCGAGATCCTCAGGTCGTAGGTTTGGTTTGAGTTTCCTTCTCTTACATGGTTCACCTTACAAAGTTAGACAAACACCATCTGCCCAGGTTTGAAATTAGAGTTTTCCTTCTCCTAGGTTGGTTGCCAAAAAGCTAGAGAGCCCATCTTGCCCTTTGACGCTCTTTGTCAGACCCTTCGGTTGTGACCTGTCTGGCATGGGAGGCCCTATTGGTGGCTATGATGCCACCACCAGCATAGCTCACAACTTCATTAGGGTACGGAAGCCTCTCCCCCATGGCAAAGGGGCGCCAATGGAGAGGAGCCTACTAAGTACAGTAAAATAAAGGGTTTGCTATTAGTCACAGTTTCAGCTATTCATGGGAGGTCTTGGAACATAGATACTGGAGGTGTAGTATATAAGAAGACGCTCTGCTGCCTTAGAGGGTTTTAGCTGGGTATGAGGGCAGTGGCAGTGCAAAACACCAATTATCTCCCCCCCCCCCCATCTAATTAAAATCAATGAATCAAAGAGTTAGGAGTGAACACAAGGACTATTCAGTCCAGTTCCCTGCCACGTAAGGATATAAACTTGAATCACTCGTGACAGATGGCCGTCCAGCCTTTGTTTAAAAAGTTCCAAAGAAGGAGAGTCCACCACACTCCAAGGCAGGCCTGGGCAAACTCTGGCCCTCCAGGTGTTTTGGACTTCAACTCCCACAATTCCTAACTGCTCCAAGGCAACACATTCCTCTCTTGAACAGCTATTAGTGTTAGGAAGTTCTTCCAAATATGTAGGTGGAATCTCTTTTCTGTTTATTGTATTTTGTTTACTTTTTGATTCCTTAAATATGTGGGACAAAATACTGCAAATTAGCTGGGGATCAGATGAGAGATGGAAGAGGCATATCTTTCAAAGTCTTTGGCACAAAAGTTGACACTGACAGTCCTATAACCAATCTCTTTGAAATAAAAAGTAAAGAACAGGAAATTCATTTCAAAAGAACATCTCTTTTTTAATGCCACATTTAACCGAATTGTGGAGACAGCAATATTTTAAATAATATATACACTATAATATTACCGCTATTTGAATTTTTGTTACTACTAACAGGTTATTTTTTGGCTGATATAGTGCTGTCAACAAATGAATATGTACAAGGCACAGATGCACGAAGCACAAAATCTTTATTACAGCAGGATAAAAGATCAATCAAATGGCAGCAATGCTGCTGAAAAAAGATAAAAGGCAATGCAGGATTAAATGAAAATCTCTACTACATAGTGAAACACTTTGAATTCCAAATATTTTACATATCCTTTATTTTTTAAAAAAATGTTATTACTATTCTTTAGGCATACATATGCTAAATACACAAATGTTGGGCAATATAGTGAAGTTGGCATCCATGGGCTATCCAGCTTCATGAACAAAGCATCACTGTGTCATACAACCTTACATATCCTCATCCATGTATCCCCTTCAACTTTCCTGATTGGGTAATAATAATACACTTCATTTATATTCCCCTCTTCTCACCTGGAAGGGGACTCAGAGCAGATTACATCACACATACAGCAGACAGTCTCTGCCAGTTCCACATACAATTACATACAACATACAACATATAACAAGTACAATTTTAGAAGGATTTTTCTTCGGGCTGCATCACAGGATGCGTCACAGGGTGTGATTGCGTCATTACGTCACAAGGTGGTGCTGTTGCTTCATCCTCATGAAGGAGAGCCTCTATTTTTTCCACATTTCACCTTCGGACAGCCGATCTTACTTATTTAGACTTTGTAAATCCTTCTTTGAAAAAATCCTTCCCCGCTTGATAGTTCCCAGTTTTATCTAATCACAGCTGAGCTGTTTTCAAACTGTTGGGTGAACAGTGGACAGGGCTCACAGCTGGGTGTCCAGACAAGCCCGGGAATCGAACATGCAATCTTCAGATATTCAGATTGCCAGCACAGCTGGCTATCACTGTGCTATCTCTCCGGCCAATTCTGGTCAATTCTCTGTCATCCCACTTTTCCACCTGTTTTTAAAATGTCCCAGTTTCTCTCTTCTTAATCCACCTTTTCTCTTTATCCCCAGCTTACTTCCATTGGTTCAAACGGAGTTCAAAGTGCAAAAGTAATGTGCAGTTAATTAACTCAGGAGTGGAAGGGACAGGAACTTGGCCTTCCCAGTAGTCTCAGGAAACGTACATTGCTACAACCTCACCTATCTTGCATTTTCTTCCTCATTAATAACTGTTGCCATTTTAACCACACTCTGAAATTGCCTGCCACATGTACTGAAGTTTTCATCTGTGAAATTTTGGAAGGCATGATCCTGCTCAGGCTATATTGTAAGTGTTTGCCCATATTATTTATGTTGCTTCTTTGGAATTTCCAGTCATAAGAATTACACACAGTCAATTTATTTATTTATTTACTTATTTATTTATTATTTTGGCTTATTAGTCGCCACTCCCGTCAGGCTCGGGGTGACTTACAAATGTTAAAAACACTAAAAAAAACCCCAACACCATAAAATGACAGGAACTGGTATCCATAATTAAACTATACAATAGTGCACACATGCCAAGATTACTCCAATGGCCTACGGCTATGTAGTAGAATTGCTGACCAAATGCCCGTACAAACAGGAAGGCCTTACAAGCCTTCCTGAAGGCTAGTAGGTTGGGCAACGCACGGATTGTGAGGGGAAGAGCGTTCCACAATACTGTAGCGATGGCACTAAAGGCTCTCCTCTGCATTGAGGTCAGGTGGAGGGTTTTGCAGCTCGGCACCGCAAGAAGGTTCAGGGACTCAGATCACAGTGGTCTTGGAGGACTATATGGGGAGAGGCGGTCCCTTAGGTACACTGGCCCCAGACCATTCAAGGCCTTGAAGGTCAAAACCAGCACTTTGAAGGTGAAAGGTTTTAGATTATGTTTGGGGGGTGGGAAGTAAGGGGGTTGTGTGTAAAAAAAATTCAAAGAGGTCATAGCCCGTATTTGCCCCCGAGATCACTGCGGTCAGATGAACAGAATCTGCTGACCATACCATCTGTCCGCTCCTGCCATCTATCCGCGACTCGCCAGAGAGCTTTCTCAGCGGCAGCTCCAGTGCTGTGGAACACTTTGCCGGACAGTGCCCGAGCCATCTCGGAACTAGCCCCTTTCAGAAAGGCCTGCAAGACCGCCCTTTTTGAACTAGCATTCAACTAAACCCTGACGGACAGTATGTCGTATACTTCTGTATTTTCCGTGCACCTCGTGACATGTCAAACTATGTTTTTAACCTGTTATGTTTTATTGTCGGACTGCATGTCTGTGACATGCTGCCCATGTGTATTTTATTGTTATCTGCTAGTTACATTTGCACAAGGTCTATAATTGAGTTTCCACAGGATAGACTGATCATATAGCAGAATATTAAAATGAATGGCAATAGAACCTCCCTCAGTCATGGAGGCTGGGACAGACAGTTTTGGATAATTGGGAACTTTATTTCTGACTTTTAAACTCAGATGGCAAGTTGTCCCAATTTGATAGGCACAGGCCTCATTAATCTTCAGGCTAATATTTCCTTTGCTTTGAAGCTTTGAGTTTTGATCTACAAGACAGGCAATTGCACTGTAGTCAAACCTATTGATTGATTTGGGAAATGTCTATATTGTCTTTCTCTGAAGACTAAAGACGATTTACAACAGCAGTTAAACTTAAATATAAAGCAGGGGTCAGGAACCTTTTTGACTCAGAGCCATAAAAGCAAAATATTTGGAAATTTATTTCAGTGAGAGCCATATAATATATATATATTATATATTAATACTGAATTCAACTAAATGTGAGTATATACATACATACTATGAGAAAAGGATTCCCCCGGCAGAATGACGGGACACTTCAGACCTGGCTCTGCAAAAGGCATGCTCAGGACTCTGGGAAGGAAGAGAAGAAGGAAGGAAGGAAGGAAGGAAGGAAGGAAGGAAGGAAGGAAGACAGACAGACAGACAGACAGACAGACAGACAGAGAAAATAAAGGAAGGAGGGGGAGAGGAAGAAAGAAAAGAACAAACTATGGAAAAGGAAGAAAAGAAAAGCAGGAGCGAGACAAGGAAGGGAAAAGAAAGAAGGAAATGGGAAGGGAGGAAAGGAAAGGGTGGGGAAAAGAAAGGAAAGGGAGTGAGCCAAAAATAAAATAATGAAGAGAACAGAAGAAAATAAAGGGGAGAGAGAGGAAAGGAAGGAGAAGGAAAAGGAAAGGGTGAAGGGAAGAAAAAAGGAAGGAAGAGGGAGAATAGAAGAAAGAAGGAAGGGGAGAGAGGGAGGGAAAATGAAGGAAAGAAGGAAATGGTGAAGGAGGAGAAAGAAAGGAAGGAAGAGGAAGGAAGGAAGAGGGAGAATGGAGGAAAGAAGGAAGGGGAGAGAGGGCGTGAAAAGGAAGCAGAGAAGAAGGAAAGGGTGAAGGGGGAGAAAGGAAGGAAGAGGGAGAATCAGATGCAATCATGAAAAGAGCCACATCTGGCTCCCGAGCCATAGGTTTCCTACCCCTGATATAAAATAAACCATTAAAAGGTACAACATGGCCTTCTACTCTTCTTCCACTTGACCCAAAGCCCTACTAGCCTTTGGTGCAACATCAGAGCTGAAATATGCCATGTGTGCAGTTAACTGTGTCTTGCTCATGGATGGGAAGTTTGAGTTACCCACAAGGACAACTGTAAAGTCTTGAAATAGAAAAGCTGTCCTGTCACAATTGCAGAGGGAATTGTGGTTGCTTGAAAGTTAGACTCTACCACTTGCTCCATTTGCTTCTCTGTCTCATGTGTCATATGGATGCAGCCTAATATTTCTGGTTTTATTACTGCTTCATCATATCTATCTGGGAGCTTCAAGTTCCAGTAAGTAGATTAATCAACTGGTTTCATAAGCCACATCTAGTGGCAAATGTTTCTGTAAAAGCTGCAGATGGAATAGAAAAAGAATTTAGTTACTGTGGGTGAGTGTCCTGACAGAACCGTTTCTTAATAAGGTGAGTTATTCCTTGATTAGCTGACAAAATGATCAGGAAGTTGGATTTGAGGGGAAAAACAGATAGATTTCCAGACATCCCAATAGTGTATTTTATGAAGCTATTTATGGATTTTCTGCAGAGTCCTGTGAATAAAGATCTGTATGGATGCTTCAAAACTATAATAATTAGCTTTATACCATGCCATTCACCCAAAAAGTATTTCTAGAAACCTGTCAATAGTTAGTTGATGTGTCTTATTGGAAACTAAAATGGTTCAGGAATGTATCGATCAGCCCATACCTCTCACCCACTCCCCCTATGTGTGTTAGATGGGACATGTAGTCCACCATAATTGGAAGTTGGAAAAGCATGGTTTAGGTCAATGATTTTCAACCAGTGTGCCGCAGAACACTAGTGTGCCGTGAGAGATCATCAGGTGTGCCAAGGGAAATTGTTTTCGAACTTCATATATAAACTATAGGGCACATCTGTCCCTTTAAGAAATAGAACCATAGCACTCTCACATCACCTAAGAAGTGACACGAGAGTGCCATGGTCGCGCCATCTTGGATTCGCTCAGATGCGGCTAAGTAAACAAAGTTAGAGTTAGTGCTGCAGCTGCGTGTCAAGTGACAGTGGCAATTTGGAATCACAGCAAGACAAGCGAGTGACAGTGATGGAGAAGTTTTTGAGCTAAAATTTGCTGATCTTCCTTTGGACAGTTTTTGGTTATCTGTTGCCAGGGAGTTCCCCATTCTGGCCAACAAAGCTATTTTGATATTGCTCCCGTTTTCAACCACATATCTGTGCGAGATGAGCATCTCAAGCTTGACTGTGAGAGAGAGAGAGACTGACAGCTGTTGAGCAAAAGTCTTTTTACCATTGCTGCCAGGATATCTATTTTGTGTTCATCGAAACAGGCCCAGTTTTCACACTAAGTGAGTGTATAAATACATTAAAAACATATTAAATATATGTATTACTGTGTTAGAGTGTCATTTTGTGTCATTTTAATTGGTGTTGTGCCCCAGGATTTTGTAAATGTAAAAAATGTGCCATGGCTCAAAAAAGGTTGAAAATCACTGGTTTAGGTGATGGTCATAGAGCAGTGGTTCCCAACTGTGGGTCCCCAGTTGTTTTGGCCTACAACTCCCAGAAATCCCAGCCAGTTTACCAGATGTTAGGATTTCTGGGAGTTGAAGGCCAAAATATTTGGGGACCCAAAGGTTGAGAACCACTGCCATAAAGGATTAGGTTGTCAAGACTACCCCAGGCCCAAAGCCTGAGATGTACAGAGAACCCTTTGTGATATCACAGGAGGCAGCCTCTGGTGATGACACTAATCATCAACGAAACACACACTATTCAGGTGAAAATCACCAAGTCTAACAAATAAGGAAAATATGTATTCATACAGCTTTCAAGGCAGCACTATTGTCTTGAGATTCCTCTCCTCTACCCTGAGTACTGGAGAAGAGAGCCCAGGCCCTGAGAACTTGCAACTCGAAGAAGATCATCTATCTCTATCATCCCTCTCTCTCAAAAAGGAGAAGATGAGTCAGGCCTGTATATAAGGAATAACTCAAAGGGATAGATTGGTAGTTTTTGGAGCAGAACAGAAAGAGAACCACAAAGAGAGCAAGTAGTTCCCTGCAAGATTCTTATGATTCTCATTGGTTCTCCTAAAACAGTGTTTCCCAACCAGTGTGCCGTGGCAGCGAGTGTGCCGTGAGCGATCATCAGGTGTGCCGTGGGAAATTGGAACCTCCAATACCCTTTCTTCCCCCTCCTGCCAAACACTTTTTCTTCTCCACTCGGGCTCCCTTCTACCCAGCCTCGTTCAATGCCCACCAAACTCTTATAGTGTTTTCTCTTGGTTATGGGAGTTCTGTGTGGGAAGTTTGTGTTTTTCTGTCATTCCTGCCAGGATATCTATGTTGTGTTCATTGAAACAGGCCCATTTAAAAACATATTAACTATATGTATTACTGTGTTAGAGTGTCATTTTGGTTGGTGGTGTGCCCCAGGATTTTGTAAATGTAAAAAAATGTGCCATGGCTCAAAAAAGGTTGAAAAACACTGTCCTAAAAAAACTGGTTGAAAAAAGTAATAATAATGTTTAAATATTGAAAAAAGATCCAACTGTCTTCAGTGACACCTTTAATAGGAAGCCAAAACATTAAGTAAATGTTCTATCTCTCAAATGTTCCCTTTCAGAGGACTGAAATAACATTACCTTCTATGAATATTAATTTTTATCTACTGCAATCTAGACTACATCATATTTTAGTAAATGGAAAAGTCACCTATTGGTAATTATGTATATTTTTATATGAAAAAGATTAGTGTATTTAATTTGGTAGGTGATGAATCTAGCGAGCAATTTTTAAGCTCCAGTTTTATTTTTAATCTTGCCCGTCCATTCCCAAATTCTAGGAAGCTGATGACAGAAAAGATTATATGCAGATTAAACAAAATCCATAAATGCTAATAAAATCGTAAAACATGGCAGCGAAAACAGTGCAAAAACACATGAACCATCTGTTACGTTAAAATGTCAACTTCAAATTCTTGGAAGAACAGATGTGCCCTGTGTTGCTTACGAACAGCCAGAAATAGTGCATACCTTGTTGTGTCTCCCCTTTGCTAGATCGTTCCTCTGACCCACCGAAGCACCTCTTCAGATGCATGTCTTTGCCATCTGTGATTCTAGCAGGGCTGTCTCTTGCACAACTGGCATGGGTTTGTCAGGGTCAGATTTTTGCACAAACTGAGTAAGCTGCAGATTATGAGGAAGCATTGATTAGAAATACAAGAGAATACAAGAAATTACTTTTTGGGGGTGGGGGGTGGGGTGGGGTTGGAGCCTTTTACTTGACCACTTTTAGAGCCCCAGAATGACTTGATGCAGTTCTGGCCTTTGTGTATTTAGATGGGTAGAAAGAGTCACCTCTGAGTTATAGCTCTTATATTGTGGCTATAATTTGCACAGAATGCTATTGCTGCCTCCGTACTGCAGCATCTCTTGCTTGTCTGTAATTAACGTTGCTTTTATGTGATCAACTAAAAGCAAAATAAAAAAGGACTTTTACAAGCACTAACAACAACAACAGTTTATTTTGAACCTGCCCTCTCTCCCCAAAGGGATTCAGGGTGGCTTCCAAACATAAAACATAAAATTGGCAAATATTCATTGCGGGTAACTCAACATTAAAACAATTATACATATAAATCGAAACAACTTAAAAGACATTGTCTGGTAATATAAATCAAACCTATAGACTTTGTTGTCTGAAATCTTGAATTGAATGTGGCGCAGCTGGCTAAGTGTCAGCTGCATAAGGTCTCCCTGACCAGTAGGTCATAAGTTCGAGGCCTGCCCAGGTCGAGGTGGGTGCTCGACATTTAAGTGTAGCCTGCTGTCGACCTTTGCAGCCCGAAAGACAGTTGCATCTGTCAAGTAGGAGATAAAGGTACCGCATTATGTGGGGAGGCAAATTTTGACTGAATTATCAGGCCATTAAAGAACTCCAGGAACACTGAGGAATGTGGAAGGAACAACAAGGGATGCTGGGAATGCTGAGAGATGAGGAGTGCATCAGCTCCCCCTGGTGGCCAGAGTTTGCCTCTGTTTATCTATATGTGTGTATGTGGAAACGGCAGGGATTGTCTGCTAAGTATGTGTACCTGTAATCCGCTCTAAGTCCCCTTCAGAATGAGAAGAGCGGAATATAAATAAAGTGTATTATTATTTATTATTCATTTTTGGTGCCTTCTCACAAACAGAGGAGGGGGAGCTAAGTCTGGATTGTATGAACTTTGTTCTCATTATGGTCAATGAGACTTAGGTAATGACTACCTTCTCTTGCTTAATCTTCTTCTTCTTGGCTTTTCTTTGCGAACAAAGATTCAGGAAGGACTCATCCCACGCTTTCTACAAGCACGTTGATGATTCGGAAGTTGGTTGTGTCCTTCGAGCCTGTGCAATGGACCTTTCTGGTGGAGCGCAGCATGCACAGAACTAGCCTCACCCTTTAAATCAAAGGTTCGTCTGCCGAGGCCTAGCAAGCTTGGACGGTGGCAGTGAGGTCCTCAGGTCGTAGGTTTGGTTCGAGTTTCCTTCTCTTAGATGGTTGACCTACAGGGTTAGACGAGCACCATCTGCCCGGGTTTGAAATCAGAGATTTCCTTCTCCTAGGATGGTTGCCAAAAGGCTAGAGAGCCCATCCTGCCCGTTGACGCTCTTTGCCAGACCCTTCGGTTGTGACCTGTCTGGCATGGGAGGCCCTGCCGGTGGCTATTATGCCACCACCAGCATAGCTCACAACTTCATTAGAGTACGCAAGCCTCTCCCTCACAACAAGGAGGCGCCAATGGAGAGGATCTAATGCAGGGGTGGGCAATTACCGGCCCTCCGGGTGTTTTGGACTTCAACTCCCAGAAATCCTAACAGCTGGTGAACTGGCTGGGATTTCTGGGAGTTGAAGTCCAAAACACCCGGAGGGCCGGTAATTGCCCACCCCTGATCTAATGGGATCTGAATGAGTTTAGTCTAGAGCTCATATTTTGTTGTTATTCTTCGGAATAATTTTCCTAGATGTTATTTTTAATAATTAAATTGCATTATTCTATTAGCTGAGACAAGATATAGAAGGTGTTAGGAATAGTGATGCAGTTCTTCACTATATCTTTTCTTTGAAAACGGTACAATTTTCAAAATAAATAACCAATGAGGATTTATTCCACATAAAATTCTCATGTGGATGTTTTTTTTGCACAGAAAACATTTTCTTGACTTCTGTGTTAGCCACACAACAAGTGCATTATGCACAGTAGCCTATAATGTATAAACCATGAGGATTCTCATCCAGGCAAGTTTCTCCTTGTCTGTGTGTCTTGATATTTGAGAAAGAATTTTTTTCATCCATTAATCCCCCCCCAATTTCCTCCATTATTAGTTTGAAAGGTAATTGCAGTCCACAATGTGTGAACCTTTATCTTGTACCTTTTCTTTGTATTTATTGGCTTGACTGACTCCTTTTGTCCTCTTGACGTTTTACTGTGCAGATTGCATAATGTAAAATTTAATTGCATTTTCTATTGAGGCACCTTGTTAAATTTGAAATGGAGGAGTCAAGTATGTTTATGTATTTCCCATTATATGCTTACCCACTCAGAATGCCACTTCACTAGGTATGGGCAAACTCCATCCCACCAGGTGTTTTGAACTTCAACTCCCGCTATTCCTAACAGTCGGTAAGCTGGCTGGGATTTCTGAGAGTTGAAATCCAAAACACCTGGAGAGCCGAAGTTTGCCCATGCCTGCTCTACACTGTAGAATTACTGCAGTGTGACACCACTTTAATTACAATAGATCCATACTTTGGAATCATGGGAGTTGTAGTTTAAAGAGGCTTCCCTTTGGCAGAGAAGGCTAAAGACCTTGTAAAACTACAACTCCCATGATTCCATAAACATTGAGCCATGGCAGTTAAACTAGGGTCAAACTGCAGTAATTCTATAGCAGTGGTTCCCAACCTTTGGGCCTCCAGGTGTTTTGGACTTCAGCTCTCACAGTTCCTAGCAGCTTGGATTTCTGGGAGTTGAAGTCCAAAACATCTGGAAGCCCAAAGTTTGGGAACCACTGTTCTATAGTATAGATGTACACTTTGTCAGGGCACTATATGTTTCTTCAAACTACAAGAAAGGAGATTACATCTGAACATTAGGAAAAAACTTCCTAATTGTGTGAGCTGTTCAGCAGTGGAACTCTCTGCCCCGGAGTGTGGTGGAGGCTCCTTCTCTGGAAGCTTTTAAACAGAGGCTGGATGGCCATCTGTCGGGGGTGCTGTGAATGCAATTTTCCTGCTTCTTGGCAGGTGGTTGAATTGGATGGCCCATGAGGTCTCTTCCAACTCTATGATTCTGTGATTCTAAAAATCACTTTTTTTCTTCTTTTTGGAAGCTTAACATTCTCTTTGACAGTCTCATCTGGAAAGAAAACCTGGCTCTGCAAATGGGTATGAAGAGTCTAACTATATTCTATGTAGCAAAGTTAACTGGTTGAAATATAAGTCATAGATGTATGCCCTGAGTCAGAGCCTTTAACCGTCTAGCCCAGTACTGTTTACTGGTGTATATTTGTGTATAACCGACCCCATATATAAGTTTAGGGCAGGTTTGGGGGCCAAAATTATGGATTTTGATATAACCTGTGGGTAAGTTGAAAGTCATTCTGCAGAAAGGGGAAAGCGGCAGTGTTGCTTCAGGGAGAAACCCATTTTCACACAGCCCAACCTCCTCATCTCCATTTGCAGAACCTAGTTTTCTTTTAGGTTCTCTTGGGACAGACTAAGATCTCGACTTTCATCACTTGACATTTTTTTAAAAAAATAAGAGTTAAGTTACAGTACCTACATTGATCTGAGGATAAGTTGACCCAAAAATCCTGGCTTGATTAACATTTCTAGACTTAAAGCTGAGTTGCTTTGAGTGGTCAGAGGGCTATTCCATACTGGTCTTCAAGGAGACATCCCTCACCGTTCAGCAGTCTGCTGTGAAAAATTTGCACGGCATTTTGCAGATAGTTGATCAGATTCATTCCGACTTGGATGCTGTTATTTATACAGTTCCAATGGATGTAACATTGGCTCCTGCTTGTCCAGTGTTGATTGATACCTTTCAATTTGTGCAGCTTCAGGATGTGGACAGGATCCTTGGAAAAGTGAGGAAGTGAGGGCTACCACACGTATTCTAGGTCCTTGCCCTTCCTGGTTGATTAAACAAGCCAGAGGGGCCCTGGCAGAGTGAGTGAAGGTGGTGGTCAGTGCCTCCTTAGAACAAGGCAATGTTCCAGCTTGCCTAAAGAAAGCAGTTGAGAGACCTATATTTAAAAAGTCATCCCTACACTCCTCTACAATGAGCAACTATCGGCCAATGCATTTTAACCTAAACAAGTGTAAAGTCATGCACATCGGGGCAAAGAACCCCAACTACACCTACCAATTGATGGGGTCAAAGCTTTCCGAGACAAACCAGGAAAGGGATCTTGGGGTTTTGGTGGACAGCTCAATGAAGATGTCAACCCAGTGCGCAGCAGCAGTAAAAAAAGCAAATTCTATGCTTGGCATGATCAGGAAGGGAATCGAAAATAGGTCGTCAAATGTTGTATTGCCTCTCTACAAATCTATGGTGAGACCACATCTGGAGTACTGTGTACAATTCTGGTCACCGCACCTCAAGAAGGATATAACGGAACTGGAAAAGGTACAGAAAAGGGCAACAAGAATGATCCAAGGGATGGAGCAGCTCCTTACTCAGGTTGCAACGCCTTGGTCTTTTCAGCCTTGAAAGACGGCGTTTAAGAGGTGACTTGATCGAAGTGTATAAAATCATGCATGGGATAGAAAAGGTGAATCAAGAAAAAATATTTTCTCTGTCACACAACACTAGGACGAGAGGGGGATTCAGCATGGCTCTTCTTATGTTCTTATGTTCTTAGTGTCTAATCTCCCCTTTCTGAGCAAGGTCTTGGAGCATGTGGGGGCTTCACAACTCCAAGGATTTCTGGATGAAACGGATTATCTAGATCCGTTTTAATCTGGTTCCAGACCTAGCTGTGGAACAGAGACAGCTTTGGTCCCCTTGGTGGATGGTCTACGCAGAGAGCTAGACAGGGGAGTGTGCCCCTGTTGGTTCTCCTGGATCTCTCAGCAGCTTTCAATATCATTGACCATGGTATTTATTTATTTATTATTATTTACTTCATTTATATTCCACTCTTCTCACCCCGAAGGGGACTCAGAGCGGATTACAGTACATATACATTGCAGACAATCCCTGCAGTTTTTAACATATATACAGTACATATATTGACGAACATAGACGAACAAAGATGAACAAAGAGGCAATTTTTCTGGTAAACTTGTGACAAACTTCTGGCCACCAGGGGGAGCTCATGCACTCCTCTCAGCGTTTTCCAGCTTCCCTTGTTGTTCTTCCGCATTCCTTTTCAGGGATTCCTGGAGTTCTTAATGGGCTCATAAATCAGTCAAAATTTGCCTCCCCACTTAATGTGGTACTGTAATGATGTCGATTATTTGTGTGTAAATGTTGTATAACATAGGTTAAATGTATGTTGTTTTGTGTAGTTCAAAGGAATATTCTATGAATTGTTGCTGTGGGTGAAACAGAAGGGAGGCTTGGCAGAAGCTCTGAAGAGCTGTCGCCATAGCAACCAGGGCCAGAGCCTTTTAGAATGTTCAAGGTATGAATTTTACAGTTGGTGAAGAGCGGTTGGAAGCCAACTGCCATGAGAGGGGGGAGGAGTTTGTTTTGTTTTTAGTTGGTCTTAAGGACTGTAAGAGAACAGTTCAGTCGTTAGTTGGTCTTAAGGTCTGCAAGAGAGCAGTCCAGTTTTATGGGTGTAGAGACCCTAGTTAAAGACGGAAGAGTCCAGGGGTTTATAGAGGGTTAGTGGAAACCCTATAGTATATCCCCATTGTGTTTTGTGTAACAGAATAAGTTTGTGCCTCTGAGGAAGTATAAAACCAATCAAGATTTGTACCCATTTGTGTCATAATAAATTATTTACATCTTAAAAGAAAAACACCTCTGTTAGTTCTTTTATTGGTGGTGGCCCTCAAGGTCAGTGGTCAGACAGACAAATGGTGGCAGTGTGGTCAAGTGGTTACTGAGAAATTTAAAGTCTCTGCAATTCAATGGTTAGTGGGGAGATAGTCTACCCTGCCATAAGACAGAAGTTGCTGAGGTAACTTCGAGGCCCCCTTGCATTTAGGGTTAGCAGTTTGGATTGCGAAAGATTGTCCAGTCTGAGGCCGGTCAACAAGGGGTTGTCACAGGTACCTTTATCTCCTACTTGACAAATGAACTGTCTTTTGGGCTGCAAAGGTCGACAGCAGGCTACACTTAAGTTCAGGCATCCACCCTGACCCAGGCAGGCCTCGACCTCATGATCTACAGGTCAGAGAGATCTTATGCAGCTGACACTTAGCCAGCTGCACCACTTTCCGGTGGTATTCTTCTGAACCATCTCACTGGGATGGGATTGGAAGGTCGCACTCCCCCTGAAGACACAGGTCCACAATTTGGGGGTCCTCCTGGACTCGGCTTTGAACCTGGAAGCCCAGGTATTGATGGTGGCCAGGAGGGCCTTTGCACAATTAAGACTTATCCACTAACTGCATCTGTTCATTGAGAAGCCAGATCTGGCCACTGTGATACAAGCCTTAAATTACACCTCATCTGGATTATTGTAATGTACTCTATGTGGGGCTGCCTCTGAAGAGCACTTTGAACTTTGCCTGGTTCAAAGAGCTTCAGCCAGGTTGCTCACCACTGGGTCTGGCTACAGGGAGCAGACAAACTTCCTGTTGCAGCAGCTCCACTGGCTGCCAGTCTGTTACTGGGCACAATTCATCAATTAGCTGCCATATGTGAGCCACTCTGAATCCCTCAATAAGAGAGAGGGCAGAATATAAAACAAAGTAAATAAATAAATTATATGAATGGGTAGGAATTAGAGAGAGAGGGCCTTCTTGGTGGCTGTCCCCGACTCTGGAACTCCTTGCCCAGGGAAGCCAGAATGGCCCCCTTCCTGCTATCCTTTAGGCATCAGGTTAAAACATATATATTCAGGCAGGCCTTTAAAGAAGAAAGTTTTTAAGATTGCCAGGGACTGCTGTTATTTTATAGGCTTTTAATGATGTTTAATATTGTTTTAATACTTGTATATTTATTTATTTTATTTATTTATTTATTCATGCTTATACCTGCATGTCCCTGTTACCCTGTGATGCAGCCAAGAAAGAAACCCTTCTATAAACTGCACTGTACTGTCTATGTGTAAACTGTACTGTCTATGTGTAAAACTGTATGTCTCCGACAGGGATTGTCTGTCGTATGTGTATTGTAATCCGCACTGAGTCCCCTTCGGGGTGAGAAGAGCAGAATAGAAATAAACAGTATTATTATTATTATAGACCGCCACTCCCCGTGGGCTCAGGGTGGTTTACAACAAAGGCATGATACAAACACAGTATACATATTAAAAAACAGCTTAATTACCTAGTACTAGCACAACACATAATACTAACTGCAACAAAAAGAGCTAGAGGCAGTAGCCTCAAGTGAGGCCCATTGATGTTTGAGGGACCAAGAGGGAAGGCGAGATCCAAGGGGGTCGACCTCCAAGCCTTGCAGGCTTATACTGGAACTCAGGGAGAATCGGTCTTCTAGGTGGAGGGGGCAAGTCATGAGTCAGGTGATTTAAGGATTTCTTGACCCTAGTAGATAGGAGAGTTATTCGCCTCTTTAGTTCACCTTCTCCTGGTTGTAGTGTTGCCTTCTGTTTCCAACTCCCGAAGGCCTCTCCCCAAAACGTTCTGGAGTGGAAGCAATGGTGGCGGGCTTCGCCCCGCTGGGAACCATATCCAGACGAATTCACTGCCGTACCCAAGGCACTCTGGGTGAGCTTCAATGTCCTAGTGTCAATTCCTAGAGCTCCTTCGCAGCGATCACCAGAAGTGGCGCCAGGGAAAGAACGATGCTGTCTCTGTCTCTTCCTTGCTCGATGACCGCGCTTGTGCAGATGTCCGCACTTGCTCAGAGGGATCAGTCCTGTGGCTTCTATCTCGGTGGCAATCTCCATGCCGGCATCCCCAAGGACAGGCGCCATCTTGAAGGAGTCTCATGAGGCCTCTCTCACTATGGGGGAGAGGCAGCAATGCCGGTAGCGGTCTCCTCACTCGGGGTAACGCTGGGGGCTCACGGTTTCTCTCCAGTATCCTGGATATGTTGAAGGCCTCCCGGTCGAGGGCCTCCAGGGTTGGCCCGGCTGGCTCCTCCTCAGTTCCCAGATGTTCAGCCAAGGTGTGTGACTCGACCATTTGTATCTGTATATTTTAAGTTGAATCTATGCTTTAGTTGTGAGCCGCTTTGAATCTCTGTATGGAGAGAAAAAGTAGGATATAAATAAATAAATAATCAGTATATAGTCCCAAGGCCATTGTGAGATGTCATTCTTTTATTCCCCCAGACATCACATGCACAAGAATATGAGAGAGGATCTTCTTGGTGCCTTCCCTAGACTGTGGGACTTCCTTCCCAGGAAGGCCAAAATGGTGCCCTGACAGTTTGCTTCTGTTCCAAGGCAAAACCTTTGTATTCCAGCAGACTTTTAAAAATGAACATTTATTTTTAAATGGGCCAAGGGATTATGTTTTGTTTTAAAATGACTTGTTGTTCTGCTCCCTGAGCTAACTCAGGTGCCCTGTCCCCGGCAAGAGCAAAGTTGGAAACTCACAACAAAAGGTGGAAAAGATCAGTAGCCTAACTTCTCTCAGGGTCTGACTAACATATGATTACTTCTCTCAGGGTCTGACTAACATATGATTACTTCTCTCAGGGTCTGACTAACTACCTTCGTGACCGGCTCTCCTCCCATGAACCAGCCCGAGCCCTTCGCTCCTCAGGGGAGGCCCTCCTTTCGCCCCTGCCAGTCTCACAGACCCGGCTTGTGAGCACTAGGGAGAAAGCCTTCTCCTCTGTGGCCCCCCGACTTTGGAATTCCCTCCCGGGAGAGATTAGGAATGCCCCCTCACTGGAATCCTTTAAAAAACAACTGAAAACCTGGTTTTTCCACCGGGCCTTTGGAGATTAGACTCCCCAAATGCCCCCGTTTTTGGCGAGACCTCTTCCCCCCCCCCATGTGACCCTTTATGTGTTGACACTACTCCAGTTATCTCCCCCGAGTTTTTAAACATTTTATATGTACATGTGGCTCGCCCTCTCGTTTCTGTTTTAGATTCACCTATGTTGTTGTGTTTTCATAGATGTATTTTTAATTGTGTTTATTGCTTTTATTGTGTTTATTTTTTTGATGTTTGTGATATTTTTTTGTGATTTGTTGTTCGGGCACAGCCCCATGTAAGCCGCTCCAAGTCCCCATTGGGGAGATGGATGTGGGTTAGAAATAATTTATTATTATCATTATTTCTATTACTTGAAGGAACAGATAAAAACTCAGAACTTAACTGGGTTTCTCTTGATTTCATCCGAAGAGATCGTTTTTCTGTCCTCTTTTCTGTGTCCTTTGTCTGGCTTTGACTTTTGTTAAAATCTCCTGTTGAGTTTCTCATTCCTCTTGTATACATGCTTCAAGTCTTTCTTTTTTTAATGTCAACTGGTTGGTTGAGTTCAGTGGCATAAAAATCCTGCATGAACTCAGTCAAGCAAATAGGGAATCTGAGTCCTTGGGAAATAGTGGAAGAGAAAATGGTTCACTGTAGTGGAAGAAGGATTTTTTTATTTTAAAAAGCAGTAGAGACATGGCCTGATTCTAAAGGGATCCCACGGGCCTGTACTTCGAGGTGCCTGGCAAGGCAGACAGCCAAAAAGGGCAAATGAAAGCAATATACACTGAAATGTCACAACTGTCAAAAAGATACCACAAAAAAAATCTGGTCTAAAATGAATGCATTTCATTGGCCATAATCCGAAAATAGATTATGGAGGAAAGATGGGAAATGAAGAGAAAATGGGTTCTCATAGAAGAGAGCTTCTGGAAAAGTGTCCGTAGTGCCTAATGAATTCACCTCGCTTGTCTCACATTTTTTATCATCTGCTTTTTATGTGTCTGCCTCTAGACATTAATGATGAAATAAAGTTGCAGCTTGACTTGATTTTATTAGCTAGGAGAGGTCTGTTCCCTTTCGGTATTCTCACTGAGTTATCCTCCTCCCTTCAAAAATCCCAGTCCATGGGCATGCGAACTTTTACGTTTTGTTTTAATCCTTCACATATTTGGTGAAAAGGAATTCCTACTGAATGAAATGACACTTCCTTGATGTTATGCGGCATCAGGTTGACTGTGGCTTGAAATCTTGCCCAGCATTGAGATTGAAAAGTTAGGATGTAAATAGGTTTTCTTGTCACACAGTAAGTTTTCATGGCTGAGTATGGATTTGAACCTTGATCTCACAGAGGCCTTGGCCTATTCTCAAAGCACAATACCATACTGGCTTCTTGGTTGATGGAGCATCATCCTAGACAGGTGGACAATCTGATACCTAAAAATCTGAGAAGACATTTGGATAGTGCAGTATTTTGTTTAAGTGATTTTGAAGCCATTGAAGAGCTACAATTTGCAGCAAGTGCAGTACAATTATCTATACTTTTTGGAGACAATTAGTGCCAGAGCAACAATTGTAAGTGAAAGGAGGAGAAGCTAACTGTTGTTTGTGCTACACTGGTAGAATACCTGAAATACCTGAAATACGTACTTTTGGGTAGTTTGACTTCTTTGTAGAATCAAGACCTTATGTGAGCAGTCTCAAGCAGAAACTACCATCTCACAAGTCATGTCAACTGTGGCATATTGCTTGGCTGGGGGATTGATAGGTGGGCTTCAGTTGACCTGTGCATGTTCCCATTGGGCATGACAGCAAAGTGCATAATCCATTTGAGAAGAGGACTGTTTGGCAGATTTCAGTGTGTGTATTTGAAGATGAATTGACAAGACAATAGGAATTATGTTGGAGTATCACTAGGTCTACCGCTTCACCGACTTCCTTCCTGAGATACCTGTGGTGGTCTTCAAGATAATATTGGGGTGTTCTGTTCATGGACCTGTAACACTTATACTGAGGTTGTCCTGTTGGAAATGGCTCAGGACCAGGGGCGGACCAAGCTGTTCCCGGGGGGTACGCGGGAAAAAAATCACCCCCCAGTGCGCATGCGCCAATCTGCACGCGCACTGGCGGCAATCTGTGCGCACACAAAGCAGGAGCCAGTACGCATGCGCAAAAAGCTCCGCGCATGCGGAAGCGTACGTGCCTGCGTAGTTCGTCTAATGGACGAACCGGCCCTGCTCAGGACTTTGTCTGCCATGACAGCTATAGATCTGTCCCGATCATTATCTGCCAGTACTTATACTGCAGAACACATTCTGGATTTTTATGGTGAATGGGATAATGGTTATACTGACAATGGATTAACATTCTATATGATAAAATGTTAAATGAAAGCAAGGTGAAATGGAATGAATTGGGTCAATCAGAGACAGAACTAAAGGAACGGGTGGAATGGAGAACTGAATAGAGTTTTGAGAGCTTGAAAGGAGGAAAGAGTTCAGAGAAGCCATTGTGAATTTAATGGTTATATACTGTAGGTTGGCTCTCGTTTAACTGAAAATTGTAAAGATGCAAAAACTGAAACCTTTCCCCACCAGCAGGAGTGGCATATATCTGTGAAACGGCAGGAGACGTGGGTGCATTTTCTTTCTTATGCTCTTAAGAATATAGTATTGCTATTAGGTGGGTATACAAGCAGATGGTTTTTGTGTGTGTTGTCGTTCCTGTTTTCATATCTGTCTGGGCAGTATGCAGGATTGGTTGGGAAGAATATACTAATTTAAACAAATGAATATTCACTGACATAAGGTGTGTTGATTGCCACTGCCTTAGAACCAAAAATCTTGTGTTGTTATAAATGCATTGGGAATGTGGCGCAGCTGGCTGGGAGTCAGCTGCATAAGATCTCTACTGACCAGAAGGTCATGGGTTCGAGGCCTGCCTGGGTCAGGATGAGCTCTCGACCAATTGTTGTATGTCTAAGACATTGAATGGTTGCCTGTATATGTGCATTGTGATCCGCCCTGAGTCCCCTGCGGGGTGAGAAGGGCGGAATATAAATGAAATAAATAAATAACTAACAAAGCTTCCATTGTACTGTAGAAGGGAAGGCCTAAATCCAGCATTAGTTCTACTTGAATTAGATCCACTGAAGTCAATAGGACTTCAATTAGTTACAAATAACAAACCACATTCATTTCTATCCAAGCAGGGCTAACATTGGGGATAGTGTAGGGATATAAACCACAGTTATCTCAGTCTCCACAAAATATTCACCAAATAAGACACTCACAAAACACTTCCATTTTTGAAGATAATTTCATACTTGTGATTTTCTGTGTACATGCAAATGGAGCAAATTATTTTTGAACAGATTGTGAGTACTGTTGCCCTCTTGCATGGCCTTTTAAGAAATATAAGCATTGGATGGGATTTTTTGATCATTTAGGTCAATAATCCCATCCTTCTGTTGTGCGTATGTACTTTGTTCATTCAATGGTGGGGAAGACAAGATTGTGGAAAGCTTTCTTGTGCAAATTGCAGATATTTTTTTAAAAAGACTCATCATCATAGTTTTGGGCAGGAGGTAGAAGATTTCATTTATTCTGCTGAGTTTTAAACAGGCTGTTTCATTGTGTTGAGAGGGAGAAATTATTTATTTATTTACTTACTTTGCTTCTACACCGCCCCTCTCAGCCCGAAGGCGACTCGAGGCGGTGTACATATGGCAAGGACTGCCCGAGATAAACACATCAACAGTTACCAACACAATCACATCATATACAAATCAGTAATTAAAATAAAACACAATATCAGTGTCTTGTTATTAAATCGATTTCCAATTGTGTTGTCGTCGTTCCTTAGGTCTCAATAAATAATCATACTACATCTGCAAATGCCCGGTCAAACAGCCATGTCTTGACCTTCTTGCGAAATGTCAGGAGGGAGAGGGCTAATCACTAGGAAGGGCATTCCAAAGCCGAGGAGCCACCACTGAAAAGGCCCTGTCTCTCGTCCCCACCAATCGCACCTGCGAAGCGGGCGGGACCGAGAGCAGAGCCTCTCCGGATGATTTTAAACATCTTGATGGTTCATAGGGGGAGATGCATTCGGACATGTAAGTTGGACCAGAACCGTTAAGGGCTTTAAAGGCTAAAGCCAGCACTTTGAACTGTGCCTGGTAGCAAACTGGTAGCCAGTGGAGCTGGCGCAACAGAGGAGTTGTGCGCTCCCTGAGTGCTGCTCCTGTTATCAACCTGGCTGCTGTCCATTGGACCAGTTGAAATCATTTCCTTTCCCATTGAGGGTGAACAAATTAGCAAAATTTCTTTATATTTTAATGTAGTAAAATATATTTTCTTCTTTCCTTAGGGGTTTAGAAGACTAACTCTTGATTTTTTATGTACTTTTACAGCTTCACATAAAGTTGGCAGATTTGGTTGTGCATGACTAATCATTTTCTGGAGTGGAAAAGTGGATACCGATTGATGCATGATGGTGAATCTTATCCTTGTTCTCATTGTTGCTTTTCTCCTTATATGTGTGTGTCTTTTCTTGGATTGCAAAAGAAAGATACTAATCTGGCTAATAATGCAAAAACATTAAAAATAGAACGGCATCAGTCTGAGTTCAAACGTTCAAAAATAGTATGATAACATTTGACAACTGAATATAATACGAAGCCATGCCAAACAAATGTTACATTTGTCTGTGTCAAAAATAGCTGCAGGAAATATTGTCATCGCCGGCCTAGACAGTCAGCGGTAATGAAGTTAGCGTCTTGAAATATGCCCCCCTACCCTTGTTTGTATAAGGACTGTGGCTGACACTATTTCACAGTGTATGCAAGTCGCCTGCTTGCATAGCTTCATTATTTCAAGACAGAAGCAATTGTGCATGTTGCATCACAGTTCAATAATTTCATATTTTACATCTTCTTTGGTTCTTTTTGATGCACTTTGTAGCACTTGATAACTAATAGAATAGCTTGTTGTAGGTCAGTGTTTTTCAAACTGCTGCTCCAGGTCCTCTGGACTTCAGCTCTCAGAAATCCAAGCCAAATTGCCAGCTGTTAGGAATTGTGGGAGCTGAAATCCAAAACATCTGGGGGAGCACAGTTTGAGAAACTCCGCTGTAGGTGGACACCATTTTATACGTTAATTGTCAATTAAAGTTCTTAGCAAACACAGAGCCTAAGCATCAAAACACATTTTGTGTAACATCTTTGTTCTGAATGTTTCGTGAACAGTACTGTGATGATGCTGGCTGCAGACCCGGCCTATCATGGTCAGATGATCGAGTCCTTCCTGATCTGCCTGTTCTTCATTGTTATCATGCCCGGATTACCCATAAGGCCAACGAGGCCATGGCCTAGGGGCGCAAGCTGGGGGGGGGCGCAGATCACGAACCAAAAAAACCCAAAACTGGTCTGCGCCCCTCTTTCCACCTTTCTCATGCCCCTCCTCGCTCCTTCTCCCGGCAAAGTTTCTGCTCCATCCCCTCCGTCTCTCACTCCCTTACGCGTGCGCGCTCTCTCTCTTGCGCGCACGCTTTCTCTCTCTTTCTCTCTCTCTCTCATGGGCTCTCTCTCTCGTTCTCTGCTCTCGCTCTCACTCTCGCATGCATGCTCTCTCTCTCTCATGCGTGCTCTCCCTCTCACGCGTGCGCTCTCTCTCTCTCTTGCGCATGCTTTCTCTCTCTTGCTCTTTCTATCTCTCTCTCATGGGCTCTCTCTCTCTGCTCTCGCTCTCACTCTCGCATGCTCTCTCTCTCTCTCATGCGTGCTCTCCCTCTCATGCGTGCACTCTCTCTCTCTCGCGCGCACGCTTTCTCTCTCTTGCTCTTTCTATCTCTCTCTCATGGGCTCTCTCTCTCTCGTTCTCTCTCTCCTCTCACTCTCGCGTGCACGCTCTCTCTCTCTCATGCGCGCTCTCTCTCGTGCGCGCCTTTGGAGTGAGTTTGCACCTGCTGCGCTCTCCCCAAGCCTCCCGACTCCTAAGGAGACCTTCAGAGCACAGTGGAGCTTTCCAGCCGGTGGGAATGGGGACCTTGAAGCTGGCGGGAGGTTGGCTTAAAGGGGGCGTAATTCCAAACTGTGGCCAAGGGTGCAAAAAAGTGTTAATCCAGGCCTGATAGCTATAGCTCTTATTTGTAGCTCAGTAATAGACTTTGTGTGTAGAAGGACTGTGATTCTCTCTAATCAAAAGAATCTGTGAGTAAAATGCCAAAGTCGTGAAAGTTCCTCAGCTACTAAGAGCAGATAGCGGTTGGTAATATCTACCTTCTCTGGCCTAATGATCTTCAGATGCTTTGGATTGCAACTTCCATATTTCTCTGACAACATTATACCCATGCCAGCTGGGAACAGTAGGAGTTGTAGGCGAACATATAAGGAAAGCCCTATGACTAAGTAGATTATTGGAGAAAAAAATTAGTATCCTAGGTTCAATTCCAGACAATTTGATATGAGTTTCTGGAAATATTCTCTTTATAGTAATTGGCACTTCTGGAAGTAAAATATTTATTTTAAAAATACTACCAATTTTATCTCAATCACCATATTTAGAGAGTGTTTTGTCTACTAAAAGGTCTTTCTTACAATGTGCAAAGGACAATGAAAGAATTAAGACAAAAATTCCTTCAAGGTTATATTTGGTGACAATCTAACAATTGATTTTTCATAATATTTCTATTTTTGTGTGTTACGTGTCCATTGGGTTCCCATGGCCAAGCAGGGATTGGATTATGAAATCTACATACTATATGATTTTTTTAAAAAAACCAAGTGCTTCATTAGAATGGAGTTACAAATTGAACTTGACCATTAAAGTATTTTCAATATTTCCTGAAGATTCTTTGAATCACAATCTAGTAATTTTTTGCCTATTCTATTTTTATGTGTGCATTGCATTGCTCTCCAGAATTTCCTGCTGCTGATATTTGTGGCAATTCCTTTGTGGGTGATGAGCTGGGTTCCTGGGACAGCTGAATATACACAAGGGACCATCTGGAAATGCATTTTCCAGTTGGCATTTGGTTGTATACATTCCAGCTTTTTGGTCATACATCTATTATTGAAAATTGTCATCTCATTGTTTTCCCCATGAGTAGATCCAATTAGCTTCAATGGGATTTCAAGATCAGATCAGTAACTGTTATGCAATGAACTGAGATGTTTATTTCCTCCTCTTATCACAGCCCTGTTCTACCTGAAGATGACTTTGACTCAGTTGTTCTTTAAGCCTCAAGAATTTCTGGAGCAACTGTTGAGTGAAAGTCTGCTTTGACATAGTTGCATTCATTCCTGAAAGATTTCACTGCTTAATCTGTTGGGATGTAATGTGGGATAGAAACAGGTGGCCAGAAGAAGGATTGCTTCTTGCAATTTTTCCTGGGCATTGTTTGAATCGCTGCCCTCTCAGCCAAATATAATATATGAATCAATGAGACACATATGGTATCGAAGAATGAAATGATGTCTTAATTATAATGGGGAACATTACATATCTGTACTTGCTATAATATAAAAACATGCATGGCAGGGAGGTTGGACTAGATGGCCAATATGGTGTCTTTCAACTCTATGATTCTATAATTCTATGTTGTATATTGTTTGGATTCCATTCCCAAATAATGATAGTTAAGTTAAATAAGATCTTTGCTCAGCTTTTGAGAGTTTTCATTTTCTTATCTTAATTTGTGCTGTGTTTGTCTACATTACGTTTTTCTGCCTGCCTTCATTAGACCAAATTTAATCTCAGACCAAGATAATGATTTCCCATGAGCAGTTCCTACTTATAAATCACTATGAAAATGATATAATTCTAAAGTAGTAAGAAAATATTTTCTCAAGGAATTGTGTGGGAAGAGCACCTGCCATTGTTAGAGACTGTTGGTTCCAATTGACATTTTGACAGGAAGAGATGTAAGAAGAAGAGGGAAATGGTGTTGAGTAAATGAAGGTTGATACACACACACATGCATGTGTGTGTGTGTGATGCTGACAGTAAGAAAATGAACAGCAGGTCTACTGTCTTCCCATCTCACATGAACATGCAGACAGTGGAAGCCAATGAGATCAGAGGGAAAGGATATGGGTAATGTGAGGTCTGTTGGTCTTTGTGTATGTTCACACATTCAAAAAAGCACTAAATTAAATAAATATATATATTCAGGTATACTCTTAGTCATGAATTCACAGTAGCCTCATATGGCAATTACTCACAAAAATCTATTCAATTTAGTGGCTTTTTCCAGGATGGTAGGGTGGGCACCTAGAAGGTAATTTAGTGGTCCTTGCTCTTCCTCCAAGCAGGCCCGGATTACCCATAAGGCCAGGCTAGGCCATGGCCTAGGGGCGCAGGCCAACGGGGGGTGCAGATTACAGACCCCCGTCCCTCCCAAAATGTTGAAACAAATAAAAACACTGGCCACCCGCAGCGGCGCCCACTTCCAGCTTCTGGCCGCCTCGAGACTGAAAGGGGCTTCGTGGAAGAACGGGCCTCGCAGCATGCAGCCTACCTTCCTCGCTCTGCAGCAGGCTTAATCCCCCTGCGCGCGCCTCCTTGCCGTTGCCATGGTTAGCGGGCCAGATGAGTGTTCTGCAGCCGGAGGCTATGCCTCCGCCTGCGAAAAAGGCAAAGGGACTGGGCCCGGCAAACGGCCCCACGGAGCAGCCAGGCCATCCAGGGGCTTTCTCCGCTCGCCTCCCGTCCCCTTCGTACTCGGAGGGGGCGAAAGGCGAGGGGGGAAGGCTGCTTGCATGGCGAGGTTTGTTGAGTGTAGGTTGGCCCAATGCTCCCAATCCCCTCGCCCATCATCCATGGTCTGCTCTCCTCCAAACTGCACCAGGATGTAAAGTGGGTCATGTGGGCTTTGGGTGCCAAGTTTGGTCTTGATCAGTCAGTGGATGAGGGTTGCAGCGGTCTGGGGAAGTGATTGGAGGTAATTCAAGTCCCATCATCCATGGTATGCCCTCGTCCAAACTGCACCAGGATGTAAAGTGGGTCATGGGGGCTTTGTGTGGCAAGTTTGGTCTTGATTTGTCATTGATGTGGGCCACAGTACTTTAAGGAAGTGAGTTAAAGAACTTAAAGTCCCATTATCCATGGTCCACCCTCCTTCAAACTGCACCAGGATGTAGAGTGGGGGTCGGGCGCTGCGGTAGAGGTTGACTGCGGTAGCGGTAGAGGGGGCGTAATTCCAAAGTGTGGCCTAGGGTGCAAAAAGGTGTTAATCTGGGCCTGCCTCCAAGGACTATGAAAGGACAGTAGTCCAGTGCACTCTCCACTCATCTCTGTGGCTTCCCATATACATATGGCCCTAAACTATGTCTCACCAGAAGGGGCATGGAGGCAATATTGCTGTGTATTCCTCCCCACCTCTGGAATATCAAAAAAGTGAATTAGAATTCAATGTCTAATTTACATCCTTTTAAAATAAAGCCATTTCCTTGGCCTTAAACAGTCCTTACAAATTGAAATCTTGCCTCATACATTTAAAATTAGGAATGAGAAGTTTAGGGGATACTGTGGCCTGCATGCGACATTTTCTCCATCCTTGCATTATGAGATGGGGCATACCCAATGGTAGGCAATAAAATGCTCTATGTTTGATCTCTGACATCTCCAGTTAAAAGGAATCATAGTATTATTTATAGAGCTGCAAAAGACCACAAGGACCACCCAGTCCAAGCTCCTGTCATGCAGGAATGCACAAACAAAGAACTCCCAATAGATAGCCATCCAACCTTTGTATAAAAACCTCCGAAGGAGACTCCACAACATTCCAAGGCAACACATTTGACAGTCATACAGCTCTTGGCTTTACCAAGGCACTTGAAAAGATTTTGTGTGTGTGTGGATGAAATGGAAATGCACATTAAAGAGCAACCCTAAGTGCAAAGGTCTATAAAATCAATACTTTGGCAAATTTGGCTCTTTTTGTGTTGGAAGAGCTGACAGAGCCTATCTGTGACAGGATGCACTCTGCTTTTATGCCTCCCTTGTTGAATATATTCTTTGGGGAGTTTGCTGAGTGCTTTTGGCGATGGCTACATTGGGTTGGTTTTTTCCCTTCTGCACTTAATGGCAGTTACTTTTTCCATTTGATGGGGAGAGGGAGTGCAAATTCTTAGTTGCTGATATGATGTTGAGCATCCTTGTTGTGTAGTGCTTCCTGTCCAAGAAGTTCAGAATAGCAGAATGCAGTCCTTTTCCCCCCTCTTCTAGCTCAGCTTGTTTACTAACATTTTAAGTAATCATTTGTTGCCAGTTCTTCCATGTTTCCTAAATTATCAACATACCTAACAACTTTGCTTTTACTTCATATTGGTGTAGTAGTATTTCCTACACAGACTTTTTGATTCATAATGCAGTCAGAACTCCATATTTGCAGGTATGACTTTTGTGGATTTGATTACTTGTGGGTTTGATTAAAGTTTTCTCTAGGAATCTCTGGATTCTCTTTCTCAACTGTACGGTCCATCTCAGTTAGAGTTTGGCCACAAAATTGTGCTGGAAGAGTGTGAGATTCTTAGAGATGCATTCTCTCAGATTTTTTAAAAAACCAGCATATTCCAAATGCATGTTTTTCCAGTTTCATGAGGGACTGTCGTGACCAATTAAAGCCAGACACAACTCCTTGCCCACCGCAAGGAGTCATTTCCCAAGCCCACATTTTATAGCCCTAAAGATCAGATTCACCCGAAGAACACTCCCCTGGATCAGGCAATGCAGCTGCTTCCATCTCTGCAGCTGACACCCTTTGTGAGTTTCTCCAGGCCCCCCAGCGTCTCTCAAAAATTAATGCTTCCCAGTCATTCCCAGAAGTTTCAGAGGGCCAGTCTTTGTCACTGTCAAATCCCATAAACGTATCACTACTGGAGTCAGCATTACACACATCCCAAACATCCTGTACCAAGGTCCAATCTAGCTCAGTATCACTCTCTTCTGACTCCAGTTCCTCATCTCTGTGAAAGCCCTCAAAGGATTCACAATCTGTGGGAGACGTAAGTATCTGCCGAATTCTCTTCCTCTGTTCTAACCCCTCATTGCTGGAATTGCTTGCATTCCTTTTTCTGCCTGCTCCAGCATTTGAAGTACTATCAGCCCCTCACAATTGCATACTACTCTCAGATGCTGATGGCTCAATGTCTTCTGCAGCTCTACTATCAGGCAACGCCGAGGGCTGAATTACAACAAAGACCCTATGCTCCTAACTACAGTAAATTTGGAGGACTGATTGTAGAATGTTCTCTTTTATAGGTGTATACCAATATGTATATGTGTGTATAGGTGGTGTATATTTAAAAAAATTAACATTTACCTGTAAACACGCCATGAGTATTGAAATGTCACTCTGTTTCCTACCGGTTTTGGGTAAAGGATTTGTTTTGATAAAAATTAGGATGTGATCAGTGATGATTGTCAGGAACAGGAAAAAAAATTGTATATTGGAAACATTACAAACATGACATTGTCTGCTTGCCACTCTCTCGGCCTTGCTCTAAATTTTGCCTTCAGGCAGTTGAAATGTACGAGGCCTTATTTGCAGGAATCCTACTTACTCAAATCTAATACTCACCTTTTTTTGGTGATATGACCTTGTCAAAATTAGGGTTCGCATTAGATTTGCATCATACGGAATCTAAGTGATGAGCCAAAAAAGAAGGGAAACTGCTTCAGGAGCACCTGGAGCTTCTACTTGATGGATATCCTTTCTAATTTAATGGCCATGACTGAATGCTGTGCGATCCTGGGAATTGTAGTTTGGTAAGGCATCAGTATTCTTTGGCAGAGAAGGCTCAAGACTTTGTCAAACTACAGCCCACATGACTACATGGTATTAAACCAAGGCAATTTAAGTGCATCTACAGTCTAGATGCATCCCATACACAAACGCTAGAAGCCTTCAAACAAAAAAGGGGAGTTGGAATATTTGGCAAAAGAAAAAAATATTGATATTATTGGCATAACAGAAACCTGGTGGACGGAGGAAAACAAATGGGACACAAAGATTCCAGGTTATAAACTGTACAGGAAGGACAGGAGAGGGAAAAATGGTGGCGGTGTGGCCTTGTACATAAATGAAGAGCTAGAATCTCATGAATTAGAACTTCAAGAAATTTCAAACTCACCTACAGAAACATTGTGCATAAAAGTCCCAGGACAAAAAACTAATCTAGCACTAGGGATCTGCTATCGCCCTCCCAACCAAACTCCAGAGGCAGACTGCTATCTGGAAAATGAAGTGAAACAGGCCTCAAAAAGAAATACATTAGTCATAATGGGGGACTTCAACTATCCCCAAATAGATTGGCCAAATTCTTGTTCTACGCATGAAAGAGAGACAAGGTTCCTCGACATGCTAGCTGATTTTTTCCTTGTGCAGATGGTCATTGTACCAACCCTGGGAAAGGGGATCCTGGACTTGGTGCTAACTAATGAACAAGATCTTGTTCAAGATGTCCTTGTAACTGAGCCCATAGGTACCAGTGACCATAACACAATAACCTTCAACGTAAGTTTGGATAGCAAACTGTCAGTGAAAACTAACACGGAGACATTAAACTTTCACAAAGGGAATTTCACCAAAATGAGAAAAATTGTAAAGAACAAACTAAAAGGAGCAGTAAAAAAATCAAATCCCTCAAACTGCTTGGAAACTGTTTAAAAATACCTTAAAACAGGCCGAACTAAAATGCATTCCAATAAAAAGAAAGAGGCATGGAAAGTCCAAAAGGACACCAGTATGGATTACAAATGAAGTAAAAGATGTGATTGGAAAGAAGAAAAACTCATTTAAGAAATGGAAGGCTCTTCCTACCGAGGAGAACAGAAAGGAACACAAGCTCTGGCAAACTAAATGCAAAGCAACAGTCAGGAAAGCCCAGAGAGATTTTGAGGCACACATAGCAAAGAATATTTTAAAAAACAACAAAAACTTCTTTAAGTACATCAGAAGCAGGAACCCAACTAGAAAAGCCGTTGGGCCACTCGACGACAATGGTCAGAAAGGGAAAATCAGCGAAGACAAGGAGATTGCTGAGCGGCTAAATGACTTCTTTGACTCCGTTTTCACACAGGAGGACAGACAACATATGCCTGCAGCTGAGTCAGTTTTTTCAGGGAGGGAATTAAAAGAATTAAAACAGATAGAGATAAACAAGGAGGATGTTCTCATATGCCTTACTAAACTAAATGTCAACAAATCACCAGGTCCAGACGGCATCCACCCCAGAGTTCTTAAGGAACTCAAGTGTGAAATTGCTGAACTTCTAGCTAAGATATATAACCTTTCTCTAAGATCAGGCACTGTACCCGAGGACTGGAGGGAGGCAAATGTAACACCGATCTTCAAGAAAGGATCCAGAGGTGATCCAGGAAATTATAGACCAGTCAGTTTAACCTCAGTTCCAGGCAAAGTGATGGAAACCATTATTAAAGAAAATATTACTAGGCACATAGAAGAACAGGCATTGCTGAAAGAAAATCAACATGGTTTCTGCAAAGGCAAATCATGTCTTACTAACTTGTTAGAATTCTTTGAGGGTGTAAATAAACACATAGATAAAGGGGACCCAGTGATATTGTTTACCTTGACTTTCAAAAGGCTTTTGACAAAGTCCCTCACCAAAGGCTCCTAAATAAGCTCTTCAGCCATGGAATCAGAGGACAGGTCTTGTCCTGGATTGGAACCTGGCTAAACTGTAGGAAACAAAGGGTGGTAATAAATGGACATTTCTCTGGGTGGAAAGAAGGTGAGAAGTGGCGTACCCCAAGGTTCAGTTTTGGGTCCGTTACTTTTTAATTTATTCATTAATGATCTGGATGTAGGAGTGAATTCTGAGGTAGCAAAGTTTGCAGACGACACTAAATTGTTCAGGGTAGTTAAAAATGAAACTGATTGTAAAGAGCTCCAGAAAGATCTCTCGAAATTGAGTGAATGGGCAACAAAGTGGCAAATGCATTTTAACCTAAACAAGTGTAAAGTCATGCACATCGGGGCAAAGAACCCCAACTACACCTACAAATTGATGGGGTCAAAGCTTTCCGAGACAAACCAGGAAAGGGATCTTGGGGTCTTGGTGGACAGCTCAATGAAGATGTCTACCCAGTGCGCAGCAGCAGTGAAAAAGCAAATTCTATGCTAGGCATGATCAGAAAGGGAATCGAAAATAGGTCAGCAAATGTTGTATTACCTCTCTACAAATCTATGGTAAGGCCACATTTGGAGTATTGTGTACAATTCTGGTCTCCGCACCTTAAGAAGGATATAACGGAACTGGAAAAGGTACAGAAAATGGCAACAAGAATGATCCAAGGGATGGAGCGGCTCCCTTATGAAACCAGGTTGCAACGCCTTGGTCTTTTCAGCCTTGAAAGACGGCGTTTAAGAGGTGACTTGATCGTAGTGTATAAAATCATGCATGGGATAGAAAAGGTGAATAAAGAAAAATTATTTTCTTTGTCACAAAACACTAGGACTAGAGGGCACTCCCTGAAGCTCCAAGGTAGGAAAATTAGGACTAATAAAGGGAAATATTTCTTCACCCAGAGGGTCATTGGGTTATGGAACTCACTTCCAGAAGAGGTTGTGACAGCTGTCAGCCTGAACAACTTCAAGGCAGGATTAGACAGATTCATGGATACCAAGTGTATCGGTAGTTACTGAAAAGGACATTCAAGTGCCACCTCGGAGTTGGTTGAGGTAGGCAGGATTTCCCTGGGTACTGGTTGTGGGGGGGTCGGGAGCAGTTCAGGGTTTTGCCCTCCCTTCTGCTCGAGATCCCCGTGTACAACTGGTGGGTCACTGTGTGATACAGAATGCTGGACTAGATGGGCTGAGGTCCGATTCAGCATGGCTCTTCTTATGTTCTTATCCCATGGTTTTCTTTTCCATTGCCGAAAGATCTGGTGTGGTAATGCTTTTGTTTTTAAAGAAGGAATTCTAAGCATGCAGCAACTGTAATGCGCACCTTTTTCGGCCAAAGGGTGCACTTTTTGCAGCTGCACATTACACTTGGTATCAAATAATGGGGGGGGGGGTGTCAGGGTTTTGAAAATTAAGATTTGCATTAGATTCAATGGTGCATTAAACTTTAATAAATACAGTAGCATTAAACATGTTCTAGGGCAGGGGTGCTCACACTTTTTCAGCCTGCGAGTTCCTTATAAAACAACCAAGTCAAAATGATCTACCTACCCACTACAAAAATGTAAAACATATAACTATTTTCAAATTTATTAAGTATTCTTTGTATGTATGGCCATCCAGCCATAATAATAATAATAACCATCTCTAGTCCAAGGACCTTCTGCCTTCATGCAGCAAAATCACAATCAAAGCACCTCAGACACCCAGCCTCTATTTAAAAGTCTCCAAAGAAGGAGCCTCCACCACACTCTGAACAGCTCTCACAGTTAGGAAGTTTTTCCTCATGTTCAGGGGGAATCTCCTTTCTTGTAGTTTGAAGCAATTGATTTTGTCATTTGGGAGTTGTAGTTGCTGGGATTTCTAGTTAACCCACAATCAAAGAGCATCCTGATGGAATTTAACCAAATGTGGCACACTGAACTCTTATGAGACCAAGAGAAAGTACTGAAAGGGTTTGCTGGGCATTGACCTTGAGTTTGGGAATTGTAGTTCTCCTACATCCAAAGAGCACTGTGGACTCAAATAATGATGGATCTGGACCAAACTTGGCACGAATCCTCAATATGCCCAAATGTGAACACTGGGGAAATTTGGGGAAAATAGACTGAGACATTTGGGAGTTGGAGTTGCTGGGATGTAAAGTTCACTTACCTTGCGGAGCAGAGTCACGCTGTGCGGGCTGGCAGTGAGGAGGGTGGCCAGGAAGCACTCCAGGGCCTCCTTGCCCAGGCAGGGGCTTCGCAGCCTCCCTTCCCCCAGGCCCAATCTCCGATCCCTCTGATCCTGGCCCCATGGAAGGAGCCAATGCACATCACGTGCACCATTTTCCTTACTCTTTTGCTGGGAACAAGAGGGGTGTGACTGGCTGGCGCTCCTTCTCTCACCTCCTCCTCCCTCTGCACTCTGTCCTCCTTCTCCTCCCTGCTTCCTCCCTCCTCCAGGCTACGCTGCTCATTCGGTCCCTCCTCCAGGCTACGCAATCGACCAGGTCCAGCACCACAATCGACTGGTCAATCGCGATCGACCTAATGAGCAGCCCTGTTCTAGGGCATAATTGTGGTTTTAAGCAAGCAAATCTACCCTCAGCTGGGCAAGGCATCCTGGGAAGCTGACAGAAAAGAGTCAGTCAAGTAAATGAGGGCAGTCTTCCTTTGGTAGACAAGTGAAATCAAGTAAATTATGTTCAATAGCTTGACAGTTGAAGTATATGAAAGAGTCCATACTCTATAACACTGGTTCTCAACCTGTGAGTCTCCAGGTGTTTTGGCCTACAGCTCTCCGAAATCTCAGCTAGTTTACCAGTTGTTAGGATTTGCAGGAGTTGAAGGCCAAAAACATTTGGGGACTCACAGGTTGAGAACCACTGCTCTATAATATGGAGTGTAGGGTTGCAATTGATGCCATCACAGTTAAGGGTCAGCTTAATGGTTTCCCAGGGGCCCATGCAAGTCCTGGGAGCAGTTGGAGTAACTGGCCAATCAGATGAGAGATCAGCCAATTTGGAGGGCTAATAATAGCCTTACTTTTTACAGTTAAAACACTTAGAAGTTTTTTAAAGTAATGCTAGACAAATATTTAATCAGTTTAACCTTCAAGGACTTGGACTGAAATCACCATCCCTCTATCTTCTGCGCAAGAGATGTGGGGAAATGAAATCTCTGTCCCATTCAGAGGAACTTTGTGTGCCATTTGAGGTTCAGCTTGGAAGGACGTTGAGCTTGCTCCACGGCAAAACACAGACACCCTGACCTCTCTTTGTAGATGCATCTGTAGGCAGTCTGTCTTTCATTGATGTTAACTTCTTGTGGCATAAGAGAGGCTTTGAACTAGACTTGAAATCTTTATCGGGCAGCTGAAGCTGTTATGGCACTATAAGTTCAAATATGCCTGGTGCGCGTTTCTCTGTGGTGTTCCTTTACATTTCTTGAAGCTTAATGCTTTAGGTCAATGCGCAAAGGTCCTACATGAGTAGAATAACCAACTGTACTTGGATGAACAATCAGCGTATCATTAATCACCCTGACAGATAAGTATTCGAACCTATAGGGAGATTGGGTATCTCATTGGAATGCTCTCAAAAGAGTATTGAATTTATTTCTCCCAGCTCATTCTCTATCACCTTTTTAATATCTTGCCCTAAATGTGGGAGGATTGAGATGTTATAAGATATATTTTGTGAATAGTTGACCACCTGCTTGCTCAAAACAGCCTACATTTTTCCAAAAGAATTGAACTTTTTTAAAAGAATAAATTATATTGAAATGATGAAGCCATCCATAACTACGTGTGAATTGGGTTGACCTCTGCCTTGTTAGGGATGGCTTCAATGTGTTAATCATATTCATTCTTCTCAAAACTAAGTTTCCAAGCGGGCATTAACAGTATCTCTTACACATTGTATAGTTCCCCACTAACGAAATAAAAATAAAATAAAAAGATACGGCTCACCACAGCAAGCATTGAATCATTTATTTATTTATTCAGACTTAATTAGTCACCACTCCCGTATGGCTCGGGGCAACTTACACAAGCAGAACTACAATACAACAGGTGTATAAAACATTAAAACATTAAAATCACAAAATTAAAACAACAGTTCTAAAATGGATACAGCATTAAGAGGGCCTGTTGTTGTTGATAGAGCCACCAAATTAAGATCCGAAGGCCTGTTGGAACAACAGAGTCTTACAGGCCTTCCTGAAAGCCAGAAGACTCGGAAGTGCACAAAATTTCAACAGGTAGCGCATTCCAAAGAGTCGGGGTAATAACAGAAAAGGTCCTCCTCTGCGTCGCAGTCAAGCGGTAGGACTTGTGGATTGGAACCATCAGGAGGCTCTGGGTCTCTGAACGCAGGGGTCTGGAGGGACAATATGGGATGAGGCAGTCCCTGAGGTACACTGGCCCCAGACCATACAAGGCCTTATAGGTCAATACCAACACTTTGAAGGTGATCCAGCATTCCACTGGGAGCCAATGCAGTTCGCGGAGGATGGGCATAATGTGGCAGCTCGATGGAACACCTGCCAGCAGTCGAGCTGCAGCGTTCTGCACCAGCTTCATAAGGTTCGCAGCTCTCTATGTACACATCTGTCGCACACCAGGGCTGGAAAGGCACCTCTGAACCAATCTCACACTCCAAAGTTCAGTGTATAAGCAAAGCAGTTTAGTAAAGAATAAATGTAGCTTCAGCGGAAAAAAGAATAAAAGTATTAGAAGTAATACAAAATATTGTCCATGTAAAACCAGGCACTTGGAAAACTTGAAAGCAATAATTGAAAAGACCAAGATACAGGATCAAAAGTACATAGGTATAGCAAAGATCCCAAAAGTACATGCATCCATGAAACCACTTGATTCTGGAAGCAATACAAGAAACCATGAAAAAACACTTGATATTCAAAACACGAGTCCATGAAAAACCACATAGGAAAATCCAAGGCTTGAGTCCATGAATCTTGAAACAAGAGAGGTACGTAGGCATATTCCCTTTACCTAGACATTGATTCCTTTAAAGCAGTGGTTCCCAAACTTTTTTGGCAATTAAACAGAAAGATATGTGTATTAATGCAGTGGTTCTCAACCTTTCTAATGCCGTGACCCCTAAATAAGGTTCCTCATGTTGTAGTGACCCCCAACCATATTTTCATTGTACTTCATAAATAATTTTGCTACTCTTACGAATTCTAATGCAAATATCTAATATGCAGGATGTATTTTCATTTTTACAAATTGAACATAATTAAAGCATAGTGATTAATCACAAAAACAATATGTTTGGGGGAGTATGGACAATGTATGATGGGATTTGCAGTACCTTTGACCAATTCAGCTCGGACTTCCACAACCAAGACCCCATGAATGACAGACCTGGACCAAACTTGGCACATAGAACCGCCATGACCAACAGAAAATATGGGAGAAGGTTGGGAGGAATTGACAGTGATTTATGGGAGATGTAGTTCACCTACATTTGGAGAGCACTCTGAACCCAAACAAACTTGGATCTGGACCAAATTTGGCACTACTCAAATTTGAATACTGGGGGAATACTGGGCGAATTGATTTTGTCATTTGGGAGTTGTAGCTGCTGGTATTTATAGTTCACCTACAATCAAAGAGCATTTTGAACTCCACCAACAATCGAATTGAGCCAAACTTCGCACACAAACTCCCATGCCCAACAGAAAATACTGGAGGGCTTTGGAAGGGGCCTGAAGTGGTTAGGAATGGTGGGAGTTGAAGTCGAAACCACCTGGAGGGCCCAAGTTTGCCAGAGAAGCAAGGAGGGGCGGAACACCTCACACTTCCAAGGAGGGGCGGGCCCTGCGGGGAGCCTGTCGCCTGGCTCCTGCCACCACCCCCCTTACAGGGCTTCACCGCCCCCAAATTCTCCTGAGCCTCCCAGCACCCCCTTGGATCATCCCACCGCCCACCAGGGGGCAGTACCGCCCACTTTGGGAACCACTGCTTTAAAGGATCACTCCAAATCAACCCTCATTTATACTTTTTTTCTTGAGAACTCTGAGGAGGGTCTCTTTTAGATAATAGTCACTGAGAGCAGAAGTATTTTCAGTCCCTTAAAATGATATCCAACAAATTAGAAAAACTCTAGCTTTCTGCTTTGTTCCAAACCCTAAATCTAACTTTAAAAAAATTGCTTTAAAATCTTTTAGAAATGCTTGTATATTTCAGCCAGATGGAAAATAAACACATTCCTTTAGCTGGTCTTTAAAACAAGATATTATTTGGATCCAGTGAATCTTGTAGGGTTTTTTCCCTTCCTGCATGAACAGATTTTAATCTGCCTGTAGTGTTTCAGCCGTTTCCTTACAGCACATGAATAATGAATGAGCTGTGGCTTGACAGCTAATGGTTCAAGATGAAATCAGAAACTCATTGCAACATGGGTAATATTCATTTGCCATCTCCATGGAAACAACTATTTCTCAAGATACTGCAGTTTAACTCTGTAGCAAGAAGGTAAGCAATTGCTATGCCTTTGGGTATTCAGCAAATATAGACCACAAAACAGATCTGGGAAACACAAATCATACCTAAAATAACATCTGACTGTTAGAACTTAGCAACTAGGTAGATGACAACTATTCATCAAATATGTTGAAAGCTATACCTGTTGATAACTATACGTGAAGCTTCTTGGAAAAAATTATTCTGGAGTGTGTGAAATAGGGAGAGAGATTTGTATAATCATAAATAGCAGCAGGTGTTGTTTTTTTTAAAGAACAACCCCACTGGGTTACCTTGACCATTTTGATGGCATTAGTAGTTTAGTAGAATAGGGAATGCTGTGGTGTAGTGTATCTAGATATCAGCAAGACTTTCAACATTACCCTTACGATAAGTGTTATTAGCACATTTGTACAAATATAATCATCATCATCATCAGTTTCTCATTTGTTAATCGCCCTCCATTAAAATGCTCCAGGCCATTTACATTAAAAAATTGCATTAAAAATACACAATACCAAATAGACTGCATTAGACATTAAAAGCTCTGCTAAAAGCCAGGTCTCGAGTGCCTGAGCAAAGGGTCGCAAGTCATGCATGGCCCTCAAGTGGGGAGGCAAGGAGTTCCATAAGACAGGGGCCCTGCGTCTTGTGCTCTCGAGACGTACTTCCCTGGGGCCTGGAACATACAGTAAGTTTAGTTGGAGGAGTCGTGGCGACCACTGGCAGTGAAGAGGGGAGAGGAGGTCTCTGAGATATGCTGGCCCCTGACCATAAAGCACCTTAAAGCCTGTCAGTTGAATATCAAACAACTTTAAACAGGGCCTGAATTCCCATTTGCCCATCGAGATCACAGGTCTGAAATGGAGATAACAGAGTTGGAGTTATGTGGCATCTCAAAGGGTCCTGTTTTTGCAAAACCCACCTATTCAAGTAGAATAGGCCCGTGCATTTTATGCAGCCACATTCTGAATAACTGTTTTTATTGATCCTTTTGGCCAAATAGTTGAACAAATAAATAAATAAATAAATAAAGGAACCAACAACTTAAACAGGCCAACCATTGGAAGCCAGTGCAAATGTAACAATAATCCAAAGTCCTAGATTCTGAATAACGGATCCTCCAAGTAGTTGACGGCATGGATGATTGTAGCCAAGGTGCCAGCTGTCTTGCCTGCCAGAGATGGGAAAAGGCCTGCTTACTAACATTAGCGATCTGAGCCTCCATAGTCAACTGTGAATCCAGGACGACACCCAAGCTCTTAACAGTGGAAGATGGATGAAGGGGGGCACCATCGAAGTTGGCCAGGGAGGGCGCCACCCCAGGCGGGCGGCCAGGCCACAAAATCTCAGTCTTAGTAGGATTCACCTTCAACCTACTGGCATGCAGCCACCTCGATACAGCCTCAAGACATGCTGTTTTGGACTTGTAACCACAAAGTTTGCTCATCAATAGCTCCATGCCAACTTTCAGAGAGGTAATTGAAATGTTGTAGCATTTTGTGCTGTGACCAGAGTAGTTCACATCCTTATAGACTACAGGGATAACTGATGCTTATTACATTGCAAATGACACCCAGGGTGAATGTGGTAGCTAATACCATAAAACGCAGAAACTTCTAAAATTGTCCTGACTCTGATGCAATATAGCAAGTATAAGAGATAAATGCAATCATGAAATATACCACCCTGTTCTGCTTTGGTCAGACCTCACCTGGTATTATGTATTAGTTCCTGGTGCCACAGTTTGAGGATGCTGACAGAATGGAGAAGGGTGGTGATGGGTTAGGAACCAGCTTCTACAAAGTAAAATTAAAGAAGCTCAATATGTTTAGCATGATGTGGTGGTTTTGAATATTGAATTAGAACTCTGGACCACCAGGAATCTGATCCTTACTCTGCCTTGGAAACCCACTGGGTTGCCTTGACCAAGTCACATTATCTTAGCCTCAGTTGACTGTTTTATTGACTTGAACAGATGTTGCCAGCATGAACCAGGAAGTCTGGGATGTTGACTTTTTAAAACACCATATGAAAAGCAAGCACCCACTAGCGCTCTATATAGATGCACCTCCAGCCTCTGCTTGGCCGACAGGAGCCCGGCTAATGGAGGTGGTGTTTTGTGTGGCTGTGGCAGAAGAAACAGTATAAGATGAGCTTATATCTATTAAGTTAAACTTCTCTAATCTTGGAGAGTCTTGTAGGAGAATTTGGTTAATGTTGTGTATTTTGGGGTAAGGTAGTTTGTTTGTGTGCAATGGGAGGAGATTTCTCTACTGTTCTATTGTGTCTATTCCTAGGTCCTCTGCCTGAGCACATGAACTTGAGGAATCGGGATCTGCAAAGAAAAAGTGACTTGGGTGAGGAGCTAGCAGTCATTAGTTCTCTATACAACTGCAGTCCAACTCCTTGCAACTTGGCAAGCAGGGGTTTGGTGAATAAGTTGTTTTGCAGGGGTGTGGTGGAACATATGTCTCTCCATTGGCACCCCCTTGTCATGGGGGAGAGGCTTGCGTACCCTAATGAAATTGTGTGCTATGCTGGTGGTGGCATAATATCCACCGGCAGGACCTCCCATGCCAGACAGGTCACAACCGAAGGGTCTGACAAAGAGTGTCAAAGGGCAGGATGGGCTCTCTAGCCTTTTGGCAACCATCCCAAGAGAAGGAAAACTCTAATTTCAAACCTGGGCAGATGGTGCTCGTCTAACCCTGTAAGGTCAACCATCTAGAGAAGGAAACCTACGACCTGAGGACCTCACTGCCACCGTCCAAGCTTGGCTCCGGCAGATGAACCTTTGGTTTAAGATTTGAGGTTTAAGAGGTGAGGCCAGTTCTGTGCGCGCTGCGCTCCACCAGAAAAATCCATTGCACAAGTAGAATATTAAGCAAAACAACATTGACTGAAAATCCAGAATTTGTCTAACTGAAAATGGGCTCCATTGTGCCTTCTTTCTGTCTGTCTGTCTCTCTCTCTCTCTCAACAGAACTGTAAACTGTATGATGAATCTGCAGAAAAATTTGCTGATAAAATCATATATATATTGTATGCATCAGACACTGAATGCTATAATTAACACCAACCCAGTTGACAAAATCTTGGTCTCTCCCTGTGCTGTTATCATGGGGACTTTTCACGTTGTATGGTCTGAAATAATGGACAGGATGTTTAGATATGTCAATGTACATTTCATGTGCATGACAGTATGCTGGGACTTGCAGAATGGATGAAGATAGTGGTTATTGCATTTCTATAGGGCATGGTTTCATTATTAACCGTCACCTCCCCCAAGATGGTGGTGAAGCCTTTGGGGTCTTTAAAATATTTTCTAGATCCTACAATCTTGGGCATTTTCTGACTAGTATCAAATCTTCCCTTCTTGAAAAATCTATTGGAGAGTGATAGCATTTCAGCACCGGCATTTCTGAATATAGCATCATATCAAGACGATTTTCAGTCTAGTGTCAGGACCAAGAATAAGGTAGAAACTGCTCAGTTGCCTTCAGGCATGATCTGTGCTAAGGACTTGGCATGAGAAATGTGTCACTGTTGCCTCTGCTGGACCTGTCAAGGAATTTTAATAGTACCGATCATGCTGTCTTTCTGGACTAATTGGCTGGGTTGGAACATGGAAATAAAGTTTAAAAAATAGACAAAATAGAAATGCAGCTTTCTCAAATACTAAAGAATGTAAAAGTAGTTCTCTTGCCATTGTCATTACACATTCTTGTGTTACATGTTTTTTGCACCTCACCGAGATAAGTATTCATAATGTGATGCAATTTATTTTATTGTACTATATAAAAATATATGGATTAAAGTTATACTCTTCATTTTTTGCAGTTTGCTTGCCTTCCTTCCTATTATGATGATGATGATGTTTATTTATATCCCACTTTTTCTCTCTCCACATGGAAAGCGGCTCACAACTAAAAGCATTTCAATACAACTTTGAATATGGAAATATTAAAACAGTATTAAAGAACATTAACATTAAAACAAACCAGATTAAAACCATAAAAGCATATAAAACCACATCACAAAATCACAGCAGCCCTTGATGGTCTTAAACACCTTCATCTTTCAAAGCCTGCTGCCAGCAGGAAGGGGCCATTCTGGCTTCCCAGGGCAGGGAGTTCCAGAGTCATGGAGCAGCCACTGAGAAGGCCTGCTCTCTCATTCCCCATATATCCCCCAGAGATCACTTCGGTCTGAAGAACAAAATCTCCTTACTGTCCCCTCGGTCCGTACATACCATCTATCTACCTCTAGGCAACGAGCTTTCTCGGTGGTGGCACCAACACTATGAAATGTGCTGCCCGATGAAGTTCGAGGAATTAGATTGCTCTCCTCTTTTCGTAGGGCGTGCAAAAAGGCTCTCTTTCATCAAGCATTTCCTCCTGACTGAAGTAATAATAATAATAATAATAATACACTTTATTGAGATTACATTACACATATGGCAGACAATCCCTGCCAAATTGACATACAATTACAATACAGTTGTACAGACAAACAGACAAACTGGTGCAGACACTTGTACAGTTAGAAGGATTTCCATCTGGCTGCATTTTTGAAGGGTGCGGTCGCTCCATACGTCACAAGGGGGTGCTGTTGATTCATCCTCAGACGTGAGCCTGGTTCTGCTTCCACCTTCCGGCAGCCGATCTTCCTTATTTTTGTTGTAAGTCCTTAAAAATCCTTCCTCACAGCTGGCTGTTTTCTTTTTATTATTATTATTATTATTTTATTCATTCAAACAACAACAAAAAACAGAACATCAGAACATACCGACATAGACCTGGACATACACTTGAACATAAAATCATAACCCCCCTCCCTTTCCCCCCTCCCACCACCACCCCCTCTCACCTACACATAAACATTTCCCCTATAGTCCTCCTTGTCCGTGTTGCAGAGGTTCAATACTTCCTTACACCATTGCACAGGGGGGTCGGCCTTGCTTCCCCTTCCTGTGGTCAAAACTTAGTTGTCCTCTGATGTCGTCCCTGTGTTGGTTTAGATCATATTAGTTTATATTTCTTCAATTTGAGGTAATCAATATATTTATTCCAGTCCGTTCTGTTTTCAAAAACCCTGTTTTGCGCTACTTTCTGTGTCAGCAGATCCATGTTCATTATGTCATACACTTTTTTTAGCCAGTCCTGGTATGTTGGCACTTCTTTCAGCTTCCAAAATCTGGCCAAACTTATCCTTGCCGCGGCGGCGAGGTAAAAGAAAATTTTGTCATCATTTTTGTCTAACTCAAAATCAAATATCCCCAGTAAAAAGTACTCTGGTTTGAACTCAAATTTTTTCCCCAGGATATCTTTTGTCCTCTTGAATATCTCCCACCAATATTTCTTTACCACCTTACATTCCCACCACACATGGGAGTAGGTACCTACATTTACTCCACATTTCCAACATTTCGCATTCAATTTACCTTTACTGAACTTCGCAAGCTTTTCTGGAGTTAAATACCACATGTAGAATACCTTATACCAGTTTTCTTTTATCTCGACAGCGTAGGTATATTTTAATTTTTTGCCCCATACTTCTTCCCATTTACACAAATCTATAGTATGTCCCACCAGTCTGGCCCACTTTATCATTACCTCCTTGGTCAGGTTTTCCTCCGTATCCCATCCAAGTAGTAACTGATAGGATTTCTGTATGATTTTGGTATCACTTTTTACTATTTTGGACCAGCTCGAGTCTGTTATTTCAAACCCCTTCTTCCGGTCTTGTTTGTAGTTCTCCTTAATTTGCCAGTAGTGGAACCACGTTACACTAGGTTCCACTCTCTGCATCTCTTCGAGCGACAGCAAGTCCACTTCCCGCCCTTTGATCTTTAATATATTTTTATAGGTTAACCATCTTTCCCTTGGGATTTCCCTCTTATGGTCTGCCTCGTTCGGGGAAAACCACAGGGGAGTTTTATTACATAACCTGTTTTCAATCTGTTAGGTGGACAGTGGACAGGGCTCACAGCTAGGTGTCCAAGCCAGCCCGGGATTCAAACATGTAACCTTCAGATTACAGCACAGCTGTTGTTACCGCTGTGCTATCTCTCCGGCCCCATCAGTACTGTAACATCTTTGGCCAAACAATTTTACTGGATTGCTAAGTTGTACTGTTTGCTTTTTTCTGCCTTGTTGTGCTGTTTTTACATTATGTGAACCGCCCCGAGCCTGCAGGAATGGAGCGGTATAGAAATTGAAACAATAAATAAATAAATAAATAAGCAATAAAAATTCCCATCAACCTAGCTTGAGATGGAGATGGGACTGAGAGAAGGGCCTCTCCTGAAGATCTCAGGGCCCGGACAGGTTCGCACAAGGAGATACAGTCAGCCAATACCCTGGGCCTGGACCAATGGACTAAACATCATCAGACTATCAGCTACATATCTGTCCTCATGCTGAAATCAATCTGCATATGATTGCAAAAGCCAAGTGTGTATTAGACCGAGTGTACTGGCCATGTTAGTCTGTTGTAGGAAAACAGCAATGTCTTGGTAGCTAAAAACATTTTATTTAACACTACATCTGCAAGTTCTTAGGGTGACAAGACTCTTTTTGAGTAAAGAAAGCATTTTGCAGCAGTCTCTGGTAGCGTGTTGACAATAATCCTTCATTTTCAACTAGAAGTTAAGGAAGAAAAAGATTAATTAAATAATGTTTCACTGACAGTGAAATACACTCTCTTCCAGGGGTGCTCACACTTTTTCAGCATGCGAGTTACTTAGAAAACAACCAAGTCAAAATGATGTACCTACCCACTACTCAGAGAGATAAAAGCAAAATATTTGGAAATTTATTTCAGTGAGAACCACATAATATATTTTAAGACTGAATTCAACTAAATGTGATTATAATAAGCCCCTGAATTTATTCATAATAATAATGATATAATATTCATTCAGCCTCTGCTGCTACTACCACTAATAATAATAGTAACAACAACAACAATAGGTTCCTAAAGTAGAAGGAGACCTCCAAGGGCCATCCAGTCTAACCTCCTTCTGCCATAAGGGAAAAACACAATCAAAGCATTCCTCACAGATGGCCATTCAGCCTGTGATAATAATAATAACAACAACAATGGGTTCCTAGAATAGGCAGAGACCTCCAAGAGCCATCCAGTCCAACCTCCTTCTGCACCCGGGCGGTGTTGGGAGCCTGTGGGGCGAGACTGAGCCTTCCTCCCGCCTTGCCTGCAATCTACCAGGACGCCCTACGCGATCTACCAGTAGATCACGATCTAACTAATGAGTAGGCATGGTTTAGAACCCAAAAATAGCAAATCGTAAATCTAATGGGGGGGGGATTTTTTTTTTTACTACTAATAGGAAGACTTAAAAATTTTTTCCAAAAAGTTCTAAAATGTAACTTAATTACTAACGAAATTCATTAGTAATTCGTATGCCAGAGCATGCGCATTCCAGATGGTTTTGGCCTACAACTCCCAGAAATCCTAACAGCTGGTAAATTGGCTGGGATTTCTGGGAGTTGTAGGCCAAAACTTGAATAAATCACACTGAATTCTAGATGGGACTCTCCAAATAGGAAGGAGGGAGGGAAGGAGGGAGTGGGTATTCTATTCTTGGAAGCAGCAAAAGAAAGGAGGAGGAGCCCCCCTGGCTCCTCGCTGCCTCTCTCTCACCCCGATCCCGAGGAGCGAGGGCCCAAGTTTGCCCAGACTGGTCATATACCTACATTCCATGCACATGCAATAATACAGCAGTAATAACAATGGGTATACAAGAGGTAAAATTCAAACCGAAGTATTCTGACTGGTCCCTCCTCATGCGGTGCAAACGGGCTCTTCTCTGTGAGCTCGGGAAATTAGCCCAGGAAAAGACAGCGTTTTCTGCTTGGGTGCACACACATACATATTCTTTGGGGGGGGGGGGAATTGCTGCAGAATCCCGGCCTCATAGAGAAGATTCTGCAGCAAATCCCCCTCCCAAGAATATGTATGTGTGTGCTCCCAAGCAGAAAACGCTGGCTTTTCCCCCGGGCTAATTTCCGAGCCCGTTGCACGCATGAGGAGAGACCAGTCAGAATACTTTGGTTTGAATTTTACCTCTTCTTATACTCATTGTTATTACTGCTGTATTATTGCATGTGCATGGAATGTAGGTATGACCAGTTGGATTACTTATAATATTAGGCAGTGGCACTTACAGTAGCATTCATTCTATTATACATTAGGTAGGTTTCTCACCCCAATACTCTTTGATGCCTTAGATCCTGACTGGCAGGCAGGAGAGGCAGGGAAGCCTGGAAAAAATGTAAACAGAGAGGTTTACTCAGAAGTAAATCCACAAAGGAGGGCACTTCATCCAAAGTGCCCTCCTTTGCAGATTTACTTGAGTAATCCTCTCTGTTTACATTTTTTCCAGGCTTCCTTCCAGCCGAAAGAAGGAGCGAGTTTAGGGCTTGCCTTGCCATAATACTTATTGGCAAGGGAGGCGGGAGGGTCGTGAGAGAGAAGGAGGGTGCCCCCCCCCCTTACGACCTAATAACGACACTTAAGAAAATCCTGGCCCCGAAGTTCGAAAAGAAAGTCCACTTCCTGGTTGGCGTTCCAGGTGCGGAAAAGCTCAAAAGTAGCATTTCTTACGAATTTCTTACGAAACGATTCATTTTCATAACTTTTTTCTCATGCCTACTAATGAGCACCCCTGCTCTAGAGATTCCCAGATTTTTTTTCTCTCAGGTAAAAAATAGGTTTTTTTTAAAAAAAATGTGGGTTTTCACTTTCATGGTGGTCCTATGCCCTAATCCAGTGAATGTCGCTGTCCATGAGGATGACCTGCCTATTTTTCTGAAGTATTCTGTCTGTGATTGAATTCCTGCTCTGCCCCTGTGTAACGTGTATGTTTGTTAACATGCCCTGCCATCGTGTGGGTGAATTCAAAATTACAGTGTGACAGAAATGCCTTTATTGAAGCATTAAGATGCTGGGCTCCCAATTAAATAACCATAGATTTCTCTGTGGTATTGTGGTAAGGTGGCTTCTTTAAACCTCAAATTAATTCTTATTGGGATATGCTTTCCTCCCTGTGCCACATATAATAGAGCAAAGGAAACAAAATTGTTATTGACAAGTATGGCAACTACTGAGCAGACATCAGATACCTTCGCAACATTTTTATCCCATAGAATTTGATACAGTAATTTACCAGATGAGACAGTATGGAATAAACTTACTCATAGCTGTGTTTTCTCTATGCAAACTTCATTGTATCTTTGTTTATTAACATCTTGAAGTCTTGTGACATTAAAAGGGAAACATTTAGGAATCTTTTACAAGTAAAAGAGGTTTTGTGTTGTCTACATTGCTTGTTTCAGTGTTGTGCTTTACTAACAAATCACTGATAAATTGATCTGAAAAGTAATTGAGGCACATTAAAATAATCTTTAGGAAGTCGTGTCCATTCTATAAAATCATTTCTTAAGCAAAATATGCATGATATGTATCTTCTTGCAATATCTGAACCTTTTTATTTTTTATTTATAATAAGTTTGGGGATTTATTTTGTCATGTAGCAGAATATATCCATTTTGTAGCAGAGCAGAACGCATGTCATATTAAGTTTCTATCTGGCTGAATGTACTCCAAGAGCAAACTTCAAGTTTTGGAGGAAATCACAGAGGATCTATTCCATTGTCAGAACTCGAGGTTCTTAGCCTGAGTGAGGCTAAGGGAACTCCGAGTCTGACATGAAAGATTGCCCTGCGAACCGTGGGGAGATCCTGGGGATGACGTAATCGCCCAGGAGAGTGCTGAGTCATTGGGGATGTGACGTGGCTCTATTGGACATATTGCTGAGTCAGCGGAAGATGATGAAACGCTGACTGGACATGGCACTCTGGGGACACCGGGTGCAGCACTGGGTATTGCTGAGTCAGTAGGGTATGATGCAACCCTTGACCGGACATTGCGGGTGGTGTGAAGGAGGGGGTGTGGGTATATAAGGTGATGGGGAGTGAGGTGAAGTTGCTTTGGCTTTACGAGTATTGAACCTCTAATAAAACCCATTGGATCGACCGGAGCAGTCTGCGTGATTCTTGGTGGAATTGGAGCGGCCTTACAGAAGCCAAAGCAACTTCACCTCACTCCCCATCACCTTATGTCTTTGTGCTAGCCATTTCACATTTCATGTTATAACTCACACACCTAAATTGTGTTGCAGTTTGGGTGTGATCCTAGACTCATCGCTGAGCCCAGGTTTCGGCAGTGACTGGGAGAGCATTTGCACAATTAAAACTTGCACGCCAACTGCGCACGGGCCTTGGGAAGTCTGACTTGGCCATGGTAGTCCACGCTCTGGTTACATCCCGTATAGATTACTGCAACACTCTCTATGAAGCCTTTGAAGATTGTTCGGAAGCTCCAAATGGTTCAAAGGGCGGCAGCACATCTCCTCTGTTACGCCAGCTCCATTGGCTGTCAGTCTGCTACTGAGCACAATTCAAAGTGCTGGCTTTGGCCTATAAAGCCCTAAAACAGACCTGGGCAATTGCCGGCCCTCCAGGAGTTTTGGACTTCAATTCCCAGAAATCCTAGCCAGTTTACCAGCTGTTAGGATTTCTGGGAGTTGAAGTCCAAAACACCTGGAGGGCCAGCAATTGCCCAGGTCTGCCCTAAATGGTTCTGGCCCTGCCTATCTGTCCGAACGTATCTCTCCTTACAAACCACCTAGAAACTTAAGATCTTCTGGAGAGGCCCTGCTCTCAGTCCTGCCATTCTCACAGGTGCGGCTGGCAGGGACAAGAGACAGGGCCTTCTAAGCAGTGGCCCCTCAGCTGTCGAATGCCCTCCCCAGGGACATTAGATCTGCCCCCACCCTCTTAACATTCCGTAAAAAAGTAAAAAACTTGGTTATTTGAGCAGGTGTTTCCAAACGGAGTGTAGTTTTGACCTCTGATCTCTGAATAGCTGGACAAACCGACTGGACAATGAATGGGTAATGAAGTGGGGAGGAGTTATGGTTTTATTATTGATTTTATTGATATTAATATGTATGTGATTTTAGCTATGTGATTTTTATCTGTTTTTATGTTGTTATGGGCACTAAATAGTGCAGCTGTGTAAACCGCCATGAGTCGCCCTCGGGCTAAGAATGGCGGTATAAAAATGAAGTAAATAAATCAATAAATAAATTGTAATCTATGAAAGCCCAAGTTGTTGCAGTTTTCAAAGTACCAGAACAATTTTTTGGGATGCAACATACTAGCATATCCATTTTGAAGCTGAATCACTAAGACAATGCTTCTCCTTTCTGGCAAATGCATTTTAACCTAAACAAGTGTAAAGTCATGCACATCGGGGCAAAGAACCCCAAATACACATCAACTGATGGGATCAAAGCTTTCCGAGACAAACCAGGAAAGGGATCTTGGGGTTTTGGTGGACAGCTCAATGAAGATGTCAACCCAGTGCGCTGCAGCAGTGAAAAAAGCAAATTCTATGCTTGGCATGATCAGGAAGGGAATCGAAAATAGGTCGGCAAATGTTGTATTGCCTCTCTACAAATCTATGGTGAGGCCACATTTGGAGTACTGTGTACAATTCTGGTCACCGCACCTCAAGAAGGATATAACGGAACTGGAAAAGGTACAAAGAAGGGCAACAAAAATGATCCAAGGGATGGAGCAGCTCCCTTATGAAATCAGGTTGCAACGCCTTGGTCTTTTCAGCCTTGAAAGACGGCGTTTAAGAGGTGACTTGATCGAAGTGTATAAAATCATGCATGGGATAGAAAAGGTGAATAAAGAAAAAATATTTTCTCTGTCACACAACACTAGGACTAGGGGGCACTCCCTAAAGCTCCAAGGTAGGAAAGTTAGGACTAATAAGGGGAAATATTTCTTCACCCAGAGGGTCATTGGGTTATGGAACTCACTTCCAGAGGAGGTTGTGACAGCTGTCAGCCTGGACAGCTTCAAGGCAGGATTAGACAGATTCATGGATACCAAGGGAATCAGTAGTTACTGAAATGGACATCCAAGTGCCACCTCTGTGTTGATGGAGGCAGGCAGGATTTTCCCCGGGTACTGGTTGTGGGGGGTCGGGAGCAGGTGAGGGTTTTGCCCTCCTTTCTGCTAGAGATCCCTGTGTACAACTAGTGGGCCACTGTGTGACACAGAATGCTGGACTAGATGGGCTGAGGCCCGATTCAGCATGGCTCTTCTTATGTTCTTTCTGTGTTGACACTAACCTTCAACATTACCAGCATTAATTTTTTGCTGAAATCATAAGTCGCTTTGAGTCCCTTTGGGTGAGAAAATGGGGTAGAAATGAAGTAAGTAAGTAAGTAAATAAACATTTCAAAGATGATTCACTAAAGTATTCTTTAATATTACAAATATGTAACTGAAATCATTTTGGAATTGGAAATGCTGCCAAGCTAGTTTGGTCTATTCCACTTAGAGTTCAGATACAGTTTTGGATGAAATCATTCTTAGTCTCTCTGATAGATGTCCTTCTTTGGGGGAGAGGAGTATGGTGAAGAGGTTCCCACAGTAGCAGCTTTTGGTATCATTGGCGAAATTATCCTTCTCAGCTATCTCCATGAGTTAAAAGTTGGGAACATTGTTTAATGATTGCTCCACATTTCATGTGAGCTTCAGAGAATAACGCACAATGACCTGACAGCTTAACTATGTGGTGACACAAAGCGTTCTTCCATATTTAGCATCTGCATGAAACCATTGACAGCTATGATTAGAAAACGTCAACATTATCAATATGTAGATGGCACCTAACTCTATTTCTCTGTGACACCTGGAATAAGAGAGGATATGTATGTAATATTGAGTTGAATGAAAGCAAATACACCAAAGCTGAATAGTGATTCTATGAATAGGTTGTTTTCACCTTCAGGAACTGGGTTGTTTCCGGAACGAACTGTGGAAGGTGTATGTATTCTACTCACTGCTGAGCCCATCTCTGTCTCCCAAAGACTTGGGGTTTCATAGAACCAGAGCAGCAACCATCATTTTTTATTGCTGTACCAGACATGCTTATAGATATGGGTAGTTACGCTACATTGAATTTTGCCCTTGTAATCTCATCACTAGAGTAATGTAAATTGTTCAGTGTGGTGCTGTTGTTTGGAAAGTACTACTAGAGCAGAATACAGTAGCAAGACTGTTCAGTGGAGGACCAAGCTATGGGACGAGAGACAGGGCTTTTCTGTGGTGGCCCCCCGGCTGTGGAATTCCCTCCCAAATGAAATTAGATCTGCCCCCTCCCTCCTGACTTTTAGGAAGCGGGTGAAAATGTGGCTGTACAATGAGGCCTTCGCAGAATGAAGGGGGAGATTGCAAAGCGACTAAAGTAGCTAACCACTTGATACGGACCGAATATATGGATTAAGTTGGACTTGATTTTACTTTGGCGAAAGGCTTTTAAAATGTATTTATTGTATTGTATTTGATAATTTTAATATATATTTATGACGTTTTTAGATTTTAAATGTTAGCATTGAATACTTGCTGTTTGCCAGTCTGAGTCCCTCTTCGGAGGTGAGAAGGCCGGGGTATCAAAGTTTTAAATAAATAAATAAATAAATAAAATAAATATACTACATCAGTTTTGAAATAAGAGCAGTGGCCACCTACCAAGTTACATTCAAAGTTTTGTTAGTAGCATACAAAACTCTGAAGACATCAGAAACAGGATATCAAGCAAGATGTCAGTCTGCCCCTGAGATCTTTCATAGAGGTTTTATAGAAGGAGTCAAATAACATCACAAAAACAGTCCATCTCAGTAATGGAGCCCATCTGTCCCATTCATCTGGAAAAGTTTTCCTGAGTAGTTTAAGAGGGAGCAATGATGCTCAACTTTAAATGCTCCTCCAACCCTATTTGTTTACTCTGATATTGGTTGAAGCAATAGTTAGAACAGTGTAACATATGCTATAGTTTATTTTATACCATGTTACATATACATTTTAGTATAAACTACTTTGATTTTTGCTATGTAAACTGGTAAACAAGTGCTATATAAATAAAAGTGAAAAACATTGGTTCATTAGAACTAATCAGAACTCCTTAACCTGTCAGGCCAAAAGCTATTTAGAGTTCAAGTATCTCCAGAAAGCAACTAAAGATCGAAATAGAGAGGATTAATTTTATCATTTTTTGGCAGTGAGTACAACAAACTGATTTTAGTTTGTAGACAAATTCCACTTCTGTGGCCCAGCTACCCAAAACTCCACTACGTTGAAGAAGACCTCAACCTCTTGCAGATTCCGCCCCTGCGTACCATCCGTTTATCGTCAACTAGACCAGTGTTTCCCAACCTTTTTTGAGCCGCGGCACACTTTTTACATTTGCGAAATCCTGGGGCACACCACCAACCAAAATGACACTCTAACACAGTAATACATAGAGTTAATATGTTTTTTAAAATGTATTTATACACTCATTGTGAAACCTGGGCCTGTTTCGATGAACTCAACATAGATATCCTGGCAGGAATGGCAGAAAGACACAAACTTCCCACACAGAACTCCCATAATCAAGAGAAAATGCTATAAGAGTTTGGTGGGCATTGACCTTGGGTTTTGGAGTTGTAGTTCACCTATATCCAGAGAGCACTGTGGACTCAAACAATGTTGGATCAGGACCAAGCTTGGCATGAATACTCAATATGCCCAAATAGGAACGCAGATGGAGTTCAGGGGAAATAGACCTTGACATTTGGGAGTTGTAGTTGCTGGGATGTATAGTTCCCCTACAATCAGAGAGCATTCTGAACCCCACCAGTGATAGAACTGGGCCAAACTTCCCACACAGAACCCCCAGGAGGCAAGAGGAGGTCTCTACTTGGGGAAAGGGAGGTGGGCCTTCCCAATACATGGAGAGGGAGAGACCAAGTAGACAACGGGTGGGGAGGGGGGGTGTTTGTAATTTTGTGCCTTTATCGAGGTAGGTTTCTTAGGGTTTTTATACTTCAACACACTAGACTCCGGGAAACACTGAACTAGACAGAGAGCCTTCTCTGTGGCAGCATCGTGCTTGTGGAATAGTTTACCACCTGAAGTGTGAGCACTCAGCGAGCTGCCGGCCTTTCGGAAAGCTTGCAAAACTGTATTGTTCTGGCAGGCTTTTAGCCTTTAACCACCCTTGGTTATGGCAGAATATTGTGGAAACTGTCTTGTCTTGTTCTTATTGTTTTTATGCTTCTTGTGTAGCTCGATATGCTGTAAATCGTCCTGAGCCAATCGGAAAGGACGGTATACAAATCAAAATAAATAAATAAAAGAAAAATAAATAAATAAACTATTTCCTTCCAACCTTAAGAACACAGCAGCAACATATGGAATGAAACAGTTTTTCAGATATTCTAATCCCAAGCCATTTAATACTATCATAATCAGTATTTTGAATTGTGTTCAGGGGGAAAAAAGTAATGCAGCTGTTGTGGTACAGAGACGGCAGTGGCTGAGTCCAGGAGTTAAAAGATAACAAAAGTTTATTTAAACATCAAATGGAAGTTGGAATAACAAAAAATAGCCTATCTTCGGCTGTAAAAAAACCCCAATAATCCCAGGAAACCCAAAACCAAAAATGCTGAGAAGAAAAGAACTCAAACGCAAACAGCAGACGTCCTTCTGCGGCGTCCAGTCAAAGGAATGTCCATGAAGCGTAGTCCAATACTGATCCGGGAGTCATAGGGCAGGAGAAAAGCAGACAGAAAAGGAGGAGACGTTCCAGAGTCGACAGGAGCTGAGTATACAGAAAACACATAATTCACAGCCCCCATAAAACACAGCATCTACCTCCCTCCATGTAATACTATACCAAACACTCTGTAGCAGGAAACTCACAGCAGTCACAGCGAAGGTCAAGAGGTACACGGCAGCAGCTAAACAAAAAAGCAGACATGAATCCCAACACCCCCACACCTTTTCCCAATATTAGCTAGAGCTGCCATAGCAGCTCTCCCAAGGAACAAAGTGGATAAAGAACCCAATAACTCATGAGTAATCTGGAAACCAGGAACAAAGATACAGGAACACAGGATACATGAACCAGAATAGCAACTCCTTGACCACCGTGAGGGTCAAGCCAAATACTCACTTCTCTTATAGCACTAACAATCAGAGTCATCAGAGAACCTGCCCTGTTCCAAAGCAGCAGCATTCCCATTCCCTGCAGCTGTTGCACCATGCCCAGATCTCCAAGCCAGCCAAAGCTCTTCTTGACTTAAAGGGCCCCCCTCAGCTTCTGAATGAGAAGACGGCCAGTCCTGATCCGTCTGAAACCCCAGAAATGTGCTGTCCCCCGAGACCGCATTGCATACATCTCTCCCTTCCTGCACCAATGCCGAATCTAGGTATGTATCACTTTCTTCTGACTGTAATTCTGCATTCCCTGGAAACCCTTCAAATCTATCAGACTCAGAAGGATCCCTAAGTAGATGCTGAATCTTCCTCCTCTGTTCTCTGTCTTCGTCAAGGCTTGAAGCACTAGCCACTCTCTTTACCCCAGCTGTAGGAGCCTGATTATCCAGAGCCGTGCCCCAAACTGAGCTACTGCTTGATGTTACTGCCTCAGCACCTTCCTCCATGCTACTACCTGTAGTAACTGGAGGCTCATTCACAACAGCAACTGTTACAAGAATAAGAATCATGATCTCTTAAATGTATGCGTCCACAAGAGCAAGAAGCACTTCCAACAGGTGGTAACTGGAAGACATCTATTGGCATTCTGCCTTGATTCCTCAGAAATACTGAGGTTAACAATAGGATCCTCCCCCTTATTGCTATGGTTTTAACCACTTCCAGTGTGATCTTGCCAGAAAGCTGGTAGAAGTGACATACTTTGCTATATTGTTCAAACCAAGCAAACTATATGGTTTGACACTATATCTTCTTTGAATAAATCATGATCAAAGTTAATCATAGTTTTAAGTTGAAATGGCATTTCATTTTTTTGTTAGCATAAACTGGAATTAGTGGCATCCTTTTTTCTTGAATCATTCCAGAAGACAAACGGGAAGCACGGCACCCAAAGATCAATGCAAATCCTTTTCATGAAGCTGAACTGTGATTGAACATGAAATGCAAATTCTCCTCTGATGTAGAAGGAATATAATACAGTTTTTGAAATGTGCAGCAGCACTGGCCCTTTTGTGCTCTGCCCCTGGCTATAAACTACCATATACCATACAGATTTGAAGTAATTTCATAGGAAACAGAGAAGCCAATCAGCACTTTGGACATTGTCCTGACTTCTACAATACAGCAAAACACACAAGGAGACTATATAATATCAAAAATAGCATATACTGTATATTAGTACATAAACAAATACATAGTGGATGCTGTAAGGGAGCAATGACAATAGTTACTCCCTGGCGCTTACATACACATCAATCGTGGCGTAAATGCCATACAAGAAAGCGCAGCGTGGTTCTCAGACGAAGTCCCAGGAGTAGGCGTGGTAGAGCTCAGAAGGGCGATATTATGTGTTCTGTGAAACGCCTGTCATTATCGCACCTGGCTGCTTGAAAAAGCCGTTTATCGGCGAAACGGATCGGGGGCCCTGCAGCTGAAACCGTTGTGGCGTGCCCGGCGTTTCTTCATGGTTGGTTTGCTGTCTCGGCCTGTGGTTTCTCCTCCGGCTTGTCTCCAAGGACGGCGTGTGTTGCAATGGCTCCGAGACACAGCGCATTTGCGCAGCACTGCTCTCGGCAATCGGCCGTTCAGGAGCTGGGATTACAAACAAGGCGTTTTGCCTTCACCGCTTATGTTCCACGGTTTGGTATCACTCCGGGCATTAATCCATGCTTATCTTTCCTTTTCGCCTGTGTATACTGATCCTCATCCCTACTGTTCACTTCACCGCCCTTCTGAGCTCTACCACGCCTACTCCTGGGACTTTGTCTGAGAACCACGCTGCGCTTTCTTGAATGGCATTTACGCCACGATTGATGTGCATGTAAGCGCCAGGGAGTAACTATTGTCATTGCTCCCTTACAGCATCCACTATGTATTTGTTTATGTACTAATATATATGCTATTTTTGATATTATATAGTCTCCTTGTGTGTTTTGCTACGTTGCATTTACAGTATCTTAACTGTTTGTGTATAACCTGACTTCTACAATCCCAAAACACTGTGGAATTTCTGTTTTCACCCCACCCCCAACCCCAAAAGTCTGAATAAATTGATATAGTATAATTTTAAATATGTCTTGCCTCCAGTTGGAAGGAGTTTCCACACAGTCAAGGACTTTACACTTGGATCTGTTTTTATTGCCCTTATCATTGCATGAAGTGCTACATTATCACCACATGGGCAATGCTTTTGTTCCAGCTGTCGAAGGTGTGCAGTGACTTGTTGAAACCTTGACATCTGTGTTCCATTTTCAGCCTGGTTTCAGTTAATGTGCCCAAGTTGAGTTTTGGAATTAATGCACTGAGATTTTTTAATTTGGAAGGATTCTAGACAGAATATTGGGCTCTTAAATAATGGTGATGCTGGAAAGATGAAATATACAGAAGTATCGTTATTAACATAATTTTCACCTTAGAAATTCACTAATATTGAAATGTCATATATTGGCCTTTATGCTAATTCTCATATTTTTCAATTAAATATTCTTTCTAGGGGGTGAAAATGAATCTCTTTTCATAATGCATTTGCAGAAGAGGAGATTGAGAGGAGACATGATAGCTGTAACGGAAAAGTTAATTATGATGGAGTTTTATTATCTGTATTTATTAGTGTTGATAATATAGCAAGAGCAGTCAGAGGTTGGTTTCGTCTGATTGGCTGTTGTGTTACCATGGATATGTAGCCATTTGCAGTAGAAATGTATCCATTTTAGAGTGGCTGTGTTGTGGCATGTTAGTTGAGCCGCAGCGTTTTGCACCATCTTCAGTTTCCAGATTACCGACAAAGGAAGGCCAATGTAAAGGGTGTTACAGTAGTCCAGTCTCGAGATGACCATGGCCTGGATTACCGCGTCTAGGTCATCACCGGAAAGTTAGGGCTCCAGCCGCCTTGCCTGGCGCAGATGGAAAAACGCTGCTCTGCTCACAGTGGAGACCTGAACCTCCATCGTCAGCAGAGGGTCCAGTTGGACCCCCAGGCTTTTAACCAGCAGTGACGGACAAGGATGGATTCTCTAGCCTTGAGCTGGATGGAAGAGGACCAGTTTTAAGTTGTACCTTGCATTGTTGTACTTAAGTAAAGGAAAAGGCCAATATAAGTCTTAAAGTATCAGTTAAGTAGAACCAAGAGACATAGATTCCTTTGGGAATAGGTTTTTAGTCAAAGTATTGACAGAAAATAGTGAATAAAAGTCTTATGTTAGCAGCCAGGAGGTTGAGGAGAAAAATATTTTAAAGAGAAAAAAATGGCCTAACAGAGAGAAACAAGTTAACTGTTTGTTATGTAATAACTATTTGGTGTATTTCAAGGAATGAAAGAAAGTTACAAGAATTAAGACCTTTTTGCGCCCTAGGCCACACTTTGGAATTACGTTCCCTTTTGCGTGCCGCCACTTGGGCCCTGCCCCCATAGGGAGTGACGTCACTCGCCCCCGCCCCCGGAGGAAGTGACGTCGCTCGGGCCCCGCCCGGAGGCCACCAGGCCCCGCCCCTGAGGGAGTGATGTCGCCCAGGCTGTACGCCTCCTCCCTCTCTCCTTCTGAGGACACAGCGAGTTGTCCCACAGGCAGCGGCAGCTGCGCTGCATGAATGGGGCGCTGCGTGGAAGGGCGCCACGCAGCTGCCGCTGGGACGACTCGGCGTGGCCTCAGAAGGAGGGAGGGAGGAGTGCAGCCTGAGTGATGTCACTCCCTCTGGGGGCGGGGCCCGAGTGATGTCACTCGGGCCCCACCCCGGAGGGAGTGACAGCACTCAGGCCCCACCCCTGGAGGGAGTGACATTGCTCGGGCTGCACTCCTCCTCCCTCTCTCCTGAGGCCACGCCGAGTTGTCCTGCAGGCAGTGGCAGCTGCGCTGCGTGAATGGGGCGCTGCATGGAAGGGCGCCACACAGCTGCTGCTGGGACAACTCGGCGTGAGTCATCGCCAATTTTTTTTGGCCTTGATCTGGCGCCCCCCTCGCCTTACGCCCATAGGCCACACTCAGATAATGTGGGATTTCCTGCCTTGATATTCTGGGATATAGAGCTGTGTGGAAGGGCCCCCAGATTTTGTCTCATGATGACTGTACAAATGAGAGATCTACAAAAAAATCCCATTATTAACAACTTTGTAATATCTGGATTAATATAAAGATATTGTGAAGCTATTTTTAATTGCTTCCAAATACAGAGCATCCTAGCTATTCGTGCATGCTGTAGATTTTATCTATTATATATGAGTATTATTTTTGATGTAAGCATTAAATGTTTATTTTTAAATGAAAATGTCCAATAAAACTGTTCAAGGCATCAGATAAAAGACAATGAATAGATTGCATTAATAGAAGTTGTGTTATTAACAGTTGTTCAGATCTAATCTCATCATGTGAAAGGTCTGGCCACCAAATGGCAGCCTTTCATTGCACTTCAAGGTACCACAAAGTGTGAATCTATCAAAGGAAGATTGCTCAGAATGGAAGAGAATATTAATGTTACCTGTTCAGAAACATTCGTTGGGTCCTGTCAATGCACTATTATAACGAATCCATTCATGAGGCCAGATTGTATTGAAATACCATCCTGTTCTCCTCCTCTTTATTGTTTAAGTGTGTGAAATCTCAGCCACACAACCATATGCTGATGAATTGCTTGGGTATTACATTGCACTGAAATGAACATACTTTACAGCATTTAGCCTGGTTTCGGTTTCCCCGTAATGTAGAGGAACTTTGTGGTGGACGTGACCAAATGGCTTACAATTGGGAGGAAGCATTTAGTGGTTTAATTGAAAGGTTTTATGATGGTTATTTGCCTCTCCTTTAATGATCATAAGAGTCTATGTGATAGTTGTGGGATTAAAAAGGAAATATCTCTGGGCACACTCAACAAAGCACTGCTGTTGGGGCTTGCTATTTGTTGTGGTTTGCTCAGGAGTCTGTACAGACCTCACCAAAACAGATGAGGGCTCTGGAGCATCAGTATCTGCCAGAGTTAGTCACATATTTATAGATGTGAGCTGGAAGTGAAGAGAGGAAACAGACCCAGACAGTTTTATGATAATATTAAGAACTGATACACATCTCTTTTAGGCCTGGTTTATCAAGAAAAAAAATGGTTCAAAACTCGCTGCAGATGTAGCGGAGGCGCAGGGAGTTTGATGTGCTTCCAAAATTTTAGGGATGTAAATCTATTTAATTTCATTAAAATTAACGAACTTCGGAAGGGTTCGTTAATGGCGCCCACGCATGCGCAGTAAGAAAGATACAGCATTGTCTGTAGGAAAGCCTTAAAGCTCAAGTGTGTTGGTTCCCAGCTGGCAAGGAGGAGTGGATGGGATGCCCTCCACTCCCCTTCTCCAACTGGGAACTAATGCGCATTAGCTGTGACACACATTGGTTCCCAGCTGGTGAGGAGGAGAGAAGGGGATGCCCTCCACTCCCCCTCGCCAGCTGGGAACTAACGTGCATTAGCTGTAATGCGCATTGATTGCCAGCTGGCAAGGAGAAGGAAAGAGGAATGGATAGAGTTGGAAGAGACCACATGGGCCATCTAGTCCATCCCCCTGCTATGCACTGTCAGTAGGAAAGCCTTAAAGCTAAAGCGCATTGGTTCCCAGCTGGCGAGGAGGAGTGGATGGGATGCCCTCCACTCCCCTTCGCCAACTGGGAACTAATGCGCATTAGCTGTGACACACATTGGTTCCCAGCTGGTGAGGAGGAGAGAAGGGGATGCCCTCCACTCTCGCTCGCCAGCTGGGAACTAACGCACGTTAGCTGTAATGGGCATTGATTCCCAGCTGGCGAGGAGGAGAGAGGGGGATGCCCTCCACTCCCCTCTCCAACTGGGAACTAACGTGCATTAGCTGTAACGCGCATTGGTTCCCAGCTGGCGAGGAGGAGGGGAGGGGATTGGATAGAGTTGGAAGAGACCAGATGGACCGTCTAGTCCATCCTCCTGCTATGCAGGAAAAGCACAGTCAAAGCACCTCTGACAGATGGTCATCCAGGAGCGCACATTTCATGCCCGCCGGGGCCATGGCTTCCAGCCCGGAGCCCAGGCACAATGGGGCGCCTCTGAAAGCCAGGGCTGCCTCGCTTGCGAGGGGAGGGGAAAGGGAGAAGTGAAGAGCCACCCCCTTCACAGGCTTGTATAGCTGAGGAAGAGAGAGATGCAGAGGGGTGGGAGGGGCTCCCGCAGCCCCCTCCTCTCCTCTACTCTTGCTCTCCCTCCTCCTCTCTTTCCCCCCCAAGCACGAGCGCCAGGAGTGGAGCCAATCCCCTCCACCCCTGGCCCCTGGGAAGGAGCCAACACACATACGAAAAACCTAATGAAACCTGACGACCGAGGCTTCAAAACTAAAAGGTCACTTCTGGGTTGCTAGACACACTTCAAAACCATTTCTAATGTAAGTTTTTAACAAATTTTTAACGAAATTCGTTGACTAATGAGAAACCTAATCAGGCCTAATCTCTTTGATTATTTTAATTGCTACATCTCAAAAGTTATAGAGCAGTGGTTCCCAACCTGTAGGTCCCTAGATGTTTTGGCCCCCAACTTCCAGAAATCCTAACAACTGGTAAACTGTCTGGGAACCCCTGTTATAGAGAGAGCCATGTTAACTACTAAACAAAATCCTTAATCTAAAATTCATATGCTGGAGATGCCTTTGTTAGGCCCATTGTAGAAGTCTCAAAAATCTTGACAACCACTTTTGAAGCACATTAGCCTCTTTATGATTCAAAGATGTAAACATCTTGTAAGAAGGAAAGTGATCTTGTTATAATAGACCTATATATTGTTTGCAGGGGCGGTCTAAGATAATTTCACATGGTAAGCAAACATTTTGCCCCCCCAATATTATTTTGGCACCCCCCAACATTATTTTGCTGCCCACTTCTCCCATGGGGCATTGCAGAGGGTGGGGGAGCGCTCTCCCTTGCCCTCTGCAATGCCCCAAGGGCGGAGCCGGCAGCGGGAGCCCGGGAGCGGAGGAGGGGCCCGGGAGAGCCACCGGCATCTCCATGGGACATTGCAGAGGGGCACTCCCTTGCCTCTGCAATGCCCCATGGGAGAAGCTCGGAGGAGGGGCCTTTTCACGCTTCCTGGTTCCTGCCACCGGCTCCTCCCATGGGGCATTGCAGAGGGCGGGGGAGCGCTCTCCCTTGCCCTCTGCAATGCTCCATGGGAGAAGCCGGTGGCGGGAGCTCGGGAGAGCGAGAGGAGGGGCCTTCGAAGGCTCCTCCTCGCTCTGCAATGCCCTGTGGGAGCGGCGCCGCCCAGCGGGCGGGAATTTGCCCCCCTTCCAAGATGGCGCCCTACGCAGCGGCGTAGTTGGCGTACATGGTGGGACCGCCCCTGATTGTTTGTTCATCTGGATAGAATGTTATAAATTACTTAGAAATGATGAAAAACATTGGGTTTTTTTTAGTATCAGGGAACCCCTACAAGATTTTTAAGAATCTTCACAGTTCTGGGATTTTTCTTGGCAAAGTTCAGAAGTAGTTGTTTTGCATTGAAAACAACTCTTTTTCTTTGTTGCAGAAAATAACATTTTCTGTACAGAAAATAATATGTCAAGGCAGAAATATTAAATCATTTCCTGAAAATGTTTTTTGCACATAAATATTCCTGTGTTGACATTATTTTTCACAGAGGTGATTTTTTTTGCAAAAATATAAAGCAAAAACAATATTTTCACAGTGATTCAAACTTATAATTCTGTAATTTCTAAGTGTTAATATATGGTTAATTTTGTGAGTGAGAGAGGCAGGTAAATATGTATTTAATGGTATATGTTTAAATGATGTTACAAGTTAGAGGAACCTTTTGCAGGTATAGATGCCAAATATAACAGAAACATGTTCTTCTGGATAGGTTTCCTCTCTTTTCCAAAAATCATTGACTATCAATAATAAAAACATATTATTGTTTCCTCCAAAAGTACGATTTGCCATATTAGATAATGGCATAGATGAATAAGTCCAAATTGGAGTGCATAAACATAGTAACACACATGCATTTTAATGTTTAACTGTCATTCAAGCATTAAAATGAGGCCGATGAGAGGAGCTAGTGTGAGATAGAAGATAAGGAAGGGGTTTAGGTGTTGAATTTGTGAAGCTTTTACTCTTTTTGCAACACAGCACTTCTTTGTCCTGGTAATGAATCCTCATCTTGCGCCTCATATAGCGAGGATTGCTCACAGGTCTGGTTTGGGCTGAGTTGTACCTTCTGTGCAATTGTGTGCCATGCCTGCGACATTCAGCTCAAAGGTGGCACATGAATCTGATTGAGACCATTTCCGCATGGATTTTTGTCCTCTTGAATGGAGCAGAGCCTCCTGTTCGTTCACAGAGGGCACTGTTGTAAAAGCAATCTCAGGCATTTCCCCCCTTTAAAAAACACCAAAAACCATCTTTACTGAAAAACCTTTCACAGCTTGATGATGCAAATGTCACCATGGAGATCTCCTTCCAATAGAAAAGAATGATTTCTCTGCAGTTCTCTCCCCCCCAGTGTAAACAGCAGACAACTTCTAATGCCTTTACTAAATCCCTGTCTCGTAATGTAGACCGGAAACAGAAATAGGAAGTACATATTTGTCTATGGCACACTTACTTCATTTTTATAAGCAGTCCAACCCACAGTGTTACAGTGTGTGTGATGACAGATTAGTGAAGTCCGTGTGAGTGAAAAACATTGATCCAAAGACAATAGGGAATGGATGTGTGATTTATTATGTTTGAGAAAAAGATTAAAAATAATGCTTCTGTAATTAATATGTAGTTCTTCATAGACACATGGTTCATCTTTGATTTTTATTGCCTCTTTTACATGGATAATTACTTCAAAATCAAGTGTTTCAAGTCTTTTAAAAGCGCATTTCCTTTTGGGAGACACTGCCACTTGATCTGCCTGTCTTCTGTCACAATGAATCAAACACAAAAGAGAAACAATTCTGGATGTGTAATGATTTAGTTGTCACCTTCCTCTGCCTCCGGAATGATCTCTATGGTGAATTGATATTGCTCATGGCTGAATTAAAAGAGCATTTTAACAGATTACATAGTAAGATTAAATAACTGTAGATGGGTCTCTGGTCTTTTAAAATACCAGCTAAGGTTTTAGGATAATAGGCGTTCTAGTTCAGGTGGCATTTTGGGTAGAAAGTGTAGGAGGAAGTGGAATCCTTTCCAAGCACATTGGAGCAGACTCAGCATAACATGCGGTCCAGTCATAATTTTTGTAACAAGGTAATCTCATCGCTAATGATTTTTTTTAAATCGTCTTTATTGATTTTTTAAAACAAGAAACAAACAAACAACAGAAAATTGACAACAAATAATGCCTCTACCACGTTGTAAACATTGCTAAACATAAGAACACTCAGACTAATAAACATAAGACAATTACACGAGTACTTCCTGCCCGCTTCCCCGCCGCTCTGTAACACTCTATATTGTGTTACCTGCGTGTCTCTTATTTTTGATCAAAAAGAAAAAAATATATAGTTATTATTATTTTTTAACCGGTGTCTCAAAGATTAAACATCATCATCGTATTCGTAGAACTTATATAAGAAGTACATTAGGCAAAAGAAAGAAAAAGTTGTTCACATAATGTCATCCAGCCGCAGCTCTGTCCATGATTCATAATTTTTTCCCTTTAGAAACGTCGCCACTTTGGACCAGTCTGTTCTTAAGGATGTGTTTCCTTGGGATAGCTTCTGCGTCAGAATGTCCATCTTCATTATTTCAAAGAGTTTCGACGTCCAATCTTTTATGTCTGGTACGCTGTCCTTCTTCCAGGTTTTAGCCAGGGTCAATCTGGCTGCTGAAATGCAATATACAAAGATCTTTTCTATATTTCTGTCAATTCTAAAGTCCAGTAGTCCCAGGAGGAGGTACTCAGGTTTTAGTTGGAGGTTTAACTCCAGCATACTAGACATAACTTTGTGCAGCTTCAGCCAAAAGGGCTGTACTTTCTTACAATTCCACCATAAATGCATGGAGGTACCTGTTTCCGTCTTACACTTCCAACAGTTGGAGTTGTAGTTCTTATTATAGCATGCAATTTTTGGGGGGGTAAGGTACCACCTATGAAATATTTTTATATTATTTTCTCTTAAGTCGTAAGAATATGTATACCTCCGGTGGGTTTTCCATATCCTTTCCCATTGAGCTAGGGGAACTTCATGGCCCAAGTCTTGTGCCCATCTTATCATACAAGACTTTATAGTCTCCTGTTCGGTTTTTATTTCTAGGAGTTTTGCATAGAGTAGAGTTATCTTTTTGGATTTTTTCTGAATTAGTTTATCCCAGAATTGTTGTTTTTTTATCAAAACCCAAAATCTTATCTTTGTTGAAGATCTCTCTAAGTTGCAGGTAATGTAGCCAATTCATGGACCCATCAAGTTCCCTCAGCTCCACGTAATCTTTCAGATGCAGTTCATTGTTCTTCTCCTCATTGTTCGCTAATGAATTTGAACCAATGTATTCTTGCTTGGAAATAGCCTTTTATTATTATTATCCTGCAAAACATGATTGTAAATAAGGTCGAAACTATTAGCAAAGGCTTCAAGTGCTGATTCTTCAAATTCTTGCAAAAGCTCCACATTTCCTTCTGGTTCAGTCTGTTCCAGAGTTCCAAGTGTTGCCAGAGTCTCTGCTTCTGTCTGTGCTGTGACCTGATGGTAATTTGCGTTGTGGATTTTCTGAATTTCTTGGAGTTCAACTTCACTGAACACTTTGTTTCTGATTATGAATCTTCGTTGCTCAGCCACTTGGGCTTCAGTTATCTATGAGTCAGGGTACTCTTGTTTCCATAACTAGTAGCCACACTTTAAAGCATGGGTGGGCAACCTATGGCCCACAAGCCGGATGTGGCCCGGTAGCCGATTCTGTCCGGCCCGGGGAGAAGGGCGTTGGGGACGGGGCCAAGAGGAAGGGGTGCCGCTGCTGCCATCCCATTGCGGGCTCTGTGGGGCCTGTGTCAGCAGACAGGCCGGAGGAGCAGCGGCTTTGGAATGCCTGACATTCCTGGAGGCGATCCGGGCCTGCAGCGGGAGCACTGTGCGACCTGCGGGGGCCAATCGCCCTGGTGACCCGGAAGACTTGATCAGCCGCCTCAGATCACCGAGTCCTCCCCCTGCAGGCACTCCATAGCAGGGCGATCAGTTGGGTAATGGCTGGGGGCGAGAGTGGGTGGAGGCCTGCAGCCTCCGATCGTCTGCTGCTCTGCTCTCCTCTGCTGCTTTGGCGGCTGGGTCCGCTTTGCCATCCTCTGGGCTGGGTCCATTGGGATCCTTCCTCTCTTGAGGATGTCAGCCTTCATCTTGGTTCACACCTTGTCTTCTTGAATTTAATTTAATTTAGTGGTTTTTATTATTATTTTATAATAATGTTATTATAATAATATAATAATAATATAATATAATAATGTTATATTATAATTTCAATATATTATAATGTCTATATATATATACTATAATAATTATGATATTAATACTAATAATACATGAATATTTCTTGATATATTAATATGTTAATATTAATGATGTGTAATATATAGTAAATAAATAAATAAATAAATAATGTAGATTAGAATGTAGTTCAGCCTTTAGGTGCTGCCCTCCATAATATTTTTTGGCTCTCGTGTGGTCCCTTGGAAAAAATAATTGCCCACCCCTGCTTTAGAGGTTCTGACTTGTAATAGCATTTCATATCTGTGCGGTTTTCTGGCATTGTATATTTCTGCCGCTTCTGTGATTGTTCATTTGTATTTTGATTCTGTAGCCCACTTGTTGATGGATGTCCAGAATCAGCAGCAACCTTCTTTTGCCAGTTTTCTCTTCTGCTATTATTATTATTGTCATTATTATTTGAACAGATAGCTTCATGTTCCTCTGAGAATCAGCTAGACTTAGAGCTTCAGTCGTTGGAAGAAGTGACTGCTGTTCTGGCCAGATGCTTATTTATTTATTTATTAACTTTATTATACCCCGCACCTATCTCTCCAAGGGGACTCGGGACAACTTACATAAGGCAAACCTCAATAACACATAATAACAAAACAATAGCAATTATAAAACAATACAATCAATAAAACTCAAACGCAAGCAATAACACCCATTTCGGGTGGGTCAAATGTGAATGTTAAAATTTTAAAATAAACACTAGGTGCAGACAGAGGTAGTTTGCATAAAGTAGGAAGGCCCTGAGGACTTTGCAAGGAATGAACATGGCATTTACTCCATTCAGGGAAGGCACATTGGAACAGCCACGCCTTCAGGCTCCTCCTAAAGACTGCCAAAGTGGGGGCTTGTCTGATATCCTTGGGGAGCGCATTCCAGAGTCGGGGGGCCACTCCCTCGTACCCACCAACTGTGCCTGCGAGGCCAGTGGGAGAGAGAGTAAGGTCTCTCCAGATGATATGAGAGATTGCTTGGGTTTGTAAACAGAGATGTGGTCACAAACAGGTGATCCACAAACAGGTCTAAGCTGGACTAACTTAAAGTTTTGATGTCTTATCAATGTCGAATTATTTGCTTCCATTGAAAAGAAGAAGAGTAGTGTTATATCCAGCTGAAAAGGAGTTAAATGGCATCTCAGCCCAACTTAGAGCACCATCTGCTTTAAAGTGCATACAGTTTAACCAAGAAACACAGCAGTGAACATATTATATTTCAATCAGTAGATAAAATGAATTACTTTTCACAATGGGTAGACTGATTCATAAGATAATCCTTTCTGTGCGGTAAAGTCATAGAATAGGACCTGGACTTATAGTGTCATATTTGCTATTGTTCATTTTTATCTTTTCAGAATCCGATATTGTCAAGGGCTGCCACTGCCCCACTTCCACTTTCTTTGGTAGATGAAATATGTTCTGCAAATACCACAGGAGAGATTACATGTCATGTAATCCCTCTCTATTACATCTCAAGCCATATTAAGGTGAAACCCTTCCAGGATCCCAGCAGCTGCTCCTGCTGCCATCGCCTCCTCCCTCCTCCTTACAGGAGCTTGTACACATTTATGTACTTTTTATTGCATAGTAAAGGTATTTTCACAATATGGATTTTCCAATGACAATATAATTATAATAATAATACTTTTTGGTAACCCATCCTATTTTCCCAAGGAGACCCAGGGCAGCTTCCAGCATGATAACAGATAATTCAATGCATATATAAACAAAATTTAAAAAAATTAAACAAAAAACAGTGCAATACATTACACAGTGGATTAAAATAAGTGCATCAATTAACTGTCATTAAATAATCATCATTAAAACAATTAAAAACTAGCTGAGATATAATGTCAAATCTGTTCCCTTTCTGTTCCATTAATCAATGCTATTGAGTTTATTCCTCCTTCTCATTGTATCCTTGAGAACATAAGAATGTTTAGAGGCCCCTGTTGCACTTCAGACAAGGAGCACCCCACCTAGTCACACACAACAGACAGTCTGAATAAAAAGGCTTTTATTGAATCAAATATAGTGTCCAACAAAAGGGTTAAAAGAAGATCAATAGTAGAATATATCCAAGGTAAAATACACAGTTCAAATAGTCCCAAAATCCAAAGACAAAGATATGAGTCCAAAATCCAAAGGCAAAGGTAAAATGCTTGATGAAAATCACATGAATAATACAAGGCAGCTATAGGAGCAAAACATGCACAAAGGCCTAGGCAAAATCAGGAGCTTGGAGATGTAGCACACCATTTCTCGTTTGTGCCTGGAGGGCAGGGGGCAGCACCGGGGTTCCCACTAGCATTGGAGCCAGTTGATTCGGAAGAGAATTTGGAGGGGCTGGAGGAGGGGGATTTTGGGATGGCTGGGCCTTCTTCTCCCACGGGGGGTCTGGCCTGGGATGACGGCTGTCAAGGAGTCGAAAGAGACGGGTGTAAAGGGTATATTTCAATGGTTTTAATCTTCATATAATCTTCATATAATAAAGTAAATATTCATCCAAAAGTCAACTAAGAAGTGGAATGCAGGTAGTTGTAGGTCACTATCAGTACATTCTCTGGCCATACAAAGTCCTAAAAATCATAAGTCAATGGCACATCAATTATACTTCCTTCATGGGACGGTCAGAGAGAGAAATGGGTCAACGGTCTGAGAAAGGCCCGGCGTTTCGCCTGTATTTAGGCTTCTTCAGAACCCAAGTATGAGTAAACAAATAAAGTGACCATTCCACTGATCCGGGTATCCAATATTACAAATGTATATATATAGTCATCATCCTGGAATGGGTGGACGCAGCCACCAGTGCAACCGGTCCGGGCATCTGGTTGCACCGGTGGCTGCGTCCACCCATTCCAGTATGATGACTATATATATACATTTGTAATATTGATACCCGGATCAGTGGAATGGTCACTTTATTTGTTTACTCATACTTGGGTTCTGAAGAAGCCTAAATACAGGCGAAACGGCGGGCCTTTCTCAGACCGTTGACCCATTTCTCTCTGACCGTCCCCATGAAGGAAGTATAATTGATGTGCCATTGACTTATGATTTTGGGACTTTGTATGGCCAGAGAATGTACTGATAGTGACCTACAACTACCTGCATTCCACTTGTTAGTTGACTTTTGGATGAATATTTACTTTATTATATGAAGATTATATGAAGATTAAAACCATTGAAATATACCCTTTACACCCGTCTCTTTCGACTCCTTGACGTCTCCCAAGTACACCCAGTCTCCTTTCCTGGGATGACGGCTGGCCTGACCCTTACGAGCAGCGGGAAGGCCAGTCGGATTTCGAGAGCAGTGATGGTGGAGATTGCGGGCGGCCGGGGGGGGGGGGCGGGGCTCGCAAGAAAGAATGTGGGAAACAACCGAGGGAGAGGCCCGGGAAGCAGATGGGGAGTTTGACTCTCACAAAGATAGGGAACCAGGTGCTGGGAGGCAAGGTCGAACCTTTGATAGGAGACGGAGCATTGAGGCTAGCAGGAGGGGTTGGTTCCACAGCCTAGACAGACCGAGGGCTCGCAGCACAGATTGGAGGAGGAGAAGCCTAGAGCGTCGGGGGCCTCGTCAAGGGGATTAAGTATAGGATCCATGGGAACGGATCCTCAGTACTTCGGCCACGTCTCACTTATGCAGATGTGTAGCGAAGCCAAGACCACGTAACTAAGTTTGGGGCTAGTGGCCTGCCAAGAAGAGTTTTATCTTGTAACCTTGTTTGGTTCCTGATCCGCTAGCTAAGCGGAGCCTTGCCAAGTTTTTGGAAGTACTGCCAAGTTTGCCTTTTGGACTATACCTTTACTTTTGGATTACTTTGATACTTTTATGGACAATTACCTTTTCAACTGTTTTTATACTTCAATAAAGTAGTTAGCTGATTATCGTCTCTCTGTGTGTGATTAAGGGGCCAGCCTAGGTCTTGCATCGTGACAGGAGACAAGACAAGATCTGGCATGGTTTTCTAAACATAGCCTGGAATCTGAAGACAATTTCTCTAGTCAACTATTATAAAGACAATCGGTTTCGATTTGCAAACCTACTGCTACGTCGCAGGCTAGCAACCTTCCTAGATCACCGAATGCTATCTCGGCGGTCAAATGTAAGCTCATTAAGATTCCCAGGTGTTCCGTTATCAGCATCAAGACTTTCTGAATCTTGAACACAAGAATTCTCATCTACTGAGGCCCTGGGAAGGGAACTGTTCCCAGGAAAGGAAGCCTCATCTAAAAGGTCACTTTGCAGCTCAGAGTTCTCACTAAGCATCCCATCATCAGCATTTGCAGGAAATATTCCATCATCGGCATTTTCAGAAACATTCCCATCATCCCTAGCATGCACATGAGCACCAGGCTGAAACACCACAGCCCCTTCCATACAGCTGAACAAAATCCCACATTATCAGCTTTGAACTGGAATATATGGCAGTGTGGATTCAGATAACCCAGTTCAAAGCAGATATTGTGGGATTTTCTGCCAAGGAATTCTGGGTTATATGGCTGCCTGGAGTTGCTTCTTAAAGGAGATTAAGGAGGGGGGCATTTTGCTCTCCTTGGGGATGGCATTCCCAAAGGCGGGGGAGGACAGGACGGGACGGGGCCACCAAAAAGGCCCCCTCTCTCTTTTACTTTTTCTCACCAACCGTGCTTGGGACTGGGGTGGGTCCAAAATTAGGGTCTCCTCAGCTGGTTGAAGAGCCTGGGCAGGATTGTACAAGGAGATGTGGTTTTCTAGACAGACTGGGCCCGAGCTGTTAGAGCTTTGAAAGTAATACCCGCACTTTGTATTTAACCCAGAAATGGATTGACAGCCAATGGAGCTAACACAACATGGGAGTAGTTCTCTCCCTGTGCAGGGCCCCAGTCAATAATCTGGCTGCAGATCTCTGTACCAGTTGATGTTTCTGAACTATCTTCTGAACAGGACACTGGATTCTCTCTCTGATTTTATGGTTTGCACTCAGCATCAGTCATTGGGTGCAAATAGTGGTTTATTGTGCATTTCTCAGCTTGATTAAATAATCCATTGGTTCTAACCTTTTAAGGGATACAGCATGAACCAAATGAGACAAACATTTGTTTCAAGTTTTCTCTTTTAGTAGCTTGAAAAATATAGGAGTGCCTCTACAAGAAGAATTGTTTTATCAGCTGTCTTGTTCTGCTTCTCCATTACTTATGAATACCACTACTCCTGTTAATAATTTAATTTGCATTTTCAAGTCTTGGACATCATTGCAATTGTATGCCACATCACTGACTAATTTTGCTGTTCAGTGTGAATGCTGAGGTTAATTAGCATACCCCCATCCCCATGCATTGTTGAAAAATGTAGTCAGTGGATCCAGAAATGCCTTGATAGTCATGATTTCATTTTTCTTATGGTTTTCTCTTTAAAAAGACTATTTTGCTTGATGTAATAACTTTATGACTTTTCACATTGTTAACATTTGTAGAATAGAAGATGAGAATCTTTCATATTGTCATGCTATTCAATCAGATTCTAAACTGTGTCTGAAATAACAACAGAAAGCACACTGTATTATTAAATATAGTTATTATAAACAGCTAAGTTTTATGTGTAAAGTAATTTTGAAATGTTAGTTACTCCATATGGGACCTTATCTCTAGATCAGGGGTGCTCACACTTTTTCAGCATGCGAGCTACTTATAAAACAACCAAGTCAAAATGATCTACCTACCCATTACAAAAATGTGAAACATATAATACAATATCTGCTTTGAACTGGGTTTCCTGAGTCCACACTGCCATATAATCTGATTCAAAGCAGATAACATGGGATTTTATTCAACTGTGTGGAAAGGACAGATAATCCAGGGCCGGCAGCACTTGGGCGGCGTCGGGAGCCTGCGGGGCGGGACTGAACCTGTCTCCCGCCCTGCTTACGATCTACCAGGATGCCCTTTGTGATCTACCAGTAGATCACGATCTACCTAATGAGCACCCCTGCTCTAGACAGTTCATAAGTATTGTAGTCTTATGGCTGCCTTAACTGACTACTCAAAAGATGGTAAATTATGTACATGTATTTATGAGAAATAACTCCCTGATAACCCCCTTCCAACCAGGTTCCATTCTCCCCCAGACAGGAAAGTTTCCAAATGTTGTGGTCTGTCCCCCACCCAAGCTGTTACATCTGTACATGTCCTAGACATTTCTTCAATACCCAAAAGCGATCTGTATTGAAATTTAATTCTCAAAAATCTGGCCAAAGATACAAACATAGGTAGAATGCTATATCTTGCAAGTATTAATGCTCTACAAGTCTATTATGTATTCCATATTTTTCTCCCAAAGTGGTAAGGTACAGCATATTAGTGATGTAAATCATGAATTTCATTCTTCCAGGCAAGAACGTATGGTTTTACCATTTTTATCCTCATTTTGAGAAACTTATTAAAAACTGTACGGTTCTTGAACACTATTCTCAGTTTAGAACTTAATATAATAACAAAATAATACACTTTATTTATATTCCACCCTTCTCACCCCAAAGGGGACTCAGGGTGGATTACAGTACACAAACAAGCAGACAATCCCTGCCATTTTGTATTTGACATACAGGACATACAACATATATAGGAGGATCTTCCAGCCACAGGTTCTTTCCTGGTTCTTCTAATTGCATCACCAGATGCTGTTGCTCCATTGCACCACAGGGGGTGCTGTTGCTTCATCCTCCTATGACGAAGAGCTTGCCAAACCGTTGGGAGCTTCCACCCTCCGGCAATCGGTCTTCCTTATTTATTAGCGTTATAAAAGTCCTCCCCCGCAAGCGGTTCCCAATTTCTCTACTCACAGCTAGGCTTGTTTTCGACTGCTTAGGTAAACAGCAGGCAGGGCTCACAGCTGGCTGCCCAAGCCAGCCCGGGGTCTCGAACCTGTAACGTTCGGTTTATAAGATCTTCTAGCAGCTGTTGTTACCGCTGTGCTAAACCTCTGGGAAGATGGGGAGAAAACTACTTTTCTCATTTTATATTATGTATTTCTGTTTAGGAAAACAGCATTTTCTGCACATAATTTTTTTTCTAGAAAAATGTTCTGTTTTGTGCAGCACACTTGTTTTCTGTGCAGAACCACTCTTTTGTGCATATAAAATATCCTATTCTATGTAAGAAATTGGTTTTTGCATTTTCTGTGCAGGGGGGGAAATATCCCATATGCACTTTTCATGGAGAATAAATCTCAAACTGCGTTGACCATCACTTGTTTAGGATGTTCCTGATTGGGAAAACAAATCTTGAAATCCAGACAGGCTCATGTGAAGAGATGGGATCCTTCTGATACTTTGATCCTGAAAACTAAAAGGCTTTATAACTAATAACTAGCACTTTAATTGTGCCCAGAAATAGATCAGTAGCTTGTAGAATTTCTATTATCTTTTGACTAGCTGTGATCAGTATTCTGAACCAGCTGCAATTGCCAAACATTCTTCAAAGGCAGCTCAATGTAGACTGCTTTAGAATAATCTTCTGAACTTGTCCCTTCTGAAAGGTCTGAACTCACTGTAAAATAATGGCCTTCAAGTCTTATTACAGAGAAGTGATCTAGAAGTACACCATGATTGATGGTACCGAAAGCTGATGGTACTAAAAGTTGAAGGTGCTGAAAGTTGCTGACAGATCCAGTGTTGGTCATGCATCAAGGTCACCAAAGCAGTATGTCAGCAACCGATGCCCGCGACCCTGGCTTCGGCCGCCGGGATCCGGATCCCGACATAGACAAAACAATCCTGCCGGCGTGAGAATGTACTGGTCGGCGATCCTTTGGGAGATGGCGCGAATTGGGAGTTTGAATCCCGGAGGGGGAGCCTATATAATCTGGTGTTGGTGGAGGGGAAATCACTTTCGGCTTTGCATTTGTTCGCATACCACAGTAAAGGTGTAGTAACTGACCAGCTTGTCTGCGTGGTTAATTGCGCCGAGCTCTGGTGAGCTGACACAGTATCTGTTCAATACCCATACTTGAAAACAGATTGAAATAGATCACCTTCTGGAATCTCTGAAGCTGAGAGGCATTAAACTGGAGAATTTAAACTCTGAGATTAAGATATTCTGGGTAGGCCCTGCTCTTGATTGTACCTACATCACAAGCGCCACTGGTGGGTTTTAATATAGATGTTATTATATTTTTGGTGTTTAATTTTTTATGCTTTATGTCTAAATGTTCTTTTTTGTTTTGTTTTAATTTGGGAAGTTAATTTATAGTATTGTCTTGCTATTATCTTTTGGTTTTCACATGTATGTACAGCATTGAATTTTTGCATTATAATGGTGGAAACCACTTTTGAGTTCCCTTAGGAGGAGAAACGCGGTATACAAATGTAGTAAACAAACAAACAAACAAACTTGTGGCCTGCTAGATGTTTCACACGCCACCTCCTAGTCAGCTTGTCCAATAGCCAGTGCCAGCAATTCTGGGGGCTGAAGTCCAAAATACTTAGAGGGCCACAAGTTTGACACCATAGGGCTAGGACCTTGCCCAGAAATGAGATATTGGACACCAGGTGGTCATTATTTATATATGATTCTGGAGGGATGTTTAAAACAGTGGTCTAACACCTGTCACTTTTTGGAAGAATAATAATATAATAATAAACTTTATTTATAAGTCGCTTCCCTCTCCCCAAAGGGGACTCGGAGCGGCTTACATGGGACCGAACCACAAATCACAGAATACAAAATACAAAATATCAGACATAAAAACAATAAACACAATAAAAACAATAAACGCAGTAAAATGGATACATCTAACTCCAACTCAATGACAAATGAATCTAAAACAAAAGAAGAAAGAAGACGAGAGGGCAGGCCACATGTGCATATAAAGTGTTTAAAAACTGGGGGGAGATAAATGGAGCAGAGGCAAAGCGTGAAGAGTCACACAGGGGAAGGAAATCCACAAAGACGGGCGTTGAGGGATCTAGTCTCCAAAGGCTAGGCGGAAAAACCACGTTTTCAATTGTCTCTTAAAGGCTTCCAGTGACGGGGCATTCCTGATCTCTCCCGGAAGGGAGTTCCATAGTCGGGGGGCCACAGAGGAGAAAGCCCTCTCCCTGGTATTCACCAGCCGGGTCTGTGAAATTGGTGGAGGCGAAAGGAGGGAATATAACATTTAATTGATGTACAGTGGCATTTACTACTCCTTTTACCCTAATAGCCAGTCCACCTGTATTGAGTTTTATAATTCAGCAAAACAACAATCCAACATTTATTATTTTCTTATTGCAGGTGATGTGCCTTCAGGACTTTTTTGGTGAAGATGACATATTTATTGCATGTGGCCCGGAAAAGTTTCGTTACCAGGATGACTTTTTGCTAGATGAAAGTGGTAAGAAAATCGTGTTTTTCCTCAAATACATTGTGTTTTTATAAAAATAGTGGTTTTAATATAAGCTTCGTGTGTCTTAATTATACCTATATGAACTATATGAACTATGATTGTCTGGACTAAAATAGTTAAATCACCTTTCATTATTCTAGTTAATTTGTCCATTTCCACGGCTTCTCTTAATTTCAGTTGCCAATCATAGATGGACGTTACTTCAGTTATTTTCCACTTTTAGTGGATTAAAAAAAATCGTTACTGATTTAAAGTTGAATTTTATTTTTCTCATTTGTACTCCAGATGTATTTGTGTTCTAGAATGTAAAAAAGAAAGGTTGGATACAAAAGACTTGTGGAAAGGCTGTGAAAACAATTCAAACAAACAACAAAATCCCCATGGTAGTAAAACCAGAATGAGGAATACAATGCGTTAGTTTATCCTCCATCTTTGTTTGTCTTCCAAAATGGCAATCAAAGGTGATGTTGCATCATTTTATGTTTCCAGTTTTAAGTTATGAAACTTATGGGGAAAAAGAGGAAGAATAAAGGGAAAATTGCTCATAATTCTCTGATTTATTGAACCACAGACTAGTAAGTTTAACAGCTTTTGGGCTGTGCTGTCCGGTACCTGACGTTCTTCTCCTCACATTAGGAGAATAAACTTATATATTGATAAATGTTCTATATATTTTTTTATTTATTTACTTTATTTATATTCTGCTCTTCCCACCCCGAAGGGGACTCAGAGCAGATTACAGGTACACATACTTAGCAGACAATCCCTGCCCTTTCCACATACACAGTACACACATATAGACAAACAGAGGCAAACTCTGGCCACCAGGGGGAGCTGACGCACTCCTCATCTCTTAGTGTTCCCAAGCGTTCCTTGTTGTTCCTTCCGCATTCCTCAGCATTCCTGGAGTTCTTTAATGGCCTCATAATTCAGTCAAAATTTGTAGAAAACACAGAAACCTTTCTGATTTCAAATAAGTGTATAAGGTCTTAAGTATCTCATCAAAATCTCAGGTGCCAAAAGCTTGTGTACTGTATGGAATGCATATCAGGATACCATGAAGAAATGGTCTTATCATGTAACAAAGAAATTGTCCAACCGTTATTTGCATGAATCACTGCTGTAGAGATCCAAAATGAGAGAACAACTCACATTCAAAAATGTAGGAATAGTTGGATCCACCAAGGGTTGGAACTCATGCTCATAAAAGATATTGTATGAAAGTCGCCATGTTGAAAAATGCATTCTCACTGTTCAGATTCAAAAACCCTTCTAGCTTCATTGCTAACAGAATTTATAAAAAGAAAATGCTATCCCAGACATCATAAAAGCTTGCACAAAACTACGAGATCCACTTTTTATAATGGTTGAATGTGACATATCCAAGAAAGTGTAATTTAAAGATTCTCCCCTAAAGTGCAGTTTCCAGTTTTTCAATATTCCCTGTAAGTAATTTTTCCTTAACAGTTCAGATTCCATCAAAATTGCAGGAAAACAAACAAATGATTATATGACTCATTGGAAAAGATGATAATGCTTTGTAATGTTGAGCGCAGTGGGAGAAGAGGAAGAGCGCATCACAGGTGGATTGATTCAGTAACAAAGCCATGACCCAGTGTGTTGCAAGATCTCAGCAGGGCTGATGATAACAGTTTCAAAACTAATTTGATGGTACCTAACAGCAACAAAAACAACTCTTTGACTTCCACAAAAGGTCAGGGATAGTGTTATTTAGCTTGCACTCAATCTTTAGTAAGGATTATATACTCATGTGTAAGTCGACATGATGCATATATCAAGGGAAGTTTTTGGCACCCAAAGTTTGGGTTTTGATGTGACCCATGGATATGTCAAGGGTTATTCCACAGTGAAGTGCTAAGGCTTTCTCAGGAGGCCAGCTGTCCATAGCCACCCCTACAATTTCCCACTGAAATGGCATTGTGGTGGAGAGAATAGAAGGAGGCTGATGCTTCTGTTAGTTTCTCCTAGGAAGGATGAAGCTCTTGCCTTTCATCACTCTACTCATGGTTCCACTTTCAATAAAAATTGAGCTACAGTATTTACAGTATTTACATTGACTTGTGGATAAGTCACCTCCATTTTCTTGGGTTGGTTGTTTCATTAAAATGTCTAGACTTATACATGAGTATATACAAGTAATTACAAAACTGGAAGTCTTGGATAGTTCTAATGTGACTCCTGTCTTTTGGCCTTATGCTTACAAAATAACTAATATCTTGCAGTTTTAATAGACATGGAGTGCTTTGGCAGACATTTTAGAATTTTTGAATTTCTAGATCTTCCTCCTCATGCTGTCATATAGTTATTTATTCATTAAATTATAAAAATATAATGCTCTATGACTAATAGTTTCATGCTATATCTTGTGCTCATTCTATGTTGCTATAATACAGGGGTGCTCACACTTTTTCAGCATGCGAGCTACTCTTAAAGCAACCAAGTCCAAAAGATCTACCTGCCCCCGCCGCTGTGCGCTCCCGCACGCTCCCGCCGCCACGCGCTCTTGCCTCCGTGCATGCTCCTGCTGCTGTTTTCCGCCCGCGCAGCGCTTTTTCTGCCTGCGGGGCATTGCAGGAAGGAGAAAGCACGAGGCGGGGCATCCAGAGGGAGCGCTCCACCCTGCCTGTCTCGCCGGCAATGGAGGCTGTACAGCTGCTTCTGGACGAGAGAGGCAGGGCGCTCCCTCCAGAGGCCCCGCCTCATGCTTCCTTCTTCCTGCAATGCCCTGCAGGCGAAAAAAGCACCGCGAGAGCGGAAGCCAGCAGCAGGAGCGCGCGTGCACACAGGGTGTGTGCGCGCATGGCAGGAGCGCCCCATACAGCTGGTGAGGCCCGAAGATCACCTGGAAGAGGGCCGAAGATCTACTAGTAGCTCCCGAGCTACCTAATGAGCACCCCTGCTATAATGTAATGTCATAATATCTCAGTACTAACAAAAGTCTTTAGCTAGGTCAATGTTTTTCAACCTTTTTTGAGCTGCAGCACATTTTTTACATTTACAAAATCCTGGGGCATACTACCGACCAAAATGACACAAAATGACACTCTAGGAACCACACCAATATGGCCTTCGGCAACACAGTGATCCTGGGCCTGAGAGGCCTTCAGAAAAGGAGTTGGAAATGCAGTCCTCAAATCCTGTTTGGATTGGGCAGAGTCACTCCTTCCCAGGCTGCTGTGAGAACAAAAGGAGGCATTTCACTGTGCAACAGGTGGAGAAGAAAAGGAAGTAGCAATCACCCAGGTGGCACACCCCTCGAACCGGGCAGCTAACACCCCTGCAGGCACACAGTCCGGGGAGGAAGGCATTCTTGGGTGCACGTGCACTGGAGGACTAAGGCAGTATGGACTGCCAAGGCCCAATGCTATGGAATAATGGGATCATCCATTTGGCAAGGCCTCAACACTCTTCAGGAGAGGGCCTTGTGAAACTACGGCCCCAGCCTCGGCCCTGGCTTCCCGCTCCGACTCACATAACTCCACCAGGATGTTGGAGTGCTGCTCCAGCACCTGCTTGAAGTTGGCCGTCTTCAGCACCAGGACGCCCTTGTCCTCCTCGAGCTCAGCGGTGGAGCAGGCAAGGCCCAGCAAGAGGAGGCCCAGCAGGAGCGGAGCAGTCTTCATGGTGGTGAGGGAAAGCACGGAAAGCAGACCAGGCGAAGGCACCGTGAAAGAGAGCCCTCTCCCTCGCCTCCCCACTTATAAGCCCGCCTTTCCCCTCACCACCTATTGGCTGCTCCCACCCTCCCACTCCCTGGTGCCCATTGAGCCCCAGCAGCGCCTCGGGCCCTCTGCGTGCTCTGATTGGCCCGCGCGAAAGTTCTCGTCACCTTTCCTTCCACTTCTGAACTAGCCGGAAAGTTTCCTCTGTTCCTTCGGCTTTGATTGGCCACCCTGGTCTCTTTGGTGCTTTGCGGATGGTTAGAAAGGCTGCCCACGGCACACCTGATGATCGCTCATGGCACACTAGTGTGCCGCAGCACAGCGGTTGGAAAACACTGGGCTAAGTGTTAGGCTTAATATGCTCTCATAATTTCCTTTAAATTGGTTAAACATTGTAACTGTACCTTTATGCTAGTAAGTACCTTTATGCTAGTAAGAGGTTGGGGGCAGCCTCATTAGGGCCACTGTTATTTTTAGGATCAAAGTTAAATTGCATTGCTAAGATGCAGATACATTGTGATTTGGAAGATCCTAAACACAATATTGTTCTATCTAAACAATGCTGCAAGCTATTTCCCACCAAGAGTTTAAAAATGCAGGAAATCTCCCTGAATACAAATGAAATTTAGCAACAGAATACAGAAGCCAGCCAGCCTTTCTCATGTTTTGTTATTTTTTTTCTAATGTTTTGTGTGATTGTGGGACAGAACAGACAACTCCGCTTCTGTATGCTTGTCCATCATGCCCTGCTTCATGTACAGAGGAAGAATTGTTGGAGGCTATGGACAATGCCGATGCTGTTGCCTGTTTTGTTCAAAAGATATTTAGTCGCTTGTGCTCCTTCTATTTTTATCTGTTTTATACTAATTTATACAATGCTTTTGATACAAAATAAATCATTGTTTTGTTATTTTTATACATTTCAGCTCACTCCTTTGTTTTAGTTGAGCATTAAGATCTCCAAAAAGTGAAATATCCAAGTTTTAGGAAGTCTTTTTCAAGATTTTGGATTTAGTATTGTGTTTTGAAAGTTTACTTTCCCCACTGTTTATGTTTGTAGAGTTTGTCTTTCCATATTTCGTGATTAATTTTGTAATAAAACAGGACAATAAATTATGTATCTCAGTAGTGTTGATACCAACAAACCACCGTCCTGCATTGTTGCACCTGATCATGCTACTCTTATGCATCCTTGGGTGCTCTTCTAAGTTACTATGCTTCCCAAATTCTCACTTAATCATTCTTGTGGCGTGCCTTCAAGTAATTCCTGATATATATGGATCCTAAGGCATTTTCTTGGCAAGATTTTTTCAGAGAGGATTTGTCTTGCCTTCCTCTAAGTTTGAGAGTGTGTGATTTGTCCAAGGTCTTCCAATGAGGTTCCATGATGACCAGGAATTCAAACTCTGATCTCCAGGGTCATGAGCTAAAGCTCAAACCACTATACCAAGCTGGTTGTCTCTGATTAATTGTTTATATTTATTTATCAAATCAACCTACCAGCTTTGGCTTAAGCACTATAAAGCCTATAAATCGAAAACTATATATGTTCCTTCAGGATCAGCAATGATGTTGTCCAACATGACAATTTATTTATTTACATAATTTCTACCTTGCTCTTCACAACCCACGAGGGAGGACTCAGAGCGGCCTAACAAAAGGCAATAATTCGATGCCGATACATGATATAAATACAATATAAAACCATAGACATTCAGGATTAAAATACAATTAGCATTAACACATAATACACATACACTTAAGTTAAAAACAGAGTTCTGTCCACAACATGAGCATTGAGCCATACCATCAACTTATCAATTACAATTACAATCCAAAGTGCTGCATTGTGCTAATGTGCAAAAGCCTGGTCCTGAATGCCAGGAGGGATGCGGTTGATCATATGTCGCTTGGAAGCGCGTTCCACAGATGGGGAGCCACCACCCAGAAGGCCCTCTCTCTCATCCCCACCAACCGCATTTGAGAAGTTGGCGGGAGCGAGAGCAGGGCCTCCCCGTCTGATCTTAAATTATGAGGTGGGACACTAGAGGCAGATGCGTTCGGACAAGTAAGCTGGGCCAGAACCGTATAGAGCTTTAAAGGTCAAAACCAGCACTTTGAATTGAGCCTGGAAGTGGACAGGCAGCCAGTGGAGCTGACACAACAGGGGGTGGTATGCTCCCTGTATGTAGCTCCGGTTAATAATCTGGCTGCCGCGCGTTATACTAGCTGCAATTTCCGAACTGTCTTCAAAGGCTGCCCCACGTAGAGTGCGTTGCAGTAATGTATTCGGGATGTGACCAGAGCGTGGACGACCGTAGCCAGATCAGGCTTCCCAACCTATGGGCGCAGCTGGCGCATGAGTCTTAACTGTACAAAAGCTCCCCTGGCCACCTCTGAGACTTGGGGTTCAAGGCTCAGCGATTAGTCCAGGATCACTCCCAAGCTGCGAACCTGCGTCTTCAGGGGGAGTGTAACCCCATCCAATACAGGCTGTAACCCTATGCCCCGTTCGGCCTTTCGACTGACCAGGAGGACCTCTGTCTTGTCTGGATTTAGTTTCAATTTGCTAGTCCTCATCCAGTCCGACACAGCGGCCAGGCACCGGTTCAAGGTCTGGACAGCCTCCTTGGTGACAGGTGGGAAGGAGTGACAGATCTGCACGTCATCTGTGTACAGATAACACCTTACTCCGAAACTCCGAATGATCTCTCCCAGTGGTTTCATGTAGATGTTAAATAACATCGGGGACAGAACTGAACCCTGAGGGACTCCACAAGACAAAGGTTGCGGAGCCAAACAGGTGTCACCCAGTAACACCTTCTGGGTACGACCTTCCAGGAAGGATTGGAGCCACTGCAAAGCAGTACCCCCAAGCCCCATTTCTGCAAGGCGATCCAGAAGGATACCATGGTCAACAGTATCGAAAGCCGCTGAGAGGTCCAGCAGAACCAACAGGGACACACTCCCCCTGTCGAGCTCCCAGCGTAGATCATCTACCAAGGCGACCAAGGCTGTTTCAGTACCATGTCCTGGTCTAAAGCCAGACTGTGCCGGATCAAGATAATCAGTGTCTACCAAGAACCCCTGGAGTTGCGAAGCCACCACAAAATGTGATTGCATACAACCTGACATCCGTGTATCTTTCAGGTCTAAATCCAGATCAGAAAAGATACCCCATACTGCTTTGGTCACATATTGCCTGATTCTTGATTGTTACTGGAGGAGTCAATTTTTCAATTGACCTAAGCTGAGTTGTTGCCTGCATCAGTCCAAAGGGGCCAACTTCATCATTCATATGGTTTCCTAGCACAGTAGTTTTTTTTGTGACACAGCAGCAGACTTAATGACATGATGCTTCATATTTCTATTCTGAAGTTAGAACTACAATATAACGAACAGGAAAAAAAACTATTTATTTACCACACACTGAGATTTCTATCAGCCCAGATGCTACAAAGCATTGCAATTGCTTTGGAAATTGAAGCGTAAAAGGACTGGCTAATATGGTGTTGTGAGAGCTAGTACAGCATAGTGGTTTGAATGTCTGATTCTGGAGGCCAGGGTTTGAATCTTGGCTCAGCCATGGAAACCAACTAAATGGCTTTGGGCCAATCACATTCTTTCAGCTTTAAGGGAAGTCCAATGTAAACTTCCTCTGACAAACCTTGCCAATAAAACTCCATGGTAGATTCGCCTTAGGGTTGCAATACGTTGGAAATGACTTGAAAGCACATGAGTATAGTGTTGCAGCTAAAAGGGGATGACAAATGGGAGGATTAAGCACGGTTTCACTTATTTACTTCAAATTGCATCTTTTCAACATCAAACCATAAGGAAAAATGTGAATTCAGTTACCTAATTTGAGGTTCTGTGTATATTCTTTAGATTTTCTTTCAACAAGGAATTGTAATGAAATGTAATGAATTGTAATGAAAGGAGGACTGTCCTACAAAATTCAAATATAAATCACTGAGCAATGCATTCATGTTCAGAATAATTCATAATCAGAAGCAGTTCAGAATCAGAATCCAAAACAGTGCATTCATTTGATGCCGAGAGACACTATTTTTGATGCTTCTAATGAACTTTGAGATTAGCAGGCTTTTAAAAAGATGGTCCAGTATTTTTTTCAATATTGATATCACAGTTTATTTATTTATTTATTTATTATTTGGACTTGTACACCGCCACTCCCCGAGGGCTCAGAGTGGCTTACAGTCAGGTAAAACACACAGAGGTAAAAGCATACATATTAAACTATCTTAAAAAAGATTTCTGGCCTAGCAATCAAAGGTTAGCCGGAAAAGATAAGTCTTGCAGGCCTTGCGGAAGGAGAGAAGGTCCTGCATGGCCCGTACATCGCTAGGAAGAGTGTTCCATATTGATGGCACCACTACAGAAAAGGCTCTGCGCTGGGTGGATGTGTGACGGATTGCTTTGAAGGTCGTTACTTCAAGGAGTTTCATTTGTTTGGAACGAAGTGACCTCTGGGGTTTATAGGGGAAAAGACGGTCCCTCAGATACAGCGGCCCCAGACCATGCAAGGCCTTGAAAGTTAACACCATCACCTTGAAGATGATCCGGTGCTCGACCGAAAGCCACTGAAGCTGCTGGAGGATAGGTGTTATGTGACATCTCACTGGAGCCCCAGTGAGAAGTCGTGCAGCGGCATTCTGGACGAGCTTAAGTTTCCGGATCACTGACAAGGGCAGGCCGATGTAAAGGGCGTTGCAGAAGTCCAGTCTCGAGATGACTGTGGCTTGGAGCACCGTGGCCAGGTCATCTCTGGATAGGTAGAGGGCCAGACGCCTAGCTTGGTGCAGATGAAAAAAGGCGGTTTTGCTGACGCTGGAGACCTGGCCTCCATCAATAGCAACGGGTCAAAAATGACCCCAAGGCTCTTAATTGAGGATGTCAGGCATAATGCCTCACCATCCAAGCTAGGCAGTCGGGCCTCCCCACCAACCGGGCGGCCCAGCCACAGTAACTCCGTCTTTGCTGGATTCACCCTCAATCTACTGGCAGTTCATTCCCTGGTGTTAGGAAACATAGCTCTAAGTGCCATATCCCAAGTTATGAGTAACATGGAATGTGCATCAAAAATCATGCCCTTCTATTTTAACCCACCCTATGAGCTACAGAAGTACGCAACAAATAAGCTCCTTTGGAGATAGAAGAGAAAAGAAACTCATTCCCACTCTCCCCATTGCATGTAATTAATTATAATTAACAGTGTTCCTGTGCCTGTATTCACTAGCTGCTAGTTAGCCTGTTATTCTGCAAGTTCAAGCATGGTATATATTTATGGTGACATTCTGTTTCTTGGTTTTTAAAGCACATTCCCTCTCTTCCTGCATCATTTTTACTTGCAATCATTTTTCATCTTCCCTGCCCTCCACAATACCAAGTAAAAAGCTTGGGGGTCCAGTTGGACCCATCGCTGTCCATGGAGACCCAGGTCTCCATGGTCAGCAAAACATCATTCTTCCATCTACGACAGGCTAGGCGACTGGCACCCTACCTGTCCAGGGACGACCTGGCCACGGCGATCCAAGCGACGTTCATCTCGAGGCTAGACTACTGTAATGCCCTCTACGTTGGCCTTCCCTTGTCGACAATCTGGAAACTCAAGCTAGTGCAAAATGCCGCCGCTCGCTTGCTGGTGGGAGCACCAGTAAGGGAGCACATTACTCCCATTCTACGGCAATTGCACTGGCTACCAATTGAGTACCAGATTGTCTTCAAGGTGCTGGTTTTGACCTTTAAGGTCTAGGGCCTGTGTACCTGAGGGATTGCCTTACCCCATATGTTCCCCCGAGATCACTATGCTCAGAGGAGCAAAACCTGCTAACCATACCATCAGTCCGCTCTTGCCACTTGTCCATAACAAGGCAACAAGCTTTTTCAGCAGCGCTCCCTGTACTGTGGAACGCACTTCCAGGTGATGTCCGTGCGATCTCAGATCTTATTCCCTTCCGGAGGGCATGCAAGACCACTCTCTTTAGACTCGCCTTCAATTGAAACCCGGAATACAAAATCGAATAAATAAAATAAATAATAAAAATAAATAAAGCATTTGAATATGCACAAATATTTGTGTTTATGTGCTTGGCCATGGAACTGATGGTTTTTCAACTTCTGCTTTGCCAGTTTGAGAAATCCAGTATTGTCTCTCAGATAACTCAATTAAAGACAAAGTGAATGTCTAACTAGATACAAAGAGAATGGCTAACTAGCCACCTTGTCACAAGGGTAGGATTTCAATGGCATATGTTGGCTCTGCCCTACATCACCCATGGAGCCCACTGGCCCCCATCAAACAATGCGGGTGGTGATGCATGGGTGAAGTAGGGCAGAGTCTGGCGCATGCCACCACCACGGCAACATGATAGGCTTCCCGTGGTGCCATAGGAAGTCATGGGGAAAGCTGTGTAGTCGACATTTCCCCCATGGGATCAATAAAATCTGCACCACACCCCCCCCCCCATTGACGTGAGATGACATGGGGCGATTCTAGTGGCCGTGTGACAAGGACATCGGGCACAACTAGCTTAGGGACTGCCCATAGAATGTGAATGTGCATTCAGTATAATGTGTATATTGTTTGAATGAGTCAGAATTTCTGCACATCATTTTTCTGATACCAAGGATTGGATATCCTGTTTCTACCTTCAGAAAAATAGCCCATGGGACCTAATCCTTTATCTATTGAGTGGAAATGAAGATTTGTGATTGGAGACTCTTGTAATCTTCTTCTTCTTGGCTTTTCGTTGAGAACGAAGATTCAGGAAGGACACATCCCATGCTTTCTACAAGCGCGTTGATTTGGAGGTTGGATGTGTCCTTAGAGCCTGTGCAATGGACCTTTCTGGTGGAGCGCAGTGTGCACAGAACTGGCCTCACCCTTTAAACCAAAGGTTCGTCTGCCGGGGCCTGGCTAACTGGGACGGTGACAGCGAGGTCCTCAAGTCGTCTTGTAATACTGAAAAGTGGATCTACGTGTCCCTCCATTAAATGAATCCAAATTTCTCCTGAATGAGAGGCTCCCCTTTTGTTCTGGTGTGTCATATTAAAAAGGAAAAGTTAACCTTTATTGCTTACTTGGATGCACATTATGTGCACTGGAGCCCTGGATAAGCGCATATTATTCCTCCAAAGTATCCACACACTTTTCTATAATGGCAATATCTTTTTATGAAGAAAACCCTAATTATTCAAAATCCATAATTCATTAGCTTTCAAAAAGTGCCAAACTTTTCCTGGAGGCATCTGAGGATAATATATTCATTCTTAACATTCATTAAGTACTTTTAAAAAAGAGAAAGAGAAGAAGTAGAAGAAAAATCTTATAAAAACAAACCACAGTTCATCAGCTGAGGAGAGTGAAAAAACCTCACTGGAAAAATGTTTCCAAACTGATTAGTTCTGAAATGGTATAATAACCTGAAATAAAATTGATGGACATTTCATGAGGGCAGGAGCTAATGGGTCTGGGTGGGACTGAGTCGAGGAATGCTCATAAGGGAGCCATCAGGATTTGGGTTTTTTAAACAAAGAGATTAAATTGTATTCCAAATCAGCATTCTGTGAATCATGCTGCTTATGCAATTGGTGAGGATCGGTTTAGTGAAATAGGCTGCCTCGGAGTATCGTAGCGTCTCCTTCTCTGGAGGATTTTAAACAGAGGTTGGATGACCATCTGTCAAGGGGGAGACCCCAGGTCTCAGCGGTGGCCGGGGGAGCTTTTGCACAGTTAATTTATTTATTTATTTATTTATTTGTTCCATCTTGTATTCCGCCCCTCCCTGCAGGCTCGGGGCGGATAACATCATAAAATTCGGCAGGCATGTACATCCATGTCGCCATACAATAAAATGCAACATAAAACATACAATAAAACAAAATACAATAGGTCCCGAGATTAAAATTATGTACATGCCATGGCATTCCCTGAACCAGGGTGCTGATTAGGAAGATGAGTACATTCGGCTTACTCGCCTAGCCGAAGGCCAGTCTGAACAGGGCAGTCTTACAAGCCCTGCGGAACGGGATGAGCTCCGTGGCAGCTCGGACGTCGTCCGGGAGAGAGTTCCAGAGTACCGGAGCCGCCACAGAGAAAGCCCTTTGCCTGGTAGCAGACAGGTGACAGGCGCGGACCGATGGAATCAGGAGCAAATTCGACTCCTCAGAACGTAGTGATCTCGGGGAATGTATGGGGCAAGGCGGTCCTCAGGGACGCAGGCCCTAGGCCGTGTAGAGCCTTAAAGGTTAACACCAACACCTTGAAGGCAATTCGGTACTCAATAGGCAGCCAGTGCAGCTGCCGGAGGATGGGCGTGATGTGCTCCCTTACCGACGTTCCCGTCAGCAAGCGAGCAGCGGCATTCTGCACTAGCTTGAGTTTCCGAACTGTCGCCAAGGGAAGGCCAACGTAGAGGGCGTTTCAGTAGTCTAATCTCGAGATGACCGTCGCTTGATCACCGTGGCCAGGTCGTCCCTGGAAAGGTAGGGTGCCAGTCGCCTAGCCTGTCGTAGGTGGAAAAATGACGCCCTGCTGGCCGCGGAGACCTGGGTCTCCATGGTCAGCAGGGGGTCCAGGTGGACACCTAGGCTCTTAACAACAGGCGACGGGCTGCCGTTTCGCCGTCCAGGGTAGGCAACCGGCACTCATCCCGCCCAGGTCGACCAGGCCACAAGATCTCCGTCTTCGACGGGTTCACCTTCAGCCGGCTGGCCCGCAGCCAACCAGACACGGCCTCTAGGCACTGATGGAAACACCGGGTACGGTGTCCGGCCTGCCGTCCATTCTCAGCAGAAGCTGGGTGTCATCAGCGTACTGATAACACTCCAGACCAAAGTCGCGGGCCAGCTGGGCCAGGGGGCGCATGTACACGTTAAATAATAAGGGGGAGAGGATGGCCCCCTGGGGACCCTACAGTCAAGTGGGAATCTCCCAGAGACCTCCCCGCCCCCCTCCACACGTTGTCCCCGGTCCCGGAGGAAGGAGGCCACTCATTTAAGGGCGGTCCCCCCGACCCCGGAGCCGGCTAAACGGTGGGTTAACAGTGTCGAAAGCTGCCGTCAGATCTAACAAGACGAGCAGTGCCGATCCACCCTGGTCCAGCTGGCGGCGAAGTTGGTCTGTAATGGCGACAAGCACGGTCTCCGTCCCGTGCCCAATACGGAAGCCGGACTGGAAGGGATCAAGTCCAGCTGTGTCTTCCAAGAACTGCTGCAGCTGATCCGCTGCTGCCCTCTCAATCACCTTGCCTAAGAAAGGCAGGTTGGAAACTGGCCGGTAATTGGAGGGAGCCGAAGGATCTAAATTCGGCTTCTTCAGCAGCGGTCTCACCATTGCCTCTTTCAGTCCCCCCGGGAAGACTCCTTGCTCAAGTTAAGACTTGTGCGCCAGCTGCGCCCGTACCTTGGGAAGTCTGATCTGGCTACGGTCGTCCACGCTCTGGTCACATCCCGAATAGATTACTGCAACGCACTCTACGTGGGGCTGCCTTTGAAGACAGTTCAGAAATTGCAATTAGTCCAGCGGGCGGCAGCCAGATTGCTAACGGAGCTACATACAGGAGCATACCACCCCCTGTTGTGTCAGCTCCACTGGCTGCCTGTCCACCCGGGCTCAATTCAAAGTGCTGGTTTTGACCTTTAAAGCTCTATATGGTTCTGGCCCAGCTTACTTGTCCGAACGCATCAGCCGCTATGTCCCACCTCGTAATCTAAGATCATCCGGGAGGCCCTGCTCTCGCTCCCGCCTACATCTCAGATGAGGCTGGTGGGGACGAGGGGATAGGGCCTTCTCGGTGGTGGCTCCCGCCTGTGGAATGCGCTTCCTATTGGTGTACGATCCACCACATCCCTCCTGGCCTTCAGGAAAAAAGTAAAATCCTGGCTGTGGGACCAGGCATTCGTACACCAGCACAAGGCAGCATTTTAGATTGGTTTTTAATGAAAGTGGGTGATTATGGCCAATGTTTTTATGGACTGAACATTGTTTTAATCCAGAGTGAATGTGTATGGTGCTAATGTAGTTGTATTTTAATGTATTTTTAATGTATTTTAATTGTTGAAGTGTTTTGGGGTTTATATTGTTATTATGTGGGCATCGAATTGTGCCATACTGTAAGCCGCTCTGAGTCCCCCCTTGGGGGTTGAGAAGAGCGGGGTAAAATCCTGAAATAAATAATTTGATTGAGCATTCTTGCATGGCAAAATGGGGTTGAATAGGATGACCCTTGTGTTCCCTTCCAACTCTATGGTTTTATTATTCTACTTAGCCTACACGAGGCATGGGAATTGTATTACTCTTCCTGCAATACCTATCATTCTTCATGTTGGCCAGCACTGCTGGGGAATGTAATCCAAAAACATCTGGACAGCTGCCCATTCACATACATTTAGATGAATTAGGAAGCTGTCTTCCTGCCCCTTAGTTGTTTTGCGTTTGCTTCTGAGAGTTTCTAGACCAGTGGTTCTCAACCTTCCTAATACTGCGAGCCCTTAATCCAGTTCCCCGTTCTGTGGTGACCTCCAACTATAAAATTATTTTCATCGCTACTTCATAACTGTCATTTTGCTACTGTTATGAATCAAGCTGTAAATATACGATATGCAAGATGTATTTTCATTCACTGGACCAAATTTGGCACAAATATTTATTTATTTACTTTGCTTGTAGACTGCCTCTCTCAGCCCGAAGGCGACTCAAGGCGGTGTACAAATGGCAAGAACTGCCCAAGACAAACATATCAACAATTATCAACACAATTCCAACATATACAAATTAGCACTTAATGTTAAAAACACAATATCAGCGTCTCATTATTATTATTACAAATACCCAATATGCCCAAATTTGAATACTGGTGGAGTTGGGACAGGGATTGATTTTGTCATTTGGGAGTTATAGCTGTTGGGATTTATAGTTCACCTATAATCAAAGAGCATTCTGAATTCCACCAACAATGGAATTGAACCAAACTTGGCACACAGAACTCCCATGACTGACAGATAATACTAGAAGGATTCGGTGGGCATTGACCTTGAGTTTTGAGTTGTAGTTCACCTACATCCAGAGAGCACTGTGCACTCAATCAATGATAGATCAGAACCAAACTTTGCACAAGTACTCAATATGCCCAATATTGAACACTGGGGGAGTTTGGGGGATTGTAGTTGCTGGGATTTTCAGTTCACCTACAATCAAAGAGCATTCTGAACCCCACCAAAAATAGAATTGGGCCAAACTTCTCAAATAGAACCCCCATGACCAACAAAAAATGCTGTGTTTTCTGATGGTCTTTGGCGACCCCTTTGACACCCCCTCATGACCCTCCCAGGGTTCCCGACCCCCCATGTTGAGAAACACTGTTCTAGACTATCTTCATTGAACTTATTTGGACACTATATAAAACTGCTTGTTTTGCTGCCATAGTTTTTCTCCTAGCACAAGAAATAGACCCAGAGTACTCAGGGAAGCGGTGTGGTCTCAAGCCATTTCATGACACGGAAGCCCTCATACTGAATGGGAGGGGAAACAATCCTGTATGTAACATGTGCTGCATCCATTAATACTCAATAAAGTCTCTTTTATATCATTGACTCATGATAATCTTGGCAAATATATTGGGAAGCTTTGAGGAAGGGTATCTTTTACTCTTTTGTTTCTGTATTCAAGGATGCTTAATTTCCATAGCATTTTTTTTCTCTGTGGGATAAATCAGATTTTTGTGATGCATGCTGAAAGGTTTGGGAAAATAATTATATGCAGAACACACACACACAGAGAGAGGGGGGGAGGGTTTAATACAATAAAGGGGTTGGTTATTTTGTGAAATGTGTGAATTTTTGTATGCAGAATAACCTTGGCCTTAGATGAATGAGATCTAAGAGGTAAGTTTTTAGTAGAAATTTTCTATCTTTCATGACCATGTGAAGAAAATGTGTGAAGATGAAAGTCCAGAGCTGCCACCTATGATTATTTGCTATTATGGGTTTTTTGGCAAGACGATATAGCTGCATGCTGAGTGGCTTTGTTTATGGAATTGTTATGTACTACATTGGTTCTAGGCATGCCTCCTGATGCCCAAGGCATTGGATCATTCTCTCTTTTAAAGATTGTGTTTTAGCTCCTGCAATTGCACAAATAAAAGGTAAAGCATACAAGGGAGTGTTGTGTCCTGTTTTGCGGAAAGGACAGAAAGTTTGCAACTGAAAGCATATTTAGACATAACAAGCAAAAATGACTGAGATACACAAAAAATTAAAGTTACATGAAAACCCAAAGCCTGGTTTTTTACTGTCCTAGCAAACCAAGACTGGAACGTAATCGTCAAACTCTTGTTTGGTAGAGTAATAACAAGTCCAATCTTATATAATAATAATAATAATAATATACTTTATTTATATTCTGCTCTTCTCACCCGAAGGGGACTCAGAGCGGATTGCATCACACATACGGCAGACAGTCCCTGCCGGATCCACATACAATAACATACAACATCCAAACATATGACAAGTACAATTTTAGAAGGATTTTTCTTCAGGCTGCGTCACAGGGTGCGTCACAGGGTGCGGTTGTTCCATTCCGTCATTCCGTCATCACTTCACAAGGGGTTGCTTCATCCTCGTGACGGAGAGCCTCTGTTTTTCCACATTCCACGTTCCAACAGCCGATCTTACTTTTTATTTAGGCGTTGTAAATCCTTCTTTTGAAAAAAATCCTTCCCCGCTTGGCGATTCCCAGTTTTATCTAATCACAGCTGAGCTGTTTTCGAACTGTTGGGTGAACAGTGGACAGGGCTCACAGCTGGGTGTCCAAACCAGCCCGGGATTCGAACTTGCAATCTTCAGATTGCTAGCACAGCTGCTGTTACCGCTATGCTATCTCTCCGGCCCAATATCCAGTGGGTAGGTGAAAATAGAGATGATCCTTCAGCTGTTAGTGCTGAATTACTATTTAGTAATTGATTTAATGTCTCTACTCTAATTGAGACTAGAAATCATTTATTTCACAACAATTTAGTTGGAATGAAAGCACAAGAATTTGGAAAAATGGCTTTTTGGCACAACACAACACCAGAATCTCCAGACAGGACCATACTTGTTGGAGAAATACAGGAGTAATAGTTCCAGACAGCATTTTGCACAATCACGAAGTCTAAAGTATAATTGACCCAAGCAATAAACTATAATTCCTCTGCAAACAGATCAGAAACTGCTGCAGAAAAACTAGAGTAATGTTGTTGGGTACGGACATAGATATTGATATGTGTATTAATGAAATATTGTTCCAACAAAAATATATTATTTTTACGTAGCAATTTCTACAACAATTTGAGCCTTTCATTTTCTTTTCATACATGTTCCTCTGACATGTTCATTGGCTATTCTTGGAATACTGTCAACTCAGTTGTGCTACTTTAACTAGGAAGAGCTTGCCTTGCAAGTGGAGATATGAATAATTGATTCATTAGCTTTTATCTTTTCCTAGTGAATAGATTTAGACCTAATATTAACTGTATCCAGAAACTGAATTCTGTGAATAACATGTGTAGAGGAAGGTGACCGAGATGACGTTTGGAAACCAAGGCCTTTGAAAAACAGATTGATATATTTGTCTCAGAAAAAAAAGGAAAACAAGTGATATGATCGCCTTCTTTAAATGTCCTGTTTAAATAGCTGTCACATCAAAGATGCATCAAGTTTGTTTTCTGATGCTCCAGTGACGGGTGGTTTCAAATTATAAGAAAGGAGATGCTGACATTAGGAAGAACTTCCTGGTGAGAAGAGATGTTCAACTACCTCAGAAATGGGTGGGCTGTAAAATCATAGAATCATAGAGCTAGAAAAGACCCCAAGGGCCATCCAGTACAATCCCATTCTGTAATGCAGGAATACACAATCAAAGCAATCCCAACTGATGGCCATCCAGCCTCTGATTGAAAACCTTGATTTTGACATGATGCCATCTTATTATGTCATTGTATATAAAGGACCTTGAACATCCAGGCTTTTTGGGTAGACATGGGGGGTCTTATAACTAAACCCCATTGGATATTAAGAGTCCACTGTAACTACTGGAATTGTTTTCTATTGCTATTTCTATGGCAGTCGTCCTCAAAACTTTTTGAACAGAGGCTGGATTATAATTTGGAAAAAAACATGAATGAATTCCTATGCACACTGCACATATTTATTTATTTATTTATTTATTTATTTACTTTATTTATATTCCGCTCTTCTTACCCCGAAGGGGACTCAGAGCGGATTACAGGTACACATACTTAGCAGACAATCTCTGCCGTTTTCCACATACACACATATAGACGAACAGAGGCAAACTCTGGCCACCAGGGGGAGCTGATGCACTCCTCATCTCTCAGCGTTCCCAGCATCCCTTGTTATTCCTTCCGAATTCCTCAGCATTCCTGGAGTTCTTTAATGGGCTCATACTTCAGTCAAAATTTGCCTCCCCACTTAATGTGGTACCTTTATCTCATACTTGACAGCTGCAACTGTCTTTCGGGCTGCAAAGGTCGACAGCAGGCTACACTTAAAGGTCGAGCACCCACCTCGACCTTACAGGCTTCGAACTCATGACCTACTGGTCAGAGAGATCTTATGCAGCTGACACTTAGCCAGCTGTGCCACATTCCCGGTGCTGCACATATCTTATTTGTAGTGCAAAAAAACCACTTAAAAACAATAAAATAATTAAAATGAAGAACAGTTTTAACAAATATAAACTTATCAGTATTTCAATGGGCAGTGTGGGCCTGCTTTTGGTTGAAGAGATAGGATTGTTGTTGTTTTGTACTTTCAAGTCATTTCAGACTTAAGTTGACCCTGAGCAAGGGCCACTTAAATGACCTTGGAGGGCCGTATCCGGCCCCCAGGCCTTAGTTTGAGCATCCCTGTGCTATGGTATCAATATAATATATGTGATAGAGCAATGATTACTACTCAATCTTCTGCCTCTGACAGTTTAAGAATGGATTTTTTTTAAAAGGAAGAAATTGATAGTGATATTGGTGGCCTTTCAATTACATGGGAGAAGTGGGGGCCAGCCAAAGAAAAATCTCAAAACTCTTGCCAAGAGACTCTCTAAATGAAATGAAATCAACTGGCATTCTTGATTGTCTACTTTAAGACGAAATGAAGGCTTTCAGCTTTTTAAAAATGCTCTTGTCCATTTGGCCAAGATCAAAAGCTCCAATTGCATTTCTTGTAGGCTCCTTGGGCACATCAGGAGAGGACTGGAAGGGAAAAGGTGTTGATTCAGCCCAATCAGACAGACCGCTTAGCTTTGTCAGACCTGATTGATTCGTCTTCTGCTCCCAACCCTCAGCTCAATTGGAGAAGTGGAGCCAGAGGACAATTCTTTCATTTCAAGCTGCAGCGTGAGAGGTTACAGGAAATATGTTTCCTTCTAAAGTAGTCTCGCAAATCAGTTGAAACTTCTGAAAAATGCTTACTGCACTGACAAACTGTGTTACCTTCAATGGTACAGAAAAGCTTGACATTTACCTGTATGTGTCTACATTCATTCTGTACCTTTGAATCAATTTCTTCATGTTAACTCTGCAAAGTGCTCTGTAAAAAGAGTTACTTAAGAGCCTACTTAAAAAATAATAATTAAGAAGCCCATAACAATGAACGTTCTTTTTTTCCGGCTTTCATGGCCGGAATCACTGGGTTGTTGTAGTTTTTCTGGCTGTATGGCCATGTTCTAGAAGCATTCCCTCCTTACATTTCACCTGCATCCTCAAGAGGTTGTGACCTCACAATCCATTCTTTTTTACCTTCCCACTCCATCCCGTCAGGTATCCATGTCTCTCTCGGCATTACTTCGTGAATGAAGATTCTTAGGAAGGACTCATCCCACGCTTTTTACAAGCGCGTTACTAAAAAGTCCAATCTGAGATAGGCAAGTTCAGGTGCAGAAAGCACAGCAGAGAGTCTCCTTGGGTGATGTTGTTTCCAAGTTGCAGTTCTTTCTGCGTTGTCATTTCTCTTAGAGACCCATTCGCCGTGTCTTGTCGAAAGAGGCTGCAGCATTGTGGATAGTGCGTCTCCATGCCTCCCGATGTGAGACCAGGGTGGACCATTGTTGGTGATCAATCTGGCCGAGCTTGAGATGTTGTTTCAGGGAGTCCTTATATCTCTTTTTGGGGGTGCCTCTCTTGCGCTGACCCGTGGCGAGTTCACCATAGAGTAATATCTTTGGGAGGCGGTGGTCCCCCATCCTAGAGACGTGCCCTGCCCAGCGCAGCTGTGTTCTCAATAGCATGGCCTCAACGCTGGTGATCCCTGCTTGCTCAAGGACAGCAACATTCATCACACAGTCAGTCCAGTGTATATTTAGGATTGTGCGAAGACAGCGCTGATGAAAGTGTTCGAGGAGTTGTAGGTGTTGGCAATAGGTGACCCATGTTTCAGACCCATAGAGAAGAATAGACAGTACGATAGCTCTGTACACACTGACACCATCCAATCAGGTATCCATGTAGATTCAAGTCAAGTGGGGTGGATGGTCCAGGAGGGAGGGGGTTCTCTGCAAGCCCCCTCCCTGCCCTTTCCTCCCCTTCCTCTTCTCTTTTGGAGGCAAAAAGTGAAGGAAAGAGAGGAAACATTTGGATCTCAAAAGGGTTGGCCTTGATCAGGATGAGATGGTGGACCGGAGAGAAAGAGTCTATCCATTAGACCCCGTATTGCTTACTCCTGACATAGAATTCTAGAATTCCTGCCATGCAAGAAGGCATAATCAAGGCACAACCGATAGACAGCCTCTGCAGAAAAGCCTCAAGAGAAGGAGTCTCCAAAACACTCCGCAGCAGCCTATGCCACTCTCCAACAGCTCACACTCTCAGGAAGTTCTTCCTAATCTTTTCAGTAGAATCTCTTTCCCTGCCATCTTAAGCCCTGGTCTCTAGAGCAGCAGAAAATCAGTCTTCCCCCTCCCTCCTCCTTAGTGGGACACCCTTTTAAATCTTGAAACATGGTTCTCATTTTCCTTCTCTACCTTCTCTTCTCTCAGCTAAATACCCCCCAGGAGGAAGGAAAAAGAGAAGGGAAGGTGGAAGAGGAGGGAGGGAATGGAGGGAGGGAGAAAAGAGAAGGAAGGAAGGAAGGAAGGAAGGAAGGAAGGAAGAAAGAGAGAGGCAAGTAGGGAGGAAAGAGGGAAGGGAGGAAAAAGGGTGGAAGAGAAAGAAGGAAGGAAGGAGGGAGGGAGGGAGGGAGGGAAGGAAAGAAGGAAGGAAGGAAGGAAGGAAGGAAGGAAGGAAGGAAGGAAGGAAGGAAGGAAGGAAGGAGAGGATAGTGAGAGATAGGAAGGCCTGTGAAAAGAGCCTAAGGGCCGCATCTCTCAGAGGCCAAAGCATTGCTGTTTTGTAGATGCTGTGTGGTGTCCATTTGGTCAGTAACTGATTGCCACTGAAAAGCTCTCTGGCCATCTATGAACAGGTTGTACTGTTTGAATTCATTTCTCATTCCTATTGAATTGCATGATGGATCGGCATACAAGTGACATCTCACTCTGGGATCCTGTGAATGCTGCTCATGACTGGGAGAATACATTAAAAAAACCCAGATATTTTATATTAATGAAATAATTGTCTCCATTAGATGTTTGAAGCATCGACTAAAATTAGACATGCCCCTCATTGGTTTCCACAGTCCTGAGTATCCCTTATCTGAAATGCTTGAGACCAGAATTGTTTTGGATTTCAGATCCCCCCCCCCCCCCCAGATTTTGGAATACCCGTATTGGCATATGTATAGGCCCAAGTCTAAAAATAACATTCATTTATATTTATAATAATAATAATAATAATAATGAATTTTGGAGGAATTTGGAATTCTAGATAAGGGATGCGCAATCTATATTATCATTGTTCTTCTCACATTCCACCAAGCTCTCTCTTCAAAAGAGTCCTAAATTGGCTGTCTTCCTTCCTCTGGAATAGACTACAGCAAGTGAGGAGGGGTGAGGTTGTTTCCAAGGGTTCCCCCTACTCTGTGGGGTTCCCCAGGGGCAATTCTCTCTTCTCTGCTATTTAATATCTATGTCCGACCACTCGCTCAGCTAGTTCGTAGCTTTGGGCTGGAGTGTCACCAATACGCTGATGATACCCAGCTCATTCTGGGGATGGAGGGCCGGCCCAAATCCGTACCCAATAATTTCCATCACTGCCTTGAGGCCGTTACTGGATGGCTGCGAACCAGTAGGTTGAGGGTGAATCCAGCTAAGACGGAGATCCTGTGGCTCGGTCGCCCGGGTGGTAGAGAGCTCCAACTTCCAACCCTGGACGGCACGACGTTATGTCCGTCGTCTTCTGTTAAAAGTCTTGGTGTCACCTTGGCCTCTCAACTGACAATGGAGACACATATCTCCACCGTCAGTAGAGGAGCGTTTTTCCATCTATGCCAGGCGAGGAGGTTGACCCACTACTTTTCCCGTTGCGACTTAGCCACAGTGATCCAAGCCATGGTCATCTCAAGATTAGGTTACTGTAATGCTCTTTACATTGGCCTGCCTTTGTTGGTGATCCGGAAACTGAAATTGGTGCAGAATGCAGCGGCTCGGCTGTTGGCAGGTGCCTCTATGAGCAGCCATGTAACACCTATCTTGCGCGAACTGCACTGGTTGCCAGTGGAATGCTGGATCACCTTCAAGGTGCTGGTATTGACCTTCAAGGCCTTGCATGGTCTGGGGCCAGTGTACCTCAGGGACCGCCTCATCCCATACTGTCCCACTAGACCGTTGCGCTCGGAGACAGGAAACCTTCTGGAGATCCCAAATGCTAAGAAGTAGCATCTTACGGCTACTCGGAGGAGGGCCTTTTCGGTTATAGCCCCCACTTTATGGAACGCATTGCCTTCCGAGGTTCACGCCCTCCCAGGCTTGCTGGCATTTCAGAAGGCATGCAAAACACTCCTGTTCCAACAGGCATTTGGCTGCTAAAATCTGGCAATCTTTTGCGACACCATCTGCCATTTATTTTTAATTGTTCAATATTGCTGTTTTAATCTTGTATTTTATTGTTATGTAGTGTTTTATTGTGTTTTATGTTGTGATTTTGCTGCTGTGAGTCGCCCCGAGCCGAACAGGAGTGGTGACTGATAAGTCCAAATAAATAAATAAATAAATAAATAAATAAATAAAGTATTGAATTTGAAAGTATTTTCTCTCCTCCTTTTGTATTCTTTCATCTCTGTTGTTAAGAACCCATCAATCGAGATTCTTTCCCCCCTTGAAAACTCTACGTTTTTACTATATAGCAATGCAGTTCATGCTGGTGACATTTTGCGTGAAGCAGGTAGAACTATGAGACCTGACATTTTTATTAATACGGCGGCAATTGAAATGGATGCCACATAGTTTTCTATTTCTATTGGCTCTTGTTACTGGGGAAAATGGCATTTACTTTGTATTTTTGTTACTTGGATTGTTGACCTTTTGGGGTGATCTCATTGTTCTGCTTGACAAGACCGCTTGTATCATATCTCCGTACATGGGGTGCATTTGTGTCTGCATTAATGAAGAATACATTTACCAATGTAGAGATGTGATTGAATGAGTCTAATTCTTGGACTAGCTTAAAAGCCACAGTCTTTTTGAAATTTCATATATCCAAGTGAGCATGTTTTACTCTTCATTGGTAGCTTACATTTTTTTAAAAACTTGGCCTGCTTTATTATACTCACTTTAGTTTGAAATGGCAGTAAGGATGGAAGGTCCATCTCTGTTTTTGATCATTCGCCAGGATGACTCATTTCTGAATCCTTCAGCATTACCTGATTAATTAAGAAAGTGCTTAATTTTGTAAGATGGAAACCATTTGGGTCGGGGGGGGGGGGTTGTGTACCCAGTTATGATGACAAACTGAGTTTTTCAGAAAAGGAGGGGCAGAAATAATTAAGTTAAATAACAAAGACCAAAAGCCATTTGCTAAATTGGAATTATAAAGGAGGACTGCCTTGTTCTTAGATTTCCTGCTGTATATTTTCCATCCAAATGCAAAAAAAAAAGCCAGCTTAAGCCAAAAGGTCTTCAGGCAGAGATCTGCCGTACTGCACACTATAGGTACTTTACTAAAACTGATTTGACAAAGTGTCAGTAAGATAAACACAAAGTGTCTTTGCAATCTGAATAGGCAGGCAAGCGGGAAGAGGCTTGAAATGGAGCCATGCTGGTAGAAAATATGATCGCAAAGACACTTAAAAAGGCATTGCCTGCTTGTGAATTAGGGAACCCAGTTTACCAATGTTTTCTAAATAGCTGATACTGTCAGATGAGCTTTTAGATCAGAGTTGTTATTATGGCCCCTGGACTACCCTTTTTTTTCTTGAAAGAAATGGATGGATTGCCTTTTAAGCCTCTCTGAATTATCTAACATCAAAAATATCTGTTTTTCAAAACTAGCAATTTACTTCCTGCTGCTTCTCGGAAAGGGTGTTGCAATGTTCTGTCCTGTTTCATTTTGTTTTGAGCAGTGTGGCAGACCCCAAATGGTCCCAAGGGATAGACATTTGGTACACACTCACATTGCAGTGGTCTTTACTTTGTTTCAGATGTATTAGAACTCAAATAAGTTTGCCAAATATTGTAAAATTCAGCTTGGTTCCTTCTGTTGAGGCTGTGTAGATGTGGAGCTATGATGCTATGTAGTAGGGGTGGTTGATCCATAAAAAATTTGTTTCTAAACTTGGGGGGGGGGGGCTTGCCGCTGTTGTTTTGAAATAGAAAGTGTTCTGAAAAATTTTGTAAAAAAAATTGAAATTGTAACGTAATAAATAACAAAATTCGTTATTATTTCATTATTGCTGCTACGCATGCGCAGTGCGTGGGGGATGCCCACCTCCACGTCCCCTCGCCAGCTCAGAATCAACCCGCAATATCTCTAACGCGGGTTGATTCTCAGCTGGCGAGGAGGGATGGTGTGCATGCTTTCCACTCCCCTCTCGCCAGCTGACAACCAAACGGGGGTTACCTTTAACCCCCGTTTGGTTGTCAGCTGGCGAGCGCAGAGTGGAGGGTGCTGCTGGCCTCCAGTCTCCTCTCACCAGTTGAGAGCTGAGGGGCTGAGATTTCCTCCTGTTCCCCAGGCTCTCCCTCACAAACAGAGGGAGAGCTTTCGGGAACAGGAGGAAATCTCCTCCGAATCTCGCCCCCTGGCTGCTTCCTCAAGAGATTGGATTTTCTGTTGACAGGATTTGGATTTTCCAGCCAGCATCATCTCCCATTGGTCTGTTAAAAGATATATTAATCCCATTCAGAATATATGAATATATGATGAAGCAGCTCCCCCTTTATAAAGGTCAAACCTCATTGGTCCTCCTTCTTGGGCTCCTTTCCTACAAATACACTTTGTGCTCCTATCACACCCAGGGTTTTAGCCTTTTAACATTTTATCCTATATATCCGGCCCGCCTGCTGTGTCGATTTTATTATGTGTTGCTATGCTGTTTTATTTTATTTGTTAATTTTATATTTTGTTATGATTCTGTTTTATGTTTAATTGTGTTGTAATTTGGAGGGGGGGACTTGGCTTCATGTTAGCCGCCCTGAGTCCCCTTTTGGGGAGATAGAGACGGGTTATAAATAAAGATTATTGTTGTTGTTTTCAGCTGGGTTGCTGGAAACAAAGTCTACTGCAGACCATTGGGAAGGTGATGTTTTGTTATTGTGGAACTGCATCTGCTTTTATTTATATGGGGACAGAATAATAATGAAATCCATGCAGGTATGATATGCCTCTTCTCGTTCCTGCGGTGGTCCCTAAAATAATTGCCTTTCTTGAAGCTACTATTTGCACTGGCAGGAGGACATACCAGTTTAGAAAGCGGATTCTCCTCAAAATTTCAGCAGGGGAGGGAAATAACTAAATCCCACCCCACCCCGCACATTTGCTGTGATTAAATTAATTATAATCAGCTCCACGATGATCATGATGTAATATAAACAAAAAAATGCAAATTTAGATGCTGATATGCATTTCTGGTAGTTTGGCTAAATATCTCATTAGAAAGTCCATCATAAGACCAGGCCCGGATTACCCATAAGGCCACACTAGACCATGGCCTATGGATGCAGGCCTAGGGGGGCGCCAGATCAAGGACCCAAGAAAAGTTCAAGCAAAACCGCAACGTGCGGCATGATGACTCCAGTCTCTCTCTCTTTCTCTCTCGAGGGAGGGTGGGGGGAGAGCGCTATGAGGGGGCGGGGGAGGAGGGAATGGCGCCCCCCTCACCCTCGCCCCCACCCCCAGGGCTGCTGGCGCCTGGCGGGCATGCGCGTGTGGCAGAAAGGCGCCTCTTCTTCTCTGCCATGTGCCTGGGTGCCCTGCATGGGCGGCAGTGGCACCGGGGGCTTCCCTTCCTTCCTCCTCCCAAGGAGGAGGAGGAAAGAAGGGAAGCCCCCGGTGGCACTGCTGGCCATGCGCGGCACCCAGGAACGCAGCAGAGGCAAAGGCGCCTTCCTGCCGTGCGCGCATGCCCGCCTGTGGCTCCGGGGGTGGGGCTTCCCTCCGACTCGTCATCTTCCTCACGCCCAAGGAAGGAGGGTGGGGCGAGGAGGAGGAAGAGGCGGAGGGAAGCCCGCCCCCGGCCTAGGGCGCCAAAATGAGTTAATCCGGGCCTGCATAAGCCCTACTTTGAAGGCAAAACCTGTGTTGTGTTTTAAGAACAAGGCCAGAGAGGCTACTATAGTGGTGAATGTAAGTTATATGTTGTATCCCTGTTATTTCAGGGAAAATTGAAATCGAATCTAGACTTTGTGTTCAATGTGACTTTGTATGTAAAACAGGTGGCATTTACTTTAAATTGCTTTTGACATGCCAGCCCATTAATTAAGAGAAAACGAAACAAACAAAAGATTCCTTGAGGATACATGTGTTAGCAGCTAAATATGCCAGGGCTCTAATTAACATCTCAGACTCGACAAACCAGTCTTTGGGGGGTACAAACCTGTGGACAGTTTAGCTGGAGGCCATTTGGAAGTTGGCACAAAGACAAAAACTATTATTAAAAATGCTTTTTCCTGTGCCATGCTCAGAGTTGGACTAGGAATCAAAATCAACTTAATTGCCCACATCATAAAACTTTATGCACACAAGATGTGTATCTATGTATAAATGATTTCTGAGAGTGACTGTAAGGTTATCAGAATGAATCAAGGTTATTAGGCTATTCTCAAGATACAAATCTTGTTTTCACAATACACAGCAGCAAAAAGGCAGCCTCATCTTTAAATAAAGATATTAAGTATTATCATCTCTAGAAAAATGTAAAATAATTTAACCAGTACTTTTAGAAGGCTCTTTAAAATATGGGTTAAATTATATGAACACACACACATTAAATATGTATCCTTTATCAAGTGTGCCATGCATATGTATGTATGTATGGATGGTATTTCTATCTCGCCTTTCTCAGCCCAAAGGCGACTCAGGGCAGCTTACAAATTGGCAGCATTTCGATACCATAACAGTCCAAAATATGCAATTTTTGGCAGCCATCCTTTCCCCTTTGTTATTTAACATCTATATGTGACCGCTCGCTCAGCTGGTACGTGGCTTTGGGCATGAGTGTCACCAGTATGCTGACAACACTCAGCTCATTCTGAGGATGGAGGGCAGGCCGGAATCCGTACCCAATAATTTTCATCTATGCCTTGAAGCCATTACTGGATGGCTGCGAGCCAGTAGGTTGAAGGTGAGTCCGGCAAAGATGGAGATCCTTTGACTGGGTCGTCCGGGCGATAGGGAAATCCAACTGCCGCCCCTGGTTGGTGAGGCATTACGCCCGTCATCATCAGTAAAAAGCCTGGGTGTCCATTTGGACCCTCTGCTGTCAATGGAGACCCAAATCTGCAGTGTCAGCAGAATCGCATCTGTGACAGGTGAAGCGTCTGGCTCAATATTTCTCACAGAACGATCTGGCCAAGGTAATCCAAGCCACGGTCATCTCAAGATTTGACTACTGTAATGTTTTTTACATTGGCCTTCCCTTGAATGTGATCCGGAAACTCAAGCTAGTGCAGAATGCTACAGCCCAGCTGCTTGCGGGGAAACCCACGAGCCGCCGTATAACACTTATACTGCAGAACCTGCACTGGCTACCAATTGAATACCAGATCACTTTCAAGGTGTTAGTTCTTACTTTCAAGGCCTTGTATGTTCTGGGGCCAGTGTACCTACGGGATCGCCTGATTCCATATAACCCTCCGAGATCACTTCGTTCAGAAGACCAGAATCTTCTAGACATCCCTAGTGTGAAGTCTTTCCACCTGACTTCAACAAGGCGCAGGGCATTTTCAATCATCGCCCCGGCTCTTTGGAATACGTTGCCACCGGAAACGCGGGCTCTCCGAAATTTGGTCACCTTTCGGAGGGCCTGCAAGACACACTTGTTCAGACAGGCCTTCGAAAGCTTGTAATTTTAGCTTGTGATTTTAGCTGCATTTTTATTTTGCTGTTTTACTTACTATTATACGTATGTTTCGCCCATTGTTTGTTTTATTGAATTGTGTTGTAAACTGCCCCAAGCCGCTGGGAGTGGCGGTGTACAAGTCCAAATAAAATAAATAAATAAATAAAAACATTTAAAACAACATTATAAAATCCATACAAAAACCATTGAAACATATAATAACTAATGTCTTCCTGTTAATCTCATTTCCAATAGCATTGTCTAAGCCGTTCCATGTTTCAATCTTACATAATTCCATATTTGTGTATTGCACTGCATTTCTGAAGGCTTGTTTTTACCTTTTTGGAAGGTCAGGAGGGAGGGACGTGATCTAATATCCTTAGGGAGGGAGTTCCACAGCTGAGGGGCCACCACTGAGAAGGCCTTGTCTCTCATCCTCGTCAGGCGCACCTAAGTAGAAGGCGGGATCGAGAGCAGGGCCTCCCCAGACGATCTTCATAGGGAGATATACGTTTGGACAGTTAAGCTGGGCTGGAACAGTTTAGGGCTTTATAGTCTAAAGGCAGCACTTTGAATTGTGCCCAATGTAGTCCCATTTTGTGGCTAGAAAATACTGGGTGAGTTTTATTATTTTATATAGTATCACTGTTTTAGCACTAATATACCCCGAGACGCAAAGAGTATCCAAGATGGTTAATATTATTTTAAAATTAAAAGAATCCTACAAATCCATAATATGAAATAAGACTGCAGGGGGGAGGGAACAAGACTAAAACTATAAAAGAATCAGTTCAGAATCTGAAATAGGTTGTTTAAAAGATACATCACTTGTTTAAAACTACTACTACTCATGTTTCTTACCTGTCTCCCCCTCCAAGGGTTAAGGCAAGGTACCACAGAGTTTAATAGTGATACGAATAATGGGCTCACTCCTGGATGTACCTGTAATCAATCTGGCTGCCATATTTTAAACGATTAGCTACAGTGGAGCCAGATGGATTTTTGTTGGCAGTACATTGCGTTGTGTTGGTGCTGCCACAGGAAAAACAAGCAAAAAAAACCCCCAAAACCTTGATCCTTATGTCAATCCACCATATTTCAGATAGTGTGCAGCTTCCATTGATAATCTCAATTTATTATACAGGTATTTTTATAAAGGCCTCCACCAAGCAAGTGGTGCATATCCACTTGTAGATGGATCCCTTAAACCTTCCCATCTATTTTACCACAATTACAGAGTTGTAATTCAGGGTGGGTTTTTCTTGTTTTTGGAGAACTTTAGTTCAGCTCTTAGATTGTTTCTGAAGACTATGAGATCATGTGTGAACTTCCGGCTGTGTTAATCTATTAATTAGTAATGAGATTAGTCCAGCCAATGCATTATGACTATAATATTTCACATTAACCGAGACAGGTAACCTTAAAATACTGGTGTTAATGTATTGTAAGCCTGGGATTGGCCAATCTGTGCCTCTTTCTGCCAACTGAGGGGATGAGATGGACTGTGCTGAATAGTAGTCAGAGAAATAAATTTGTTGTCTGTGCCTTCTAAGGGCCTTATCACATTGACCTATGTATTCACCTCACATTGTGGTGAATATGTGGGGGCCTAGCAGGGAGCGTGGGGAACCCATTGCCCCATTCCCCACATTGCCTGATTTACCCCTGCCTCCATCCCATGGTGCAAGTGTCCCCCGCCCAACTTCCCCCCATTGCAACATGGGAAGATTACTTTGTTAGCTTGGTGGCATGCATTGCTTTCATTGGGAGAAGAACTGGCCTACAATAGCCAAATTAGCCCATATGATGAGATCGTAATTGTTGCTTCAAAGAAGGCAAAGCAAAGCCATGGTAGGTCAAACCAAATGACTTTCAAAGGTGTAATTCATACTGTCCGTTATTTAGTTAGTAGGCTTGGTCTCTGCGGTTTAAAAATTATTTGAAATTGGATTAAATTCGTATAAAAAGCTAATTTTGATGTTTACCGCACCTCGAGTGCCAACCCGGAAGTGGACTTTGTTTGCTGAACCTGGGGACTGCCATTTTTCTTAATTATTGTAATTAATTCTTAATTATTGTAATCACACACCAGAGAGTCCTGTCCCTGCCTTCTGTCTGGTCGGGAGAAGCAGGGGGAAGCATGCTAAACTCATTGCCAAAGCCGCAGACATGAGGCATGGATGGCAGAGGGAATGGATCGATCCTTCTCCCTGTCTTCTCCTGGCTCCCCCTCGACTCCCACCTTCATTCATCTTATTGCTACAGCCTACCTAGCACCTTCACCTCACCCTCCTGTCCTCCTGTCCCTATGAAGCTGCATGAATCCTGTTATTTTTGAAAAAACCGCCGAAATAGCAAGCGTTGTAAAAGTTTTTCTACGCGACCAGAGAGCTGATTTATGGCGATAGCTAACAACCGCGACTTTGACGAACCGTCGCAAAAGTTTTCCTGTCTTGCCGCTTGTGTTCGGCTATGGAAGCGCCCAGCGCGGCAGCGCCACACTTGGCTGCCTCTCTCTCCACCAGGATTCACAGGTGCCTTATTCAAGGACACTTCCCCACAGGATTTCTATCCACGCTCACTAGTACAGTGAGTATTGCCACATGGCATGACAAGACTCAGATATATCCATCATTGTGATGTTGCTACTATGAAGACCTCTGTGTGAAGTTGCTTTGTAAAGTTGCTCTGAGTTTATTATGAAGTTGCTATTGTGTTGATTATTGTGAAGCTGCTTTTGTGTGGATAGACTACTACTCTTGCGGAAACCACCCCTGTAGACTTGCTTGCTTTCCCCTCACACCTTGCCGATACATTGTGATTGCACCAGCCTCCTCCTCCTCCTCCTTCCTATTTGGAGTCCCATCTAGAATTCAGTGTGGTTTATTCTAGTTTTGGCCTACAACTCCCAGAAATCCCAGCCAGTTTACCAGCTGTTAGGATTTCTGGGAGTTGTAGGCCAAAACCATCTGGAATAAGCATGCGCTGGAATAAGAACTAATAACGAATTTCGTTATTAATTACGTTACATTTCAGAAATTTTTTGTAAGTCTTTCTATTACTAATAAAAATCCCCCCCCATTTTGATTTAGAACCACTTTTTTTTATCAACCAAGCCTGTTAGTTAGTGAAGTGATATTACCAAGATCATGTTCATTATGCTTTCAGGCTTATATTTTTGCCTTTCATACTTCAGTTTCATTCTCAAGATTATAGTTATTGTTATCACTTCAGATTTCTTTCACTGGAAGTTATTTGAGGTGCCCACCACTTACTTCCTTAGCACCTCATATTTCCCGACATCTCATTTACATTGGTTAGAGCCAGTATAGTGGTTTGAGCCCTGGACTATGACTGGAGGCCAGTGTTCAGATCCCATTTTGCCTGTTGGAAATTGACTAGCTGGGGTTGGACAAATCTCGCTCTCTGGGGGCCCATTTTCCCAGACCAAATGAGTTGGTGTGGGAATGGATAGGCTCTGTGGTATCAATATGAGTCACAAGCTCCATTGTCCTTAACGTGGGGGAAGGCCATTAACATGGCCTTGTTCCAAGTTAAAACAAAAAAGCTGTGGGATTCTCTGGATCTTCCCTGCACAGGCATGTAGCCAGGCATGTAGCTGAAATTCTCAGGGTGGGCCGCGAGAAGGCCTTACTGGTACATTATTGAAACTGTTATGTGTATTCATATCATGATCTGATCACCATGCTCAATATATCCCATATGCATGGGGGTATTGGGATAATGATACAAAAGGTTTGCTAGGGTAGACCCTCTCTCACTCAGACTCAGCCCCCCCCCCCCCCCGATCAAAATTCTGGCTATGGCCCTGTCCCTGCACTTTGTTCACATGACCATCCTGGGATGGCGCCTCTTAACTTCTCTCTGTTGTTCTGGGCTTGGCGGCAGTGACTGGACATAAAAATAGTGGTCATTGTGGCTAATTACATGAGTGCCGCCAGCTGGAGCGATGAAATAATCAGAAAAAGAGGGGAGATGCCATTTTCATTAGACAGAAAGCTTCTAAGCAGGACATGAGTGCAGTAGCATTCCTTTCATTCTCTGCACATGGTCAAGATTGTCACCACCTTGCTCATCATGGACAAGATTGTCAGCTGAACTCAGATGTCCCACAGAATATGCTTTTTATCCTATTCATGACCCAGCATTGAATGTGAATTGTCCTATATATGTACATGACTACCACAGCGGTTAAAGTAGTAGTTTAAAAGATGCATAAATGAGTAATTTTAGACGCATGGCAGTTCTTATTGTATTTATTTATTTATTTACATCATTTCTACCCCACTCTTCTCAACCCCCGAGGGGGGACTCAGAGCAGCCTAACAAAAGGCAACAATTCGATGCCGATACACAATATAAATACAATATAAAACCATAGACATTCAGCATTAAAATACAGTTAGCATTAACACATAATACACATACACTTAAGTTAAAAACAGTGTTCTATCCACAACATGAGCATTGAGCCATATCCATCAACTTGCCATTACAATTCCAATCCAAAGTGCTGCATTGTGCTAACGTGCAAACGCCTGGTCCCACAGCCACGATTTCACTTTTTTCCTGAATGCCAAGAGGGATGGGGTTGATCGTATGTCGCTTGGAAGCACATTCCACAGACGGGGAGGCCCTATCTCTCGTCCCCACACATCGCATTTGAGAAGTTGGTGGGAGCGAGAGCAGGGCCTCCCCGGATGATCTGAAATTACAAGGTGGGACGTAGCGGCAGATGCATTCGGACAAGTAAGCTGGGCCAGAACCGTATAGAGCTTTAAAGGTCAAAACCAGCACTTTGAATTGAGCTCGGAAGTGGACAGGCAGCCAGTGGAGCTGGCACAACGGGGGTGGTGTGCTCCCTGTATGTAGCTCCAGTTAGTAATCTGGCTGCTGCCCGTTGGACTAGCTTCAATTTCCGAACTGTCTTCAAAGGCAGCCCTACGTAGAGTATTGGAGAAGAATAATTCTTGTTGCTGAGTTGCTATTTTCTACAATGTTAAAATTACTTAATATCTTAAATAATGGGTTAAACCTACAACAACCCAATGATTCTGGCCATGAAAGCATTCGACAATACATGTTAAAGAGTTTACAACTGTTTCAATAAGAGTGGCTATTCTACAACTGAGGAGACCACACTGGTTCCTAAGAATTGAAGGGTTTTACTCTTCTAGGAAGAATGTTTGTTTAAATAAGAAATCCATTGATTTTTGCATCCTTTCTTCCTAATGAAACTATAATAAAGTAGCTGCTGCTCTGTAGTTGCATCTCTTTGCGCAGAACGATTTCATTAATTTAAAAAGTACACAAAGACTGAGATTTAGATTTGGAGCCCCGGCAGGAATATGACTTATGTTAAGCAGTAATGCCACTACTAGATATTTTTGGATTCTGGACCTAATGGACTTCTCTCCATCTCCGTCCCCACCACCACTCCATGATTATTTCTACATTCCTTATATGTTAGAGCAAGATCCACCAAGCATATGTTTGCCAAAAAGAGAAATACAAGCAGCATATTCAATTTGCAATTTAAACTACAATCATACCAGTAAAATAACTACAGGTAAAAAAAACCATGCTTAAGTGTATTTTTCTCTTCGGTGAATTTGGGTATGCACATTTCTTGGGTGAAAAAGATTTAGGGTTGCACCCCATTGGTTGCTCCCAGTGATGGAATAACTTCTTTCAGTGGAAGAGAAGAGTGCCAAATTTCTTTGATTTCCTTTATATCCCATGTCTTCAAACTCTGCCCCTCCAAATAAATGACAGGTAGAAAGAGAAGATGGAAAATTCTCATTCCATGAGCAGACATCTGCTGATACAATTTTAGGTTTTGTCCAAAATATTTGTATAATAGCTTTGCATTGATTTGTGGGAAATTAGAACGATGCGGGATTCTTTGTCCAAACTATGCAGGCCAGAGAGATAGCACAGTGGTAACAACAGCTGTGCTGGCAATCTGAAGGTTGCATGTTCGAATCTCAGGCTGGTTTGGACACCCAGCTGTGAGCCCTGTCCACTGTTTACCCAACAGTTCAAAAACAGCTCAGCTGTGATTAGATAAAACTGGGAACCGCCAAGCGGGGAAGGATTTTTTCAAGGACTTACAATGCCTAAATAAAGGCTGCCTGAAGGTGGAATGCAGAAAACAGAGGCTGTCCGTCATGAGGATGAAGCAACAGCACCCCCTTGTGAAGTAATGACAAAATCACACCCTGTGATGCAATCACACCCTGTGATGCACCCTGTGATGCAGCCTGAAGAAAATCCTTCTAAAAAAATTGTACTTGTCATATGTTGTCTGTTGTATGTAATTGTATGTGGAACCGGCAGGGACTGTCTCAAAGTACATACATTCATCTCTTTAGCAATGAAGATTCTTAGGAAGGACTCACCCCATGCATTTTACAAGTGCGTTGATGAAGTTGGATGTGTCCTTCAAGCCCGTCCAATGGATTTTTCTGGTGGAGCGCAGCGTGCACAGAACTGGCCTCACCCTTTAAACTAAAGGTTCGTCTGCCGGGGCCAAGCAAGCTTGGACGGTGGCAGCAAGGTCCTCGAGTTGTAGGTTTGGTTCGAGTTTGCTTCTCTAGATGGTTGACCTTACAGGGTTAGACGAGCACCATCTGCCCGGTTTTGAAATCAGAGTTTTCCTTCTCCTAGGATGGTTGCCAAAATGTAAGAGAGCTCATCCTGCCCATTGACGCTCTTTGTCAGACCCTTCAGTTGTGACCTGTCTGGCATGGGAGGCCCTACCGGTGGCTATTTTGCCACTACCAGCATAGCTCACAACTTCATTAGGGTATGCAAGCCTCTCCTCCACGACAAGGGGGCGTCAATGGAGAGGATACATTCACACACAAGTGCCTTTGAAAGCAATGTGGTGAATTTGGAGATTTCTGTTTTTATTTGTAATGCTGAAGGAATATTTATTTTATTTACTTTATTTATATTCCGCTCTTCTCACCCCGAAGGGGACTCAGAGCGGATTACAGGTACACATACTTAGCAGACAATCCCTGCTGTTTCCAACATACACACATAGACGAACAGAGGCAAATTCTGGCCACCAGGGGGAGCTGACACACTCTTAATCTCTCTGCATTCCCAGCATCCCTTGTTGTTCCTTCTGCATTCCTCAGCATTTCTGGAGTTCTTTAATGGCCTCATAATTCAGTCAAAATTTGCCTCCCCACTTAATGTGGTACCTTTACCTCCTACTTGAGAGATGCAACTGTCTTTCGGGCTGCAAAGGTCGACAGCAGGCAACACTTAAAGGTCGAGCACCCACATCGACCCAGGCAGACCTTGAACTCATGACCTACTGGTCAGAGAGATCTTGCCAAAGAAATCCTAGTGAAATCCAGCTGCACCACATTCCCAATGCTAGAGGGCCCCTCCTGCCCTTTGACGCTCTTTGTCAAGCCTCTCCCCCACGACGGGGGCAATGGAGAGGATACATTCATACACAAGTGCCTTTGAAAGCAATGTGGTGAATTTGGAGATTTCTGTTTTTATTTGTAATGATGAAGGAATGTTTATTTTATTTATTGTATTTGCCCTCTGCCTTTTTCTTCAAATGATATCCAAAGTGGAATATTCTGTTCCCCTGAAAGTGAAGTGATTTATGGGTCTTCCCAAAATGTTCTTCCCAGTCTTTACCAGGCCCCACTTTGACCAGAGACCACTTGACCAGAGACCACTTTGATGAGGGACCACTCCCCAACATTAGTACCGAAAGGAGTAGGGCTGGTTAACTCTGCAGAAAGAAGCGGAAATAAAATAAATAAAACAAAACAAATAAAGAAGAAGGTTCACAGACTGGATGTTCATTCTCGCGGCCCACGGCTGGCCCATGGCCCACAGGTTGAGAACCACTGCTTCAAACTGCTTCAAACTGACCATACCTTGCTTTCAAAGTAGAATTCATTTTAAATTATGTTCACTGTTTTCTCTTTCTATTGTTTTTTAAAGCCCTTTCCAATATTAATCTCTAGATATGACATTTATCACACTGTTCATTTCCTCCAACACTGTGCTACTGATAACACATGGATAAAGGCTCTGCAGTCAGTAATCTTGATGTGAGGAGGCATATAATTGCATTGGGATTCTTTCTGTGTGATGTTTTGCTGATGAACACAAGGGAATGTGTATGCTGATAAAACACTATACAAAATGGAATTGGATGCAGTCATTACTTCTATTGCATTGAGCTGAAGGCTCATGTTTGCTCTGTGTGCATTGTTTTAGCAATGCATAAGTATACACACATTTGAATGAGCCAAAATTAAAGAAAAAGTTAATCTTAGAATTTCTTCCTTTTAAGCCAGAGTTTTGGAATGTGAAATATAGCAAAATAAAGAAAAGGAACAGGGGAAATTATCAAGTAAAACCAAGTCTCCAGACAAGGCCTGAAAACTCTGCATAGCTCTTCCAGTCAAAAGTGTCCATAGTGAGCCAGGTGAAATCATGTGTGTATCTATACTGGAGAATTAATGCAGTTTGACATCACTGTAACTGCCATGGCTTAATTCACTGGAATCCTTGGAGTTGTATTTATTTATTTACATCATTTATATTCTGCCCTTCTCACCCCGCAGGGGACTCAGGGCGGATCACAATGTACACATTACATTTAGACACACAAATACACAAGGCAGACAGAGGCAATTTAACATCTGGCCACCAGGGGGAGCTGTTGCACTCCTTCATTCCTCAGCGCGTTTTCTGGAGATCTTTTTTATGGCCTTGTAAATCAGTTAAATTTAGCTTCCCCACTAAAAGGTACCTTAATTTCCTACTTGACAGATGCAACAGTCTTTTGGGTTGCAGAGGTTGACAACCGAGGAGAACAGAAAGGAACACAAGCTCTGGCAAACTAAATGCAAAGCAACAGTCAGGAAAGCCAAGAGAGATTTTGAGGCACACATAGCAAAGAATATTAAAAAAAACAACAAAAACTTCTTTAAGTACATCAGAAGCAGGAACCCAACTAGAAAAGCAGTTGGGCCACTCGACGACAATGGTCAGAAAGGGAAAATCAGCGAAGACAAAGAGATTGCTGAGCGGCTAAATGACTTCTTTGCCTCCGTTTTCACACAGGAGGACAGACAACATATGCCTTCAGCTGAGTCAGTTTTTTCAGGGAGGGAATTAAAAGAATTAAAACAGATAGAGATAAACAAGGAGGATGTTCTCATATGCCTTACTAAACTAAATGTCAATAAATCACCAGGTCCAGACGGCATCCACCCCAGAGTTCTTAAGGAACTCAAGTGTGAAATTGCTGAACTTCTAGCTAAGATATATATCCTTTCTCTAAGATCAGGCACTGTACCCGAGGACTGGAGGGAGGCAAATGTAACACCGATCTTCAAGAAAGGATCCAGAGGTGATCCAGGAAATTATAGACCAGTCAGTTTAACCTCAGTTCCAGGCAAAATGATGGAAACCATTATTAAAGAAAAAATTACTAGGCACATAGAAGAACAGGCATTGCTGAAAGAAAATCAACATGGTTTCTGCAAAGGCAAATCATGTCTTACTAACTTGTTAGAATTCTTTGAGGGTGTAAATAAACACATAGATAAAGGGGACCCAATTGATATTGTTTACCTTGACTTTCAAAAGGCTTTTGACAAAGTCCCTCACCAAAGGCTCCTAAATAAGCTCTTCAGCCATGGAATCAGGGGACAGGTCTTGTCCTGGATTGGAACCTGGCTAAACTGTAGGAAACAAAGGGTGGTAATAAACAGACATTTCTCTGGGTGGAAAGAGGTGAGAAGTGGCGTACCCCAAGGCTCAGTTTTGGGTCCGTTACTTTTAATTTATTCATTAATGATCTGGATGTAGGAGTGAATTCTGAGGTAGCAAAGTTTGCAGACGACACTAAATTGTTCAGGGTAGTTAAAAATGAAACTGATTGTAAAGAGCTCCAGAAAGATCTCTCGAAATTGAGTGAATGGGCAACAAAGTGGCAAATGCATTTTAACCTAAACAAGTGTAAAGTCATGCACATCGGGGCTAAGAACCCCAACTACACCTACCAATTGATGGGGTCAAAGCTTTCCGAGACAAACCAGGAAAGGGATCTTGGGGTTTTGGTGGACAGCTCAATGAAGATGTCAACCCAGTGCGCAGCAGCAGTGAAAAAAGCAAATTCTATGCTTGGCATGATCAGGAAGGGAATCGAAAATAGATCAGCAAACGTCGTATTACCTCTCTACAAATCGATGGTAAGGCCACATTTGGAGTACTGTGTACAATTCTGGTCTCCGCACCTCAAGAAGGATATAACGGAACTGGAAAAGGTACAGAAAAGGGCAACAAGAATGATCCAAGGGATGGAGCGGCTCCCTTATGAAATCAGGTTGCAACGCCTTGATCTTTTCAGCTTTGAAAGACGGCGTTTAAGAGGTGACTTGATCGAAGTGTATAAAATCATGCATGGGATAGAAAAGGTGAATAAAGAAAAATTATTTTCTTTGTCACAAAACACTAGGACTAGAGGGCACTCCCTGAAGCTCCAAGGTAGGAAAATTAGGACTAATAAAGGGAAATATTTCTTCACCCAGAGGGTCATTGGGTTATGGAACTCACTTCCAGAAGAGGTTGTGACAGCTGTCAGCCTGAACAACTTCAAGGCAGGATTAGACAGATTCATGGATACCAAGTGTATCAGTAGTTACTGAAAAGGACATTCAAGTGCCACCTCGGAGTTGGTTGAGGTAGGCAGGATTTCCCTGGGTACTGGTTGTGGGGGGTCGGGAGCAGGTCAGGGTTTTGCCCTCCCTTCTGCTCGAGATCCCCGTGTACAACTGGTGGGCCACTGTGTGATACAGAATGCTGGACTAGATGGGCTGAGGTCCGATTCAGCATGGCTCTTCTTATGTTCTTATGTTCTTAACAGGCTACACAATAGGTCGAGAGCCCACCTTGACCCGGGCAGGCCTCAAACTCATGACCTACTGGTCAGTAGAGATCTTATGCAGCTGACACCCAGCCAGCTGCGCCACATTCCCGGTTACCTACTGGGTCCAGGTTACCTACTGGATCACCTTCTCCCATTCAATCTGCCTCTTAGGACATAGAGATTCTCTGGGGTTGGCTACTCCAGCCTGCCAGAACCTGTCTGGCAGACATCACTCAGAGGACCTTTTCATTGCCATCCCCAAGATTGTGGAATGACCTTCCAGAAGGTCTACCCATTCAATCCTAACTGTGAATTGTAACCAACACTTTATTGGTGTTGGTGTTGGTCTTTGTTGTGTGTAGTTTGATGCATGCATTTTAATGGTGTTGCAATTTCTTGTCTGTTTTAACCATGTTGAGCAGGGAAAGGCGATTAACAAATAAACTTGTTGTTGTTATTATTTTAATATCATTCCTATTAATGCAAACATCTTCCTTTAAAATGAAACTTGCTCCCCAGAACAAAATAAAACTCCATTACCTGAACTCTCCCTTTTGTGTACCTTTGCTCCCATAAATGCCGTGACTGATTTAGAGAAACTATCTGTAAAATGATGGTAGCCATGTGGTACACAAAAGATTAATTTCCCCTTTGGCCCACTGCTTCCTTTCTTGGGAGGATGGGGCAGCTGGAGTTGCCATGGGAGGTTTGTTGTATTGTGTTAACATGTCAAACTCCCCTTTCCCCTGCCCTCCGGAAGATGTAGTTCATCTAGTGCAAAGGGATTTTGGATATAAAAACTCTCAGCATGTAATGAAGATAAATTAGACTCTTTGTCCATAATACGACTTTAAAAAAGACCACCTATTTATTCCTGCTTGTCTTTATCCTGGGGATTTTTGAAGCTCATTTGCAGAAGAAGCCTTTCTCCACTTTTATGATGTGCTGGAGCTCAATGAGTCCCATCTGGAAACAGATGCATTAGCACAGCCTGTTTTATAGTTTTGTTCCCTTCCTTTCCTTTTCTCCTGCACTGCAGCAAATTTTGAGATGGTTGTGCTATGAAGTAATTAAAAGGAACAAATGAAATAACATCTGATAACAAAGCCATTGTCTTCTGTCCTATTAAATCATTGATTAGAGGAAGCTGTGGATCATAATGATGTCTTCTTCTTAAACTGTCTGTCATTCATTTTGGAGGGGTTTTGGCTGAAATTTCCCATTGGCAGCTAGACAAAGACAACTCCTATACTCTTTAAAAGAATTGTATCTTCCTAAATCACTCAGCAATGGCTGTCCTCAACTTCTGCTGCACTTGGAACAAAAAAAAAAGGAACAAATATGCTTTTGCAGATAAGTAGTTGCATTTATTCTATTATATTATAGGAAAAGCTCATTTTCCTTTAAGAATTCTTTTTTTTAAGCATATCTGCAGACCTAGCAAGACTAGCTGCACTCCTGACAGAAAACAGTGGTATCTTATCTATCCTTTTCTGCTCAAAACATTTCACTATAACCACAGTTATTTTTTAAATAAAGATTGGAGTCAAAATTGCACTGTTTTCGCACAATCCTAAATATACACTGGACCGACTATGTGACTGATGTCGCTGTCCTTGAGCAAGCAGGGATCACCAGCATTGAGGCCATGCTATTGAGAACACAGCTGCGCTGGGCAGGGCACGTCTCTAGGATGGAGGACTACCGCCTCCCAAAGATACTACTCTACGGTGAACTCGCCACAGGTCAACACAAGAGAGGCACCCCCAAAAAGAGATATAAGGACTCCCTTAAACAACATCTCAGGCTCGGCCAGATTGATCACCAACAATGGTCCACCCTGGCCTCACATCGGGAGGCATGGAGACGCACTATCCACAATGCTGTGGCCTCTTTCACGAAGATACCCTGAACGGGTCTCAAAGAGAAACGGCAACGCAGAAAGAACCGCAACTTGGAAACAACATCACCCAAGGATACTTTTGCTGTGCTTTCTGCAACTGGACTTGCCTATCTCAGATTGACCTTTTTAGTCATCAACACGCTTGTAAAAAGCGTGGGATGAGTCCTTCCTAAGAATCTTCATTCACGAAGTAATGCCAAGAGAGGAGTCAAAATTGGTTCTTATCCATCCCTGGCATTACTTCGCGAATGAAGATTCTTAGGAAGGACTCATCCCACGCTTTCTACAAGCACTTTGATGACTAAGGAGGTTGGATGTGTCCTTCGAGCCCGTGCAATGGACCTTTCTGGTGGAGCGCAGCATGCACAAAACTGGCCTCACCCTTTAAACCAAAGGTTCATCTGCCGAGGCCTAGCAAGCTTAGGACGGTGGCAGCGAAGTCCTCAGGTCGTAGGTTTGATTTGAGTTACCTTCTCTAGATGGTTGACCTTACAGATGACCACCATCTGCCCGGGTTTGAAATTAGCGTTTTCCTTCTCTTTCCAAAAGGCATGGAGGGAAAGAAAGCCACTTCCAAAGTGAGGTAAAACATCCTCATTGGAAGCTGCTTCCTTCCCCTTCCAGGCGGGAGGGAAATAAAGCCGCCAAAGACCCAGTTTGGATGCGGCCATTAACAACGCATATCCAAAATTTCCGAATTTTGTAAATTTTGAACCATTAACCCCAGAAAATTTCGGAAATGACTTAAAATTCGAAGCATGAGCGCCCCCTACAACCGAAGCGAGTTTTGAACCATTTTTAATGGATCAACCAGGTCTAGTATTCTTCAAGTACTACTTTGTAGTGTTGTACCATACACAAAATAATTGAACCACTACAATCATTTTCTCCCTTCCCTTAACATGGACTGTGAGTCCCAGATAATCATGAATAGCATTGCCAAAACTCTCAGTGAGATCAAGAATAGCCAATAGTAGCACTCTCCTGTCTCTCTCAGATGAGTCATTTTCAATATGGTTTTTGTGCCAAAGCTGGATATGAACCCTCATTGAAACAATTCAGAGATTAGGACGACTGAAGACTAGTGGAACTGGGGGACATCATCTGATGCTTTCCCCAATCTACTAGGTTTTAATAGCATGCAGCAAAGGTAAACAGTTGATAGTCCTTTGGAGTCCCATAACCCTTGACCATTGGCCCTGCTGGAGTTGAAAATATCTAAAGGGTATCAAGTTGTTTTCAACAGTATGATGACTGAGGAACCAAACTTGTAATTCCCTTGAAATTTTAATCCACCCATTCTACTCTGCATTACTTCAAGAAAATGTTTAGAATATTGGAACAATAAGACTGATAGGAAGTGTCATAGGTTTTACCCCCAATTACCCCCTTTACATCCTGATGAGGTTTAGGGGAGGTAGACCACAGATTATGGAATTTTTAGTACTTTCACATGCTTTACTTCCCACAGACCACTGTGCCCCCAACCAAGAACAATAAAGACCAAACTTGGCACACAGTGCCCCTATGACCCACTCTACATTCTACTGCCATTTGGAGAAGAGTGGGCCATGGATGGGACTTGAGGTACCACCATGGAGTATGGGATTTGTAGTACTTTCAAAGCCTTCATTTCCCACAGACCACTGCAGCCCTGAACAAAGACCTATAAAGACTAAACATGGTGCCCTGTGCCCCCATGACCCAGTCTCCATCCTTCTACAGTTTAGAGGAGAGCAGACCATGGATGATTGGACTTCAACTACCTCTACAAATTACACAAGACCGCTGCGGCCCCCAACAAAGACCGATAAAGACCATACTTGGCACACAGAGCCCCCATGACCCACTCTATCTTCTACTGCAGTTTGGAGGAGGGTGGACCATGGCCTTGAAGTACCAAAGACCAACCTTGGAGGTTGACCGAGAACCACCGGCCCGAAAAACCGAATACCGGCCAGCGTGTACTTGGGGACCCACCCCGGTTGCCGGGGATGTATTAGCTGCTGCGGAGGACGATGCCCCCACGATGGCACCGGGCGCAGATGAGCGGGGCGATTCCCACCTCATCCACCCATCCTCCACTGAAGCTCCAGCTAAGAACCCTGAAGACTTACTGCGGGCTCTCGGAGGTCCGCCGGCTCTGGCGGACATGCCGGCCGGCGAGTTTGACATCGATGCCATCCTGCCCCCCCCCCCCGAGATGCAGCCAGACGCCGCCGCCGTGCTGGGAGAAGTTGGGGGAGCATCCTGGAAGAGGTGAGGCCCAACATGGCGGACGTCCTTGACGATGGCCACTCACTCCATGTGCCTGGACCCAAGGAAGAAGCAGGATCCGGAAGCAGTGGGCTGCCGGATGCCCTGGAAGTCCCGCCCCTGGAGGACCCTTCCCCGGATGACGTCCAGCCACCCCACGTGTCAGGACCTGGGGAGAAAGAGGCAGCACCCGGATGCAGTGACCCACCGGAAGCTCTGGAGGTCCCGCCCCCGGAGGACTCCACCCCCACCGGCGGACTGGTAAGGATGAGACATGGCCGCCGGAGGAGGAGACGACGCCGGAAGCGAAGGGAAGGCAAATTCCCCACTGCGGACCTGGAAATAGACTCATCCCCCTGCCGGAGAGCCCAAAGGAACCGGGACATCAGGGCCAGAGCCTCGGCTGGCTCACTGGTAGGCGGGCCCCTAAAAATGAGGACAGTAAGACCTCGGAGGACGTTCTCATCCAGGACGTTCTGGAGCGCCGGTTACAGGCTGTCACAGCTCCATAGGACCTGCCAGACTACTGCGAAAGCCGACGAGGACATCGCGCAAATGGATCGGGACCTCAAAGACAGACCCCTATGGGGGAAACATCAGTCCCTGTCCCCTGCTTGCGCTCTAGTGCCAGCGATCCTGCTGCCCCCCCCCTGCCTACCTTCTTTTGATGGCAGGGTGGTGTCTCAGTAGGCACCGCTGCTGACCTCCTCCCCTCCCTCCCTCCTTTCCCTTATCCTTGTGTTCCTTCCCATGTCTTCTGTATCTGTCCTGTTTGGTGTTGCCACTGGGCACACAAACTTATGTAAACCGCTCTGGGCGTCAGAGAGAGCAGTATATCAAATCGAATAAATAAATAAATAAACAAACCTTGGCACACAATGCCTTTCTCAAATAATCCAGGCACCGCCGGGTCCCCAAGCTAGTTAGTTCATAAATCACGTGATTGCATTTCATAAGCAAATGTGTTTCTTCTTCATGTGGTCTGTGAAATCCACACACATGGGTTTTCCCCCGCGCATGCGCAGATTCTCGGATACTCTACTAGAAAGATCTAAATACAAGCACCGCCCACCTTCCCATCAGCCCCAGCGCCCAGGCGGGGCTTGCTCCTCAGTCCTTTTTTCCGCGTGAAGCAGGACACATCTCGGATTGCTCTCTCTCTAGTTTTTTCCTCTGACCAGGTTTTTCTTTCCTTTTCATTCTCGACCAGACCCCTTTTTAGATATGTCTGTCCCTACTTTTAAGAAATGCTCAGCCTGTGGGGTTAATTTACCCGAGGCTGATAAACATTTAAAATGCCTGTTGTGTCTGGGGGAGGCTCACCTAAAACAAGCCTGCAATATTTGCAGGAGCTTCACCACCAGGGCCCAAAAGAGCCGGGATTCGCGCCTTAAGGCGCTTCTCTACGACCAGTCTCTGGCGCCAGAACAGCTTCGCCAGGCGCCAGCCTTCTCCCGAGCCTTTGCCGCCTCCCCCCTCCCTTGCAGGAGAGAGCTCACAACCTCCTCCGCAGCAAGAAGACCCATTGGAAGGCCCCTCTCCTTCCCAGGGCGAGCCACCAAAAAAGCAGGCAAAGCCGCCCAAAAAGGCAGCTCAAAAGACCAAACACAAGGAGAAAGAAAGGCAACAAAAAAAGAGACACCTCACTGCCCAACCGGCCTTGAGATCTCCTATGGCTGAACCGCCAGCAGTCTTCCTTGAACTGCCTGAAATGGAGCAGGACACAGCGTCCTTTCTGGAACTCCAGGAGCCTCCCCAATTGCTCCCCATTGATTTGCTCACGTCCCAGGTGGACCCGAGCCTTGCCTTATCCCCTCCTCTTCTCCAACCAGCTCAGCTGGCTCCAGTGCCTGAGCGCTCTCCCTCCCCGATACTGGCTGCCCGTGCTGCTTCCCCAGCCACACGGCGCCGCTCCAAAAGAGCTTCGCGGCGCCGCTCTCCTTCTTCCTCCTCCTCTTCCTCCCGGTCCCGCAGCCCTCCTCCTAAACGTCGGCACAGTCGCTCTTCGCACCGTGCTTGGCCCCAGGAATACCCTTTTCCTCCCTTCCCTTACCCGCCTTTCCCTTATTATCCTCCCTATCACTACCAAGAAGGCTTTGAGAGCCATGTGGAACCACCCCCCCTCGCCCTCAGGCCCGCCCTCCGCCTACAGCCACTGTTGCTTCTCCTCCTCCCGAACCGCCAGCTACTCCCCACCAGGTGGCAGTGCCTCCCTCCCTTTCTACTCCCATTCAGGCAGAAACTCAAGAAGCTGATGTTTCTGCAACTGAACCTTCCTCTGATCCCACCGCCTCTGCCTCAGTTCAGCAAGAGGCTGATCCTGATCCCCTCCAAGCAGAGGAATACAAGGCATTTGCAGCATTGCTCATACGCCTGTCTAGAGCCATCAATTTGGCAACCCCTCCCCCACCCAATGCTGTTCAGGATCCATGCTTTACCACCTCAGAACAGCGACCTCCTATGGCTGCTGTGTTACCAACATTGCCCTATCTATTACAAATACTAAAAACCACAGGTGTGGCACCAGGCCTGGTTCCAGCAACCTCCAAAAGGGCTGAGAATCTTTACAAGCTTGACCTTAAGGAAGCCACATGGCTTGCTAAACTTCCTAATGCCAACTCTTTGGTGACGGATGCTCAGCCGAGACCAATACAGAGAAACCAAATCTCCCCTTCCGATAAGGAAGGAAAAAAGCTTGACAACATGTCAAGAAAGTTTTATTCCTCAGCCTGCCTATTCGCTAGAATGGCCCATTATGGGGTATATATGAGTTGTTATCATACATACATCTGGAATAAGGTAACTCCCTACCTTGAGTTGCTACCACCGGCTGAACAAGCCATGGCTACCGCCTTTGCTCAAGAGGCTGCCCTTCTCTCTAAGCTCCAAAAGGACTTAGCTAAAAATACCGCTGATAACGCGGGGAAACTGATTGCGGGATCTGTGGCCTTGAGAAGGCATGCTTGGCTTAGGGCATCTACACTATCCCAAGACCAACGCAACCTGATTGAAGACCTCCCTTGGATGAGACAGGTGTGTTTAACACAGAGACTAATTCACAACTTGAACAGTCACACAAAAATAAACAAATTGTTAGTGGCTATGGTCAACGCCCTTACCAACAACGCCATAGGTGGAGACCTTATAGTAGATACCCTTATTCCCGAGGAGGTTACTACTACCAAAACTATAGAGACAAACAGCGTCCCCAGACGCCCCCCTCTAGCGTTAGGAGGCCCCCTCTGCCCTTTCGAGGACAGTCACGTGGCTCCAGGCCTCCTTACAATAACAGACGGCGGTTTTAACCCGTCACTTTCTCCCCCTCCCTCCCCTCCACTCACACCTCCTGTTGTTCTACACTCTCAACACTTACTTCATAGTGACACCATCCCACACCTCACCTTCCTTGATAGACTCCTGCCCTTTGCATCAGCTTGGTGTTCCATCACTACTGACAAGTGGGTCCTCAACATAGTTCACTACGGCTACACTATTGAATTTGACTCATGCCCCCCACTTGGGCACATACTACTCACTACACCTTCACCTGCCCTATGGGAAGAAATTGACCCCTTGTTGCACAAGGGAGCCGTCTCCCTGTCTCATTAGATGATACTGCCAACTGCCTTTTTTTCTCGCTACTTTTTGGTAGATAAACGAGACGGTGGCCAGCGGCCCATCCTTGACCTCAGGGGAGTCAACAGGTTCATCAAGCCCCGCAGGTTCCGTATGGTTACCCTAGCGGTTATCCTCCCTTTTATCAAACGGGGAGACTGGATGGCCACTATTGATTTGAGGGATGCCTACTTCCACATTTCTATTGCCCAAGACCACCGTAGATACCTCTGCTTTGCCCTAGAAGGACAAGTTTTCAAATTCAACTCCCTACCTTTTGGCCTTTGCACAGCTCCCCGCGTGTTCACGAAGTGTCTCGCGGTTGTGGCGGCTCATTTGCGGAAACGCGGAATCTCCGTATTTCCATACATTGATGACTGGCTTTTGATCTCTCCCACTAGAAATCAGCTCCTCTCTGACATATCATATACTTTATCTCTTTTACAGGACCTTGGACTCATTGTCAACCTCGACAAATCTCAACTGATTCCTACACAACACATTCATTTCATAGGTGCCATGATAGACTCCAACGCCCAGAAGGCATTCCTCCCAGAGGACCGGTTCCTCAATCTCAAGCGGGCCATCACTGGCCTCCTCTCCCAGGGACATGCTTCTGCATGGACCATTCAGTCCATCCTGGGCCACATGGCTTCCACCACAAGTGTCACACCCTTTGCCAGGCTCCGACTTCGCCCGCTTCAGGCTTGGTTCCTTGCTGCCTTCAATCCCCTTGCAGACAGTCAGTCTGTCATCCTCCACCCTCCCTCCCCTGTCCTTCGGTCACTCATATGGTGGACAAAGGAATCCAATGTGTGCTCGGGCATGCCCTTTCTTCCCCCCCACCCATCCCTGTCAGTGACCACGGATGCCTCCGAGGGAGGCTGGGGAGCCCACACACTACACCTCCAGATCAGCGGCCGCTGGTCCCCGAAGGAGATGCAACTCCACATAAATTCACTCGAGATGTTGGCAGTAGAGAAAGCCCTTCGGGCGTTCTCGAACCTAGTTCACAACCGTACCGTCCAGATAATCACCGACAACACCTCTGTCCAGTTTTATCTCAACAAACAGGGTGGGACTCACTCGCACAACCTTCTGGCCCTCTCAATTCGCATCTGGGACTGGTGCATACAGAAGAACATCTTCCTGGTGGCAGTTCACCTTCCAGGCAAGGACAATACCCTAGCAGACTCCCTCAGTCGGACATCCTTGACCACTCACGAGTGGCATCTTCACCCCAGAGAGTTCAGGTTCTTAACTCGCCGATGGGGCCACCCACAGGTGGACCTGTTTGCATCCCCCGACAATGCTCAGTGCCCCCTTTTCTGCGCAAGGCTAGACCCTCGCGCATCCCCAGGTTGCCTGGGAGATGCCTTCCTTTTCCAGTGGTCCCTAGGCTTCCTTTACATATTTCCACCCCTCCCCCTCCTCTCCAGAGTGGTAGCCAAGATTGTCTCAGACAAGACCGACGGCATCCTCCTAGCGCCATGGTGGCCCAGGCAACCATGGTTTGCCCCCTCCTCCATGCAGCCAGGGCAACTTTCTGCGCCTGCGATCCAGCCCGGACCTGCTGACGCTACAAGACGGCCTACTTCAACACCCAGACCTCCCAACCCTCCACCTGACGGCTTGGAGGATAACCCCTTAGACCACGTCTCTGATGTGGCACGCCTCATCTTGTTGGCGGCCCAGAAGGCCTCGACTAAAAAGTCCTATACCTACAAATGGAAAAAGTTCGCTACTTTTTCCGAATCCCGGGGCCACCCTCCTCTTTTAGCCCCTATTCCGGTGGTGATAGACTTTTGGTTCATCTTTCATCCCTTAATTTTTCTCTCTCCTCGATAAAGTGCTATCTAGCTGCCCTATCGTGGTATAGGAGGCCCCCGTTCGAGCCCATGGCTCACGCTGATATCTCCCATCTCTCCTGGAAAACAGCGTTCTTGGTTGCTATTACCTCAGCCAGGAGAGCTAGCGAGATAACAGCCCTTAGGGCTGATCCCCCGTTTATAAGGTTCCACGAAGACAAGGTTGTTCTTCGGACCGATGTTACTTTTTTACCTAAAGTTGTATCCCATTTTCATATGTCCCAGGACATCACTCTCCCTGCCCTGTTCCCTAAACCATCCTCTCAGTTAGAGGTGTCCCTACACTCCCTGGATGTCAAAGTGCCCTTTCCTTCTATATTGACAGGACTGCCAGTTATAGGAAGTCACCCAGACTTTTCCTTAAATATAGGAAGGATGCCCTCGGCACTCCGGTCTCCTCACAGCGTCTGGCGTCATGGATAGTTTCCACAATTCGGTTGGCCTATCAATTGGCAGGTAGAGATCCTCCCCCGACATTACAGGCACATTCCACGAGGTCAGTTTCTACCTCTCAGGCCTTTCTGCGGGGAGTTCCAGTTCATGACATCTGCAAAGCGGCAACATGGTCAACTCCTTCCACCTTTGCATCCCATTACAAGCTGGACATCCTCGCCAAGAGGGATGCAGCCTTTGGCAGAGCCGTTCTTTTTTCGTGTGTGGCATGACCCACCTCCAGGTAAATAGCTTGTTACTCACCCATGTGTGTGGATTTCACAGACCACATGAAGAAGTATGGGTTGCTTACCTGTAACCATATTTCTTTGAATGTCAGGTCTGTGAAATCCACAGGAACCCGCCCATCCTCCCCACGGTCATGCCTCTTTTCGTACTGCGTTTTCGCGGAAACGGACTGAGGAGCAAGCCCCGCCTGGGCGCTGGGGCTGATGGGAAGGTGGGCGGTGCTTGTATTTAGATCTTTCTAGTAGAGTATCCGAGAATCTGCGCATGCGCGGGGGAAAACCCATGTGTGTGGATTTCACAGACCTGACATTCGAAGAAATATGGTTACAGGTAAGCAACCCATACTTTTCTTTTAACCTAAATTAGGTAATGAGTTAAAAGTTGGGAATTTTTAGTTTTAAAGTGGAATAAAAAGATAGGATTGGATTTTCTTGGCCGAGCATCACTTCCTGCAGCAAAAGCACCCATTTAATTCACAAAAAGATATCTGGTGTAGCTCATAAATTTGTGAAGTGCTCTGCCAGGCATAACATGCTTTGCTGCTGATGACTCATTCACATTTTGTGGAAGGTTGTCAGCTTCAAAGGAAACGTTATCTTTTGCCAGATTTCCCCCTACAGCTCAGCTCCAGTATTTCGTATAAAAAGGCATCTCTGGTTTGAAACGCAGTACTCTAATATCAATGTTGGTATTATAACATATGATATTTTCAATACTAGATTGTACAGACCATTAGTCAAGGAAACTTCCTCAGCACAGAGCAGTGCGGGACCTTTGTTTAAAGCAGTGGTTCTCAACCTTCCTAATGCCACGACAGTTCCTCATGTTGTGGTTACTCATATACATAACATTATTTTCATTGTTACTTCATAACTGGAATTTTGCTCTTATTATGAATCGTAATGTAAATATCTGATATTCAGGATGTATTTTCATTCACTGGACCAAATTTGGCATAAATACCCCATACGCCCAACTTTGAGTGCTGGTAGAGTTGGGGGGATTGATTTTATCTTTTGGGAGTTGTAGTCACTGGGATTTATAGTTCACCTACTATCAAAGAGCATTCTGAACCCCGCCAATGATAGAATTGGGCCAAACTTCCCACACAGAACTCCCATGATCAACAGAAAATACTGTGTTTTCTGATGGTCTTTGGCAATCCCTCTGACCCCTCCTTTGTGACCCTTCCCCAGGGGTCCTGATCCCCAGGTTGAGAAATGCTGGCGTAGGGATATAAATCACAGTTATCTCAGTCTCCAAAAAATCTTCACCAAAGGAGACACTTGCAATAACTCTAGTTTAAAGGTCTTTTTTAAAAAATCCCCTCCTCCTGTTGTTACAAAGACATATGCAGTATGCACCTTTTATTAAGAAACAACATTCCTCAGTTCTTAAAAATGACCTAAAACTAAAGGACCTTTCTCAATTCTCTAATTAGGTAATTGTTTGGACAGGATTTTATTTTGTTGTTATGATGGTCAAGTCAACTTCAACTTACGGCATCTCTATGAATGAGAGACTTCCAAGTCCGTCCTCATCAATCTCATCAGCTGCCCTGTTTGGATTTTGCAGATTTAGAATAAAGCTTCATTGCTTTATTCTATCAATCTGGCCATTTTATTTTCATACTGCCTTCTTCTTTACCAAGTGTTAATCGTATTTTCTAAGTGAGTCATATCTTCTTGTGATGTGGCCAAAGTATGGGCACATCTACACCGATCACTTAGGTCAGTTTAAAGCCAGCATAAAAGGCAGCAGTGTAGTTGTGTGGATGATTACATTGAAAACCTTACAACTGATACAAGACCCAGATGGGGATTATACATAAGAACATAAGAAGAGCCATGCTGAATCGGGCCTCAGCCCATCTAGTCCAGCATTCTGTGTCACACAGTGGCCCACTAGTTGTACACAGGGATCTCTAGCAGAAAGGAGGGCAAAACCCTCACCTGCTCCCGACCCCCCACAACCAGTACCCGGGGAAATCCTGCCTGCCTCCATCAACACAGAGGTGGCACTTGGATGTCCATTTCAGTAGCTACTGATTCCCTTGGTATCCATGAATCTGTCTAATCCTGCCTTGAAGCTGTCCAGGCTGACCGCTGTCACAACCTCCTCTGGAAGTGAGTTCCATAACCCAATGACCCTCTGGGTGAAGAAATATTTCCTTTATTAGTCCTAACTTTCCTACCTTGGAGCTTTAGGGAGTGCCCCCTAGTCCTAGTGTTGTGTAACAGAGAAAATATTTTTCTCTATTCACCCTTTCTATCCCATGCATGATTTTATACACTTCAATCAAGTCACCTCTTAAACGCCGTCTTTCAAGGCTGAAAAGACCAAGGCGTTGCAACCTGATTTCGTAAGGGAGCTGCTCCATCCCTTGGATCATTCTTGTTGCCCTTTTCTGTACCTTTCCAGTTCCGTTATATCCTTCTTGAGGTGCGGTGACCAGAATTGTACACAGTACTCAGATGTGGCCTCACCATAGATTTGTAGAGAGCAATACAACATTTGACGACCTATTTTCGATTCCCTTCCTGATCATGCCAAGCATAGAATTTGCTTTTTTACTGCTGCTGCACTGGGTTGACATCTTCATTGAGCTGTCCACCAAAACCCCAAGATCCCTTTCTGGTTTGTTTCAGAAAGCTTTGACCCCATCAATTTGTAGGTGTAGTTGGGGTTCTTTGCCCCGATGTGCATGACTTTACACTTGTTTAGGTTAAAATGCATTTGCCACTTTGTTGCCCATTCACTCAATTTCGAGAGATCTTTCTGGAGCTCTTTACAATCAGTTTCATTTTTAACTACCCTGAACAATTTAGTGTCGTCTGCAAACTTTGCTACCTCAGAATTTACTCCTACATCTAGGTCATTAATGAATAAATTAAAAAGTAACGGACCCAAAACTGAACCTTGGGGTACGCCACTTCTCACCTCTTTCCACCCAGAGAAATGTCCGTTTATTACCACCCTTTGTTTCCTACAGTTTAGCCAGGTTCCAATCCAGGACAAGACCTGTCCTCTGATTCCATGGCTGAAAGAGCTTATTTAGGAGCCTTTGGTGAGGGACTTTGTCAAAAGCCTTTTGAAAGTCAAGGTAAACAATATCGACTGGGTCCCCTTTATCTATGTGTTTATTTACACCCTCAAAGAATTCTATCAAGTTAGTAAGACATGATTTGCCTTTGCAGAAACCATGTTGATTTTCCTTCAGCAATGCCTGTTCTTCTATGTGCTTAGTAATTTTTTCTTTAATAATGGTTTCCATCACTTTGCCTGGAACTGAGGTTAGACTAACTGGCCTATAATTTCCTGAATCACCCCTGGATCCTTTCTTGAAGATCGGAGTTACATTTGCCTCCCTCCAGTCCTCGGGTACAGTGCCTGATCTTAGAGAAAGGTTATATATTTTGGCTAGAATTTCAGCAATTTCACACTTGAGTTCCTTAAGAACTCTGGGGTGGATGCCATCTGGCCCTGGTGATTTGTTGACATTTAGTTTAGTAAGGCATGTGAGAACATCTTCCTTGTTTATCTCTATCTGGTTTAATTCATTTAATTCCCTCCCTGAAAAAACTGACTCAGCTGCAGGCATATGTTGTCTGTCCTCCTGTCTTTCCAAGTCATCATCTTCTCCTTATTTCTTTCCTACAGCCTGCATTCTGATTAAATATTAAGCCAAAGTATAGAAAATATTAACGATTGTAATGCCCACATTTTAAAGTTATATAAATCATTTGTAGTTGTTTATTTGTTTTCTTAAGGTTCATCTGTAAACCCTCCTTTTCACTGTCTTCTTTGACTTACTTTAGTAACTGTTCCAAGTCTTTATTATATTTTGTTAATAGTATGTCATCTGCATATCTTAAATTGTTGATGTTCATGTAAGAGCACATTTGGCGATAATAAGCAAATTATGTGAAAGAATACCAGTGCAATGTTGAAGTATGGACCCATGAAGTAACAGCACTATACTAGGCATTGTTGCCTACATACTAGTACCATGACATCTATCTTGACACCTACCTTTCCATGGTAAAGAGGCAGACTTCCCTCCTTCTCAGTGATTGTGTAGTAGAGACTAATATAATTGCTCTGCTTCAATGGCTGACACTTCTTTGATAAGAGATAAGAAAGACATGAGTAACTGAATAAGAAAAGAGAATACAAAAATGATGCAGCTATAAATTGACCACGTGAAACAATATTTAATTTGAGATCGGTGGAAGTAATAATAAAGAAATGCTCAGATGTATGCCCTTGGGTATTTCATAGCTGCATATATAGAAACTGGCTTGGCAGCTTAAGGTGGCATCCCATGTTAAATGCACAGAGCAGGGTAAACAGGTTGAGTATCCCTTACCTGAAGATCTGAAATTCTTCAAATCCAAAATTGTTAATATGAGTGGCTGAGATATTGACACATTTGCTTTCTTATTGTTCAATGTACACAAACTTTGTTTTGTGCACAAATTATTTTAACTATTGGGTGTAAAAGTATCATCAGGTTATGTGTTTAAGGTAAATTAATTTGGTGTCTAGACTTTGATCCTGTCTCCAAAATATTCCATTATCTGAAATCGAAAACACTTCTGGTCCCAAGTATTTCAAGAGAAGGACTACTCAACCTTACAATATTATTTAAGTTATAATTACATAGTTGTAGGAGCAGGATCGGATTGCAAAGGACGCAGAAAAATGCAAATTGTGACCCTGGCCTCAAATAGTAGTATAAGATGATACAGCTAGTTTGTAGTTTTGTTGGAGTCAGAAATTCTTCTGATGAGAATTCTTTAGTTAGATTTCAATTATGAGAACCTATATATAGGTGGTCTACCAGGAAACCAGTATTTATTAGACATGGGCAATCCATGGTTCTAAATGGTTGTAAAGTACTTTCAAAACTAGAGGGCGCTGGTGCTTTGCTTCTAAAGTGTTGCTAAAGTTCTCGTGGTGAAAATTTCAGAACTCTAACAAAAATTTAATCAGTATTTCATTATTCCCAATTTCTATGACAGAACCAATTAGGAACTACCATTTGTAATCAAATTCTGAAAGTTTTGTTAGAGTTCTGAAATTTTCATCCCTAGAACTTTAGCAACACTTTAAAAGCAAAGCACCAGCACCCTCTAGTTTAGTAAGTACTTTACAACCATCTAGAACCATGGATTGCCCATGCCTAGTATTTATGTTCACATCTCTGCTAGTGGATTAGAATTTGTGAATAAAATGCAATTCAGGTGATTCTCTATATAAACTGCCCTGCGACTAGTCTTCAGGTGTTGTCATTGAGAATGTTAGATTTGTGTCCATTTAATTTCTTCCATAGATATTGCCCTGTTTGTCCAATGCAAGGTGTAGAGAAGCATAGTTGACAAAAAAAAATCATGCATATCAAATTAGAGGATGAGCAACCTCTGGTGTTGTGGGGTACAGTATTAGGAGCTGTGATGTTCTAGGAGTTGGACTACAACCTTCAGAATCCTCTCAGCCAAGAAGTTCTAACTAACATGACCATTGACCAGGTTGCCTTGGATATTCTATGGGTTTTAGACTAGTCACGTTTTCCAAGTTTTAGGGATGTGCTGCAATTTCTGCATAGCTGTTTTGAATTGCATGCCAGTTGCCTTGCCTCCTCTCCACTCAAAGTAGGACTACTTAATTAACACAAGATTTACACTAGATGACACAAGAGTTGGCTGAGAGTCATTTTATCATTTCTGCTTCCCTTGCAAACCAGTAAATTTCTATGACTTTTTTCAAATAAAAAAATCAATATTAAGGGTTACACTTAGAAAGTGAGTCTGCCAGCTGAAAAAAAAACAGCAACAGCAACCTGACTCTTCTTGCTTTGAGGTCACTAGCAACTTTTCTCAGATTCCATTTTATTCAAGGGCGGAGGACATAAGTGCACAAAGAACTTTAGTTCTGGATGCTAGCCAGGACCAATTGTGGGCTCCAATGAGTCACAGGTCTCAGCTTTCAAGCGCTTCTCAGATCCAAGAACATTTCACCAATTGTATTGTGATGAGTTATTCACACTTTGCAGCCATAGAGATATGAAGGTCTTCCAAAGCATTTTTCACTGGTTTTGTAATTCATAATTTTTCTAGGTCAAACCATAGAACTCATTATTTGCATTTTGGAGTGAAGCTCCAGGCTCATCTGACATCTCCTAAATACGTTGAGTTTCATTTAACATTATCTAAGGTCATTTTGCTTGTGTCTGTTTTCAAATTTAGCAGTTTTAAAATGGAACTGTAAGAATGTTGTTGGGGAGAGATTGGTAATATTACTCCTTGCCTTAATAGAAATTTCTTTCTTAAGACCAAAGAGATCTGTAGTTTACAAGCTCATAAATATCCACAATGCTTCAAACAGTCAGTATACTATACATATCTTGTAGGCATGGTTTAGAACCCAAAAATAGCAAATCGAAAATCTCATGGGGGGGATTTTATTTGATTAGTAATAGAAAGACTTACAAAAAAAATTTAAAATGTAACTTAATTACTAACGGAATTCGTTAGTAGTTCATATGCCAGCGCATGCGCATTCCCGATGGGTTTGGCCTAAAACTCCCAGAAATCCTAACAGCTGGTAAATTGGCTGGGATTTCTGGGAGTTGTAGGCCAAAACTTGAATAAATCACACTGAATTCTAGATGGGACTCTCCAAATAGGAAGGAGGGAGGGAGGGGGTATTTTATTCTTGGAAGCAGCAAAAGAAAAGGAGGAGGAGCCCCCCCCCCCGGCTCCTCGCTGCCTCTCTCTCACACCCCGATCCCGAGGGAGCGAGGGCCCAAGTTTGCCCAGGCTGGTCATATACCTACATTCCATGCACATGCAATGATACAGCAGTAATAACAATGGGTATAAGAAGAGGTAAAATTCAAACCGAAGTATTCTGACTGGTCCCTCTTCATGCGGTAAACGGGCTCTTCTCTATGAGCCAGGAAAGCCAGCGTTTTCTGCTTGGGTGCACACACATACATATTCTTGGGGGATTTGCTGCAGAATCTTCTCTATGAGCCCGGGATTCTGCAGCAAACCCCCCAAGAATATGTATGTGTGTGCACCAAGCTGCAATGCTGGCTTTTCCCGGGCTAATAGAGAAGAGCCCGTTTGCACCGCATGAGGAGGGACCAGTCAGAATACTCTCGGTTTGAATTTTACCTCTTGATATTGTTATTACTGCTGTATTATTGCATGTGCCTTGCCATAATACTTATTGGCAAGGGAGGTGGGAGGGTGGTGAGAGAGAAGGAGGGTGCCTCCCCCTTACGACCTAATAACGACACTTAAGAAAATCCTGGCCCCCCGAAGTTCTATAAAGAATGTCCACTTCCTGCTTGGCGTTCCAGGTGCGGAAATACTCAAAAGTAGCATTTCTTACGAATTTCTTACGAATCATTTCATTTTCATAACTTTTTTCTCATGCCTAATATCTTGTTATCCACAAATTTGTCCATCACAGGATATACTTATTGAAATTGATTTTTTTTTGTTTCAATGGGTGGAAACCAATTGTAAACATTTGTTCTATTGGTTCTACACCAAATACAACAAATGTCTGGTTACAATTCCATAGTTTTGCATACACTGAATCAGAAGGAGCATTACCCCCCCCCCCAGTGATTTGGTTCCACATGGGGGGCAATGCTCACTGACCTCAAAAGCCTAATTATTACAGAAAACATTTATTCAGATAATGGAGAATCATGTCTCTAGAAACCTATAGAAGTGCATGAAACATAGTTTAGGCCACTATTTCCCAACCAGTGTGCCGTGGCACACTAGTGTGCCGTGAGCGATAATCAGGTATGCCGTGGGAAATTGGAACCTCCAATACCCTTTCTTCCCCCTCCTGCCGAACACTTTTTCTTCTCCACTCGGGCTCCCTTCTTCCCAGCCTCGCTCTGCTTGCCTTGCCTCGCTTTGCTCATGCTGCTGCTTCTGTGGGAGGGGGGAGGGAGGAAGACGTGACCCGTGCAGGTGCTACTGCACAGACTCGCCCCACATCTTCCTCCCTCCCTCCCCTCCACAGTGCTCACTGGATATAGGTGAACTACAACTGCAAAACTCAAGGTCAATGCCCACCAAACTCTTATAGTATTTTCTCTTGGTTATGGTAGTTCTGTGTGGGAAGTTTGATTCCATTCCATCATTGGTGGAGTTCAGAATGGTCTTTGATTGCGGGTGAACTATAACTCCCAGCTGTTGAGCAAGACCTTCGTGTGTGTCTTTCTGCCAAAATATCTATGTTGTTTTCATCTAAACAGGCCCAGGTTTCACACTGAGTGTATAAATACATTTAAAAACATATTAACTATATGTATTACTGTGTTAGAGTGTCATTTTGGTTGGTGGTGTGCCCCAGGATTTTGTAAATGTAAAAAATGTGCCGCGGCTCAAAAAAAGGTTGAAAAACACTGGTTTAGGCTATTTCCATGGAAAATTTCTTCCCCACAGCACTACTACATTTGGAAGTAACAATTAAAATATACTTGGTTTTGAAAATAATAATTGGCCAAGGAGGGCCAGGAATGTTGAAGATGGTAGAAGCACCTTTGCTATATCCTTTGTGGTACACAGCATATTATTTGAGAACACAGAAATACTGGACCACTCAAACAACTATCATGTCAGGCTACACAGAGAAGCCATTGAAATACACAAGGATGTGGACAATTTCAACAGAAAGGAGAAAACAATGAAAATGAACAAAATCCGGCTACCAATTTTTTAAAAAAGCACTCTATAATCGTAACAGTAAATAAAGAACAACACTCAAAAACAGGGGAATTCCAGACATGAAACAATTAGGGCCATCTAATCACCTCCCAACAAAGGATTCTCCAATGCAGTAAGAAGCTAGACCTTGGAACTGCAAAGCCAGTAAGTGCTAATCAAGGTGGCCAATTAAAACATTCACATCTACATCCAACAAATAAGAATTCTTTCTCCAGCCCTGGACCTTCCACAGATATATAAACTCCATTTTCCTAGTTTCCAACAGACCTCACAACCTCTGAGGATGCCTGCCATAGATGCGAGTGAAACATCAGGAAAGAATGCTTCTGGAACATGGCTATACAGCCCGGAAAACACACAACAGCCCAATTTTGTTAATTGGCTAATTGTAATATTCATATGTTTGGTTTACTCTTTTCACTTTTATGGATTGTTTAGTTACTTGTGTTGATTCTATTTAAATTAGTTACTGGTTTATTGTTTTATTATCATCGTTTTATTTTTCTCATTGCGTTATTTACATTGTTACATTGTTGTAAGCTGCTCTGAGTCCCCTCACTGAATTGCGTGAGAGGACCTAGAAAGGACTAGAAAAGTCTCTGGCATTACTTCACAAACGAAGATTCTTAGGAAGGACTCATCCCACGCTTTCTACAAGCACGTTGATGACTAAAAACGCCAATCCAAGATAGGCAAGTCTGGTTGCAGAAAGCACAGCAGAAAGTCTCCTTGGATGATGTTGTTTCCAAGTTGCGGTTCTTTCTGCATTGTTGTTTCTCTTCGAGACCCGTTTGGTGTGTCTTCTTGAAAGAGGCTGTAGCATTTGTTGATAGTGCATCTCCATGACTCCCGATGTGAGGCCAGGGTGGACCATTGTTGGTGATCAATCTGGCCGAGCCTGAAATGTAGGTTCAGGGAGTCCTTTTTGGGGTGCCTCTCTTGCGCTGGCCCGTGACGAGTTCACTGTAGAGTAGTATCTTCGGGAGGCAGTGGTCCTCCATCGTAGAGACGTGCCCTGCCCAGCGCAGCTGTGTTCTCGATAACATGGCCTCAATGCTGGTGACTCCTGGTTGCTCAACGACAGCAACATTTGTCACATAGTCAGTCCAGTGTACATGTAGGATTGTGCAAAGACAGCGCTGATGAAAGTGTTCGAGGAGTCTTAGGTGTTGCCGATAGGTGACCCATGTTTCAGACCCATATAGGAGAATAGACAGTACGATAGCTCTGTACACACTGATTTTGGTGCTTTGCCTCAGGTGTTTCTTACTCCAGACTCTTTTGTGAAGCCTTCCGAATGCACTCTATGCCTTTGCTAAACTGTGATCTATCTCTTTATTAATCTTGGCATCTGAAGAGATGATGCTTCCCAGGTAGGTGAACTGCTGAACGGACTTAAGCACAGATTTGCCTATGCTGACGTAGGGATGATGGTGTTCTTCCTGTAGTGCGGGCAGGTAGAACATAAGAACATAAGAACATAAGAAGATACATGCTGAATCAGGCCTCAGCCCATCTAGTCCAGCATTCTGTGTCACACAGTGGCCCACTAGTTGTACACAGGGATCTCTAGCAGAAAGGAGGGCAAAACCCTCACCTGCTCCCGACCCCCCACAACCAGTACCCGGGGAAATCCTGCCTGCCTCCATCAACACAGAGGTGGCACTTGGATGTCCATTTCAGTAGCTACTGATTCCCTTGGTATCCAGGAATCTGTCTAATCCTGCCTTGAAGCTGTCCAGGCTGACCGCTGTCACAACCTCCTCTGGAAGTGAGTTCCATAACCCAATGACCCTCTGGGTGAAGAAATATTTCCCTTTATTAGTCCTAACTTTCCTACCTTGGAGCTTTAGGGAGTGCCCCCTAGTCCTAGTGTTGTGTGACAGAGAAAATATTTTTTTCTCTATTCACCTTTTCTATCCCATGCATGATTTTATACACTTCGATCAAGTCACCTCTTAAACGCCGTCTTTCAAGGCTGAAAAGACCAAGGCTTTGCAACCTGATTTCGTAAGGGAGCTGCTCCATCCCTTGGATCATTCTTGTTGCCCTTTTCTGTACCTTTTCCAGTTCCGTTATATCCTTCTTGAGGTGCGGTGACCAGAATTGTACACAGTACTCCAGATGTGGCCTCACCATAGATTTGTAGAGAGGCAATACAACATTTGACGACCTATTTTCGATTCCCTTCCTGATCATGCCAAGCATAGAATTTGCTTTTTCACTGCTGCTGCGCACTGGGTTGACATCTTCATTGAGCTGTCCACCAAGACCCCAAGATCCCTTTCCTGGTTTGTCTCGGAAAGCTTTGACCCCATCAATTGGTAGGTGTAGTTGGGGTTCTTTGCCCCGATGTGCATGACTTTACACTTGTTTAGGTTAAAATGCATTTGCCACTTTGTTGCCCATGCACTCAATTTCGAGAGATCTTTCTGGAGCTCTTTACAATCAGTTTCATTTTTAACTACCCTGAACAATTTAGTGTCGTCTGCAAACTTTGCTACCTCACAATTTACTCCTACATCCAGGTCATTAATGAATAAATTAAAAAGTAACGGACCCAAAACTGAACCTTGGGGTACGCCACTTCTCACCTCTTTCCACCCAGAGAAGTGTCCGTTTATTACCACCCTTTGTTTCCTACAGTTTAGCCAGGTTCCAATCCAGGACAAGACCTGTCCTCTGATTCCATGGCTGAAGAGCTTATTTAGGAGCCTTTGGTGAGGGACTTTGTCAAAAGCCTTTTGAAAGTCAAGGTAAACAATATCGACTGGGTCCCCTTTATCTATGTGTTTATTTACACCCTCAAAGAATTCTAACAAGTTAGTAAGACATGATTTGCCTTTGCAGAAACCATGTTGATTTTCCTTCAGCAATGCCTGTTCTTCTATGTGCTTAGTAATTTTTTTTCTTTAATAATGGTTTCCATCACTTTGCCTGGAACTGAGGTTAGACTAACTGGCCTATAATTTCCTGGATCACCCCTGGATCCTTTCTTGAAGATCGGAGTTACATTTGCCTCCCTCCAGTCCTCGGGTACAGTGCCTGATCTTAGAGAAAGGTTATATATTTTGGCTAGAATTTCAGCAATTTCACACTTGAGTTCCTTAAGAACTCTGGGGTGGATGCCATCTGGCCCTGGTGATTTGTTGACATTTAGTTTAGTAAGGCATGTGAGAACATCTTCCTTGTTTATCTCTATCTGGTTTAATTCATTTAATTCCCTCCCTGAAAAAAATGACTCAGCTGCAGGCATATGTTGTCTGTCCTCCTGTGTGAAAACGGAGGCAAAGAAGTCGTTTAGCCGCTCGGCAATCTCCTTGTCTTCACTTATTGTCCCTTTCTTACCATTTTCGTCAAGTGGCCCAATTGCTTTTCTAGTTGGGTTTCTGCTTCTGATGTACTTCTCTAGAGAACTTCTCTTTTCTTCAGGCTGTTGCAAAGCAGGATGTGAGGCGCTGCAGGGCCGCTTCTGTATGGGTGACAAGGGCAACATCCAGAGAAGTAGAGAATACAATACTAAAGAAGAACTGAATAATATTTAATAGTACTATTACTATTGAGAGGAAAGTAAATACAAATATCCACATGTAATCAAATATGTAAATGTTTAACTTGCAAATGTGGAGGGATGACTGTATAGGGTATTAACCTAAACAACCTCATTTCTTAAAACATCACAATTTTGTCAAAAGAATATATTTTATTTAAAAGTATGCTTTTTAAACTATGCAGTAAGAAGCTCTATCTTTTATTATGCCGTCTTCACCACTGAAAACCGAAATACATTGCTATATTGTTTCTCATTGCCCTTCAGGGTCTGTGAAAGCTACGAAATTACTGCCCTATTATTGATGCCATCTGAACAATAACAGAGATGGCATCCTAAGCTTTCAATAAAATAACTTTTCGGCAACCGGAGACATTGTTGATCCTCTGTGTGGCTTATCTTTATAGTACAGATGTTTTCAAAATGACGGGAAAGTCTCCATCTTTCAGAAATCATTTTTTAATAACCTTGGGGAGATTCCAAAAATTAATCCCTGCCACACAAACAACTTCACACACACAAAAAGCAGGGTTTAACTGAGCAAATTTTCTGTGACAAGTTCTGATCTGGTTTACAAATAAGCATTTTTGTTCCACTGGTAATTCAAACAACACTTGAAGGAAGCTGGAGGAATGGGAACACTTCAAATCTGCTAGACCTCTTCAGTTTCTCCAGTATAGCTTCATTCTACTTACTTTATTGTATTATATATTATATGCCTATATCTATTATAGGAAATCTATCTACACCAGTGTTTCCCAACCTTTTTTGAGCCGCGGCACACTTTTTACATTTCCAAAATCCTGGGGCACACCACCAACCAAAATGACACAAAATGACACTCTAACACAGTAATACATATAGTTAATATGTTTTTAAATGTATTTATACACTCAGTGTGACACCTGGGCCTGTTTCGATGAACACAACATAGATATCCTGGCAGGAATGGCAGAAAGACACAAACTTCCCACACAGAACTCCCGTAACCAAGAGAAAATGCTGTAAGAGTTTGGTGGGCATTGACCTTGAGTTTTTGAGATTCGTTGTTCACTTATATCCAGAGAGCACTGTGGACTCAAACAATGTTGGATCAGGACCAAACTTGGCATGAATACTCAACATGCCCAAATATGAACGCAGATGGAGTTCAGTGGAAATAGACCTTGACATTTGGGAGTTGTCGTTGCTGGGATTTATAGTTCCCCTGCAATCAAAGAGCATTCGGAACCCCACCAATGATAGAACTGGGCCAAACTTCCCACACAGAACCCCCAGGAGGCAAGAGGAGGTCTCTACTTAGGGAAAGGGAGGCGGGCCTTCCCAATGCATGAAGAGGGAGAGACCAAATAGACAACGGGTGGGGAGGGGGTGGTTGTAATTTTGTGCCTTTATCGAGGTAGACTCTAGACTCCCCCGGAGGTTCCAATTTGCCACGGCACACCTAATGATCACTCACGGCACACTAGTGTGCCCCGGCACACTGGTTGGGAAACACTGATCTACACTATTGAAATGTTTCAGATGGGGTGAATTCAGGGGGAAAGGTTATTGGAATTTCCTCTCTTCCTTTCTAAATGACTTTGCATACATAGCAATGGGTACCTGAATGAACATTAACACATCAGGATATATATACAATACCATATTACATAGAATCATAGAGTTGGAAGAGACCTCATGGGCCATCCAGTCCAACCCCCTGCCAAGAAGCAGGAAAATCACATTCAAAGTACCCCCGACAGATGGCCATCCAGCCTCTGTTTAAAAGCCTCCACACAAGGAGCCTCCACCACACTCCAGGGCAGAGAGTTCCACTGCTGAACAACTCTCACAAACAGGAAGTTCTTTCTAATATTCAGATGGAATCTCCTTTCTTGTAGTTTGAAGCCATTGTTCCACATCCTACTCTCCAGGGCAGCAGAAAACAAGCTTGCTCCCTCCTCCCTATAACTTCTCTCACATATTTATACATGGCTATCATGTCTCCTCTCAGCCTTCTCTTCTTCAGGCTAAACATTTTAAGCTGCTCCTCATGGGGCTTGTTGTCCAGACCCTTGATAATTTTAGTCGCCCTCCTCTGGACACATTCCAGCTTGTAAATATCTCTCTTCAATTGTGGTGCCCAGAATTGGACACATAGAACCACTTTAAATGGACAAATGTGACAACGTGAGCCAACAATGGCATGTGATGGCAAAAAAAAACCCCAATGGGATCTTGGCCTGCATAAATAGGAGTCTAGTGTCTAGATCCAGGGAAGTCATGCTACCCCTCTATTCTGCCTTGGTCAGACCACACCTGGAATCACACTGTGTCCAATTCTATTTTTTTGCACAGTTGTTCGTCAAAATGAAAACTACTGTCAAGAACAGACTAAGACTGGATTTACTCTTTAGAATTAATTCAGTTGACACCACTTTAACTGCAATGGCTCAAAGCTATGTGCCTGCACTCTGAAAAAAAATGACTAAAGGGTTTGCAAAGCCACCACTCCCATGATTCCAGAGCATTGAGTCATGGCAGTTAAAGTGGTGTCAAACTGCATTAATTCTACAGTCTAGGTGACACCCAAAGGCTTGGAATTGAAGCTATGAAGGAATTAGATAAGTTTCTCAAGTTTAAATATATATTGTTGAATTCTTACATCAGAGTAATCCATGCAAATTATTTCCAATTTCCATGTAAAGATATGAAAACCGGACAGTGATGGAAACTGATAGGAAGATGAGCAACTTATTCAAGATGTAATGTGCCAGAAGAGTTCAACTGCTAAGAAAGAGTGTCAACTCAAATGAAACACTAAATGGAGGCTGTCATACTTTGGACATATTACGAAATTTAATGAAAATATGTTAATAGTAAAATGAAAGACAGTAGGAAAAGAGGGAGACCACAATTACAGGTGGATTGATTCAGTCTAATACCGTGGTTCCCAAAGTGGGCGGTACCACCCCCTACTGGGTGGTGACACGATCCAAGGGGGCGGTGGGAGGCTCAGGAAAATTTGAGGGGCACTGAAGTCCTGTAAGGGGGTGGTGGCAGGATTCCAACTCGCAAGTGCACGAGTGGAGGCGCTGCCTGGAAACCGCAGCACGTGCCCCCTTCCTCTCCTCAACTCCACCCACGGCACAGTCCTATATCGGCCCTTACAATCCAATGGGTCCCTTGGAAGGAAGCGGTGATATGAGACTGCACCATCGGTGGAGTTGAGGAGAGGAAGTGGGCGTGCGCTGCGGTTTCCAGGCAACACCTGCCCAGGGATTCCAACTGGTAGGCTGAGATAGTCGCATGCTTGCAAGTATGTGCCTGCCTGTTGGTCCAGTGGAGAAGGAAAGCCTCTGTGTCTGCAAACGCACCCTGAGTAGCTGCGGTGTTTGCAGGCACCTCCTGGGTGATGGCCAATGCACAAAGGAAAATGCAAGCAGCTCCCAATTTCCAAGGTCCAGTATTCTCTATTGCTCAGATTTGGCTCAATTCCATTGTTGGTGGAGTTCAAAATGCTCTTTGATTACATGTGAACTATAAATCCCAGCAGCTACTACTCCCAAATGACAAAATCAATGCCCCCCAACTCCACCAGCATTCAACTTTGGGTATATTGAGTACTTATGCCAAATTTGGTCCAGATCCAGAGTTGTTTGGGTTCAGAGTGCTCTCCAAATGTAGGTGAACTACTGTACATCTCCCTTAAATCATTGTCAATTCCTCCTAAACCCCTCCAGTATTTTCTGTTGGTCAGGGGGGTTCTGTGTGCCAAGTTTGGTCCACATCTGTCATTCATTGGGTCTCGGCTGTGGAAGTCAGAGCTGAATTGGTCGAAGGTAATGCAAATCCCACCATCCGTTGTCCATACTCCCCCAAACACATTGTTTTTGTGATTGATCACAATGCTTTAATTATGTTCAATTTGTAACAATCAAAATACATCCTGCATATTAGATATTTGCATTAGAATTCATAAGAGCAGCAAAATTATTTATGAAGTAGCAACAAAATATGGTTGGGGGTCACCACAATATGAGGAACCTTCTTTAGGGGTCACGGCATTAGAAAGGTTGAGAACCACTGAATTAATACATATATATTTCTGTTTAATTGCTATTACATTTTTTTCAAAAAAAATCTAGGGGGGGTGAGTAAAAAATTTTCTGGAAAGGGGGCGGTAGGCCAAAAAAGTTTGGGAACCACTGGTCTAATAAGACCTGAGCAGGGCAGTCTTGGAGACCTCTCCTTGATAGGCTCACGGCAAACCAAATGGCCGTAGCCAGGATTTTGATTCGGGAGGGGCTGAGTTTGATTCGGGACGGGCTGAGTCTGAGTGAGTGAGGGTCTACCATAGCAAACCTTTTGTATCATTATCCCAATACCCCCATGCATATGGGATATATTGAGCATGGTGATCAGATCATGATATGAATAAACATAACAGTTTAAATAATGTACCAGTAAGGCCTTCTCGTGGACCACCCTGAGAATTGGGGGGGGGGCTGAAGCTCCTTAAGCCCCCCCCCCCAGCTACATGCCTGCATATAGGTAATATGCTTCTACTCATTTCATTGTTTGACACTAGCACAGGCACCACATTTTGTCTTCCCATTTCTCCCTTAGTTGTCTTTTTCTTACTTTTCATGTTCATTCCAGTATATTATTAGGGAACAGGGCCATAGCCAGGATTTTGTTTCGGAGGGGGCTGAGTTTGGTTCGGGGGCGGAGACTGGGTGGAAGAGGGTCTACCCTAACAAATCTTTTGTATTGTTATCCCAATAACCCCATTAATGTGGGATATAATGAGCATGGTGATCAGATCATGATATGAATAAACATAACAGTTTAAATAATGTACCAGTAAGGCCTTCTCCCAGACCACCCTGAGAATTTCGGAGGGGGGGCTGAAGCCCCCTTAGTCGTGCCCCCGGCTACATGCCTGTTAGGGAATACTATAATTCCACATATTTGAAACGTGTGTTATTTACTTGTTCACTACTGTGAGGCATCAATTTGAAATGTTGCTGCTTTATTTAAAGGTATGTGATTGGGTCAATAGAACATTGATTATTTTTCCTTCTCATTGTTTCAATGTCCTTCTGTGAAATATTTTGTGTTATAGACTCTTTCCTTTTGCATTCTTGAAAAGCAGAACTACAGTGTTAAGCACAACAGTCCTGTGTGTGTGTGTGTGTGCCCTGGAGCAACTTCCCATAGACTTTTGACTTTGTTTTTGAACAGCTCTCTAAAGTTGCACTTATTTAATTGCCCTGATGTCAGGTATGTCAGAAGTGAAGCCAGGCAGAAATCATGTAGGGACAGCAAGAGGGGGTGGCTTTAGGATAGGCACTAATGCTGAACGGGAAGCCAGAGTGGTCTGGAAATCTAAGCCCTGATCAATAACAAATTATAGGATGAATCAAAGCCATGGAAAAAAATTGTAGCCTGCTAAGCCACGTGGGAGGAGTGGAGGGTATGATAACAGATCTGTAAGAGGAGGACAGCAGGCTGAAGATCAAAGTGAGGCAAGATTTGACAGAAACAGATCTGAGAGTATTATTGCTTAGATACAGAGGAAACCAATTATTCCAAGTGTTCTCTAGTCCGTCATTTTCTGGTAATCATAAGAAGACAAGATGCTGCCATATACCGGGTCAGGTGTCTTAGCCTTCATTGCAGCAACTCTCCGGGGGACTCAGAACTGAGGCTGAATCTGCACTGCCATATAGTGCAGTTTGAACTGGATTATATGGCAGTGTAGATCCAGCCTGAGTTTTTTTCCAGCTTGTCCTTTAATACTTTAAGACAGTGTTTCCCAACCTTTTTTGAGCCGCGGCACACTTTTTGCATTTGCAAAATCCTGGGGCACACCACCAACCAAAATGACACAAAATGACACTCTAACACAGTAATACATAGAGTTAATATGTTTTTAAAAATGTATTTATACACTCAGTGTGAAAACTGGGCCTGTTTCGACGAACACAACATAGATATCCTGGCAGGAATGGCAGAAAGACACAAACTTCCCACACAGAACTCCCATAACCAAGAGAAAATGCTATAAGAGTTTGGTGGGCATTGACCTTGAGTTTTGGAGTTGTAGTTCACCTATATCCAGAGAGCACTGTGGACTCAAACGATGTTGGATCAGGACCAAACTTGGCATGAATACTCAATATGCCCAAATGTGAACACAGATGGGGTTCAGGGGAAATAGACCTTGACATTTGGGAGTTGTAGTTGCTGGGATTTATAGTTCCCCTACAATCAAAGATGATCGTTCACGGCACACTAGTGTGCCCCGGCACACTAGTTGAGAAACACTGCTTTAAGAGCCTGTTGAACCAATGTACAGTAGGTCCACAGTATCTACTGGGATTTAGTTTCAGGACCTCTTGTAAGGATCCAAATCCACAGTGGATGCTCAAGTCTCATATATTTATTTTATTTATTTATTTACAGTATTTTACCCCGCCCTTCTCAACCCCTGAGGGAGGACTCAGAGCACATTATACACAACAGTATAATACAATAGTGTCCTTAATCGAAAATGTTAAACAATAGACATGAGAATTTTTGGGGACAAGTACACAGGAAAATCCATTCAAAAATATATCTTTCTGTGTGCAATCTGCATATATTTTTATGCTGAGATTAGAAGAAATTCAGTGTTATTATATCCACATTCCTACATGGATACAACAAATATCAATCACTCTGTCATTAATCAACTGGTATTGTGGGAATTGATAACTAGCAGCTGGAATATAAAACATCTGACTCTCACTTTCTTTTCTTATGTAAGGATGTATTGGGTTAAATAAGTGAGAGAATAAGTTCTGTGTTCCTTTGTTAATTACACGATGCTAATTAATTACACGAAGCTAACTTACAGTGACTTGGAATTCTAGATAAAGAACAAACTATATCTTGATGTGATTGTGATCAGCTTATGCGGATTGATTCAGATATGTGTGGGTTTTACTGAATAGTCTGAGTAAAGTCCTTGGGTTTTGGAGATACAAATGGGTAAGTGCCTGATTCAGCGAAGGGGTGCTGACAGCTCCCTTGGTTTTCTCCCTTGGAGATGTCCTCCACTAAGCGGAATGCTTACTCATTGGGGCCAACTGGAGGGAATGAGTCATAGTAGCAGCCATCAAGAAGAGATGCCCTCCAAGGAGGCGTTGAATGCAAAATGGAATGCAAGACTTCTGAAAGTTAATCTAATAAACCCAGACCACCAAATTTTCTCATATAGGCCAATGGCATCTCCATATCAGACATGCCATTTTGTGAGATACCTGCAGTTTTTGACAGACCTTTGGCTAAAAACTTTATAAAACTACAAACACCAAGATTCCATAGCTTTGAGCCATGGCCATTAAAGTGGTGTCAAACTGCATTAAACCACCCCCCCCGCCTCATATAACTTCTTGTTGCAATTGATTTTACCCCAGGTTTCGGCAGTGACCAGGGGAGCATTTGTACAGTTAAAACTTGTGCGCCAGCTGCGCCCATACCTTGGGAAGTCTGACTTGACCACGGTGGTCCACGCTCTGGTTACATCCCATATAGATTACTGCAATGCTCTCTACGTGGGGTTGCCTTTGAAGACTGTTCAGAAACTGCAACTAGTCCAACGTACAACAGCCAGGTTGATAACAGGAGCAACATTCAGAGAGCGTACAACTCCCCTGTTGTGCCAGCTCCACTGACTTCCAGTTTGCTACTGGGCACAATTCAAAGTGCCGTGACTGGTTGGCTGCGGGCCAGCCGGCTGAAGGTGAACCCATCGAAGACGGAGATCTTGTGGCCTGGTCGGCCTGGACGGGATGAGTGCCGGTTGCCTACCCTGGATGGCGAACGGCTTAGCCTATCGCCTATTGTCAAGAGCTTAGGTGTCCAACTGGACCCCTGCTGTCCATGGAGGCCCAGGTCTCCGCGGCCAGCAGAGCGTCATTTTTTTCACCTATGACAGGCTAGGCGACTGGCACCCTACCTTTCAGGGGCGACCTGGCCACGGTGATCAAGCGACAGTCATCTCGAGATTAGACTACTGTAACGCCCTCTACGTTGGCCTTCCCTTGGCGACAATTTGGAAACTCAAGCTAGTGCAGAATGCCGCGGCTCGCTTGCTGGCGGGAACGTCGGTAAGGGAGCACATTACGCCCATCCTCTGGCAGCTGCACTGGCTACCTATTGAGTACCGAATTGTTTTCAAGGTGTTGGTGTTAACCTTTAAGGCTCTACACGGCCTAGGGCCTGCGTACCTGAGGGACCGCCTTGCCCCATACATTCCCCCGAGATCACTACGTTCAGAGGAGTCGAATCTACTCCTGATTCCATCGGTCCGCGCCTGTTGCTTGTCTGCAACCAGGCAAAGTGCTTTCTCTGTGGCGGCTCTGGTACTCTGGAACTCTCTCCCGGACGACGTCCAGGCCGCCACGGAGCTTATCCCGTTTCGCAGGGCCTGCAAGACCGCCCTGTTCAGACTGGCCTTTGGCTAGGCGAATAAGACGAATGTACTCATCTGTATATTTCAGCACCCTGGTTCAGGGAATGCTATAACATGTGACACAATCAATCTCGGGACCTATGCTGTGTTTTTATGTTTTTATGTTGTATTTTATTGTATGGCGACATGAATGCTACATGCCAGCCGAATTTTATATTGTTATCCGCCCCGAGCCTGCAGGGAGGAGCGGAATACAAAATGGAACAAATAAATAAATAAATAAATAAATAAATAAATAAAGTACTGGCTTTAGTCTCTAAAGCCCTAAACGGTTCTGGCCCAACTTACCTATCTGAACGCATCTCTCCCTATGAACCATCGAGATGTTTAAGATCATCCGGAGAGGCCCTGCTCTCGGTCCCGCCTTCTTCGCAGGCGCGATTGGCGGGGACGAGAGACAGGGCCTTTTCAGTGGTGGCTCCTTGGCTTTGGAACACCCTCCCTAGAGACATCAGATTGCCCCCCTCCCTCCTGACATTTTGCAAGAAAGTCAAGACCTGGCTGTTTCAGCAGGCATTTGCTGATGAAATATAACGGTTTAATTAGATCTATGGAATGACGACGATGTGACGGAAAGTGATTTCAACATGGGGCTGAGACTGCATTTGTATGTTTTAATGGCTAATTGTTATGCTATATGGTTACTGTTTGTTTTTGTTTTGCTTGTGTTTTTGATTGAAGGGCAGAGACTGCCTTGTGTAAATCGCCCTGAGTCGCCTTCGGGCTGAGAGGGGCGGATTAGAAAAATGATAAATAAATAAATAAATGTTTTACCTTTTTAGATTTCATTTGACTTATTTGGTTATTTCAGGTTGTGTCGTGAGCAGAATTTATTGACTCTCGTAGATACTTGGTTTCCTTAAAATTTAGCCCAGAAATAATGTTGCAGGGTAAATTTAGAGTTGTATGTGCATATATAAACTCCAGCATCTTGGCTTGGTCTCAGGTGGGAAAGTTGTTCTTCCTGTACATTAATTTTACTGATCTCTGAACAGTTTTCCTCTGCCCCTGATAAATTCTGTTTGCTTTATTGTGAGCTGCGGCTAAACCAGAGGATTATGTAGGAAAACCAAACCTTCTTCACTGTCCTCAAAACCTTTTATGACTGGCATGGCAGAGTCCTTTTATTACCTTATGTAGCTTAAGAAAGAGACTTCTGCTATATCCTTTAAGACAAACATGTTTGTGCTGCAACGTGATTACAATGCGGAATGATGACCTCGACCTAGTATACATACCAGTCTGTTTATTTAATTTTTATTTGTTTGAGTCACACCCTGTCTTCCTGCAAGTTGAGAGCCTGAGGTTGTATACAACAGACATGATAATACAGAGAGTTCTACATTTTATAATATGACTAAACTCAATCATACTAGTTTTTTAAAAAATTAAAACCAATAAACTCCAATATTAAACGTGAAAGTGAAGTTTTAAAAAGTTTAAAAGCATTTTAAGCATAACAGCTCTAGAATCATTAAAAATAAATGAACCCCATATATTTATTTATTTTTATTTATTTATTTTGAGATGTATTAATCGCCCATCCCAGATGGCTTGGGTGATTTGCATTAGAGCACACAACTAAATGCCTAAAACATCTAAACAATTTAAACAATCTAAAACAGTTTTTCAGCCAAACACCCTTTCAAACAACCACGTTTTAGAAGCCTTGTTCTGATGTAGGGAGGGAAACCGTTCCAGAGTGATGGAGCAATCACCGAAAAAGTTCTACGCCGGGTTGATGTCAGGGCCAGGGATCTGTAATAAATTCTGATGGTCTGAGCACGGTGATCTCCAGGGTCGACACGGAGAGAGGTGTTCCCATAGGTACGCCGGCCCCTTGGCCATGCAAGGCCTTGAAGGTTAATACCAGCACCTTGTGAGTAATACGGAACTCAACCGGAAGCCAGTGCAGTCGGTATAGAGCCGGTGTTATATCGTTCCACACGGGGGTTCCCATGAGGAGTCTGGTCGCCACAGTCTGCACCAATCAAAGTCTCCGGGTCACCGATAAGGGGAGGCCAACATAAAGGGCATTACAATAGTCAATTCTTGATGTTACCGTGGCATGAACCACTGTGGCCTGGTCATCCCCGGACAGGTAAGGCGCCAACCGCCTAGCCTGCTGAAGAAGGAAAAATATCTATATATTTCTGTGTATTTTGTGTTAATTAACAATATTTAATTATCTTCTGGAGAGTAAGTCATACATTGTATATCTTTTCCCCATGTATCACTATTATAAAAATGCACAGCTGTTCACTGCTTACTTATTAAATATACATATATATTTGTCTTTCAGAATGTCGGGTAGTGAAATCCACCTCCTATACCAAAATAGCTTCGACACCACGTAGGAGTGCTACCAAGAGCCCAGGCCCATCTAGACGCAGCAAATCTCCAGCATCCACCAGCTCAGGTAAAACAGTTCCAATATAAGTTTAAATACATCGTTGAAGGTGAGCTTGCAAACAGAAGCTGTCTCTAAACTGAAAAAAATGTGCATAATGTTCGTTACATCTGTCTTCCCCAGCTAGGATACATATTGAAAATCTGCCTTAATACTAAGCTTGCTTGTACTGTATGTACTCATCAGGGCCGGTTCATCCATTAGGTGGACTATGCAGGCGCGTAGGGCGACGTCACCGGGGAGGGGCAATGTCACCCGGGAGGGGCGCCGCACCGGCTCCCCGCCGCCGCGCCCGCCAGGCCTCCGCGGCCAGCCCCCCGCTGCCACCACCGCACGCCCGTGCCTTTGTTAGGCAGCCGGGAGCGCTCCGGCCGCGCTTCCGCATGCGCAGAGCTTTTTGCGCATGCATACTGGCTCCCACTTTGAAGCCAGTGTGCGTGCGCAGATTGGTGCATGCGCACAGGTCGCCAAAGCGGGAGGCGCGCTCTGGAGCCAGTGCACGTGCAGATTGGCACATGCACACTGGGGGGCACAAATTTTTACCCGCGTACCCCCCAGGAACAGCTTGGTCCGCCCCTGGTACTCATATATAAGTCTAGAAATTTTAGTCAAAAATGCATCAAAACTTCTGTCCTTTTTGAATATTTGAGCAGGAAAATGGTAGCAGACAGGGGCAACCAGCCCCATGAGACACCATTGGCCTTCTCCATGGAATGACCTTTGACTTATCCGCGGGTCATTTGAAAATTCATAATGTTTACTCCTAGATCTACCTTTAACTTATACATCTGTTTGACTTATACATGAGTATACATTGGATAACTCATTGCTTATTTTATTTTCACATGCAAGAATGAATAATTTTAGGTGGGAGTTTCTCTCCTAAAACTAGATATTATTTCTAGTTGGGGACTTATTTAGGGAGATTTGTCTATGCAAAAAATGTGGATTTTCTATCCAAACAACATTTTTGGTAGATTAAATGTATCTTTTATAGAAAGAATTATGCAAAATACACCTTTTCTGGTGCAAAAATATTGCTAATTGGACAAAAATATGTTTTCTGTGCAGAAACAAGTTGTGTATTTTTTTACACAAGTGAATTTTCCCAAACAAAATCTTGTAATGTGAAGATTCATGGTGCCGTTCTTTTTGTTAGCAAGAACATATGAGTGCCTTTTATTTTATAAGATTGTGAATATTAATATGTTTTCTTCACATCCTTACTCAGAATAAACAAAAATGAAGCATCATATAAGAATCATCTGTTTGTCTTTATGTTTGTTCCCAGCTTCCTTAGCCTTGAGAACAATTCAACAGTATGTATCAGCAATGTGGCATTTACCACAGTGAGCTCATCTTCTTCAAAATTCTGGCTTATTGTGACATCTAAACAGAGTCATAGTGCCCATCTACATATGTCATTTAATGCAGAGCTAATCTGGAGTGGCGATATTCATGACCAGCCCTAGAGCTTCCCATCTTCATTCCATGTGATGGAGCCCTGACTGTCCAGTTGGGGCGAATCCAGTTCAGCTCCACTGGATGTACACCTTTACCTGTGTCATATTGTTGTCTTTGCAGTGGCAGCCATGAGTCAAGAGAGCTCCTGGCCATCACTTGGCATCATTGCCAATGTTATAGACTTGGAGGGGGGAAGGAAGAAAGGAGACGGTGATCCCCCTCCCTTCTCCAAGTCACAAAGGCACCCTTGTTGACATAGGCAAAGATGCTGAATGGCAACCAGAAGCCCTGTGGCCACAGTTACAGCAACAAGACTGTATTTTGCTTTAATGAAGCCTATCAGACTACAGTTATCAACTTCCACAGCTAAATTCTGTAGGGCAGTGTTTTTCAACCTTTTATGTGCTGCGGCACATTTTTTACATTTACAAAATCCTGGGGGCACACCACCAACCAAAATGACACCAAATGACACTCTAACACAGTAATACATATAGTTAATATGTTTTTAAATGTATTTATACACTCAGTGTGAAACCTGAGCCTGAACAGGAGAGTTGATACACAGTCACGAGGAAGGCTATGATGTCCAGCCAATGCCAAATGTAGTTATAGTTGGTAAACATAAACAAGAAAACGTACCCAGTCCTCAGGGAAGCTGGCTGGAAAGAGAGCAGCCAGATGGAAGCACACTCTGAGGCAGAGAGTTCCACTGCTGAACAGCTCTCACAGTTAGGCAGTTCTTCCTAATGTTCACCCTCCTACACAAACAGGCTTCCCTGTGATGTTTGCTTTTCTGCCTGCGCTGTTGTGCTCTCTCTCTCTCTCTCTCTAAATGTAATGTTCATTTGTGGGATTAACATAACTCAAAAACCACTGGACAAATTGCTGCCAAATTTGGCCACAAAACATACTAATACTAACCCAAGGAGGGACCATCAGTCAAAAAATTGATTTTGTCATTTGGGAGTTGTAGTTGCTGGGAGTTATAGTTCACCCGCAATCAAAGAGCACTCTGAACTCCACCAATGATGCAATGGAATCAAACTTCCCAAACGGAACTCCCATAACCAAAATAAAATACTATAAGAGTTTGGTGGGCATTGACCTTGAGTTTTGGAGTTGTAGTTCACCTATATCCAGGGCAGGCCCAAGCCTTGGTGGGCTGTCTATTGGGGGTGCTTTGATTGTTCCAATTTTCCATGGCACACCTGATGAGCGCTCACGGCACATTAGTGTGCCGTGGCACACTGGTTGGGAAACACTGCTGTAGGATTTGTTGTTTGGAGAAGTACCACAGCTCTCTGGCTGAAAATTCAAAATGTCCCTCTCTAAACTGCAAATCCCAAGAATATTGTTATGAAAGTTAATTATAGCACTCCACGTTCACTGGGTTTAGGGGGCATAGGGCCTTTTTTCTTTTTATTTTTAACAGAAAGGACATTTGTAAGGACTCACCTGTCCTAAGTGGGTGGAAAGCTTGCTTCGAGGTTTTTCCTTTTCTGCTGGAGGAAAGCTGGCATCCATTTTGGCAAAGGGATTTGCAGCTAACAGCCAGAAGGGGGAGGTCATAGCCAGAGGGGGGCATGGCTTTAGAGTCAATCCTGCTCAGAGATAGGAGTGCCCTGTGATAGGCTGAGTGCCAGAGGGGTGGAGCAGAGCTGACTAAAGGAGGGATCTTGGCAGAAAGATTCTCAGTCTTGGGCAGAGCTTTGATTGAGACAGATCTTAGCTCTTGCTGGTGTGGTTTGAGGTTGAGGTGACAATATCCTCCAAGCCACACCCATAGGAACTGCCCAGTCATATACTATAGTGACACAACCAGGGTGTGGGGGACACTGATAGTTAGGTTAGAGCCATTAGGGCTGACTTTGCAGAGTCAGACTAAACACCTTGTCTCCTCAGTGTAAAGAGGGAAGGTGGGTTCTGTGGCTGGAGAGTCAGCAGCAAGCTGACTCAGGCAGGGAAGACTCAGAGGGACTTCTGGTGTTTAGAAGCTCCTGTTAGGAACCAGCTGTTCACTCCTATTTTCAGACAATAGGGTGACAGGTCTATATTTTAATCAAGACACAGTACTGACTAAAGTATTGTTAAGATCTAAGCATTTTTGAAGATTTATCTGTAACCGCACGCTTAGTATTTTAATTATCTGTAACCGCACGCTCTAGCCTATTAGTACCATCAGTAACCATACGATATTGTTGCCTCTTTGTAGAACCATTGTGATCAGTGCCTCATTGCTAGCCGTCTGTTAATTAATAAATTCTGTTTTATTGTTAACTTTTAACCCTGCTGTTTGTTTCGTGCCACCATACACTTGTTATGTTCGGATCATTTTTGACCCGGCCCTATTTTCGGATGTTTTTTTGAGCCACTTAAAAGTTCTTTTTGAATACCTGTTGCATTATTATACTGTGTGATCATAGCTGTTAGTTATCAGAGAATAATTGAAACAAAAAAACTTTGCTTTTAAAATTTTGTTTTTATTAAGGTTTACTATACACTTGTTATGTTCGGGTCATTTTGACCCGGCCCTATTTTCGGATGTTATTTTGGCCACTGAAATGTTATTTTGAGCCACTTTTTGAAACCTGTTGCATTATTATACTGTGTGTGAATCATAGTTGTTCATTATCAAAGAAAAATTGAATTTTTTTTTAAATTTTGTGTTTTATTATATACCGGGTCATTTTTGACCCGAACATAACAAGTGTATACAAAACTGTAGCACAAAAACTAAAGCACCGGGGGAAAAAAATAAAGTACCCTTAGTATGAACCCCGTAAATTAGGAAAATAGAAGGAACCACAAGTTTCAAAATCAAAAAATGAATGAATAAACAAATATTAATTTCCAAAACGGGTCATATTTGACCCGAACAGACCAGCAGGGTTAAAAGCCTCCATCTCGTTATCTTTTAGTTCCTCACAGTGTGGTTGTGTTTGGGTGGCTCGGTCAACAGAACTACCATTTAAACATCTTATTTAAGTTAAAATCCTGATTGTTAATAATTAGGTTGGTGGCAGTACTACCGGGAGGATTATTTTAATTAATAATCTCCAGAACCAGTGACCAAGTCGTCACAACATTTCTCCAGGAGTCTTTATGATCTACATCAGGGTTTTTCAACCTTTTTTATGCTGCAGCACATTTTTTACATTTACAAAATCCTGGGGCACACCACCAACCAACCAAAATGACACAAAATGACACTCTAACATAGTAATACATATAGTTAATATGTTTTTTAATGTATTTATACACTCAGTGTGAAACCTGGGCCTGTTTCAATTAACACAACATAGATATTCTGGCAGGAATGGCAGAAAGACACACACGAAGGTCTTGCTCAACAGCTGGGAGTTATAGTTTACCCGCAATCAAAGAGCATTCTGAACTCCACCAATGATGGAATGGAATCAAACTTCCCACACAGAACTACCATAACCAAGAGAAAATACTATAAGAGTTTGGTGGGTATTGACCTTGAGTTTTGGAGTTGTAGTTCACCAATATCCAGAGAGCACTGTGGAGGGGAGGGAGGAAGATGTGGGGCGAGTCTGCGCAGTAGTGCCTGCACAGGTCACGTCTTCCCCCCTCCCCCCTCCCGCAGAAGCGGCAATGTGAGCAAAGTGAGGCAAAGCAAGCAGAGCGAGGCTGGGAAGAAGGGAGCCCGAGTGGAGAAGAAAAAGTGTTCGGCAGGAGGGGGAAGAAAGGGTATTGGAGGTTCCAATTTCCCACGGCACACCTGATTATTGCTCACGGCACACTAGTGTGCCACGACACACTGGTTGGGAAACACTGATCTCCATCATGACTCTGATCCAGAGTTTGTGAGCTGAGTCTTCAATTGTAATCTTTGAGAATAGATGAAAATCTTGGCAATAGACGTTTCTTCTTTTGCATGTAAATCACTTCCAAACTGCAGCCAGTCATTGTTCTGGCATAAATATCCTTCTCTGACTTATATGTCATTTTTTTTCTTTTTCTTTTTATTATAATACATGACCCTTTAGAAATGCTTTTTCTTCCCCCCCGCCTTCCCCCCTCCCCGCAGGATCACAGTGAAGCCTAATGTTCATCTTCTGAATTGTTTTAGGAGATCATTTTGATTTTCTTCTGCTTTTCTGTCCATGGATTTTCATTTCTTATAATGTCCATAATTTCATGCAACCCATGATTTTTCAAATATTTTGTCACCCCAGCACATTATTCGCTAAACAAATAACTAGTGTATAGCAGGGCTGCCCTGCAGGATCACAAAGTCGTTTTAGCGATCATTGAGCTCTGTTGATTGCAAGTCCAAATTTTGTCAAGCACATTATTCAGATGGGGCGGGCTGCCCTGTCGATAGCGCACACCCTCTGAGGTCAACGCCAGCTCCTTCCATGCAGCATTGCAGGAACGAGGGAGCGCCTTCCACGGAGGCATTGTGGGAACGAGGGAGTGCGAGGCGGTGCCTCTGGAGGCCCCGCCTCGCACTCCCTCGTTCCCGTAATGCCCAGCGGAAGGAGCACCATACGGGCGGCAAGAGCGCTGCGCGACGGCAGGAGCGCGTGCACGAGATAGATCTTTTCGACTTGGTTGGTTTAAAAGTAGCTCGCATGCTGAAAGAGTGTGGGCACCCCTGGTGTATAGAAACATGTTGCAGACATTTTTAAACCTGAGGCCAAAAATTCCCCACCAAAACACACATACACACAAAAGACAAACCAAAGTTGTGTGCTCCTCTTCTCTAGTTTTGGACTAAAATAAAGTTAATATTCACAGGCTGCTGCTTCCTTCTTGTAGTACCACGGCAAGATTAGTCCTGATTTTATATAGTCACTTTCCCTGAAAAAAAATTATCTCTGAGCAATATGTAACAATCAAGCCATTAATCTACTTAACTGTTAAATGTAAATGGTCACGTAATACATGTGCTAGTGTGCACATATTCTTAATGTACTGTACATTGATGAATAAATTTACATATATTTAAATGTACAGCATAGATTTTAAATACCGATTAAAGAATATGCTTTTGCTATTTCAGTTTATCAGTGGAAAACAACCATAGAGAGATAAAATGCTGTAGATCGGGTGGTATTGCAAATCACTCTCTGGCCGCAATCCAAAGATATCAAAGCTAAATCCCACTGAAACCAATTATACCAATTAGTCACTCCCATTACTTTCAACGGGATTTAGTCATGAGCTGTTGGCGGGACCCAAAACAGTGCTGTGTGTTCTGCAACAGAGAAATTTTAGTACTGCAAGTACTATGAATGTTCACTTTTTCATATTTGTTAAACTATGCTGAGAATGAGTTATACAACTTACTTGGATAATAAAATATGAGCAAAAACAAATTGCTCATGTTAAAAGAGTTGGGGAGATTATTAGATTTCTCCTTAGTCTCCAATTTAGGGGCAACAAGGTTATCTTCTCTCGGCATTACTTCGCGAACGAAGATTCTTAGGAAGGACTCATCCCACGCTTTTTATAAGCACGTTGATGACTAAAAAGGCCAATCTGAAATAGGCAAGTTCGGTTGCAGAAAGCACAGCAGAAAGTCTCATTGGGTGGCGTTGTTTCCAAGTTGCGGTTCTTTCTGCGTTGTCGTTTCTCTTTGAGACCCATTTGGCGTGTCTTCTTGAAAGAGGCTGCAGCATTGTGGATAGTGCGTCTCCATGCCTCCCGATGTGAGGCCAGGTTGGACCATTGTTGGTGATCAATCTGGCCGAGTCTGAGATGTTGTTTCAGGGAGTCCTTATATCTCTTTTTGGGGCGCCTCTCTTGCGCTGACCTGTGGTGAGTTCACCATAGAGTAGTATCTTTGGGAGGCAGTGGTCCTCCATCTTAGAGACGTGCCCTGCCCAGCCCAGCTGTGTTCTCAATAGCATGGCCTTAATGCTGGTGATCCCTGCTTGCTCAAGGACAGCAACATTAGTCACATAGTCGGTCCAGTGTATATTTAGGATTGTGTGAAGACAGCGCTGATGAAAGCATTTGAGGAGTCATAGGTGTTGGCGATAGGTGACCCATGTTTCAGACCCATAGAGGAGAATAGACAATACGATAGCTCTGTACACACTGATTTTGGTGCTTTGCCTCAGGTGCTTGTTGCTCCAGACTCTTTTGTGAAGCCTTCCAAATGCACTCTATGTCTTTGCTAATCTGTGATCTATCTCTTTGTCAATCTTGGCGTCTGAAGAGATGATGCTTCCCAGGTAGGTGAACTGCTGAACGGACTTAAGCACAGATTCGCCTATGCTGACGTGGGGATGGTGGTGTTCTTCCTGTAGTGCAGGCTGGTAGAGGACTTCCGTTTTCTTCAGGCTGACTTCCAGCCTAAACAGCTCTGCAGCTGCTGCAAAGCAGGATGTGAGGCACTGCAGGGCTGCTTCTGAATGGGCGACAAGGGCAGCATAGTCAGCAAAAAGCAGTTTAGAGTCTTAGTGCGAGCCCTCAGACGGCTTAAGTTGAACAAGCTGCCATCAGTACGATAGTGTATATATATGCCGTCTTCTTCTTTGAGGTGTCCCTTTGGAGAATCATGCTGAAGAAGATTGTAAATAGGGTTGGCGCAAGAACACAACCTTGTTTCACTCCATTAGTTATTAGAAAGGGCTCAGAGAGAGCATTGCCGTATCTGATTTGACCGCGCTGGCCCTCATGTAACAGGATAACCCCTTTTTAGACTTGCTTTTAGCTAAACCGGAAATGTATTCTGCCTGCTGATCATTGTCTTATGAGTTTTTTTGTAGGAATTGTCTTATGAGTTTTAATTCCTAATATTTTAAATATTTGCTGTATTTTGGTGTTTTTATTGTATGTTGTGTGATCTGCCCCGAGCCTACAGGGAGGAGCGGAATATAAAATTGAATAAATAAATAAATAATCATTTTGAGGATTTCTCCTTAGTCTCCAATTTAGGGGCAACAAGATTATCTTAGTAAAATGTCAAAAATACAATCCAGTCTGAACAATACAACAGAGTCTTTGTCATTCTAGTAGCAATTAGTAGTATTTCATGCTTGTCCAGAAATACTAAAGATGGAGAAAGGGTGGATAGCCAGTTCTAGAGTAAACAATAAGACTTTGAGAAGGATGTGGTCAGCATATATACTGGTAGAGAAACAGAGAGGAAGGTGGAGTTATCAAATTGCCCCAATGTGCTTATCAGATAGCCTCTAACACTGGAAATAGAAAGAGAGAACACGTCTCTAGCAGAACTGTGTGGTCATGGAAAAGTCATGTTGAAACATTAGAAACATTAGGGCCGTCCATTAGAACCAGTCTACTCATTGCCCCCCTTCGAAGGGGAACTTCTGACCCCATCCCCCTCGGTGAAGAGCCTCGGTGTCATCCTGGACTCTAAGATGTCGATGGAGGCCCAGATTGCCTCCACGAGCAAAAGGGCCTTCTTCCACCTACGCCAAGCGAGGCAACTGGCGCCCTACCTTCCAACGGAGGCGTTAGCTACAGTAATCCACGCCACGGTTACATCAAGGCTGGATTACTGCAACGCCTTATATGTGGGTCTGCCTCGGTCACTAACCTGCAAGATCCAGATTGTGCGGAATGCTGCCGCCAGGCTCCTCACAAAAACACCAATGAGATGTCACATCACACCATCCCTGCAGCGTTTGCACTGGCTGCTGGTCGAATACAGAGTCCTCTATAAGACCCTGACCTTGACTTTCAAGGCCCTGTGGGGCCGGGGCCCTTCATACTTAAAAGACAGCTTGATCCTACCTGCCCACCCAAGAGCACCACGGCCAGCAAACGAGAACCTCCTCTGTGTCCCGGGTCCGAGAGAGGCTCATTTGGAGTCCACGAGACAGAGATCCTTCTCTGTTGCGGCCCCCATCCTGTGGAACTCTCTGCCGCCAGACCAGAGAGCCTCCCTCGACCTGCCCCAGTTCTTGGCAGCACTTAAGACATGGCTATTCAAGAAAGCCTACGCATAACACGGAACCAGCGACTCGGAATTCACCGAGACCGATATTTTAGTATTTTAACCATTTAATATTTTAATATTTTTAATATTTTAATCGCTAGTTGTGTAAGTCGCCCGGAGCACAAACGTGGAGGGCGACTCATAAATAATAAAGTTCAGTTCAGAAATAGAAAGGTGCATGAAGGCCAAAAGGAGAGGGGAAGGGGCCACCTGCAGGAAAGTTCCTTAGGCCCCTCCTCTCAGCCCATTGGCACAAACGCCAGCCAGAAATGCTGGTCTTTCACAAGGGGATTCAAGTGCTCGCCTCTAGCCATTTGGTTGGCCCCTTCAGTCTGGAGGTGCGTGTTTATTTCTTGTAAACAGCATTCCACATAACATTAAAATGCACAAGAATGAAGCTTCTGTGCATGTTCTTATATCTCTTCTGTATCAGGATTTAAATCACTGCAGGAATACTTGAGAATGGAAAAACAGAAGGTTCTAGGAATCTGGAATAATAATACGAGTAGTTTGTGTTAAATCTATTGTGTTTCTTTTACTTTGCTGTCTTCCACGGAGATTAGGTCCCAGCAGAACCAGTTTGTAGAGGTGCTAGAGTTGTTTCCACGAGTTTCTTGGTATGTTCAATCACTTAAGGACTAGGAAATTGTTACAGCTGATCTAGGGACGAAGATTGTTTTTAATGATTTTATCAAATGTTCACTTACAGTTTTCATGACACTGCTGCTGCTAGCATGTGCAAAAAGGATTTGGGAATCTGACATGTCTTTGACAGGCTGCTAAATAACTGTGGGTTGGTACAAAAGTAGAGAGATTAGGTAACTGCCTTAGACTAGACAGTGGCCTAGATCTCACGGTATTTTCACCTACACAGCCAAGATTTTCTTCCTCTGCTCCAAATTTGCCCCCAAAGATTTCTCCTACCTTCGTGACCGTATTTCCCTCCATGTACCTGCCCGATCCCTTCGATCTTCGGGAGAGGCTCTTTTTTCGTCCCTCCCTCCCTCCCAGGCCCGCTTGATGGAACCAAGGGAGAGAGCTTTCTCTTCAGTGGCCCCCCAACTATGGAATATACTACCTGGCGAGATTAGGCGAGCCCCCATTTTAGAAAGTTTTAAGAAGAATCTCAAACCCTGGCTCTTCCATTGGTGATTAACTATACAATTATTTATTATTATTTGCATCATTTTTACCCCACTCTTCTCACCCCCGCAGGGGGACTCAGAGCGGCTAACAGGGCAGCAATTTGATGCCATAGTAAAATACAGTATAATAAAAGATAAAAGCATACACATATCACAATTTAAAAACAACATTAGTTACAACAACATTATCTACACAATCCAAAAAGTCTTTTTCATTTCAACAATCACAAGGTCAGTTTCAGTGTTCAGTGGCATTATATTCATTGACCAAACACCTGATTCCACAGCCATGTCTTTAGTTTCTTTCTGAAAGGATGGAGGATGCCGACCTGATTTCACTGGAGAGCAAGTTCCTTAGGAGGGGGTCAACACTGAGAAGGCCCTGTCCCTCATCCCCACCAGCCGTGTTTGCAAAGCAGGTGGGACCGAGAGCAAGGCCTCCCTGGCGGATCTTAAGCTATGGGGCGGAAAGTAGAGGGAGATACATTTGGACAAGTAAGCAGACATTGCTGTGACCTCTTAATGTTTGTTCTTAGAGTACACCTCCGCCTCCCCAGTATGAAGACTCCTCTTGACCCCAATCCTGGAGAGTGTCTCCCTCACAAATAAATCTGCTCCACTCCTATCTCATCTCGTGTTTTCAGTTATAGTGTTTCATCCTATACATGCAGCCCACTCACTGTTACTGAGTTATATATGATTTTATTTTAATTTTACATTGTTTGTTGTATTCTTATGCCTTATGTAACTTACGTTTTTGTTCACATTTTGATTTCATTTATTGTATTGTATTATTGGGCTTGGCCTCATGTAAGCCGCCTCGAGTCCCCATTGGGGAGATGCTGGCGGGCTATAAATAAAGATTATTACTATTATTATTTATGTCTGGCAAACAATTTGAGTAAATAAGCAACATCAGCCATGCATGAATGTTTTGCAGAGTACAAAATGTTCTTCTTTCTACCATCAGCAACTAACAAACAATCAGATTTAAGTGCAAAGCACTGCCATTACTTGCTGAAAAATCTGGCAAGATTATCCTATTATAAAATTACATTCTAAAATACGTACTTCTGTGCCCCACTGTGAAGGCTAAGGTGTTGCTGTATTACATCCATAACTATCTGTGATGGATAAGTGATGGTACCTTAAACCTCGTAGAACAGGGAAGCTTAATGTTGAGACTGTCACGCTTCACCTTCATATCTCCCTCTGTTTGCACTATATTTTGATGTTTAAAATGTTATAAACCCCATAATAATCAAAAATCAACACCTTTGAGTTTATTCTGCCTCTTACAATTTGCTGTAGACTTATGAATGGTAATAGTCGGGGACTGGGACCTGTTTTTGCTTTTTGGATGAATAAAGAACTGAGTTCCCAGGAGTTCCCATGGATTGTATGCTTGAAGCAGAGGCTGGTTGGCCATCTGTTCATGTTTGATTTGATCGTGTCAGGGCCCTTCCAGACAGGCCCTATATCCCAGGATCTGATCCCAGGTTTTCTGTTTATCCCAGATTATCTGGCAGTGGAGATGCATATAATCCAGTTTAAGTGGAAAACCTAGAATCTGATCCTGGGGTATAGGGCCTGTCTAGAAGGGCCTCAGAGGGATAGAGTGGATGATCCTTGTGTTGTCTTCCAACTCTGTGATTCTGTAATTCATTTTACCTCATCCCCTAGCAAGAATATTAAACCCCATCCATATTTATTTATTTATTTATTATTCAATTTTATATTCCGCTCCTCCCTGCAGGCTCGGGGCGGATCACAAGCATACAAGCATACAATAAAAACACAGAAACAACAATGAATAAAATAGCGGAATTGCAAATTCCTAAGACTCATGGACTCATATCTCCCACCAGGTAAACTACTTCATTTTCCTATCACATCCAATCCCTCCTTTTTTTATCCTTGCATTTGGCCCAGCATTTGCATTTGGCTTCACAAAAGAGTCTGGAGTAACAAACACCTGAGGGAAAGCACAAAAATCAGTGTGTGCAGAGCTATCATACTGTCTATCCTCCTCTATGGGTCTGAAACATGGGTCACCTATCGGCAACACCTATGACTCCTTGAACGTTTTCATCAACGCTGTCTTCGCTCAATCCTAAATGTACACTGGACTGACTATGTGATGAATGTTGCTGTCCTTGAGCAAGCAGGGGCCACCAGCATTGAGGCCATGCTATTGAGAACACAGCTGCGCTGAGCAGGGCACGTCTCTAGGATGGAGGACCACCGCCTCCCAAAGATACTACTCTATGGTGAACTCACCATGGGTCAGTGCAAGAGAGGCGCCCCAAAAAAGAGATACAAGCACTCCCTGAAACAGCATCTCAGGCTCAGCCAGATTGATCACCAAAAATGGTCCACCCTGGCCTCACATCGGGAGGCATGGAGACGCACTGTCCATAATGCTGTGGCCTCTTTTGAGAAGACACGCCAAACGGTTCTCAAAGAGAAACGACAACGCAGAAAGAACTGCAACTTGGAAACAACATCACCCAAGGAGACTTTCTGCTGTGCTTTCTGCAACAAGACTTGCCTATCTCAGATTGATATTTTTAGTCACCAACGCGCTTGTAAGAAAGCGTGGAATGAGTCCTTCCTGAATTTTCGTTTACGAAGAAAAGCCAAGAAGATTTGGCCAAGCCCACTTAGTTCAAATTTTCATCTTACTTCATATTTTGTTCATTGTATTTTTCAGGCTTGGCCTCATGTTAGCTGCCCCGAGTCCCTGAAGGGAGATGGTGGCAGGGTATAAGTAAAGTTTAATAATAATAATAATAGTAGTAGTAGCCGTGACTGTGTTGTTCTGCAGAACCTCTACTGCTTGAAAGTAGGTCGAACTTCATAGGCTCTCCTTTTGGCAAGGTAAACTATGGCGAGAAAGAAGGAAAACATGCTAGATTAAAGGAAGGTGAGGGAAATGCCCAAACCTGCGACCTTCATCGCTGTGGAGCAGGGGTGCCCACACTTTATCGCGCTCCGCGCTGTCTCTCTCTCGCCTCGGCCCTCGGCTGCACTGGGGCCCCGTCCAGGCTTCACTCACCGGCGTCGAGGGCACGCTCATCAACTGCAGCCTCACCGCGAGGACCATCCACCTCCGGCGAGGCCTTCTCTCTCTCTCACACACACACACACACACTCCCTCAGCCTCACATCCTATGCCTGCACGCGCCTTCGCCTTGCTCCCCCCCCCCCCCAGGAGCAACCAATGGATGGTCATGTCACACACACACACACCCTCCCACCCTCCTGCAGCCTCGCATCCTATGCCTGCACGTGCCTTCGCCTTGCTCCCCCCCCCCCCAGGAGCAACCAATGGGCGGTCACATCACCACACCGTGTCAAGAGACGAGCGCCAGGACCCGGCCACTAAAGCCACATTGGTGGAAGAAGCCCCGCGCGGGTGGAAGGTGGTGGCGGGAACGCACACACACGGCGGAGGAGCAAGCGCATGGCAGGAGCACCCCATCCAGCTGGTGAGGCTCGAAGATCGACTGGATGAGGTCCAAAGATCGACTAGTCGATTGGGATTGACTAATTGAGCAGCCCTGCTGTCGAGGTTATTGAATGGCATACCTGTTTCCAAATGCGGTGACCGTCAGAAGAGGCAAAGAAGGGAGAAAGGAAAGACTCTGGTGTAGCCAAGCCTGTAAGATCTGCATAAGGACACGCTTGGGCCAGTCAGTGTCAGGAGGAAGGACAAAATGCACCACAATGAGACAGGTTATTGTTCTTATTCATACTCATGCAGGAGTTTCAGGTACCCATGCGCTTCATAGCGTATTTGCAATACTTTGAGCACATTTCATTTTAGAATTAGCTCAGTATTGAAAATTTTGTTGTAGCCAGATCCATCGTTTGAATCCTTAAATATTGCCAAATAAACAATTTGAATTGTTCTTACTGAAATGCAGTGCTAGGGTTTGAAATATTCCTAGTAGCAATTATCAGAGCTTATATAATAAGGGTATTTTAAAGTGAGAGTTGTCATAGCAATTGGTGGTCTGAAGTAGACTTTTTCGCCTTTCAAAATAAGGTAACCCTATTTTAGGGTTGGCTTTAGGTTTCGTTGTTTTAACAGCATGGCTTTTTTTGAAGGAAAAAAAAGGACCCAGTAAGTTAAGGATTGCATCCTCGCCCATAGTTTCTAGGGAAATGGCAATGTCATATGGCTGGAGGGAGGATTTGGGATACCATAAGCCAGACCTCTTTAATCCACGGCCCTGTTAATATTTTGGACTTCATTTCCCTGAATTCCTGACCATTGAACAAGCTAGCTAGGGGTCTGGGAGTTGGAGGCACAAACAGCTGGAGTGCCGTAGGCTGAAAAGGAGTGGAAGAGCTGGAGTGCCCTAGGCTTGCCATAAGGAAACAGTGCTGGATTATACTGTTCTCCTTGCAAAGGTTTTCTTTGGTGAAACTCTGTGAAAGTCAACTCTCCCAGAGCGGGTCTACACTGGCTGGTAAATTTGTGGCCAGTACAGAACTGAAATCTCTGAGTCCAGCCAGTCCAAAACTAAATTGGCTCTGCTGGACCGCCTCCACCACCCCCCTCGCCAGCTGAGAACCAATGCGGGTTATCTTTAACTCGCGTTGGTTGTCAGCTGGCAGGGGAGGGTAGAGGGCATCGCCTCCACCCCCCCTCGCCACCCGAGAACCTGCCTTTAACCAACTCAGCTGGTGAGGGAGTGGAGGGCTCTTCCCGCCAGCTGAGAACCAACGCAAAGATGACCTGGCAGGGGAGAGTTCGCTCAGCTGAGAACCAACGCGGGTTGCCTTTAACCCGCATTGGTTCTCAGCTGGTGAGGGAGTGTGGAGGGCATCGCTTCCAGTCTTCCCCACCAGCTGAGAACCAACGCGGGTTAAAGATAACCTGGCAGGGGAGAGTGGAGGGCATTGTCTCCACCACCACCCCTCGCCACCTGAGAACTAACGCGGGTTATCTTTAACCCGCGTTGATTGTCAGCTGGCGAGGGGGCATGGAGGTTATGCACTCCATCCCTCCTCGCCAGCTGAGAATCAACCCACATTATAGATATCGCGGGTTGATTCTGAGCTGGTGGGGGGGGGGGCGTGGTGGCGGGCATCCCCTGCGCACTGCGCATGAGTGGCACCAATAACAAAATAGTAACAACTTTCGTTATTAAATACGGCTCGATTTCGAAACAGAGACAGAAAATTGCTCAAGAGTATCACTTTTGAAATGGAAGTGGTTCCTGCCCCCCCCCCCCAATGAGTTTAGAAACAATTTTTTTTGGAACAACCACCCCTACTAGCCAGCCACAGCGTTTAGTACGAATTCTGTATTGTATTGCATTGATTTTATTGTAAGCCGCTTTGAGTTTCTTTTGTGGAGAAAAAAAGCAGGTTATAGATAATGATGGTCGTGGTGGTGGTAGTGATGTCTAAATGGAGTGTCCAGAGTAATCAGGTCATATAGAGCTCTGTGGCCAACTGGAAAGAATATGATGGCACTGACACTAGCACAATCCATCCCCCTTTCCCTGCACTGATGAGTTCAGGGAAAATGTGATGGCAGTGGTGTCCTGTGCAGTAGTCATCTGTACTGAACCTGATCCAGCTATCAACTCTGCCCTGAAGCCACAGGATGCTCCATAGTTTCATGCAAACTCTGGAGCACACTTCAGTTGGGCAAAAACAAATTTAACCCAGAATAATCCATAGTACTCACTGGAAGTAATCTCTCTCTCTGGCATTACTTCGCAAATGAAGATTCTTAGGAAGGACTCATTCCACGCCTTCCACAAGCGCGTTGATGACTAAGGAGGTTGGATGTGTCCTTCGAGCCTGTGCAATGGACTTTTCTGGTGGAGTGCAGCATGCACAGAACTGGCCTCACTCTTTAAACCAAAGGTGGCAGCGAGGTCCTCAGGTTGTAGGTTTGATTTGAGTTTCCTTCTCTAGCTGGTTGACCTTACAGAGTTAGACGAGCACCATATGAGTTTCCTTCTCCTAGGATGGTTGCCAAAAAGCTACAGAGCCCATCCTGCCCAATGACGCTCCTTGTCAGACCCTTCGGTTGTGACCCGTCTGGCATGGGAGGCCCTACCAGTGGCTATTATTCCACTGCCTGCATAGCTACCAACTTCATTAGGGTACACAAGCCTCTCCCCCACAACAAGGAAGTAATAGAGTGTTGTAAAAATAGCCTGGTACTAGGGCTGGTTTATCCCTCCCCCCCAAATGGTTCAAAATTTGTTTCGGATGAAGGGGGCGCTGGCACTTCAAATATGATTGAATTCCGGAAAGAAATGGGAAAAAAATCAAAATTAATTTGTTATAATTCCGAAATTTCGGAATGGCTTCGTTAATGGCGGACACGCATGTTTAACCCAGATTGGACGTGGGATTTCTACCCTCCACATGAGAACTGGAGGAAATGCGGGTTTATTTATTTATTTATTCAAAACTTTTGTACCCCGACCTTCTCACCTCTATCGAGAGACTCAGACCGGCATAACAGCAAAAATTCAATGCTATACAATTTAAAAACAACTACAACAACATATTAAAATACATAAAAACCCAGCATACAACCACATAGCCATTAAAACAATTCCACTCAGTGCTAAGCTTTAAAATATTTTAAACACCCAGATTGGATGCGGGATAACATCCCTCCACATGAGATCTGGAGGAAACCCGTGTTTCCCCAGTGTCAGAGCTGGGAACTCTTAGCCTGGAAGAGGCTCAGAGTCCCAGTCTGCCTTGACCTGCTTTGACACTGGACATTGGGAAATCCCCAGGATGATGCAATCCTCTGGGGAAAGTGCTGGAACAGAGATGTAACCTCCTCTGGACATTGGACACTGAATGGGAATATGCTGACTGGTGGGATTGCTGAGTCAGCAGGACATGATGCAACCTTCCCAGGATGTTGCAAGGGAAGGGAAGGAGGGGCCGGGGTCACTGCTTTGGCTTTATAGGTGTTATACCTGCAATAAATCTGGTTGGATCGAGCCCTGCCTGAGCGTGATCTTTACGGAGAATTGAAGCGTTCTCACACCCAGTTCTCATGTGGAGGGATGGGAGAAGATTTACAAGTAATGATGTCAGAAAGAGAACCTTGGAATATTTTACACTGTACATGTGTGTGTGTGTGTTTCATCCATAAAATCTTGGCCTCTTGCCTAGTGATGGGGAAACTGTCTGGAAAGGGGTGGTCAGCAAAGGACAATTTAAAGCTGCACTGTAATTTTATTCAGGATTCTCAAAGGTGCGCAAGTGCTGTTATATCTTACAATATGTGAACTTAATGGTAGAGAAAATATTGAAAAGCTTAGCACCTTCATATATGGGTCATTGTGTGAATTTAATGGTAAGCCATTTGTTTAGAAAACCAGGCATTTGACCAACTTAGCAGTTATTCTGTTGATTGTAGCCCTGCTATTAGCCCCCTTTTATTGAAATACCTTGTTGCCTCATCTAAATTATTTATGAGAAGTTATTTCCATACATTTAGTACTCATTGATAAACGTGTTCTGGTTTACAAGCTAGTGTCCTCTGCATGAGTTCACAGAAAAGACCATTGGAGTGATGTGCTTGCTTATAAACATCACAGACATCCCACAATACAGGTTAAACAATTTCCCATCATTCTGGCTGACTATGGCATGAAATGTGTTGTTAATCTTAACTATAGTAGATCCATTGAATCAATGGGGTTTACCCATGTGTCATCTCGGAGCCCCTCTTGCTGTGTTTAAAATAATTCTATAAAATTATTTATTTAAATAAGTAATTTTATTTTGTTTAAATAAATAATGTTATTTATTATTTTATAGATTATATAATATTTTTTGATATCAAAGGCATATAGTGCATTCGGAAGGCTTCACAAAAGAGTCTGGAGCAACAAGCACCTGAGACAAAGCACCAAAATCAGTGTGTACAGAGCTATCATACTGTCCATTCTCCTCTATGGGTCTGAAACATGGGTCACCTATCGCCAACACCTACGACTCCTCGCGCTTTCATCAGCGCTGTCTTCACACACTCCTCAATATACACTGGACCGACTATGTGATGAATGTTGCTGTCCTTGAGCAAGCAGGGATCACCAGCATTGAGGCCATGCTATTGAGAACACAGCTGCGCTGGGCAGGACACGTCTCTCTAGGATGGAGGACCACCGCCTCCCAAAGATACTACTCTACGGTGAACTCGCCACGGGTCAGCGCAAGAGAGGCGCCCCCCAAAAGAGATATAAGGACTCCCTGAAACAACATCTCAGGCTTGGCCAGATTGATCACCAACAATGGTCCACCCTGGCCTCACATCGGGAGGCATGGAGAAGCACTATCCACAATGCTGCGGCCTCTTTCGAGAAGACACGCCGAATGGGTCTCGAAGAGAAACGACAACGCAGAAAGAACCGCAACTTGGAAAAACATCACCCAAGGAGACTTTCTGCTGCGCTTTCTGCAACCGAACTTGCCTATCTCAGATTGGCCTTTTTAGTCATCAACGCGCTTGTAAAAAGCGTGGGATGAGTCCTTCCTGAATCTTCGTTCGCGAAGTAATGCCGAGAGATATATATAATATAATAATATATGTTATAATATGTTACATTACATTATAATTTAAAATAATGTTTAAAATAGTTCTATAAAATTATTTATTTAAATAAGTAATTTTATTTTGTTTAAATAAATAATGTTATTTATTATTTTATAGATTATATAATATAATATATTAATATATGATATAATATAATGTTACATTACATTATAATTTAATATAATATAATATATTACAATATCAATATATTGTATTATGTTATAGTATAATAATTGTAATGTAATACTACTAATAATAGTATGATTATGGTATGGTGTGTTGTATATGCATTTGGTGTTGGTGGTGTTGTATTGTAACACAGTATAATACTGCCAATGATAATGTGATATAATAATTATATCGTGATATTATAATTTGTATATTTGTATTACATGCAATATTGCTAACAATATTGCGATATGTTGGTGTGCAATATGATGTGTAGTGCTAATGTTGTGCTATAACAGTAATGTTAATAGTTGTTTTTTCAGTTTGCTGTAAGCCGCTCCGGCAATATTGTTATATGTACATTGTAAGCCACTCTGGCAGTATTGTTGTTTGCTGTAAGCCGCTCTGAGTCCCCTTCGGGGTTGAGAAGGGTAGCATATAAAAATAGTAAATAATAATAAAATAATAAATAATCTCTGCATTTAACAATTGATTCAATGGGTCTACTTTAGTTCAAACTAATCAAGAGGATTCAAGGTGTTGTGTGTTAATTCTTCAGCTTTCATATACCTGTTCCAATACCCTGCAAATGACAGGCGTTCAAAGATCAACTTAGCATTTAGTATTGTAATCATTAGCTAGAGTATCATTTAATGCTCCTCTGGTATGACCTGAATAAAAAAAAATCCATGCATGTAAGCTATCTGGGCCATTGTGTTTGCCATGGTGAATCTTTGGCAGGTGGGAAGAAACATCCTCCCTACCCCACAGAGCTGTAAAATCCAGTTTCCTCTGATGGGTTTAGCAGTTGTGAGACTGCCAGTCAGCGAAGGTTTTACAAGAGTTATTGTCATTGCGATTTTCAGATGAGTCATCTCGTATATTGCCCCCAAAGGCACCTCATTATGATTCAGTGTGCAGCAGCATATAAGATTACTAAGGCTTTGGGGGCTTCGAGTGGGGGCTGCGGTTGCTCAGCATCCTAAAGTTGTGGCATTGTGCTTAATTGACACCTTTGATGTAGCCCCTAAGACAGCACCTGCACCTCCCACTGCTGCTCGGAAGACGTCAGCCTTTACGCAGAAAAGGCTCCGGCTTATGAATCCTGCATCTCATTCAGCTCTCTCTGCGAGCAGCTTTGGCTATCCTTAACTAATCCCAGCGCTTCCCATTTCTGCTAGTGCCTGGCTATAGTACAAAGGCAAGCATTTTCCTGCTTGGCATTATCAGGTTTAAAAACTAAGTCTGTGTCCATGTTAGAACTCATAGAAGGTAAGTCCAATGCCTTATTGCTATCCTGGCGTGTAAATATTAATTCAAGGCAGAGAGTTTGGGTGTCTGGTCGCGGATGCTTTTTTCCCTCCCTGTTGCTGCCGAATATAGTTTGTAACCTAGCAGTGCTGTGTCTGAGGAGACATTTTATTCCGTAGCATTTCTCTTGCTTTCCCTCTCTCCTGCTTTCTCTTTTGGCTTTTCAGTACCACGATTAGTATCCTGTGCTCAGTTGCTCGGTGCTTTGCTCTCGGGAGGGGGGGGGGGTGCTCTTCATTTTACAGTAGATTTTATGGAAATGGAAAGGATGCTCGTAAAAATATCAAGAGTTTCAAAGAGCCATCCATATTTTAGGAGAGCCAGGCAGCGATATTAGAAAAATAGCAGAGTCCATAAGAGCTCTGGGTTAATGCTTGGGTCAAAGGTACCATGGAGAAATCCTTGCAACTGAGTTACCCATTGTTATGAACACTACCTCTATATTCTGTCCCTATTTTAAATTGCTAATGAATAATACCATGAGACATCCCACCCCCATATGGAAATATAAGATTTTATGCAGAGAGTAACTGCTAAAACATTGCGGGGGGGGGGGGCGCATATGGCTCTGCTTCTTTTTGCATTCACAAAGACCCCACAGTCGCAGGCAATAATTTTAATTCTATCAGCATTGTGTCCACAGAGTGAATACAAATTAGATGATCACTTGCTTAAGCATAATGTAAGGCATGCCAGTATTGATACACTCATGCTAGCAAGTGGAATTACTTGCAAGCTCCCTTAATTGAATGTTCATTATGGAGGTTAGGAGCATATATATATATGTAGCATGATCAAATTACATTCATTATGTAGAGAGACTGGGAGGAAGGGTGTGAATTGTTCATATTGCAGTGCTACACAGACCTGATGCCATTCTTCCTTGTTTGTTTATCTGTTTTTCTAGTCAATGGAACTCCTGGAAGCCAGCTTTCTACTCCCCGCTCTGGGAAGTCTCCAAGCCCTTCTCCCACCAGCCCAGGAAGCCTGCGGAAGCAGAGGGTAAGCAAACTTGGGGCTTAAGATTGACCAAGAGAGAGGCTTTGGCACTATCTAGCTTTGCCTATTACAGTGGTTTTCACACGCCTACTGTCAGGGAATACTTCGCCTATTCATTGATCACCTGAGAAACTTCTTGTGGTGAGGAACGTCCTCACTGTGCTTTGTTAGGCATCTAATTGGCTTTTCCTCATCTCCTGATCTTCTCTATTTCTATTTCCTCCTGTTCCCACATTTATTACTTATTTTCAGAATTGGTGTATGCACACACTAGTGTGGTTTCATCCGCCTTCCATTTGTATCCATTAGTTGTTTTCCTACACTGGTAGGCAAAAGTAATTTTGTGCATCAAAATACTGTGTGTTATGCACGTCCTTCCTCCAAAAACCCCAGAATGCAGTATTTCCATGTACTCAGCTGCTTATGTGCATATCAGAGTAAGAAAACGTATTGTAAATGATGTCCATATCTTTGAAAAATCAGGAAATAGAGTTCTGATAACTAATATAATGGTACTGCAGTGTAACCAGAAGTTTGCAGTTTGGAACTTATGAGAAATTTGGAGACATTTCTAATTTGAAAAACTCAACATTTGCACTTCAAGAATCCCTGTGACCCACTCATGGTATGCTGCAGAAAAAGTATTTTTGTATATAGTATAATAATGCTCAGTATAGTCCTAAACTGGTGATGAGGAGGAGATAGAAGTTTCTTGTGCCCGCATATCCACCTTTTGTTCGCTGATCTCAAAGATCAACTGAGTGAGGAACCTTCTATCACAACTGCCCTGCTGGCTGAGATGACAGAGGAAGGGTCAACAAAAGAATAGAGGAAGGATTTCCAAATGTTCCCCTAGTCCAGAAATATAGTAACTGCGTTAATATAAAGTTAGGAAGCTGCCAGAGTAATCTTAAATCATTTCCCTAAATTTGAAGTGGTTTGGATTCAACAAAGCTTGAGCAGGCCTAGTATTGAGTCAGCTGGCTCTCCGTCATGTGAGTTACGGTTATGCCTTAAACCGTTTTGCCTCCCATTTGTCCTATGTGAACAGAATTCAGTCTGGGAGATGCACAACTGTTTCTTAAGGATATTTTCAGGATAGTGAAGGATAGGCTGTCTTCCAGGGAATCGTAATAGCCATTGTTCATATTTTCATTGGGGAATGGAGCAACGATTACAGTCAAAACCCTTGTAAGGAAGCTGTCCTATAAGCTCAGCAACAACCCCAAAAGTTGCACTATGTTTGGCATTGTTGAAAAATATCTACCCAAAGTTTTTATTATTATTATTATGGTCAATGACAATACATTTTAAAAGATTTCATTGCAGGAAATAAATGTTAGACTCCCAGTTGCCCTCCTTACCATTTCCTCTGTATTAAATTAATTAAGAGCAGTGAATATAATTTTCTAAACTCAGCACCCATGAAGTTTAAGGCATAAAAAAGAAAGAAGAAAGAAAGAAAGGGTACTTTTTCAAAACTAAGTGCAGTAAATGTCACATAAGAATGGTTCTGTGCTGTGGGAAATGAATTAACTATAAAGACATTGCCATATATTAGACCTGAGAAGTATCTGTGTGGTCTCCTTTGTATTCTTTTGGAGGGTGAAAAATCAACAACAATGCAATAGTCAAAAACCAGTCATAAACTCAGAATAATGGTACTATGTGTTTTCATGTTTTCAACATATGTTAGTACTATTGGTCCTACTAAATGCTATAAATATACAACTCAACTGTTTTGTACATGGGATATATATCTCAACAACGCATACGAATTGGAAGAGACACCTGCGTTAGTCACCTGAACTCTTTGTATTCCAATAAAGCCACCCTTAATGCAGCACACTCATGTCTTTCATTTCTGTTTACTAATACAATTTGGTCCATCTTTTGACTGAACTCATTTAGTTCCATCTTTTGGCTGAACTAATCCAAGGCATGCTCTGAGGATACATGGTACAGTGATTTTATACAAGCTGTAAATGTAGGCCTGCAGTAACTCAATTAGCAACTAGTCAGATGAATGATGTGAAATAATTGGAATGAATTGCTTAACTTACCTATCTGCTGTAGGGGAATGATATGCACATTATTCCATTTGGCTATGAGTATTTTTGTACAGAAACTTCAGCAGGTCTAACATCAAAATCAGTACCGCTGTTTATTTGCCAAGGTCTCTTCCCAATAACGAGTCATTTTCAACGCTAGGTCCTGCTCTTACTTATTGCATTTACTGCTTGTTTACCTGCCAGTGTGAAGTAGGAGAAGAAAGGAAGACAAGTAGGGAAACCCACCTTGTTCTCTTTCCTCCAGGAGAATCACATAATGCCCTTTCACTGCCTACGCAATGGGTGGGGAAAGGTTATTACCTCCTCCCACGAAGGGAGGTGATTGGTTCCCTGGATGGAACCTTCTGGGTAGTGGGCGGAGGCTGCCTATGGCATTGGGGCAGCCTCCTGCTTCATTCCTACTTGAGGTGTTGACCCACCACTCCTGCCCAGTTGACGATATAGTGGTCGCCATTAGGGAGCTGGGTAGGAATTTTTCCATTTCTACTTTTTAGGGGTTGCTTTTTTTTGCCTACCCTATACTGTTATTAGGGGCTAGCTGGGATGGCGGTTCTATAAATAGGACAGCGTAAATAGTTTAGTGTAATCCATAGACCCATATTCACTCATGCACTCCTCAAAGTTGGTTGAGCCAGTGCACAAATACACTTACCTGGACGGCTGTTTAAGGGTGAGGGGGATACCATTGGTCCAGAAATTTTGAGAGTCCGGTTAAGTATTTTCTGAGAGGTTTTCTTGTGTTGTTTCCTTGAGAGGTTGACCAGTTTTGTGTTATAGGGGACTCAGGGGAGTTTCCCAGTGTAGCCGAGGGGTCGTTCGCTCGTGGATGCTACCTCGGCTAGGCCACACCTCGTTCCCTTGACACCTGAGTTTAGTGAAGTTAAACTTAAATAGGTAACTTTTAAATAAAGGTTGCCCAAATTTGATCCAATTACTGTTGTCTGTCTCGTTATTTCGGGGGTTGGAAGGTAAATGAATAAGTACAGCAATTATGAGGAGAAGCATATAGTGTCCATATGGATAAGATGGCCCACTGGTAATATCTTAAGCAAGGACTGCACCCCCCCCCCAAAACACCCCACTGGAACAATCACTGAGTCACTGTAAGATGAGCTAATGAACCAATGTTCAGTTAATTTAGGCCAACAATAGAATAGACTTGTGCAGTTTTGGAGGAGACAACTTTGGAGTAAAAAGCCAACTAAACTTTTGTTGGATTCAGAGTGCAGGAGCCATGAGACAGTGAAAAAAATCATGAATAGCACTCTCTCCTATTCAAAACTGGAGATAACACTTCTCTAGCAATCCCTCGGTCCTCCAGGGTGACTCAAGGAACCTTATCCCACGAGCAGGAGGAAAGTTGGGGAAAGTGTAGGGAACCACCTTACTCCATTTCCTCCTACTAGGATAGTCAGCCATTACACATCCTTTCCCCTGGTTTTCCCCATTTGGAGTCGGGAAGCACCCGACTCTTCAACATGCATTCTGGCCCCTGTTTCCCTGTGCTGTGGAAATGGAGTCTCACCGGAAGTGCCCTTAACTTCATGTTATGGCCATGGGATTCCGTTTCCGAAGCGAATGGAAATGAAGCCCAGAATCCATGGAATGAGGTCCTAAATCAATATTACACTAAGGCTCTAAGGAATCTTAGAGAACCGTTCTCTCTAGGATTCTCCAGGTCCTCTAGCACAGGGCTGTCCAACTGGCGGCCCCGGGGCCAGATCCGGCCCCGTAGCCTGTTGGACACGGCCCCACCTATGCCCTCCGCCGCCATTTTTAAATTTGAAAAAAATCGAATTTTTTTAAAAAATTGGCGGCCAGGGGCGGGGGGGTAGGGGGTGGTGGGGCAGGGAGGAGGAAGAGAGCTAGCTCCTCCTCCTTTTCGGCGCCCCCCCTACCTAGGACGGGAGCCGCCAAAAAAGGGCAGAAGGCGGCGCCAACAGCAGCGCGTCACAGGCCTGGCGTGACGCGCTGCCCCTGGCGCCGCCTTCTGCCCTTTTCGGCCCCCGCCCTAGGTAGGGAGGGGGCGCCGAAGAAGGAGTAGGCGGCACCAAGAGCAGCGCGTCACGCCAGGCCTGTGACGCTCTGCTCTTGGCGCCGCCTATTCCTCCTTTTTGGCACCCCTCCTCCCTACCTAGGGCGGGGCCGCCGAAAAGGGCAGAAGGCGGCACCAAGAGCAGCGCGTCACAGGCCTGGCGTGACGCTGCCCTTGGCGCCGCCTTCTGCCCTTTTTTTCGGCACCCTCCCTTCCTAGGGCGGAGGGGGGCGCCGAAAAGGAGGAGTAGGCGGCGCCAAGAGCAGGCGTCACGCCAGGCCTGTGACGCGCTGCTCTTGGCGCTGCCTTCTGCCCTTTTTCGGCCGTTTTAGGAGGGGGCCTGGGGTTGGGGGCGGGGCCTGGGGGCGGGGCCGAGCGGCCCCCTAGGTCATCAGTGACCTTTTATCCGGCCCTGGACCCCGTAGAAGTTGGACAGCACTGCTCTAGCATTACTCTATAGTCTGTTTCTGGTGAAAGTTGACCATAGAGTCACCACAGAGGACCTAGGGATTCCTAGAGAAGTCTTAATCAAATTCACAGCTAAACAAATCTACAACAGTTAAGTTTGCAGATATGGAGGGCCAATCGTATATAAACTATACTTTGAAAATAAACTTTTTTCTTAAAACACATTGAGACAAACCAAAGTTTGCCCAAGCCTGAAGATAATACTTTATTGCAGTTTTAAAAAATGAGTCAAACCTTCTGATCTTGTTACTGCATCAGATAAAGGGAAGGGAACTGATTCTCACGCACACTTCATTTATCTTGTTTGTAGTGCAAAAAATAATACATGACATAACAATACAATATTTATGTTTTAGTTTGGCCCTAAACCATTACATCTTTAACAGCTAGGAAAGTTGGCATGACATGAATCCTATTAGATTACCTCTGGCTCCTTTCTTCTGGTTTCAGCTCAAAGTGTCAGTGCAGGGTAACACTACTGAACAGCTCAATCATCAACCGGTTTGACTCACAGTGAACCCAGGTCTACACTGAAATCCTAGAATGCTAAAAACCAAGCCACTAAAGCAGAATTCTTTGGTCTAGATCAGTGGTTCCCAAACTTTTTTGGCCTATCGCCCCCTTTCTAGAAAAAAATTTACTCACCGCCCCCCTAGAAATTAATTTTTTTAAATGTAATAGCAATTAAACAGAAAAATACATATATTAATGCACTGGTTCTCAATCTTTCTAATGCCATGAACCCTAAATAAGGTTCCTCATGTTGTGGTAACCCCCAACATATTTTCATTGCTACTTCATAAATAATTTGGCTACTCTTATGAATTTTAATGCAGATATCTAATATGCAGGATGTATTTTCATTGTTACAAATTGAACATAATTAAAGCATAGTGATTAATCACAAATACAATATGTTTGGGGGGAATATGGAATATGGATGATGGGATTTGCAGTACCTTCAACCAATTCAGCTCTGACTTCTACAGCTGAGACCCCATGAATGACAGATCTGGACCAAACTTGGCACACAGAACACCCATGACCAACAGAAAATACTGGAGGGGTTTGGGAAGAATTGACAGTGATTTAGGGGAGATGTAGTTCACCTACATTTGGAGAGCACTCTGAACCCAAACAACCCTGGATCTGGACCAAATTTGGCACAAATACTCAATATACCCAAAGTTGAACACTGGTGGAGTTGTGTGGGATTGATTTTGTCATTTGGGAGTTGTAGCTGCTGGGATTTATAGTTCACCTATAATCAAATAACATTTTGAACTCCCAACAGCAATGGAATTGAGCTAATCTTGAGCAATAGAGAATACTGGACCTTGGAAATTGGGAGCTGCTTGCATTTTCCTTTGTGCCATGGCCATCACCCAGGAGGCGCCTGCAAACCCCGCAGCTACTTAGGGAGCGTTTGCAGACATGGAGGCTTTCCTTCTCCGCTGGACCAACTGGCAGGCACACACTTGTAAGTGTGCAACTGTCTCAGCCTACCAGTTGGAATCCCTGGGCAGGCGTTGCCTGGAAACTGCAGCACGCTCCTCTTTCCTTTAATTAAACCCACCCACGGCACAGTCCTGTATCGGCCCTTCCTTCCAAGGGACCCGTTAGTTTGGAAGGGGCGATACAGGACTGCGCCGTGGGCTGAGTTGAGGAGAGGAAGGGGGCATGGGCTCCAGTTTCCAGGCAGCACCTGCACGGGGTTTCCAACTGGCAGGTGCACACTCGTTGGAATCCCACCAACGCCCCCTTTCAGGGCTTCAGTGCCCCCCAAATTCTCCTGAGCCTCCCACCGCCACCTTGGATCACCTCACCACCCACTAGGGGGTGGTACCGCCCACTTTGGGAACCCCGGGTCTAGATCTTAGGAAGGCATACAAAACTAAATAAATATATGTGGCTTTCATTGAGTGCATTAGCATTATAGAATGATGCACTTTGACACTACTATAACTGTTATGCCTCAATGCTGTGGGATCCTGGAATTTGTAGTTTGATGAGAAACCAACACTCTTTGGCAGAGAAAGCTAAAAGTTTTACCAAACTATATCTCCTATGATATCATAGCACAGATGAGTGGTTCTCCACCTGTGGGTCCCCAGGTACTTTGGCCTTCAACTCCCAGGAATCTTAACAGCTGGTAAACGGGCTGGGATATCTGGGAGTTGTAGGCCAAAACATCTGGGGACCCACAGGTTGAGAACCACTGGCATAGAGACACAGCAGTTAAAGTGGTACACTAATTCTATAGTACAGTTGCGCCCGTGATCAGTGGGGAGGAGTACTGTGAGTTGTAGGCTCAAATAACTGTGTGATGTTCGGTATGGTCTTCTTGGTCAACTCCTTTTTACAGTTATGGTACTCAAATAGCCAGGACTGGATTTAGGTCCAGAAAGATCTCAGTATAAGATGCATTTGCCACCACATTAAGGAGATGACTTTATTTACAAGAATAATGGTGCTCATCTCCATTTCTAAGCCAAAGAGCCGGCGTTGTCCAAGGTCATGTGGCCAGCATGACTGCATGGAATGCCGTTACCTTCCATCCGGAGCGGTACCTTCCCGCTAAGGTGATACCTATTGACTATTCTCATTTGCATGTTTTCAAACTTCTAAGTTGGGGCTAACAGCGGGAGCTCACCTCGCTCCCCAGATTCAAACCTGCGACCTTTCAGTCAGCAAGTTCAGCAGCTCAGCGCTTTAACCCACTGTGCCACCAGGTTAGGAAAACGGTTAGGAAGCCAACGTTCTTGATAGCCAGGTTTCCTGAGTGAACCTATATAGTCTTACAAACTTGAATATCTGAGATTTGTGGTTTTGCATCCCAGTCAAGAATTGACTTCAATTTAACCTTCTAAACTCTGGTTATTTTAAAAGTGTCTACTGAACATCTTCATCATTATACAGTAAGTTGAAGGCATAATTAGCTCAGCTTTTGTGTCTGCCTCTTCAGTATTTTTCTATAATGAGTATATTTAGAAAAGGTGGAAGGTGTTGTCACCATACAATTAAAGAATAGAAGTTGATTGAGGCATTATGAACAGAAAATGAGGAATTAGTAGGAATCAGGAACTGTTATTTCCTCTTATAGTATATCGGGGAAGTTCACAAATGGCGAGAAGTTTCCCCCCACCTTTTATTTATTTATTTAGCGCATTTATATTCCGCTCCCTCTCACCCCGAAGGCGACTCGGGGCGGTTCACAAGGCAACAAATTGAATGCCGACAGCATAATAAAAACAGCATTTAAAACACTTAAAAACATTTGCAAATAAATTAAGACAATAATAAAAACACATTACTACCCTAAGTAAAACATAATCCAGTCTCGTAATCCATTTTGTTCCAATCCTATGTTAGCTACACTGCCTTTTCAAATGCCCGTTCAAACAGCCAAATTTTGACCTTTTTTCGGAAGGACAAGAGCAAGGGGACTGATCTAATGTCCCCGGGAAGGGCGTTCCACAGCAAAGGGGCCACCGCTGAGAAGGCCCTGTCTCTTGTTCCCACCAAATGCATTTGTGATGCAGACGGAGTCGAGAGCAGGGCCTCCCCAGATGATCTTAACATCCTAGGTGGTTCATAAGGGGAGATGCGTTTGGACAGGTAGCTTGGGCCAGAACCGATTAGGGCTTTATAGGCCAAAGCCAGCACTTTGAATTGTGCTCGGTAGCAGACTAGCAGCCAGTGCAGCTGGCACAGCAGAGGAGTAGTATGATCCATGAGCCCTGCTCCTGTTAGTCATCTGGCTGCCATCCGTTGAACCAATTGAAGCATCCAAACAGTCTTCAAAGGCAGCCCCACGTAAAGCGCATTGCAGTAGTCTATACGGGATGTAACCAGAGCGTGGACTACCATGGCCAAGTCAGACTTCCCAAGGTACAGGCACAGCTGATGCACAAGTTTTAACTGTGCAAATGCTCCCCTGGTCACTGCCGAAACCTGGGGTTCCAGGCTCAGCAATGACTCCAGGATCACACCCAGACTGCGAACCTGCGTCTTCAGGGGGAGTGTGACCCCATCCAACACAGGCTGTAACCCTATGCCCTGTTTGGCCTTACAACTAACCTCTGTCTTGTCTGGATTTAATTTCAATTTTCCCATGCAGTTATGTACTCAGACTTCAAGCTGCAGAAAGAGTGTTGTTTTGGAGAAAAAACAGGAGCCCAAATACATACATATTATCTGTTATAACAGGAAAAGTTTAATTTTCAATACCGGGGCAGCATCAAAATACTCAGTTTCTGGTCACTACCTGCCTAGAACTAAAGCTAGAAAACTACAAAACTATGGCATCATGGAAGAACAGTTGTTGCAATCTGGAGAAACTCTTGATACCAATGGGTTTAATTCCCGCTCCATTTCCAACCATTGCATAATCTATCAGACATGCTCTCTAAATTTCTGACCGGCTAACTTTGGATACCAATCTCTCGACGATCGTTTAATCCCGAGGCATCGGTGTGCAGGATTTGGTTGTTTTCCAACCATTGGGCTCGTCGGATAATCCCATGCAGTTATGTACTCAGACTTCAAGCTGCAGAAAGAGTGTTGTTTTGGAGAAAAAACAGGAGCCCAAATACATACATATTATCTGTTATAACAGGAAAAGTGTCTGCTGTGCCTTTTTGTACCCTCTATGGTACACGTGTCTGCGGGCCAAATCTGGCCTGTCAGATTGAAAGTTTGCAAGACTTTCAATACCGGGGCAGCATAAGAGTTACATTCACACAATCTTACATTTACAAATGGTCCTTAGCAATGTGACCCTTGGTGAAAAGACCAAAGGAAAAAGAAAATGACCCAAAATACATCACTCTTCAAATCCGAGTCCCCGATGGCGCAATCGGTTAAACCCTGGTGCCAGCAGGACTACTGATCAAAAGGTCAGTGGTTTGAATTCGGGGAACGGGGTGAGCTCTCATCTGTGAGCTCCAGCTTCTCATGCGAGGACTTGAGAGAAGTTTCCCACAGGATGGTAAAACATCCATGTGTCCCGTGGCAATGTCCTTGCCAATTCTCTCACACCAGAAGCGACTTGCAGTTTCTCAAGTCACTCCTAACATGAAAAAAAAAACCCGAACTCTTCAAAACCCAGATTTTCCCAGATAGTTTTGTCACACCCCCTTGGTTTTTATTGCTCACTGCAACTAAACCCAAGTATATGTAACCAAACATAATACATATTTTTCCCTTTTTGAAATCTGTCTTTCTTCCTCCCTTTTGGTGCATCCTTATTGTTTCAAAATTTATGTCATAAGCTTCTTGGGGACAAGGACCTGAAATTTACTGCAAGTATTGGGAGAATGTAGCCTCTTTAGTGATTGCTTGTCTGCAACTTCGTCATTCCTCATCAAAGGCAGAGACAAGAAAAGCATTTCAACTACTCAGACACCTTGAGAGTAATTAAGAATCTAGTGGCGCATGATGCTTGTCTAGGAATCAGTGTCTTTTGTTAACTTCACACAGATTTGGAGAAAGCAACTTTCGGGTTCATAACACCAGCCAATATAGCTGGTATGCATCCGAGTTGAGAGATTCTGGAAACTATTCCACAAAGCAATTTTACTTAGGTCTTGATTCAGGAAAGCTCTATTGCCTATATTTAACTTAGCTGTCCATATCTTGGATAGCTCTGAGAAGACAGCAATGCAATTCCATTACTATCCACATCCTCTGTATCAGTGATTTTCAACCTTTTTTGAGCTGCAGCACATTTTTTACATTTACAAAATCCTGGGGCACACCACCAACCAAAATGACACAAAATGACACTCTAACACAGTAATACATATAATTAATATGTTTTTAAATGTATTTATACACTCACTTATTGCCTCGAGCTCACCGTCTTTTCTTTTTTCTTTTGCCCACCACTCATATTAGGGCCTTCATCTGTGTCATAATTTTGTCCAGGGCCCTGTTCGGCATTTGCATTTTCCCTTCTCAAAAACTTCTCCATCACTGTCACTCGCTTGTCTTGCTGTGATCCCAAATTGCCACTGTCACTTGATGCGCAGCTGCAGCACTAACTCTTACTTTGTTTACTTAGCCACGTCTGAGCGAATCCAAGATGGCGCGACCATAGCACTCTCGCGTCAGTTCTTAGGTGACACGAGAGTGCTATGGTCGTGCCATCTTGGATTCGCTCAGACGCGGCTAAGTAAACAAAGTTAAAGTTAGTGCTGCAGCTGGTTCCATTTCTTAAAGGGACAGATGCGCCTTATAATTTATATATGAATGCAGTTTGAAAATAATTTCCCACGGCACACCTGATGATCTCTCACGGCACACTAATGTTCCGTGGCACACTGATTGAAAATCACTGCTCTATATCCTTCAGAGCTTAGTCGTAGAAAATGTATGTTGTTGTGTAAAGAAAAATACAATTCCTTTCTTATAAGCTATCTCTGATACCAGTTTGTGCCACAAAAATTAAAATGACTTAAATGTGGGAAGTTTATGGGAGCATAATGCTCTTCCTGAGGTTTCTGACATGGGGAAATGCTAAAAGAAATATAGTGCTGCCTTGATGAGCAATTACAGTTCAGCAGTGAGGTGGGCTTCAGCAACTATCAACCTAGAATAGTGGTTCTCAATCTGTGGGTTCCCAGGTGTTTTGGCCTGAAACTCCCAGAAATCTCAGCTAGTTTAGCAGCTGTTAGGATTTCTGGAAGTTGAAGACCAAAACATCTGGGGACCCACAGGTTGAGAACCACTGACCTAGAAGAAGGAACACACTGGATGCCTTGGTTCATAGGGTAACCTTATCAACGAAAAGTCAGAATCTGGCTAATAATCATCAGGCTCCTTTAATTTCATTTTTTCTGGTGATTGTTGTAATTCCGTGTGTGTTCTGGTTATGGGATTGTTGTTCTACACTGGTAGTAAACTAGTCACTCATTATTGGAAACACAGCTGGAATTCTTTATCACAGTTATGGGCACAAACCTGGAGTTACACATCTGTAATGTAAAGGTAATGGTTTCCCCTGACATTAAGTCTAGTCATGTCCGACTCTTGGGGTAGCGCTTATCTTCATTTCTAAGCCAGCATTGTCCATAGACACCTCCAACATCTGTGACTGATATATATTCATAGTTAGTCATTGTGTAGCACTATTGTATTCCACTTCACCTGTATCACCAGTTATCAGCCACACTGAGCAAAGGAGATTTGGAGCACAAGTGGATGATACAGACACATCCTTTTCACCAGTGTATGCATCGACTACAATCAGAACCCTGTTAAAGGTCCACATCATAATCTCACTTAATAACAGTGGTGTGTGTGTGTGTGTGTAAAAATCTTACAACCTTGCCCCAGTCACCAGCCTTCTTCTCTCAGTGTCTGGTAAAAAAAGATTTGGGAGGCCAGAAGGCATTACTTAGTTACGTACAGGTAACAATATACCCCATGTAGAATTCTACCATGATTCTGAAGTAGGCGCAGCTTTAGTCAGATCCACCCCTCATATGTTGTAATATATTTTTATTCCGTTTTTAATTTATTTATTCAGTTTCGTATGCCGTCTTTCCCCGAGGGCTCAGTATAAAACTCACTTTAAAACAACTGAAAAAATTAAACTCTTAGCTTAAAACTATAAAACTATTTACACTGTGGCCAGATCCTCCCTGGTCAGATAGGGAGCCAGTCGCCTAGCCTGCCAGAGATGGAAAAAAACCATTTTGCTGGCATTGGAGATCTCAGCCACCATTGATAGCCAAGGGTCCAGCAGGACTCCCAAGCTCTTCACAGAGGACGACAGACACAGGGGTACACCATCAAGGGTAGGCAACTGAACACTCCCTCCACCAGGGTGACCCAGCCACAAGATTTCCATCTTTGCCGGATTCACCCTCAACCTGCTAGCACGTAGTCATGGCTTCAAGGCACTGTTGGAAATTATCAGGTACAGAGTCCGTCCAGCCATCCATTCGCAGAACGAGCAGAGTGTCATCAACGTACTGGTAACACTCTAGTCCATAGCTCCGAACCAGTTGAGCGAGAGGTTAAAAAGCAGGGGGTGGGGGAGAGAGAGAATGGCCCCTTGGGAAACTCCACAAACAAGTGGAGACCTCTCGGAAACCAGGTCTCCCCTTTCCACTCGTCCCCGATCGTGGAGGAAGGAGGACAGCCATTTCAGGACTGTCCCCCGAATTCCAGCTATGGCGAGGTGGTGGGTCAATAGATCATGGTCAACCGAATCAAATGACGCCGTTAGATCTAATAACACAAGCAGCGCCGTTCCACCTCGGTCAAGCTGGCATCAGAGCTGATCTGCGATGGCCACCAGCATGGTCTCTGTCCCGTGCCCGATACGGAAGCCGGACTGGAAGGGGTCAAGCCAGACTGTTTCCTCCAGAAACTGCTGCAGCTGCTCCGCTACTGCCCTCTCAATTACCTTTTTTATCCTGTGTATCTGAATTTCAAATTCCTGTGTATCTGAATTTCAAATTGAAAATTAAGCAATGGGTGGTGAGTGATTCAACAGAAGAGATAACAATACTTAATGTATTATTAGTATTTATTATTATTTATCCTATTTATACTCTCACCTTTTTCAATCCCAAAGGGGACTCAAGGCAGTTTACATATAGGCAATGCCTTAAAACAGCATACAGTTGAAATAAACATTTAAATTAAAGATTAAAATTAACACAAATTAGTAATGTTTAATTTCAGGAGTTCTACTGCAGGAGTCAGAATCAGGCAGTGTTTCACGTGTTGGACTGAGTGTTTCAGCAGTCTTGCCCGGCTCATTGCCAACAGTCAGGAATATTGTCTGATCACATCAGCATGGCTGCATGATTCTCATCTTCTCTATATGTGTATAAGTCGACTTTGTGTATAAATTGAGGGTGGTTTTTGGAAGCCAAAGGTAAGGATTTTAATATCAGTGGATAAGTTGAGTGTCGTTCCAAAGAGAGGGGAAAGCACCAAAACCACTAGTGCTCCTGGCCACTATTATTATTCCACCCAAGTATTCAGTAAGTTCAGAAGTTAAGCTTCGATAGAGGTGGTAGAGGGTATTGGTGCTTCTTTTAACTTCTCTCAAGATTACTTAAGCTCTTGCCCTTTGCCACTCAGAGAGCATTCTTTTTTTAAAAAAAAATAAGAGTTTAGACACAGTAAATACTAGGGGTGGTTGATCCATAAACAATTTGATTCTAAACTCATGGGGGGGATTTCCCTTGCTGGGCCGTTATAGAAATTATTCCGAAAAATTTTAAATAAATTTCATAATTGAAACATAATTACTAACGAATTTTCGTTTTTATTCATTATGCCAGCTGGGAGGCTAGAATGGAGGGCTTGCTCTTCCTTCTTCCCTCCCTGCCCCCCCCCCCAGCTCAGAAGCATTGCGCATTATATATAATGTGTGATGCCTGTCAGCTGGGAGGGGCAGGGAGGATGCCTTGTCTCGCATTATTCCCATCCAGGGGAGGAGGTGGGAATAAAGCACCCGCCTCAGCTCCCAGCTGGAGAGAGGAGAAAGGCGGGTGCTGCTGCCCTCCAGTCTCCTCTCGCGAGTTGAGAACTGAGGCGGGAAAAAACGACTTAATTACGTGACCTTTAGAAAAAATGGCGACCGGGTTCGGTTTTGAACCCTTCCGGTTGGACCCCAAGGGTCGATATATGGTAGAAATAATTTCAAATACGAAAAATAACGGATTTCAAAGTATTTTAAACCGGAGATATCCACCCCTAGTAAAGACATTGGCCTATGGATCGGTCAACTCACATTTTTGTGATTGTTTTTTCCTCTTAAATATCTAGACATATGCATGGATATTAGGCATGGTTTAGAACCCAAAAATAGCAAATTGAAAATCTAATGGGGGGAGATTTTTTTTGATTAGTAATAGGAAGACTTACAAAAAAATTTCCAAAAAGTTCTAAAATGTAACTTAATTACTAACAAAATTCGTTAGTAATTCGTATGCCAGAGCATGCACATTCCAGATGGTTTTGGCCTACAACTCCCAGAAATCCTAACAGCTGGTAAATTGGCTGGGATTTCTGGGAGTTGTAGGCCAAAACTTGAATAAATCACACTGAATTCTAGATGGGACTCTCCAAATTGGAAGGAGGGAGGGAGGGGGGTATTCTATTCTTGGAAGCAGCAAAAGAAAAGGAGGAGGAGCCCTCGCTCCTCGCTGCCTCTCTCACCCCGATCCCGAGGGAGCGAGGGCCCAAGTTTGCCCAGGCTGGTCATATACCTACATTCTATGCACATGCAATAATACAGCAGTAATAACAATGGGTATAAGAAGAGGTAAAATTCAAACCGAAGTATTCTGACTGGTCCCTGCCTCATGCGGTGCAAACGGGCTCTTCTCTGTGAGCCCGGGAATTAGCCCGGGAAAAGACAGCGTTTTCTGCTTGGGTGCACACATATACATATTCTTTGGGGGGGGATTTGCTGCAGAATCCCGGCCTCATAGAGAAGGTTCTGCAGCAAATCCCCCCCTCCCAAGAATATGTATGTGTGTGCTCCCAAGCAGAAAACGCTGGCTTTTCCCCGGGCTAATTTTCCGAGCCCGTTGCACCGCATGAGGAGAGACCAGTCAGAATACTCGGTTTGAATTTCACCTCTTCTTATACCCATTGTTATTACTGCTGTATTATTGCATGTGCATGGAATGTAGGTATGACCAGTTGGATTACTTATAATATTAGGCAGTGGCACTTACAGTAGCATTCATTGTATTATACATTAGGTTGGTTTCTCACCCCAATACTCTTTGATGCCTTAGATCCTGGCTGGCAGGCAGGAGAGGCAGGAAGCCTGGAAAAATGTAAACAGAGAGGATTACTCAGAAGTAAATCCACAAAGGAGGCCCTTCATCCAAAGTGCCCTTCTTTGCAGATTTACTTCTGAGTAATCCTCTCTGTTTACATTTTTTCCAGGCTTCCTTCCAGCCGAACGAAGGAACGAGTTTAGGGCTTGCCTTGCCATAATATTGGCAAGGGAGGCGGGAGGGTGGTGTGAGAGAAGGAAGGTGCCCCCTTATGCCCCCTTACGACCTAATAATGACACTTAAGAAAATCCTGGCCCCCGAAGTTCGAAAAATTAAGTCCACTTCCTGGTTGGCGTTCCAGGTGCAGAAAAGCTCGAAAGTAGCATTTCTTACGAATTCCTTACGAAACGATTCATTTTCTTAATTTTTTCTCATGCCTAATGGATATATATAGTACATGTGTAATTCTTTGTAGAAAATGAAACTGTCTCAGTAGAAAATAAACTTTGATTCAGCCTTGGTCCCTCCAGTAGATTTTGGGCTACAAGCTCCATGAACCTCAACCATCATGGCTGATGTTTCAGGGTGATTATGATTATTGGCCAAAACATATGGATATACCCAATTTGGGGAAAGCTGCAAGTGAATCTTCCGTGCCCTTTCCAGTGTGTCATTGGCACAATGTTAGGAGAGTCAGATGAATTATATTGTCATAGAAAAGACATGACATTTCACATTAGCACTTTTATCTCCATCGCTTCTAAGCAAACATCTCATAATTCACCTCAAAATAATGCTGCTATCTCTCTCTCTTCTTCTTCCTGAACATCATCTCCCTCTTTTTTCTATACTGTATATCTCTGAGACATGTGTTGTGCTGTATAGATTGAATGAGGCCACCCATTATACTCCCACACCTTTGGCATTTGTAAATTATTTGATCAGTGAGAGGAAGCTGGCAGTAGGAGTGCAAAACAAATGGAGGCGCATAGTCTTAACATGTGCTCAGAGTCAGAAATGCACATGCTCTCTTTTCCTCTGCTGATATGAACTGGTTGCTTGGCTACCACTGGTAAGAGCACAGACACTACATTTTCCCTCCATGCTATTCTTCTACTTCCCCCCTCCCTTATATAAAGCAAGAAGAAACCTGCCAAAGCAATATAACGGTATCGTTGTGGCACATTCTCCGAATATGGAACTGTTTTACAGAAATTTTAGGTATAAAAATCATCAAAGTGTCAGAATAAGGGTAAAATGACAAAAATAATAATATTATAATAATATGATAAATATTTGAAAAAAGTACAACTGTGTTCATTTGAAAAGAGAAACTTTTAACTCGCTGGATAGACAGGTGGGGTCTTCTCCAAAGGCAGTAATTTTTTTAATATAAAAAAAATGAGAATTAAGTTGCAGTGCAGGAAATAAAATACAGCAAACAAATCTATACTGCACTTCATCTTACAGGACCTGTATCGCCCACTCTCTTCGGATGATTTGGATTCAGTAGGAGACTCTGTGTAAAAACAGAAAATGGAACAGTGCTTAATGGTTTGTGACTGGGTGAAAGTTTAACACTTCTTAAGAATGTAGTTAGTTGCTAATCAATATTAGTGAATTGCACAGAAAGTGTCCCCCTATTTTGATATTAAAACACCGGCGTTTGTTCATTTTTATTATGGTGACAATTTGTTAATACGGTACTGCTTGATTTCTGTGCTGAAGTAAGGGCAGCCTTCCTCAACCTTTGCAACTAGAGTGATAATGCTTCATACAGGCTGAGGATGATGGGAGATGTGGTCCAGCCCATCTGGAGACACCTCGATGGGAGAGACTATCTTAGGGGATGCTTTTTTATAAAAAAAAACTTCAAAATTAAATTGTGCATACTTTTTGAAATGAAATAAATAATGCAAAAAGGTGCTATTATTATATTCCTAAGTGCTCTGTGTGGGTTGCATCCATAATTAGCAGGAGCAGAATAGAGATTTGTACAAGGGATCTGCCAGTATGGCTTAACCTCCTAAAAAGCATCTCTGAAGGATCTCTAATGTTGGTCACAGGGGGCCCTTCCACACAACCCTATATCCCAGAACATCATGGGAGAAAATCCCACATTATCGGAGTGCGGGCTCAGATAACCCAGTTCAAAGCAGATATTGTGGAATTTTCTGCCTTGATATTCTGTGGAAAGGCCCAGAGTTGGTAGATGGAGACAGTGTTTCCCAACCTTTTTTGAGCCGCGGCACACTTTTTTATATTTACAAAATCCTGGGGCACACCACCAACCACAGTGACACAAAATGACACTCTAACACAGTAATACATATTAATATGTTTTTAAATGTATTTATACACTCAGTGTGAAACCTGGGCCTGTTTCAATGAACACAACATAGATATCCTGGCAGGAATGGCAGAAAGACACAAACTTCCCACACAGAACTCCCATAACCAAGAGAAAATGCTATAAGAGTTTGGTGGGCATTGACCTTGAGTTTTGGAGTTGTAGCTCACTTGCATCTAGAGAGCCTCACATGGGACGCAGCAGGGCTGAGCTGGGGCGCCTCCAGAAGCAGCTGACTCCTTCGCTTCCTTCACTGCCACAGGAAGCGAAGGAGCCAGCTGCTTCCAGAGGCACCCCGGCTCGGCCCTTCTGCGTCCCAGGTGAGGGGCCAGGCAGAGGGGAAGGCCGCCCGGGGCCTCACCTGGGATGCAGCAGGGCCGAGCCGGGGTGCCTCCGGAAGCAGCTGGCTCCTTCGCTTCCTTCACTGCCACAGGAAGCAAAGGAGCCAGCTGCTTCGGGCGCGCCCGGCCCGGCCCTGCTGTGTCCCATGTGAGGGGCCGGGCCGAGGAAGGGCTCCCAGGGGACGCAGCAGGGCCAAGCCAGGGTGCCTCCGGAAGCAGCTGACTCCTTCGCTTCCTTTACTGCTGCAGGAAGAGAAGGAGCCAGCTCACCTGGGGCCCTGCTGTGTCCCAGGTGAGGGTCCGGCCCGAGGAGGGCTGCCTCACCTGGAAGCAGCTGACTCCTGCCTCAGCTGACTCCTCCTTTACTGCTGCAGGAAGAGAAGGAGCCAGCTGCTTTCGAAGGCACCCCGGCTCGGCCCTGCTGTGTCCCAGGTGAGGGGCCGGGCCGAGGGGAAGGGCACCCCGGGGCCTCACCTGGGACACAGCAGGGCCAAGCCAGGGTGCCTCCAGAAGCAGCTGGCTCCTTTGCTTCCTTCACTTTTTCTTCGCCGCCGCCCGGCCCTTCGGCAGGAGGGGGAAGAAAGGGAGGGAAGAGAGGTTTTTCTGCGGCACACCAGCTAATCCCTCACGGAACAGTAGTGTGCTGCGGAACAGTGGTTGGGAAACACTGGATGGAGGGACAAAAAGTTTAAGACGTCAGTTGAGGCAATTCCCATCAACATCCATCTCCCTCATGCTAGCATTGGATACAAACCCATAACATTATGCTCATTTACAAAACAAACTTTGGGCCTTTCCACACAGCCCTATATCCCAGAATATCATGGCAGAGAATCCCACAATATCTGCTTTCCACTGGGTTATCTGAGTCCACACTCAGATTATGTGGGATTTTTGCCTTGATATTCTAGGATACAGGGTTGTGTGGAAGGGCCTTCCATTGGAGAAAGGAAATTTGCAAATTTGCTGGAAGAGCAATTAATAGACCATAAACGTGTTCAGAAAAGAATAGCCAGCATAATAAACACAGGCTGCCATTCTGCACCTTTTTTGATTAATTATTGGTGGCTTTCTAGTTCGTTCTTGCTACAGTAAAAATGGATAGCATGAACTGAATTCGGAAATAAAAATGATCACGATGTTAAAGCTGATAAAATAATGAATTACATTAAATAAATGGATTGCAAGAATGTTTTTCTCTCCATATTATCTCTGAATGTATATATGGGAACAGGGTTTCTAAAGCTAAGTTGCAACAAAAATGAGTCCGGTTTTCTCCTCCAGTTTCCTTATTGAAAATTTAAATCTCCATGTTGATTTAAATACAGTATTTTATTCTAAAAGCAATGTCTTTGCTGTAGACTTTTCCCTTCCCATTGTGATTTTGTGTAATGAAATGCACAACCCATTCTGGAGTAAAGTTCTCCATAGATGTATAGGTTTTTAAGTGGTTACTTTAAAGAGCCATATAAGAGAAGGATCTGGTGGACATGTTTTCTGTGAAAGCCACATGGAAGTAAATGTAGTTTTTAAAAGAAAAATTTCCGCTGGCTCAGTCTTTACGCAGCTCAACCACTGTGACAATATATATGTACTGTACTAAAAGTTTGTATTCTACTGTTTTCGGAAATCAGTGTTCTTACTGCAAAATATCATGGTCCAAATAAATGCTTGCTTGATTTTTATTCAGTATTTGTTAACCAGGATGTAACAAGGTGTAAGATATCAAACAGTTGTACTGTATTGCGTTATTAATTTTCAATACAGGTAATAGTTGCAACTACACCTAAATGCCTTTTGAGTGCTGTGCTACCTTCCTTATCATTTAAAAATATTTAGGATTTTTAATTTGCACTCTCTTTTTTTAAAAAAACCACACCAATTAAAAATCTGTCTGTAGTATAACTTATGGCAGTGATTTTCAACCAGTGTGCCGCGGAACACTAGTGTGCCGTGAGAGATCATCAGGTGTGCCGTGGGAAATTATTTTCGAACTTCATTCATATATAAACTATAAGGCGCATCTGTCCCTTTAAGAAATGGAACCATAGCACTCTCGCGGCACCTAAGAAGTGACGCGAGGGTGCTATGGTCACGCCATCTTGGATACGCTCTGACGCGGCTAAGTAAACAAAGTTAGAGTTAGTGCTGCAGCTGCGCGTCAAGTGACAGTGGCAATTTGGGATCACGGCAGAGTGACAGTGATGGAGAAGTTCTTGAGAAGGGAAAATGCAAATGCCGAACAGGGCCCTGGACAAAATTATGACACAGATGAAAGCCCTAATATGAGTGGTGGACAAAAGAAAAAATAAAAGACGGTGAACTCGTGGTGTGCCCCAGGATTTTGTCAATGTAAAACATGTGCCGCGGCTCAAAAAAGGTTGAAAATCACTGACTTATGGTATGGATTTTCTACTTTGTTACCTGTTGAATGAGCATACACTGATACTGATTAATTTTCTATGAGTTGTTGGGACTCAGTTCCTTCTGAAAAACCCTGAAGGACTGGCTTATTTATAGTTCCCCTTTTCAGAAAATACTATATATCAAAGTACTGTATTTTTAAAGGCAATTTGTCATTACATTTAAAACAGACAGAAGGAATGTCATATACCAGTTAGTCCTAGAACAAGGATAGTGCATTTTTTAAAAAGGGCTCTCTCTTGGAAAACATACAAATTGACAAGTTTGATTTTTTTTTTTTAAAAAAATTTTATTTTATTCTGCTATTATAGACTTAGACTTAATATGATTATTAGTGCTGTTGCCTTTAAAATTCATGGCTGTGGATTTGCTAAGTAGAAAAGTGTATATTTTAAAAATTTGTTACTTAAAGGGTAACGAAGCACATTTCCGGTCAGAATTCTCAAAGACATAAGTGTAAAGAAAAAATTTGGGAGCCCCTTAGGATGGTCACATAATTGCAATGTAAAATGTTATGAGATCTTGATCTAACCCCATAACCCTAGAATAAAGAACAAAGATGTAAGGTGGGAGGACCACTCCTAGATAGAATGGCTATGACCATGAAACCTCTCTACAGTTGGCCTTCCACATTTATGGTTTTCACTTTTGCAGGTTTGATTATTTGCAGATATGATTTAATATGTACTCTCTTGAGGAATCTCTACATCAGTGGTTCTCAACCTGTGGGTCTCCAGATGTTTTGGCCTTCCAACTGGCTGGGATTTCTGGGAGTTGTAGGCCAAAACACCTGGGGAACCACAAGTTGAGAACCACTGCTCTAGATCCTCTAGCACAGGGGGTGCTCATTAGGTAGATCGTGATCTACTGGTAGATCGCGTAGGGCGTCCTGGTAGAGCACAGGCAGGGCGGAAGGCTCAGTCCCGCCCCGCAGGTTCCCAACGCCACCCAAGTGCTGCCAGCCCTGGGTTAACTGAGGTCCTTTCCACACCGTTGAATAAAATCCCATGTTATCTGCTTTGAATATGGCAGTGTGGACTCAGAAAACCCAGTTCAAAGCAGATATTGTGTTATATGTTTCAAATTTTTGTAGTGGGTAGGTAGATCATTTTGACTTAGTTGTTTTATAAGTAGCTCGCCAAATATTGACCATAGAATTGTGCTAGAGTACCTAGAAATTCATAGAGAGAACAATTTTCTGGGCCAGTGGTTCACAACCAATGGGTCCCCAGATGCTTTGGCCTTCAACTCCCAGAAATCCTAACAGCTGGCAAGTTGTAGGCCAAAATACCTATGGACCCCCAGATTGAGAACCACTGCTCTAGGTATTATAGGTTCTCCAACACAATTCTGTGGTCACTTTCCAGCAAAACTTGATCACAGAATTGTGCTGCAGAACCTAGAGCTCATTAGGATGAGGTGTTTTCTCAGATTTTCAAGTGAGGTTTTTTTGTGGTTTTTTAGGGGTTCCTTTACCCCTAGCCACAGAAAATATGGATATTTGTGGACTGTATCTCCCAGTGGATCAGGGATCCAAATCCTTATAAAATATTTTGTTACTCCATCTCTACTGATGTCTTGTAATCATGATATGTTTCCATACAACCATATGGTTGAGATGGAGACCACAATTCTTCTGATGCTTTTGTAGGGTCAAGTCTCCTGCACTCATCCCCCCCCCCCGGGCCTGCATATTTTCTCAAATAGCTTTCTGGGTTCCCAACCTGTGGGTCCCCAGGTGTTTTGGCCTACAACTCCCAGAAATCCCAGCCAGTTTAGCAGCTGTTAGGATTTCTGGGAGTTGAAGTCCAAAACATCTGGGGACCCACAGGTTGAGAACCACTGGTCTAGGTCCTTCAGCATGAATTCTGCTGGAAGCTAGCTCCAGGATTGAACTGGAACCAGGGCTGCCCACGAAGTTGATCATCGATCGTGAGTCCAAATGAGGTCGATCGCAGCCGGCTGGGGTGTTTCTGCCCTGCGCGCAGTGCTCCTTCTATGTGAAGGAGCGCAGCATTGCGTGAACAAGGGAACGTGAGGCGGGGCCTTCGGAGGCCCCGCCACGCTCCGCCCTGCCTCTCTCGCGGAGGCTGCACGGCTGCTTCCAGATGAGAGAGAAGCAGGGCGAAGCGCGAGGCGGGGCCTCCGGAGGCCCCACCTTGCGCTCCCTCGTTCACGCAATGCCCCGCAGAAAGAGCACCACACAGGCGGCAGGAGCACGCACGCGGCAGCAAGAGCGCGCACACAGAAGGTAGATCTTTTTGACTTGATTGATTTAAAAGTAGCTCGCATGCTGAAAAAGTGTGGGCACCCCTGACCTAGACATTTCTAGAGAGAACATTTGAATCAAATCTGCCAATAATCAAATTCACAAAAGTCACACCCTTAAAAGTAGGGTGCTGACTGTAATCTGCCCAAGCTGTATTTTGAATCATATGCAATGCACTGAAGCTCTCTCTGTGTTCGAAGAGATCATTTTTCTCAACTGTTGCAACTGATATTTCTATCCAATTCACCACATGCACACCTGTTTCGTGTCATTTTCTCTCAGTGTGATTGTATACCTGTGTACAGGATTGCATGAAAAAAAATAAGATAACTGTTCCTAATGCATCCAGAATTGTGTACTTCAAAGCTGCTTCTTATTCTATGCGCACACATATGCATTCACACACAATGTATGTGTGTGTATTTAAATGCCTCCTGATGTAGATATTTGGGCATTTTTGTTTGCATTTGTTGAAATTAATATCTATGCAGCAAGATATAGACAAGAATGTACTGGTTATATTGTGTACTCATCTATTGTGCTGTGATATTACAAAGTGATCATTGTTGTTCCCATTGTATAATAATCTTAATTTGGTTTCTGTTGTCCAGTAAAAGAAAACAGCAGTATTGTGAATGCTTATTGATCAAATAAGTTTACAGTTTTATATACTGTTATTTGAAATATTATTTTCTTTTTAATCTTTCTCTCTCTTTGTTTCAATATAATTCTTAAACTGCAAAATTTGTAAAACTTTTTGCATAATGTGCAATTGAAAATAGTTTTGCTTTTCTAATTACTCAAGTAATCCACTTTCAATTTTTGTACCATCAGTGCAATGCATTGTATGTTTATTTTGTGTTTAACCTTGCCATACTTGACTGCCTTTGCTGGATTTTATGCCGTGAGTCATGTAATAAATAAATGGGAAAATCTGTTTTAAAAATTTAGTGAACTTCTTCTGAAAATGAGAAACCTAGACAAAAATCAATTTCCACACTAACTTACCCACATTTTTGTGGTCACCAAGTATGGGAGTCATAAATCTTAACTGGCGGTTTGAAATATGAATACACTCAGTGGCTTTTAAAATGTAAATTTGTGGGTACGAAGTTCAAAAATACTTAAAGATGGAATTTCTAGAGGGTATTTGGGACAATAATGTAACCAAGCCATATTACCACATATCCTTGTTATGGCAAAGAATAGACTTGATGTCAGAATGAGGAATACATTGGATATATTCTTGAGATTTGTTCTAGTCACATACCAACTTTCCTTCAAAAGCCCTATCCTTGCATTTCCTATTAGAAAACCTTTGGAAAACTTGAGTTATGGAAATGACATTGGAGAGAGGTTAATGCCTGCCTTTTAAAAATATTCTGAGACATGCTTCCTCATTTTTCCAGTGAGGAACACAGCAACAGAAAATAGTCCTTTTTTGCTAGTTAAAATGCCCACTGTTTGCATGAGCAAAACGTTTTTGAAAAAGATTCAAGGAGCTGGCCAAGACGACTTCAGGCTTGTTTCGAATCTGGGTGTTCTTATCAAAGTGTTGGTATTCCACCAATGGTTCTTTTATCCTAAGCATTTAGAATCTGTTTTTGCTGCTGATGTATACAGCAACACATTTTTTTGGTGATGATGTATACATTATGATGTATACATTAACACTTTTTTGCGCCCTAAGCCACACTTTGGAATTACACCCCCTTTAAGCCAACCTCTACCGCACCCCCCCCCCCCCCGCATCACTCAGAACCACACTAAAAATAAATCATATGATACAACATACCTCAAATTCACTCAGGTAGCCCAATACATCTCAGTTGATCAGTAATATCCAAATAAATCAACAACAACCCGCGCCAATCAGCGCAGGTGTATCTGTGGGGCTCATAGGGCGCCTGGGCTGGACCCACCTGCAGCAGCGCCATGCTCGGGCCCATTTTTAAAAATGCCATCCCAATGCAGTGGCAGGGAGTTCCACAGTCACGCTTTCTGCCCAAAGCGGAACTTGAACTCAGGACACTAAGACAGAAGCACTGCTCCCGAAGAGGAGTCAAGGGAAGCAGAAGCCAATCACAGAAGTGCTTTCCCAAGGGCGGGAATTCAAATGGGAGAGTGACACCCGGCAGGGTCAATGAGGGGACAGGATGGCGCCGAGGGAGCGACTCCATTTCCGGCAGGGCCTTCCCGGCGCCCCGGCGCTTACCTGCTCGAAGCATGGCCTGCCCAGCTGAAAGGGTGGACCCTACTCGGTGCCCTCCGCCATCCCCGCAATTCCGCTCTCTCTCTCTCTGCTGCCCAGCCACGCCCCTGGCTCCGCCCTCACCGCCTCCCATTGGCCCGGCCCCACCGCAGCCCCTGTGGCGTAGTCTTTCTCCTGCGGGGAGGGAGGCGGAAGCGGAGAGAGGTGCACGACGGGAAGTGTAATCTTCAGGACAGGGCCCGCTCTCATAGACATCTATGAGCGAGGCCGAAAGAGGGTGGGAAAAAAGCCTTGCGTTTTTATATGTTTCAACATTTTTTTTGGTCCATGATCTGCGCCCCCCCCACTCGGCTTGTGCCCCTAGGCCATGGCATAGGTTGGCCTTATGGGTAATCTGGGCCTGGATGTATATAAGAATTAAGTCTAGCTCATTAATTATTATTATTATTATTTATTACATCATTTATATTAATTTAAATGATGTAATAAATATTTTACACTGTATTTTAACTGTATTGCTTGTTTAAATTGTGTTTAATTTGCTTTTAATTGTTTTACGTTGTTGTTTTAACCCTTGGCGCTGTGCCATTGGCTTTGTGAGCCGCCGCGAGCCCCCGGGAGTCGGCGGCCGAGAAGTCCCAATAAATAATAATAAATAATAATAATATATTCTACCCTTCTCACCCCGCAGGGGACTCATGGCGGATCACAATACACATATACAGGCAAACATTAAATGGCATTTGACATACAAACATGTATAGACAAGACACTCAGAGGCAATTTAACATTTCAGCTTCTGGCCACCGGGGGAGCACTCCTTCACTCCTTTGCACACTTCCTGGAGATTTATAGCCTTGTAAATTAGTTAAATTAGCCTCCCCACAACGTGGTACCTAAATTTCCTACTTGACAGATGCAACTGTCTTTCGGGTTGCAAAGGTCGACAACGAGCTACACAAATGGTTGAGCGCTCACCCCAACCCGGCCTCAAACTCATGACCTTCCGGTCAGTACAGATCTTATGCAGCTGACTCCCTGCCAGCTGTGCCACATTATATGCATACATTCTAGTCCAGTGGTTCTCAACATGTGGGCCCCCAGATGCTTTGGCCTTCAACTCCCAGAAATCGTAACAGCTAGTAAATTAGCTGGGATTTCTGGGAGTTGTAGGCCAAATCACCTGGGGACCCACAGGTTGAGAACCACTGTTCTAGTCACTGAAAGGACAACAAATATGTGACAGAGTTAATCATGTAGCTCAGGATGCATCTACACAATAGAATCAGTGCAGGGGGATACCATGACTCCACAGCATTGTAATGGTTCGACGTTGTGGAATTATGGCAGCTGTAGTTTTACAAGGTCTTCAGCCTTCTCTGCGAAAGAGTGCTCCAATTCCAGTCATTCATAGCATTGAGCCATGGAAGTTACAATGGTGTCAAACTTCATTAAATGTAGATGCATCCTTAGTCTTCCCTAAACTTACTCTCCCCCACTTCCAGCGTATATAGTCAGTGTTGGAGGTCATGGGAGGTATGAGGGAGAAAGAAAGTACAGGATCACTAAATGATCATTTTAAAAAAATTAAAGCAAGCACACATTTTTCAGCAATACTGGGCCCTAAATTACTTTAATCTTTTCTTCTGTTACTCGTTTACAATTGTTGAATGCCCTGATGAAATGGATATTCAGTCACTGCAATCACTAAAAAAGAAAAGTACAGTTACAGAGGCTTAAATCAAGGGAACATTCACAACTGTTGATTTACCATGCTGCTGCTGATTCAGTGGCTCTACAGTAGGTGGGATTAAAAAAAGTAGAAATAATGGGGAAATGAATGAGACTGTAATCTAGGAGAGAGGAAGTAGTGAGTAATTACTAAATGCATACTTGGGTAAAGAAAGAGGCAGGGTAAAATACAAGATTTATTACGGTCAATGACCAGCATAAGGCAGGGTAAAATATCATTTAAAGAAATGCTAAATACTGTAATGGTGGAAATACGATCCTCTCCATTGGCGCCCCCTTGTCGTGGGGGAGAGGCTCGCGTACCCGAATGAAGTGCGCTATGCTGGCGGTGGCATAATAGCCACCGGTAGGGCCTCCCATGCCAGACAGGTCACAACCGAAGGGTCTGACAAAGAGCGTCAAAGGGAAGGATGGGCTCTCTAGCCTTTTGGCAACCATCCTAGGAGAAGGAAAACTCTAATTTCAAACCCGGGCAGATGGTGCTTGTCTAGCCCTGTAAGGTCAACCATCTAGAGAAGGAAACTCAAATCAAACCTACGACCTGAGGACCTCGCCCCATCCTAAGCTTGCTAGGCCCCGGCAGATGAACCTTTGGTTTAAAGGGTGAGGCCAGTTCTGTGCACGCTGCGCTCCACCAGAAAAATCCATTGCACAGGCTCGAAGGACACATCCAACCTCCTTAGCCGTCAACGCGCTTGTAGAAAGCGTGGGATGAGTCCTTCCCAAGAATCTTCGTTCACGAAGTAATGCCAGAGGGGGAGATACGAAAGTTTACACTGGTATTTTATACTCCCCTCCCACCCCACACACACTCCTTTTTCTTGAATTCCTGAAATAAAAATAAGAGGATGGATCTCAATACTGATGAATGTACTGTCTTCTGTTTTTATGGGGAGTTCATTTAACATATAATGCCCCCCCCCCAAAAAAAACTTTTCCATAAAAAGACGTATCTGGGCTGAATTTAGATTCTAAATAAATTTAACCCTATTTTTTCTGTCTTTCCTCCTGTGCTCAGATATATTTCTTGAACTGCTGGTTTAGTTGCCTTGCTGACCACAAGGTATGCCGAATGCGAAAGCGTGTAGAAAATATTGTCCAGTTGATAGGCTTACAGAAAATGCTGAATAAGACCTTATTGGGATTTAATTAGTGTACACTAAAGCCAGCTTATCTCAATAAAATAGTGAAGAGTAGAGACATCACACTAGCGTCTAGCCCCCTATCTGTCCCGGAACGACCTAGCCACGGTAATCCAAGCCACGGTCATCTCAAGACTTGACTACTGTAATGCTCTCTACATTGGCCTACCCTTGATTGTGATCCGGAAACATAAACTAGTGCAGAACGCTGCAGCCCGGCTGCTCGCAGAGGAGCCTGCAAGCTGCTGTATAACACCAATTCTGCAGAATCTGCACTGGCTGCCAATTGAATACCGGATCACCTTCAAAATGCTAGTTCTCACTTTCAAGGCCTTATATGGTCTGGGGCCAGTGTACTTAAGGAATCGCCTGATTCCATATAACCCCCCGAGATCACTACGTTCAGAAGACTAGAATCTTCTAGACATCCCCAGTGTGAAATCTTTCCACCTGACATCAACCAGGTGAAGGGCCTTTTCCATCATCGCCCTGGTACTGTGGAATGCTCTGCCACCGGAGACACGGGCTCTCCGTAATCTGAATACCTTCCGCAGAGCATGCAAGACACATTTATTTTGGCAGGCCTTTAAGTGCTTGTGATTCTCCATTGTGTCTTACTGTGTTTTATTATGTTTTTACTGTGTTTTAACTATTATCGCAAACTATGCTGTAAACCACCCCGAGCCCCTGGGAGTGGCAGTGTATAAGTCCAATAAATAAATAAATAAATAAAATAAGATCCGCATAGTAAAAGCAATGGTATTCCCCCTAGTAACCTATGGATGTGAGAGCTAGACCTTAGGGAAGGCTGAGTGAAGGAAGATAGAGGCTTTTGAACTGTGCTGTTGGAGGAAAGTTTTGAGAGTGCCTTGGACCGCGAGAAGATCCAACAAGTCCATACTTCAGGAAATAAAGCCCGACTGCTCACTGGTGGGAAGGATAGTAGAGGCAAAGATGAAATACTTTGGCCACATCATAAGAAGAAATGAAAGCTTAAGAGAAGACAATGATGCTGGGGGGAAAGGAAGGAAAAAGGAAGAGGGGCCAACCAAGGGCAAGGTGGATGGATGGATGGTATCCTTGAAGTGACTGGCTTGGCTCTGAAGGAGCTGGGGAAGGTGACGGCTGACAGGGCGCTGTGGCATGGGATGGTCCATGAGGTCTCTGCCATGGAAACCCATCAGATGGTCTTATTATTATTATTATTATTCGAATTTCTACACCGCCACTCCTCGAAGACTCAGAGCGGTTTACAAACAGAACAATAAAGTTAACGGTCAATAACTACAAACACACAACGTATAATAAATAACAGTTCAGGACTACTCTGTGCCCACCGTTCTAGTATTAATCAAGCTGCGTGGCCTCTGATTCCTATTTGAGGCCTTCGGATCTTGAGGAGCCAGTGTAAAGCTCAACTCTTCCTGGAAAACATTCGGCTGTATGGATGAGCCCAAAGATTTTTTTGTCTTGAGCTCCTGTAGCATGTGAAGGGGTAAAATTGTTCCCTTTTAATGTTGAAGACCCCTTCCTATCCCGTCTTCTAGGATCAGTGATTTTTGGGCTGGCAAAGTTTGATGTTTGGGGAAGGGAGGCTGAAGTTGCAGATCCTGTTCTGTGCCAGCTAGCAAAACCCATTCCCCAGAATCCCCGGGTCTTAAAGCGCCTCCAACGGGGACTCCTTTTTCTGGGCTTACGCCTACTAGGGTCCCATAGGTGGAGCCTCTAACCCAATCTTAGTCTTAGCCCGGTCCTCACGGCATTGTGATTGTATGTGTCCTTGTTCCTCCGAGTCCTCCGAGGATCTTTCAGCTGGTCTGGTGCTTCCTGTTTCCCTCTCGCGAAGTCGTCAGTGCGTCTTAAGAACATAAGAACATAAGAAGAGCCATGCTGAATCGGGCCTCAGCCCATCTAGTCCAGCATTCTGTATCACACAGTGGCCCACCAGTTGTACACGGGGATCTCGAGCAGAAGGGAGGGCAAAACCCTGACCTGCTCCCGACCCCCACAACCAGTACCCAGGGAAATCCTGCCTACCTCAACCAACTCCGAGGTGGCACTTGAATGTCCTTTTCAGTAACTACCGATACACTTGGTATCCATGAATCTGTCTAATCCTGCCTTGAAGTTGTTCAGGCTGACAGCTGTCACAACCTCTTCTGGAAGTGAGTTCCATAACCCAATGACCCTCTGGGTGAAGAAATATTTCCCTTTATTAGTCCTAATTTTCCTACCTTGGAGCTTCAGGGAGTGCCCTCTAGTCCTAGTGTTTTGTGACAAAGAAAATAATTTTTCTTTATTCACCTTTTCTATCCCATGCATGATTTTATACACTTCGATCAAGTCACCTCTTAGTCTTGTGCAAGTCAAACTGTCTTAGCCTCAGAGAAAGGCAAAGGCAACCCCATTAGAACAAATTTTGCCAAGAAACTCCAGTGGTAGGTTTGCCTTGAAGTATTAGAAATCAGAAATGATTTGAAGACACACAACATCATTAATATAGAATTCAAAAACATGGTCATGTTAGCCTGGAATATCAATATGCAAAGGGATCTTGTTGCACCTTTGAGACTAACTGAGAGAAAGAAGTTGGTAGCATAAGCTTTCATAGGCTTAGTCTACTTTCTTAGAAGCATGGATGATTTCCCTGTAGGTTAGCAAAATAATGACTCTTCGGGTTAATTTCTGCATTTTTCAACCCTTAGCATAGTTTCGAGAGCCAGTTTGGAGCCATGGTGTGAATGTTGGACAGTGACTCTGGAAACTAGAGTTCAAGTTCCTACTCATCCATGGAAACACACTGGATAATCTTGGGGAAATCACCTTTTCTCAACTTCAGATGAAGTCAGTGACAAATATCTGAGTAAATCTTGCCAAGGAAACATTGTGGTAGGATCACCTTAGGGTCTTCTTAATCATAAATGACTTGAAGGCACAACCATGATGCCTAGAAGACATGCCCGGATTACCCATAAGGCCAATGAGGCCATGGCCTAGGAGTGCAAGCTGGGGGGCGCAGATCACGGACCAAAAAAATCCAAAACTGGTCTGCGCCCCTCTTTCCCCCTTTCTCATGTCCCTCCTCGCTCCTTCTCCCCGCAAAGTCTCTGCTCCGTCCCCTTTGTCTCTCTCTCTCTCTCTGTCACTCTCTCTCTCTCTCTTGCTCTCTCTCTCTTGCACGCTCTCTCGCGCACACTCTCTCTCGCTCTTGCTCTCTCTCTTGCACACGTGCGCTCTCTTGCGCTCTCTCTCTCGCGCTCTCTCTTGCACTTGCTCTCTCGTGCTCTCTCTCTCTCTCTCATGCGCGCCTTTGGAGCGAGTTTGCACCCGCTGCGCTCTCCCCAAGCCTCCCAACTCCCGAGGAGACCTTCAGAGCACAGCGGAGCTTTCCAGCTGGTGGGAATGGGGACCTTGGAGGTGGCAGGAAGTTGGCTTAAAGGGGGCGTAATTCCAAACTGTGGCCTAGGGCGCAAAAAAGTGTTAATCCGGGCCTGCTAGAAGATACTTGCTAGTCATTGACAAAATTGCCTAACATCTCCGTCTCTTTACTGGCATTTTCCATTAGCATTTTAATAGCATACTCAGTGTTAGTTTTCTTTTTTGAAGGAGTTGGCATTTTTAAAAGATGATAAATTTGTGTGTTCCTGAAACTAGTTTGCTAGTTTTTAATTCCCTATATAAACAAGATTTATTTCAGTAGCTGCGTTGAGAGCATGTAAAACAACAGATTTACACCTACACAGTTTGCCCTATCATTTCTTTATGCAGAGGAATCAGACTGTCAGAGATCTTTGCAAGCTTCACAAGCACAAATAAAACTCCTTAAAGGTTTGACAAGGGTAACCTGACAATACATTTTACTGCCTTGGAAACAAACATTATGGAGCAATCTGTTGGCTATGTTCTTGGGCATTATGGTTTACAATTTTCCGATGGCTCTCTAACATCAACAGGCCACTGTAAATGGATTCTTGTAAGGTCCAAGTATGTTTAATAGGAGAAAAATCTTTCCAGAAGGAAACAATGGGTAGGCTTTGAGCATTTGCATGCATTATCGTTTGATCAGGAATGGCACCGGGTTTTCCAGTTAAAGATATTTGCAAATGAATTGCAGAACAAATCTTTGAGCAAAATGTGGTTGAAATCCTATAGCACTGATCTCCTCTTTCCCATCATTGCGAAAATGGTGGTATGTTGGCCATCTGTTAATCTGAACCTGATCTGGATGTGAAGGACTTACACCAAAGACCCAATCTTGCTTTTAAGCAGCGACTTTCTTTTAATGTAGGTGTGTCATAAAAAACAGCCAGGTGGCCAGAAAGCTGCCTCTTAAAACCCATGTAGGGGTGATGACATTTCCTATGGTGCAGAGTGAATTAAAATTAAGACAGATCATTTATTTTGAGTGCTTCAGGTTCCATTGAAGCTTTTTGGTATGGAATACTCTCTTTGTAGTGGTCTTGATGGGATCTACAGCTGTGTTGAACTGTAGCGCATACAGCTTTGGCTGCATCTCTTAGGACTGATGTCCAATTTCCAGCAACTGGAGGACATTGCTATAAAGCAGTTTATTAATAATAGACTATAAAAATATTCAACATCCTCTAAGCTTCAGGGCCCATCATAACCTTTTAACAAAAGTCCACTAAATAGAAAGAGAACTTTCAACCAATTGTGTAGCTCGTTGTTGACCTTTGCAACCCGAAAGACAGTTGCACCTGTCAAGTAGGAAATTTAGGTACCACTTTGTGTAGGGAGGCTAAATTTAACTGATTTACAAGGCCATAAAATCTCCAGGAAGTACACAAAAAAGAATGAAGGAATGTGACAGCTCCCCTGGTGTCTGTCTATATATGTTGTATGTCAAATGGCATTGAATGTTTGCCTGTATATGTGCATTGTGGTCCCCCCTGAGTCCCCTGTGGGGTGAGAAGGGCGAAATATAAATGATGTAAATAAATAAAATAAACAAACTTTGTTGAAGTTTGCAGTATGTTTTTACCGTCCGTACTATTTGCGTATCTCATCTAAATGACAGCAACTACAGGAAGTAAGATGAACAGATTTTATGAAGAACCCACTTCACATACTTATCTGACTACAGGCCAAATTGATAGGCTTACAGAAAATGCTGAATAAGACCTTATTGGGATTTAATTAGTGTACACTAGGGCCAGTTTATCTCAGTAAAATAGTGAAGAGTAGAGACATCACACTGGCAATGAAAACCCGCATAGTAAAAGCAATGGTATTTCCCCTAGTAACCTATGGGTGTGAGAGCTGGACCTTAGGGATGGCTGATTGAAGGAAGATAGATGCTTTTGAACTGTGGTATTGGAGGAAAATTCTGATAGTGCCTTGGACCGCGAGAAGATCCAACCAGTACATACTTCAGGAAATAAAGCCTGACTGCTCATTGGAGGGAAGGATAGTAGAGGCAAATCATAAGAAGAAAAGAAAGCTTAGAGAAGACAATGTTGCTTGGGAAATTGGCAGGAAAAAGGAAGAGGGGCCGACCAAGGGGAAGATGGATGGTATCCTTGAAGTGACTGGCTTGACTCTGAAGGTGCTGGGGGTGGTGATGGCCAACAGGGAGCTCCGGCGTGGGCTGGTCTATGAGGTCACAAAGAGTCAGAAGCGACAATGAATAAACAACAACAACTTCAACAGGGGAGATTTGTCTACTAGGACCATTGTTTTCACTTCTCAAATGAAAGTCTACTGGTTGCAGATGGGGTACATATCATGAAGACTGAAAGAACTCCTTTGACAAAAGCATGGCCAATCTGATCAAAATTGATTTAAACTAAATTGGAGAGTGTGAGAAGTTGGAGATGTCATCTTAAACATATGTCCAGCATTCTAGAGAAGTAGCTGTTGGAGAAAATGAGAGCAAGAGTGCATCATAGTAGAATATCAGTTACCACAAGCAATGCTTTAGATGTCTATACACCAATGCACAAATTTTAGGGAACAAATAAGATGAGCAAGGTAAAGTGTAGGAAGGTAAATGGAGACTTAGTGGATGACTCCTGTGGTTGGAATATAATAAGTGAATGCTATCTTCTTGGCTTTTCTTCGCAAACGAAGATTCAGGAAGGACTCATCCCACGCTTTCTACAAGCACATTGATGATTTGGAGGTTGGATGTGTCCTTCAAGCCTGTGCAAAGGATTTTTCTGGTGGAGCGCAGCGTGCACAGAACTGGCCTCACCCTTTAAACCAAAGATTCGTCTGCCGGGGCCTAGCAAGCTGGGACGGTGGCAGCGAGGTCCTCATGTCATAGGCTTGGTTCGAGTTTCCTTCACTTCGATGGTTGACCTTACAGGGTTAGACGAGCACCATCTGCCCGGGTTTGAAAACAGAGTTTTCCTTCTCCTAGGATGGTTGCCAAAGCCTAGAGAGCCCATCCTGCCTGTTGACGCTCTTTGTCAGACCCTTCGGTTGTGACCTGTCTGGCATGGGAGGCCCTACCGGTGGCTCTTATGGCTCTTATGCCACCAAGCAATATAGCAGCATAGCTCAAAACTTCATTAGTGTAATAAGAAATGTACAAGCCTCTCCCCCACAACAAGGGGGCGCCAACGGAGAGGTAGTGAATGCTATAATCAGTTCAAAAAGAACAGATGGGGATCTAATGTAGGGGGAACAACATTATGTGTCAAACAAAAAAATGATTTTTTTGATAAATCCATGTGAATGATCCAACTGGATTTGTGGGGCATCTGGAGAAAAATAAAGGGGAAAACAGAGAGAAATAGTGCTTTGGTAGACATTTACTACATGCCATCAAACCCAAATGAGGTGGTGGATGATGTTTTTCTTAAACAAATCTCAGAATACCCTAACGGGTAAGAACTGGTTGTTATGGGGGACTTCAATTATCCTTATTTCTCCTGCAAGACTTTTTCTGCTGAGCATAGGTTCTCCTAACATAATTCATAACATGCCTTGTAGATAATTCCCTCTTTCAAAAGGTGCAGAAAGGAAAAAAGGGAGATCAGAAATCTCCCCTTTGAACCAATAGGGATTAAAGCAGTTGGTACTTTAGGAATATTAGCAACCATGTAAGATTAGAATTTGTCATTGTGGGACAAGCCGTGACTGGGTGGCTACGGGCCAGCAGGTTGAAGGTGAACCCGTCAAAGACGGAGGTCCTGTGGCTGGGTCACCCTGGGTGGGACGAGCTCCAGCTTCCAATAATGGACAGCGACGTGATTAGCCCGTCGGCCTTGGTTAAAAGCCTGGGGGTCCAACTGGACCCTCTGCTGACGATGGAGGCTCAGGTCTCCACCGTGAGCAAAATGGCGTTTTTCCATCTGCGCCAGGCAAGGTGGCTGGCGCCCTACCTTTCTGGTAGCGACCTAGCCACTGTAATCCAGGCCATGGTCATCTCGAGACTGGACTACTGTAAAGCCCTTTACATTGGCCTTCCTCTGTCGGTAATCCGGAAACTTAAGCTGGTACAAAACACTGCGGCTCGACTACTGGTTGGTGCGGCACTATCACGCCACATCACTCCAGTCCTACAGCCCTTGCACTGGCTCCCCATCGAGTACCGGATTGCCTTCAAAGTGCTGGTGTTAACCTTTAAGGCCTTGCATGGCCTGGGGCCAGTGTACCTGAAGGACCGCCTAACCCTGCACATTCCCCAGAGACCACTACGGTCCATGGATCAAAACATATTGGAGGTTCCATCACTTAAGATCTGCCGCCTGTCCTTGACACGGCAGCTTATTTTCTCTGTAGTAGCGCCTACCCTTTGGAACACCCTCCCGGAGGAAGCTCAAGCAATAATTGATCTACAGGCCTTCCGGGGGGCCTGCAAGACTAATCTCTTCAGACAGGTTTTTAACCTGTAAGGCTGTTAAACTCCACTCTTGCCTCAATCTAGTGAACAACATAATCTATGTTGTGATTATGTTGTTCACTAGTGTGAACCACCCTGAGCCTCCTTGGGAAGGGTGGTATATAAATCGAAATAATAAATAAATCAATAAATACCAAAGAAGAGTATCATCAAACAAACCTTGAATTTCAGGAAAGCAGTTTTTCTCAAGCTTATGGAAATACTGGGCAGAATTCCATGGCTAGAGATGCAAAAGGAAAAAACAACAACAAAACAACCAGTTTGGGTTGTATTTCATGAAGAAGGGACGTCTAAAAGCACAATTCAGTTCAATAGCATAAGAAAAATGGGAAACGTCTGAAAAGGCCAACTCAAGGAGGGAAGTGAATAGAAAAAAGCATGTGGAATGAAAAAAGAATAGAATGAAGGCTGTATCACCAAGAAAGAATACAAATGTGTGCCAAGCTTTTAGGAATATTGTAAGGGAAGCTCAAAATGACCAGAGATTGGCTAACTCTACGTGGCGTTGCCTATGAAGACTGCTCGGAAGCTGCAATTAGTCCAGTGCGCAGCAGCCAGACTACTAACGGGAGCGGGGTACAGGGAGCGCACAACTCCCCTGTTGTGCCAGCTCCACTGGCTGCCAATTAGCTTCCAAGCACAATTCAAAGTGCTGGTGTTGACCTACAAAACCCTATACGGTTCCGGCCCAGTTTACCTGTCCGAACATATTCTCCCCTATGAACCATCAAGAGTGCTAAGATCATCTGGAGAGGCCCTGCTCTCGGTCCCACCACCTTCACAGGCGCGTCTGGTAGGGATGAGGGACAGGGGCTTTTCTGTGCTGGCCCCCCCAGCTGTGGAATTCCCTCCCAAATTAAATTAGATTCACCCCCTCCCTCCTGACTTTTATGAAGCGGGTGAAAACGTTGCTGTGCAATGAGGCCTTCGCAGAATGAAGGAGGAGATTGCGAAGCGACTAAAGCCGCTAACCACTTGATACGGACCAAATATATGGATTAAGTTGGACTTGATTTTACTTTGGCGAAAGGCTTTTGAAATGTATTTATTGTGTTGTATTTTATTGTAAATTTTATTGTAAATTTATGATGCTTTTAGATTTTAAATGTTAGCATTGAATACTTGCTGTCTGCCGGTCTGAGTCCCTCTTCGGAGGTGAGAAGGCCGGGGTATAAAAGTTTTAAATAAATAAACTAAGCAAGTAGTGTCAAAAGGAGTTGTTGGGGTTTTTTTACAAATTTATTTGAAGCAAGAGAATGATGAAGGAAAGAGCAAGGATAGCGAAATGTTACCATATCACAAAAAAGGCAGAACTTCTCAATACGTATTTTGCTTTGAGGTGTTTTTTTCTTCAAAAGGAAACCGATGTTCTTCCATGCATCAGCAGAGAATTTGGCAAGGAATCTAGGTTGCAAATAAAGATGGACCAGGAGTTAGTCAGGAATCATCTAAGTAACCTAAATGAGTTCAAATCTGCAGGACCAGGTGAACTGCATCCCAGAGTATTTAAGAAACTTGCTGACATACTTATAGGTAACAATTGTCATCGTTCTTCAGAAGTCTTGGAGAATGGGTGACATGCTAGAGGACTGGCAAAGGACAAAAATTTTTCCTTCTTTTAAAAAAGTAAAAGAGGATCCAGGAAACTATGGGCTAGTTATTAATCGGATCTTAATACCAGGATAAATATTGGAAAAATGTTGTTATTGATGTTGATGACAACATCCAGAAAAAATCCTGTCAAACTAACCTTTTTAACACATCCGTTCATCTGTGCTTAAGTCTGTCCAGCAGTTCACCTCCCTGGGAAGCATCATCTCTTCAGACGCCAAGATTGATAAAGAGATAGATCACAGATTATCAAAGGCATATGGTGCATTTGGAAGGCTTCACAAAAGAGTCTGGAGTAAAAAAACACCTGAGGCAAAGCACCAAAATCAGGGTGTACAGAGCTATCGTAGTGTCTATTCTCCTCTATGGGTCTGAAACATGGGTCACCTATCGCCAACACCTACGACTCCTCGAACGCTTTCATCAGCGCTGTCTTCGCACAATCCTAAATATACACTGGGCCAACTATGTGATGAATGTTGCTGTCCTTGAGCAGGCAGGGATCACCAGCATTGAGGCCATGCTATTGAGAACACAGCTGCGCTGGGCAGGGCACGTCTCTAGGATGGAGGACCACCACCTCCCCAAGATACTACTCTATGGTGAACTCGCCACGGGTCAGCGCAAGAGAGGCGCCCCCAAAAAGAGATATAAGGACTCCCTGAAACAACATCTCAGGATCGGCCAGATTGATCACAAACAATGGTCCACCCTGGCCTCACATCGGGAGGCATGGAGACGCACTATCCACAATGCTGCAGCCTCTTTCGAGAAGACACGCCAAATGGGTCTCGAAGAGAAACGACAACGCAGAAAAAAACGCAACTTGGAAACAACATCACCCAAGGAGACTTTCTGCTGTACTTTCTGCAACCGAACTTGCCTATCTCAGATTGGCCTTTTTAGTCATCAACGCGCTTGTAAAAAGCGTGGGATGAGTCCTTCCTAAGAATCTTCGTTCGTGAAGTAATGCCGAGAGAGAGTTAGTAGATGTTGGGATGATGTGTCAAATAGGGATGTGTTGTTCATGGCTATAATACTGCACCTAGAATCATAGAATCATTGAGTTGGAAGAGACCTCGTGGGACATCCAGTCCAACCCCCCACCAAGAAGCAGGAAAATCGCATACAAAGCACCCCCGACAGAGAGCCACCCAGCCTCTGATTAAACGCCTCCAAATAAGAAGCCTCCACCATACTCTAGGGCAGAGAGTTTCACTGCTGAACTCTCTCACGGTCAGAAAGTTCTTCCTAATGTTCAGGTGGAATCTCCTTTCCTGTAGTTTGAAGCCATTGTTCCACATCCTAGTCTCCAGGGCAGCAGAAAGTAAACTTGCTCCCTCCTCCCTATGACCTCCCCTCACATGACCATAATGTCTCCTCTCTCAGCCTTTTCTTCTTCAGGCTAAACAGGCCGAGCTCTTTAAGCTGCTCCTCATAGGGTTTGTTCTCCAAACCCTTGATCATTTTGGTCACCCTGCTCTGGACACATTCCACCTTGTTGATGGGAAGCTTCCTACCAGCATGGAAGTAATCTATCGAACAGATGGGAAGCTATTAAACCTCAGCAGACTGAAAGCCAAAACCAAAATCACATCAACATATGCTATAGAACTCCAATATGCTGATGATAATGTAGTCTGTGCTCATTCAGAAGGAGACCTACAAGCCATTCTAAACACCTTTACAGAACCATACAAAAAGCTTGACCCCTTACTGAACATTGAGAAAACCAATGCATCAATACAGCTTAACTGTGTAATGTTGGAAAATATTGACCATTTCAATTACCTTGGTAGCCACCTGTCCACTAAAATCAACATTCACACTGAAATCCAACACTGCCTGACATCTGCAAGTGCAGCATTTTTCAAATGAAACAGTGTTTGAGGATTGAGACATTTGTAGGCATACCAAGATGCTTGTTTATAAAACTATTGTTCTCCCAACCCTGTTATACATGGACCATGGACCATGTACAGGCATCACACTCAATTTCTTGAATGATTCCATCAGCGTTGCCTCCGAAAAATCCTGCAAATTTCTTGGGAAGACAGGCAGGCAAATGTCAACGTGCTGGAAGAAGCCAAGACTACCAGCATTGACTAACCACCCTGAGTCGCCTGAAGGCTGAGAAGGGCGGTATACAAAAGCAGTAAACAAACAAACAACTAAATAAATTGAAGCAATGATCCTCCGCTATCAACTCGGCTAGACTGGCCTCGATGTCTGAATGGCCGTTCACCATCTCCCAAAGTACCGTATTTTTCGCACCATAAGGCGCACCTGCTGAGAAGACGCACCTTGATTTTTGAGGAGGAAAATTGGAAAAAAAATGGGGGCTGGCTACACTAATATGGAGGGGGGGAGACACTAACATGGAGGGGGGGAGGTGCTGGAGCAGAGGGGGCGGCGATGTACTCACGCTTATATTCGCGCCTCCCGGCGGCTCCCTGCGCATGCCCAGACTCTCAGCCGCCGTGTCGCCGCAGCCAGCCGGGCGGCGCGGAGGAACGGGCGGAAGAGGGGACTCGTGGGCGGGCTCGCCGCCACGGACCCGAGGAGGAGGTGGAGGCCACGAGGGCAGCCCCCACGGCGACGCAGCGGCAGCTGTAGCAGCAGCGGCAGCAGCAGCAGCGGAAGGGCCTGAGCCAGAGGCGCATCTTCGTGACGGCACGAAGTTGCGCCTCTGCCGAGGAGGAAGGGGAGGCGGCCGCGCGCTGTAAGGAGGCCCGACAGAGAGGCCGCAGGGAGGGAGGGAAGGAGGAAGAGTTCCCTCCCTCCGGCCTCTTTTCCAGGCGTTCTTACAGCGCGCGGCAGCCTCCCCTTCCTCCTCGGCAGAGGCGCGACGGCGACGCCACTTCGCGCTCTGCCGAGGAAGGCTTCGCCGGCCGCACGCTGTAAGAACGCTGTAAGCACGCGGCCGGGCGAGGCCTTCCTCCTCGGCAGAGGCGCGACGGGCGTCGTCACTTCATTGCGCCTCTGCCGAGGAGGGGAGAGGCGGCCGCGCTGTAAGAACGCCGGAAAAGAGGCCGATGGGAGGGAGGGAACTCTTCCTCCTTCCCTCCCTCCCTGCAGCCTCTCTGTCGGGCCTCCTTACAGCGCGCGGCCGCCTCCCCTTCCTCCTCGACAGAGGCGCATCTTCGTGGCGTCACGAAGATGCGCCTCTGGCTTCGGGCCCTTCCGCTGCTGCTGCTGCGGCTGCTGCTACGGCTGCCGCTGGCCGCCATGGGGGCCGCCCCTCGTGGCCTCCCCCCTCCTCCTCGGTCCGTGAGCGGTGAGCCTGCCCCACGAGTCCCCTTCCGCCCCGTTCCTCCGCGCTGCCGGCTGGCTGCGGCGACACGGCGGCGAGAGTCTGGGCATGCGCAGGAGCCGCCGGGAGCTGCCGGGGGGGGGGCGACTATAGCGTGAGTACATCGCCCCCCCCTGCTCCAGCGCCTCCCTCCATGTTAGTGTATTCGCTCCATAAGACGCAGCTGATTTTTCTTCCTACTTTGGGAGGAAAAAAACTGCGTCTTATGGTGCGAAAAATACGGTAGTTACTATATTCCTAACTCAAGAATGAAAAATGGAACGCCGATGGACAAGAAAAGAGATTTAAGGATGGGTTCAAAGCTAACCTTAAAAACTGTGGCATACATACTTAGAACTGGGAAGCCCTGGCCCTTGAGCATCGTAACTGGAAGTCAGCTATTGCCAACAGTGCTGTGGAATTCAAAGAGTCACAAATGGAGGGTGAAGGGGAGAAATGTGTCAGGAGAAAGGCACGTCAAGCCAACCCTTGTTGGGACTACCATCCATCTGGAAATTGAAGGCCTCACTGTGAAAGAACATGCAGATCAATAATAGGCCTCTACAGTCAGCTATGGACCAGCTACCAAGACGCTACGCTTGTAAGGCAATAATACTTGGCCACAAGTGATAGCCTATGATATGATGATGAGATTATGGGGATGCTGTGGATGTCATTTATCTGGATTACAGCAAAGCATTTGATAAAGCCTCCCATAAAATGTTGATTAGCAAATGAACTATACATGGAATTGATGGAAACATCATCAGACGCCTCCATAATTGGTTGAAAATCTGTGTTTATTTATTTATTTATTTATTATTGAGGCTTCTATGCCGCCGACTCCCGGGGGCTCGCGGCGGCTCACAAGAGCCAGGGGCATAAAAACAAAGATTAAAAACATAAAACAATTGAACAATTAGAGCAATAGCAGAACAGGCAATAAAACAAATGGAGCAGCAACAGGAGCCACAACACAGTACCCAGAGCATGCGGGCCTACTCCGAAGGCCTGCCTATATAGATGGGTTTTGCAGGCCCGCCTGAATGGGAGTAAATCCCTCAGGGCTCTGGTTTCGGCCGGGAGGGCGTTCCACAGCGTGGGGGCTATGACGGAGAATGCCCTCCGGCGGGTAGATGTCAGGTGTGCCGACTTTGCTGATGGTATTTCCAGGAAGTTGGCATCCTCAGACTGTAGTGATCTCGATGGGCAATAGGGAGTGAGGCGGTCCCTCAGATACGCTGGCCCCAGGCCGTACAGAGCCTTGAAGGTAAGAACCAACACTTTGAAGGCGATCCGGTGCTCAATAGGCAGCCAGTGCAGATCCTGCAAGACGGGTGTTATACGGCAACCTGCTGGCGTGCCAGACAGGAGCCGGGCGGCAGTGTTCTGCACCAGCTTGAGCTTCCGGATCGACGACAGAGGAAGGCCAACGTAGAGCGCGTTACAGTAATCTAGCCTTGAGATGACCGTGGCTTGGATCACTGTGGCCAGGTCATTCCGGGAGAGGTAGGGGGCCAGCCTCCTTGCCTGGCGGAGGTGGAAAAAAGCAGCCTTGCTGACCGCAGAGACCTGGGCCTCCATGGTCAGCTGGGAGTCCAGGTGGACCCCTAGGCTCTTCACAGATGGCGCTGGGCACAGCGCCGCACCGTCCAGGGTCGGAAGCCGGGCACCCACCCCGCCCGGGCGACCCAGCCACAAGATCTCTGTCTTCGCCGGATTCACCCTCAACCTACTGGCTCGCAGCCATCCAGTAAAGAGTTGTCATTAATGGTTGTGCTTCAAGTTGTAACAAAGCCTAAAGAGTCCCTCCGAGTTCTGTCCTGGGACCAATACTCTTCAAGATTTTAATTGATTATTTAGATCAGTGATTCTCAGACTGTGCTTTGGGGAGTCCTTAGGGCAGGCCTGGGCAAACTTGGGCCCTCCAGGTGTTTTGGACTTCAACTCCCACAATTCCCAACAGCCTACCGGCTGTTAGGAATTGTGGGTGTTGAAGTCCAAAACACCTGGAGGGCCAAGTTTGCCCAGGCCTGCCTTAGAGCTTCGTGAAGCAAATTGAGGGGCTCTTCACTTTCCTCCTCCCGCTCTTCCCCCCTCCAAGCTCCCCCTTGCCACCCAAACCCTTACTACTACAAAGGTTGGATGGCCATCTGTGGGTGGGTGCTTTGTCCTTTTACTGCAAGGCAGAAGAGGGTTGGACAGGATGGCCCCTGGAGTCTCCTCCTGAAATCCTGTTGATTTTATATTGGTTAAAATTGTTCTTCGTTTTAAATATTGTATTGTTCTTTCTTTCTCTTTTTTTGCACTACAAATGAGGTGTGTGCCATGTACTTATGAATTTGCTCATGGTTTTTTCGACACAAACACTCCATCCATCTGCCACTGACCTGGCCCATCTGTCCAATTTTAAAATGCAATGTGGCCCCTGTGTCCAAAAGTTGTCTAATATATATGCATTATAATACAATACAATGCAATGCAACATTTTTGGGGGCTCCATGAGAAACTCCTGCTTCAAAAAGGGATCTGTGGCTGAAAAGATTTGAGAACCCCTGATTTAGATAATGAAGGGGAGAAAATCCTTTAAAAAATTGGAGAATACAAGACTGGGAAGAATAGCTGACGTTAGTGTCTCTTGGCATTTCTTCGCGAACAAAGATTCTTAGAAAGGACTCATCCCACGCTTTCTACAAGCGCGTTGATGACTAAAAAGGCCAATCTGAGATAGGCAAGTCCGCTTGCAGAAAGCACAGCAAAAAGACTCCTTGGGTGATTTTGTTTCCAAGTTGCGGTTCTTTCTGCATTGTCGTTTATCTTCGAGACCAGTTTGTCTTGTCTTCTTGAAAGAGGCCGCAGCATTGTGGATAGTGCATCTCCATGCCTCCCGATGTGAGGCCAGGGTGGACCATTGTTGGTGATCAATCTGGCCGAGTCTGAGATGTTGTTTTAGGGAGTCTTTATATCTCTTTTTGGGGGCGCCTCTCTTGCACTGACCTGTGGCAAGTTCACCATAAGTAGTATCTTTGGGAGGTGGTGGTCCTCCATCCTAGAGACGTGCCCTGTGTTCTCAATAGCATGGCCTCAACATTGGTAATCCCTGCTTGCTCAAGGACAGCAACATTAGTCACATAGTCAGTCCAGTGTACATTTAGGATTGTGCAAAGACAGCGCTGATGAAAGCGTTCGAGGTGTCGTAGGTGTTGGCGATAGGTGACCCATGTTTCAGACCCATATAGGAGAACAGACAGTACAATAGCTCTGTACACACCGATTTTGGTGCTTTGCCTCAGGTGCTTGTTGCTCCAGACTCTTTTGTGAAGACTTCTGAGTGCACTATATGCCTTTGCTAATCTGTGATCTATCTCTTTATCAATCTTGGCGTCTGAAGAGATTATGCTTCCCAGGTAGGTGAACTGCTGACCGCACTTAAGCACAGATTTGCCTATGCTGACGTGGGGATGATGGTGTTCTTCCTGTGGTGTAGGCTGGTAGAGAACGTTAGTGTATTACTGTTATAATATAGATTGGAACATTCCCTTCTTCTTAAAACTTTGTCATTTGCTTGTCTCATATGTATTTGTTTTAGAGATTTGCGTGTTCCTCTTTTCTGAATGCTGTTAATGTGGGCGCCTATGTAAATAAGGCTTCTGCAGTTTTAGAACCAAAAAAGCTCAACATGAACTTTTGTAATTAAATTCTATAATAAAAAGTCATTTATAAAATGAAGTTTAAATGTTAATATTTTGTTCAAATCAGAAAGTGGTGGATTATCTGACACTGAAATGGTGTTAAGTATTTTTGAGACCTTCTTTATCAACTAAAATATTAATCTACCTATTATAATATGCAAAATCATGTTTAAAGAAATAGTTTAAATAATTTACTGCTGTAGTACTCTTACAAATTATTATAATGGAAAATCACGACTTTTAAACCACGTTATTATCATCCATGGATTATTGCATAAAAATGAAATAATACCTAACTGCATTGGGACAGAAGGAAATACCGACAGTCTTTTCATTTCACGTTTTTCCATTGAGAAATTGCTTTGATTTCTTCCCTTTTTGTGGTGATAGAATTTTGCTATAGGTTTTCCCTAAATCTTGCATTAACGTTTGAACCTTTGAGGTAAGTTTCCTCAACCGAAACTACACCACATACACCAGGGGTGCTCACACTTTTTCAGCATGCGAGCTACTTATAAAACAACCAAGTCAAAATAATCTACCTACCCACTACAAAAATGTGATACATATAACACAATATCTGCTTTGAACTGGGTTTTCTGAGTCCACACTGCCATACAATCTGATTCAAAGCAGATAACATGGGATTTTATTCAACTGTGTGGAAAGGACCTCAAATAACCCAGGGCCCTTCCACACATCCTATTTTACAGTTGACACACACATACTGATTTCTTACTACTGGACGAATTGCTGCCAAATTTGGCCACAAGACACCTACAAGGAGTGACCATCACTAAAAAATTGATTTTGTCATTTGGGGGCTGTAGTTGCTGGGATTTGCTCCCATATGGGCCATAGCAACGCCGGTCATGCCGCCGTCACGCTCACTGGCCGGCAGCACCTGGGCGGCGTCGGGAGCCTGCGGGGTGGGACTGAGCCTTCCTCCCACCCTGCCTGCGATCTACCAGGATGCCCTAGGTGATCTACCAGTAGATCGCGATCCACAGTACCTAATGAGCACCCCTGACATACACCATTGTTTCGGTATATGAAAATATCTCCATGCAGGAAATATAATGGATATAATACAGTCAAGAACATCATGAGAAAGTGTTGAGTAGCCTTATAGTGACTCCCTCCAGAACAATTTAATTCTACGAATGCCCCCACCCTGGCTTTGATCATTAAAACCTTTCCCCGTCATCTAGCAGTAGGTGGCAGAGCAGAGGAGCGATTAGAGAATGCGATATCCTGTTGCTAAGATGGCAATGTTATAAATCAGGCACTCTATGCATTTCAGGGAACATGCTTGGAGGCTATTTGTAGAGGTGTTGTTGTTTTTTGTATGACTACTCTGTACTCCCAGTGGAAAGCAGGCCATAATGACTTGACACCAAACAAAGAGCTGGGCCCAAAACTTCATCAAGAATCCATGGGCAGCATTTATTTACCCTTAGCAGCTATTGGCAGCCATTTACTGATACAGTAATTTGCACATACACAGTTTAGTATGCCGCTATCTTTAAAAAGCAGAAGAGCATGGAATGGAGTGATGGTATTACCCTTTGAAAAGAAGAAAATCCCCTTGTGAATAAGAAGATTGCTGAGATTGAAGGTAAACAGAGTAGATGTGGATGTAAAAACATTCTTAATGTACAGATACAGGTTTAATAACTATAAGAAGTATGGTGATGAATTAGTTACGCAAACCAATCTTGTAACATATTTATTGCCTGAGGTTATAAGTGGTGGTTTGAGTGATTTTTAAAGCAGTGTTTCCCAACCTTTTTTGAGCTGCGGCACACTTTTAACATTTACAAAATCCTGGGGCACGCCACCAACCAAAATGACACAAAATGACACTCTACCACAGTAATACATATAGTTAATATGTTTTTAAATATATTTATACACTCAGTGTGAAACCTGGGCCTGTTTCAATGAACACAACATAGATATCCTGGCAGGAATGGCAGAAAGCCACACATGAAGGTCTTGCTCAAGAGCGGTCAGTCTCTCTCTGTGTTTAGAAAAAATGTGTCCATATTGCTTCAAAGCAGTCCACTAGTACTGTTCTTATGCATCAATACACCTCATGGAACAATAATGAGGCTTCCACCTTCAATACATATGCTCCTGTATCATTCCAGGTGGGCATTAGACGAGTCCCTCGTGTATAACTGGTGAACAGGAGAGTTGTTACACAGGCACTAGAAAGGCTATCATGTCCAGCCAATGCCAAATGTAGTAATAGTTGGTACACATAAACATAAAAATGGCCGAAGGAGGTGGCGCCCCAGCCCCTTCTTCTTCGTCGCCGCCCGGCCCTTCCTCCTCCTCCCCCTACAAGCAGCAGCAGTAGCAGGAGTTCAGCAGGAGGGGGAAGAAAGGGGGGAAGAGAGGTTTTCCGCAGCACACCAAGTGATCGCTCACGGCACACTAGTGCTTGGGAAATACTGTTTTAAAGGACCTGCATTAACCCCATGATTCTCATCTACTTGACCATAATGTTACCCCAAATTCTCAATAGTACATAGCAATACACACAAACACACACAATCTGGGTGTATGTTATAGTCCCAGTGAATTTTTACAGCTTGCTGCCGGTTATTTTCTATATTAAACAAAGTGTAATCATCAATACATACAATGAAAACAAATGGTAGCAAGAAACTAGACAACTTAAGCAAAACCCCATGAAGCAGAAGATTTATTGTGTTGTTTTTTCAAACAGATTTAATCCACATGAAGCCACCAGAAAAGAATAAACTTGTCAGTCTCTCCTTGGGTGTCATAATGAGAGAACATGTGGTACATGAATCAAGGAAGTGAAGGGCCTTGGGAAGGGGAGACGTGGGCTGCCATGTCCTTGTTTGGTGAGCAAACTCTGTTTGAAAGACAACATAGACAAGAGTCACTTTAGTTTAGGATGGATAGATACAGAACAGTTATGCCAGCAGAATGTCACATAGCATGCTGTTATGATGGTACACCATGACATACGCCAGTGTCACAAGCAGGCTGGTCCAAATGGTTTACGATCTGACTGACAGTATGTTAACTGTAAGCTAGGCAGGCTGGAAGATGTTCTTGCTTGAGAAGCCTTCACAATGTATATAAAGTGTGATTTCAGAGGAAAAGAACATAGTATGAAGGAAGCAACTGCTTTGCTTAGAAGTGCAGGGTTCAGCTGGGTCTTCACTGTCAACTCAAAGTGCTACTACACGTTTTAGCTCCTTCAGTTGCCACATGGAATAAGCTACCAGATTAGAGAAATTGTGAAACTTAACCTACCTTAAGGTTGTAGATATAGAAGATATCTCAGAACATGATACCATTGAATCACCAGTGGGAGACACAGTAAAAGTGCAGGACCCGCTTACTTTCACAAAGCAAAAAGTATGAAAAGAATAATGCTAAAGGAAATAATGAGCCTATGGATATCGCATGTAACAACCGTGTACTGCTTGTACGTTTTAGTATAAACTGTACTGGGGATCCATATGTTTTACTGAATTTTCAGTACGTGTGTGCACTTTCAGTACAATTTACAAATGATGTGATAGGTACTTTAAGTCAGTGTTTCCCAACCTTTTTTGAGCCGCGGCACATTTTTTACATTTACAAAATCCTGGGGCACACCACCAACCAAAATGACACAAAATGACACTCTAACACAGTAATACATATAGTTAATATACACAGTATCTCAATATGTCAGTACATCAATCTTTGGAGAGATATGTAAGTTCAACACATTTATAAACATTGCTATTCTATTAGAACTGCAGGAATCATATCAAATGAGACAAATTGTGAGTATCCAAAAAGGACACTATAAACAGTATGGAGATATAATCATATATGGGAAATGCTAGTGTTGAATATGCAGTATATAACATCATAACATTACAAATATCAATATGTCACAAAGTACATTTATTTTATTTATTTTATTTTATTTATTCGGATTTAGGCTCGGGGCAGCTTACATACAATTGAAAGGATGCAGCAAAAAATAACAATCAGAACACCAGAATAAAACATCACATTAAAAACATCGCATTAAAACACCTCGGTAAACCAGAACAATACAAGATGGCGTATTACAGCAAGGGGAGAGACCACAGCTATTCAGGCCCCGAAAGCCTGCCGAAACAATAAGGTCTTGCAGGCTTTTCGAAAAGATAAGAGGCTCTGGAGGGCGCAGATGTCAGAGGGCAAAGCATTCCAGAGGACTGGACCTATGATCGAAAAAGCCCTTCGCCGAGTTGCAGTCAAATGGTATATCTTAGCGCTAGGAACATCCAGGAGGTTTTGCTCTTTGGAGCGCAAGGATCTGGTGGGATAATATGGGATAAGGCGGTCCCTTAAGTACACTAGCCCCAGACCATTTAAGGCCTTAAAAGTCAGAACTAACACTTTGAAGGTAATCCGGCATTCTATAGGAAGCCAGTACAGCTCGCGCAAGATCGGCATGATGTGACAGCTCATAGGGACTCCGGCAAGGAGTCGAGCTGCAGAGTTCTGCACCAGCTTAAGTTTCCAGATCACCGACAAAGGAAGGCCAATGTAAAGAGCATTACAGTAGTCTAGCCTTGAGATGACCGTAGCTTGGACCACTGTGGCCAGGTCGTGCCGGGACAGATAGGGGGTCAGCTTCCTCGCCTGGCGAAGATGGAAAAACGCCACTCTGCTGACGGTGGAAACGTGAGACCAATTGAGGAGTGACTTCCTTTCACCCCTCTCTGTTTTTTGCGGGGCTCAAAACAGTCCCCACCCTTTCCCCTCCTCCATGATGTTTTCGCCTACAACTCCCAGCAGTAGAGAGAGACAGCGTGCGCACGAGCGAAGGGAAGACGCGGCTGCGCAGAGGAGCCGCCCCCTCGCCCCATACTTGAGCTAGCGCAAGGGAAAGAGCGGGCCGGGGCGAGGAAGAAGCGGCCTCCGCCGCTGCTTTTCCTTCGGACTGTGAGGGGAAGGATGGGACAACAATAACAGCAGCAGCAGCCATAGCAGCCTCCTCCTTCTCCCACGGCACACCTGATGATCGGCCGCAGCACACTAGTGTGCCGCGACACAGCGGTTGGGAAACACTGCTTTAAGTAACAGTTCAGATTTAGTGTTAAGGCGTTGTGTAATCTAAAAATTGTTTTCTTCACAAACCAATGTCTATCTCAGATATGTTCAGACAAACCATGGTTGATTTGGCCCAATGTTGGGTTTTTTCCTGACTATTATATTAAAGCTGTTTCATTGCCCAAATACTGAAAAAGATTGTTGCATTTATCAATTTATCTTAACATGTGCTGACTTGGAAGATAAAAGCTTTTGTTTTCTGAGTTTCTTGGAATATCCCTACACAAAAAAGATTTTTTTCCTCATCCTCTATTCCAGGAGGAGATTGCTTCTTGTGAAGCTGTCTTGTAAATCTTTTGATCCCACCCTTCCTGAACAAAAATTATTTCAGTCGCATCTATGTTTTCAGACAAAAAAAGTCACGTTTTCTTTTTCTTTTTAGTATTAAAACTCAGTTATGGAGAAATCAGAGGAAGAGGTGTTAGAAGTCAGGTAGAGAGCCCGAAGCATAAGCAATAAGGAGCTTCCTGGTGCAAATAGTTGATGAATCAGTGTGACATGATTCAAATGCCGAGGAAGAGTGATGATTTTAGTAGAGATATTCTGAATTGTTTGAAGATTAGGAAGCCAGGAAGGAAGAGGAAGATTTGGTAATAGTTTCCAAAAAACAGCATCAAAGAATATTATAATATTTTAGCGGTTGTTTTCTCAACAGAAAGGTTTTAGAGGCCCACAAATTTAATAATGAAGCAAATTATACATGAAGTGAACATGAGATACATTTGCTACAAGGGCAGAACTCCAAAAGTAGATAGGAATAACTCTTTTCTTATTGATAAATACTTTTCCAACAGTGAAAGTACCACAGTGTTGCATTACATAACGTAACTTAGCAAAAGATAACATCACTCCTTTAATCATGTACTGCAGTTTTTAATTATTTTCACAGTTATGAACTGTGATCTCACTAACTGACGAAGGAAGAACATCTCATGGTTCAAGTGTTAACTAGTGTGATGCCTTGTGTTGCTCCTTCACACTCTGTTGTAGGCAGTGAGGCAACAATAAGATTTTTTAAAATAAGTAAAATAATTGCTTTTGTAATTTTTGAGAACCAGGAATGCATTTAATTTATTTTTTTAAAAAATGCAACTATAACGGTGACTAATTGCTTGCATTGCCTTGCAAATATAGCTTTAACTACTTAAACCTTTAAAGGTTAATTTTCAGGCTTGGTACAGGTGCAGTTAAAACACGCAGAGAAGAAGAAGACGCTTTCTATCTTGTTCTGTCATAATATCTAGTAGAAAAACTCGCTGAGTATGGAGAGACTATAATAATATATAATATCACAAAATGTGTGTAAAGCACAATATATAGTCACTATTATATTCACAGCTATACAGTAATAAACCAGGTTCGTCCAATAGCAGCATTAAATCACAAACATCTATGCAACAGTGGGCTTCCCTTTCACCACCTGGGTTTGCTCCTCTTACAAGAGCCTCCTTTGAGGACTCTTTGGACTATCGTGGTTTGCTTTTCATCTTTGATTGTGATCCAGAACCATTTACTCCATCGCAGTACCCTACCGAACTGCCATACGGCTTCTAGTACTTTGTGTTTACTTTTGGTAGAGGAATGCGATAAGTGGCTTGCTTTCTTCGTTTATTTACTAGTGGAACTACAGGAGCTACAGCGGCTTGTATTATATTATTGCCACTGAGTGACTATACTCTGGATATTTTGCCTCACCATTGGCTTGAACTATTATCCACTGAAGACCTTTGGGATACTAGGTCTCCTCAACCACATGGGAAGATGCACTGACATCAGGAGCGTATGTTATGTTTTGCCCAAGCTCCAGGAGCGTATGTTATGCCCCGCGTTTTGCCCAAGCTCCTTATACTGCAGAGAGTGGAGACTCTGCCGTGCAGTGAGTTCTGACCCTACATATTGTGTTATTTTCAGAGTCATTGGACCTTTATCTTTTCTATATAGACTAGGGTTTTTCCCTATACTTACCTAGACTCCTTTACTCACGATACGGACCTTTCCTACACTCCTTATCCACATATATGACTGTTGCATAGATGTTTGTGATTTAATGCTGCTATTGGATGAACCTGGTTTATTACTGTATAGTAGGCATGAGAAAAAAGTTATGAAAATTAAAAGAAATCGTAAATGATTCGTATGTAATGGGACTTTCTAGTTTATACGCATCATGGCAGCTAACCAGGAAGTAGACTTTCTTTTACGGTCCTTGAGGCCAACAATTTGCGTTATGATCGTAATAAATTCTTAATTATTGTACTACTCACTTCTCCCAGTCTTCTCCCCCTCATTTCCTTCCCGCCTTCATTCATCTTCTTCTTTTTCCCACATTTCTATGGGGAACTGGAAGTGACGCTGCTGCTAGGCATTCTGGAAAGTGCAGTCCTCCACGCTTCTCCCCCCTCCCTTCTCTTCCCCGTTGCTCTGTCTTGCCCCACCGCACGGGCCAACTTCACACACACACACACACACACACGCCTTTCCTCCTCTCTCTCCCTGCATTCTCTCACATGCTTCTCTGCCCCCTCCTCTTTCCTGGTGGCTTCTCCCCCCCTCCCTTCTGTTCCCCGTTGCTCTGTCTTGCCCCACCGCAGACCAACTTCACACACACACACACACACACTTCTCCTCCTCTCTCTCCCTGCGCTCTCTCACAAGCTTCTTTGCCCCCTCCTCTTTCCTGGTGGCGTCTCCCCCGCCCTTCTCTTCCACGTTGCGCTGTATTGCCCCACCGCCGGGGCCAACTTCACACACACACACACACGCTTCTCCTCCTCTCTCTCCCTGCACTCTCTCACATGCTTCTCTGCCCCCTCCACTTTATTGGTGGCTTCTCCCCCCTCCCTTCTCTTCCCCGTTGCTCTGTCTTGCCCCACCGCACGGGCCAACTTCACACACACACACACACACACACACGCTTCTCCTCCTTTCTCTCCCTGCACTCTCTCACATGCTTCTCTGCCCCCTCCTCTTTCCTGGTGGCTTCTCCCCCCCCTTCTCTTCCCCGTTGCTCTGTCTTGCCCCACCGCACGGGCCAACTTCACACACACACACACACACACGCTTCTCCTCCTTTCTCTCCCTGCACTCTCTCACATGCTTCTCTGCCCCCTCCTCTTTCCTGGTGGCTTCTCCCCCTCCCTTCTCTTCCCCATTGCTCTGTCTTGCCCCATCGCACGCAAAACTTCACACACACACACACACCCACACACACTTCTCCTCCTCCTCTCTCTCTGCGCTCTCACATGCTTCTCTGCCCCCCTCTTTTCCTGGTGGCTTCTCCCCCTCCCTTCTCTTCCCCGTTGCTCTGTCTTGCCCCACCGCACAGGCCAACTTCACACACACACACACACACACACGCTTCTCCTCCTCTCTCTCCCTGTGCTCTCTCACATGCTTCTCTGCCCCCTCCTCTTTCCTGGTGGCTTCTCCCCCTCCCTTCTCTTCCCGTTGCTCTGTCTTGCCCCACCGCACGGGCCAACTTCACACACACACACACACTTCTCCTCCTCTCTCTCCCTGCGCTCTCTCACATGCTTCTCTGCCCCCTCCTCTTTCCTGGTGGCTTCTCCCCCCCCTTCTCTTCCCCATTGCTCTGTCTTGCCCCATCGCACGGGCCAACTTCAGCCCTCAGGTGTTTTGGACTTCAACTCACACCATTCCTCACAGCCTCAGGCCTCTTCCTTTTCCTCTCAGCCTGGGCAAACTTGGGCCCTCACTCCCTCAGGATTGGGGTGAGAGAGAGGCATCGAGCGAGGGGGCTCCTCCTCCTTTTTGCTGCTTCCAAGAATAGAATACCCCCTCCCTTCCCTCCCTCCTTCCTATTTGGAGAGTCCCATCTAGAATTCAGTGTGATTTATTCAAGTTTTGGCCTACAACTCCCAGAAATCCCAGCCAATTTTCCAGCTGTTAGGATTTCTGGGAGTTGTAGGCCAAAACCATCTGGAATGCGCATGCGCTGGCATACGAACTACTAACAAATTTCGTTAGTAATTAAGTTACATTTTAGAAATTTTTGGAAATTTTTTTGTAAGTCTTTCTATTACTAATCAACCCCCCCCATTAGATGTTCGATTTCCTATTTTTGGGTTCTAAACCATGCCTACTGTATAGCTGTGAATATAATAGTGATTATATATTGTGCTTTACACACATTTTATGATATTATATATTATTATAGTCTCTCCATACTCAGCGTGTTTTTCTAGTGTTTACTAAACACAGTTTTATATTATACCTTGTTTATTTATAATATCTAGTAGGCCTGGGCAATCATGGTTCTAAATGGTTCTAAAGTACTTACAAAACTAAAGTTCTGGTGGTGAACACTAGGTGGCGCTGGTGCTTTGCTTCTACAGTGTTGCTAAAGTTCTGGTGGTGAACATTTCAGAACCCTAACAAACTTTCAAAACTTCATTATTATTTCAATATTGGCTATTTTTAAGACAGAACCAATTAGGAACTTCCATTTTTTGAAAGTTTTGTTAGAGTTCTGAAATGTTCACCACCAAAACTTTAGCAACACTGTAGAAGCAAAGCACCAGCGCCACCTAGTTTTCACCACCAGAACTTTAGTTTTGTAAGTACTTAAAAACCATTTAGAACCATGATTGCCCAGGCCTAATATCTAGGTTTGCTGTGAAGCCACATTTTAATAGAGCTTTTTTGCCATATGTTTTCCCCTGCTCCAATCCTCTATTTCCAGAGCTCTCAGCACAGTGGTTCCTCTACCTCACTAGCATCTACCAAAGTCTGCAGCTCCATGGATGAAAATGATGGGCCTGGTGAAGGTAAATAAATTCTATTTGAACGTTTGCATGTCTATTCAGAGGAAGTGTTACATATGTCACGTGTAAAGCATTAAGAAAAATGTGAGAATTAGCAACCTCTAGAGTTTTCTCCCCTGGATTTTCAGTTTCTTTCTAATCAGCAGGATTTTGAATTATTTGGATATTGTGTACTCTGTTTATTTATGCCATCTAAACCAGGAAAAGCTCTATGGAAAAAAGGAAAACCCTTTTTAGCTATGAATGGTAATAACTGCTATGTGACTGTTTTCTACTTTTGTATACTGTACCCCATATCACATTTACCATCCCCCAAGAAGGCCCAGGGCATGTTTTGTTTTTACCTTCCCTATTTTGTATTCAATCTGTACCTAAATAACTTTATGTCTGGTGGGAAGGGGGGGGGGGGTGAGCAGGATGGGCATAAAAAGGGCTGAAACGCTATGGAGAGAGAGTTGGGAGGGAAGAGAAGGGATCTACATTGTTAATTGCAGCAATAATATGTTTCATGCTTATATCTATGCTTGATGTTTTTATAATTTTAATTGTTATTTTCTACGGTTATATGTTATTGATTTGGATATGTGATATTTTTGTATATATGTGAGGCATTGAATTTGCCATTTATTATGTTGTAAACCGCTTTGAGTCTGTCTGTCCTGTCCCGTCCCCCCAGTGGTGAGAAAAACAGTATAGAAATGCAGTTAAATAAATATTATTTATTTATTTATTTTAAAAAATTGTACCCCGACCTTCTCACCTCCAAGGAGGGACTCAGACCAGCTTACAGCAAAATTCAATGCCATACAAATTTAAAACATCTTAAAACAGCATATTAAAATACATAAAAACAGAGATACATAAAAACCACAGTGCCATTAAAATCACATTCAACTCGGTCTATAAAAGTGGTCACCCATTTCAGATTGAAATCAAACTCAGCTTATTCTGGGAAGGCCTCATGCCACATCCAAATCTTCACCCGCCTCCTGAAGGACAACAGAGAGGGGGCAGATCTAACATCGCTTGGAAGGGAGTTCCACAGCCGAGGGGCCACAACAGAGAAGGCCCTGTCTCTCATCCCCACCAGACGCACTTGCGAAGATGGCAGGATCGAGAGGAGGGCCTTAATGTCCTTGATGGTTCATAGGGGAGAATTCGTTCGGACAAGTACGCTGGGCCAGAACCGTATAGGGTTTTATAGGTTAAAACCAGCACTTTGAATTGTGCTCGGAAACTAATTGGCAGCCAGTGGAGCTGTCGCACATAAATGTAGGCCATGGATCGGTGCTTGGAGGCAGCAGTGGAAAGGATGAGGGCATTAACCTGAATCTTGACAAAATGGAAGCACTTTGAATAGGCAGTTGTCTGTTTTGGTTCTGGCTGTGCTTTCTCTGAAGGAGCAAGTGCATTGTGGACTCTATGCTTTCGTCAAAATAGAAGCACAAGGATATGTTAAAGAGCATGTTTTCCACCTCCCAGCTACTGTATTCCTGAGCAGAGATATTTGGGCCAATGGAATAGCTTGGCTTTTTAGACAAAACTAGAAGATATAACTAATACAAAATGCTGTAACTAGTCTGCCAATTGGAACAGCCTCCTAGGGCAGTGTTTCCCAACCTTTTTTGAGCCGCGGCACACTTTTAACATTAAAAAAATCTGGGGGCACACCACAAACCAAAATGACACAAAATGACACTCTAACACAGTAAAGAACGGCTGGGGGTTGGTGGCCTGCTGGGAGCAGCTGTTGGGAGTGCCAAAGCCGGGGAGGGGGCGGAGCCAGGCTGTGCCATGCCCCGCCCCCTACCCCGACTTCACCTCTCCCAGCAGCTGCTCCAGCCTTGAGGGGGCAGTGCCAAGCCAGCTGTGCCAAAGCCAGCACAATGCTGGCTTGGCACTATCCCCCCAAGGCTGGAGCAGCTGCTGGGAGTGCCAAAGCCGGGGGAGGGGACAGAGCCAGGCCGCGCCATGCCCCGCCCCTCCCCCCAGCTTCAGCTCTCCTACACAGGAGGAGCATGAGCGGTGGATGGGCTTCAGTGAGCGGGGCTCCTCCTCCACGCGGCTTCAGCGAGCGAGGGGCGAGTCATGGTGGGAGTCATGGCGGATTGGAGGCTGGCTGGGGAAATGGCCGAAGGATGCGGCGCCCCGGTCCCTTCTTTTTCTTCACCACTGCCCGGCCCTTCCTCCTCCCCCAAGCAGCAGGAGTTCGGCAGGAGGGGGGAAGAAGGGGGGCAGAGAGCTTTTCTCGCGGCACAGCAGGAGGTCCGTCACGGCACACTAGTGTGCCACGGCACACTGGTTGAGAAAGACTGTCCTAGGGAACATTCAACACTAATTTTGAAGATGCAGTACCGGATCCGAAAATAACATTGAGCCAATTTTAGTATAGAGCTGTTAATATATAGAATGCTCTGGATCTTAGAGTAGTATTTTTTTTAATTTTTATCTGTGGGTGTGAAAGAAAGCTGAAAGGAAAAGACAACAACATTTAAGAAAGCTAGCAGGAAGTGAATCAACTCATTTGAAGTGTAGTGTTGGAGGAAAGTTCTATAGAATCTGCTAGTCAGACAAATGATTGGGTCCGAGAGCAAATCAGGTCTGCCCTCTCAATAGAAGCTAAGATGACTCAACTGAAATGCCATACTTTGCATATATAATGAGATGTGACTCACGGGAAATGCAGAAGGCAGTAGGAAAAGAGGCAAATGCCTTGACAAGGAGATTAGTTCCAGTAGCTTAGTTCCATCTAGGCCAGAGTCCCGAGTTTCCAAGACCAAGCTGGACATAAGGTGACTGGGGCTCTTGGAGGTCTCTTCGTCATGGGGTCACCATAAGATGAAATCAATTTCTAACCATAATAAATGTGATTTACCTGAAAGAGGATTTTGTGCAAATACACTTTATGTGTTGTCTTAAAATAAAATATATAGATGAGTTCTAAATTAGAATTTAGAATACAGTACCATTATATTTTTTGGGATTGAAGTTTCCAGAATTACCTCTAAAGCCCAGATTATGAGAGTTTTAGCCTCCTTCAGTAACCTTCTCACATTCCAATTAAATCTTTGCATCCCCACACATTTGCTATAGAAAGGTAGAAACAGTCGATTTGTGAAATTATGTGATGACTAAAGAACAGCTATCAGAGAGAAAATGTTCTTTGTATTCTGGTAGCACAATGCTTTGGTAATCATAACTATAACAATGCTTAGAATACACTTACCATATTTTCTGGCGTATAAGACTACTTTTTAACCCAAGAAAATCTCAAAAGTCAGGGGTCAACTTATACGCGGGAATCATCTTATATGCTGGAGTGGCCTTATGTGCAGGTGTAGTCTTATATGCAGGTGTAGTCTTATACGCCGGGAATTGTCTTATAGAGCAGGTGCTGAAACTTCCAATCCGGATTGGAGAATCTGTGGTTGTCGCATATTGTGGGAAGAGCTCAAAAATGACAGTGGCCACGTCTCTGCCATATGCAGCGACTGTATGAAAGCATTAAAGGTGTTTTTATTTCTGCCCTCTCTTATCTTTAACCCGTGTTGGTTCTGAGCTGGCGGGGGAGAGTGGAGGCGCTGCCCTCCACTCTCCCCTGCCAGCTGACAACCAACGTGGGTTAAAGACTCCATCTCTCCTCACCAGCTGAGAATCAACCCGGGTTAGATATATTGCGGGTTGATTCTGAGCTGGCGAGGGGACATGGAGGCGGGCATCCCCTGCACACTACGCATGCGTGGCGCCACTAACGAAATAATGATACACAAACAGTCAATTTACCGCAATGGTAAGTATGAATACACAGGTATAGACTACACAATAACAAAGATAGCAAAAATATCATATGTATTGAATAACACAGCACAAAGCACACACTGTAAGGAGGCAGTTACAATAATGCCCCCAGCGCTCTCAATAACAATAATAAAGGTGGAGATACCAGTCCGTGGAGCGCGGTGTGGTTGCCGAGGGTCCATGGAATTTCCTATGATGGGGCCATGATATCGCACGATTATATATTTCCATGAAACGCCTGTTTATATAGCACCTGGCCGCTTGATAAAGCCGTTAATCGGCGAAACGGATGGGCCCCCTGCAGCTGAAGCTATTGCGGCGTGCCCGCCGTTTCTTTGGCACTCGGCACCATTGTTTGTTGTGGTTTCTCCCCCGCGGAGCCTCCCCAGGACGACGTGCGTGGCTCGGGTTACCAGTCGCAGCGCGCAGTGCGCTTTGCTCCGGGCTATCGGCCCTGGGAAGCAGGATTACTAGGCATTTGCCTCGGCCGCTTATTGTTGTCGGCTTGGATCACGCCGGAATACTCCGTTTGTTTACTCCACTGCTTTGATCCTTATCCTTTGCGTACTGTGTTTCCCCATTGAGCTACGTCACCTCAGCTCCTGGAACTCCACCCGGCAACCACACCGCGCTCCACGGACTGGTATCTCCACCTTTATTATTGTTATTGAGAGCGCTGGGGGCATTATTGTAACTGCCTCCTTACAGTGTGTGCTTTGTGCTGTGTTATTCAATATATATGATATTTTTGCTATCTTTGCCACTAACGAAATAGTAACGAATTTCATTATTAGATACAAATCAATTTTGAAATTTTCCCAAAAAAATTCGGAATACTTTCTATTTTGAAACAACAGCGGCTCCCCCCCCCCCAAACGAGTTTAGAAACAATTTTTTTATGGATCAACCAGCCCTAGTAAGTACCTCACAATTAAACAGGAAATAACACTTCAAAGCCAGGAACAGAAATGTTTTCAGATTTTGTTACATAGAAGCTCTAACATGAAGTTTATAGGAAAAAATCAAATTATATGTGACTGTTCTTGAAACACTGTTGTCAGGTAGATCTAAACCATTGGCTTATTGGACCAGGGTCTCTTGTGAAAGGAAGGCCTCAAGGGGACATTTTGCCCTAATTCTTTCAAACAGACTCTGTTCCTACTGTTTAAGAGCCCGAAATTTACAAGCACAGAAGGAGGGGAAGAGATGGCTGTTTGTAGGGGGTATTCCTTCACTTGTTTCATGTGTTCTGAGCCTTTAAAAAACATATTGGGCACTTTCATACTGTATTTCTAGTCCGGTTTGAAGAATACTCTAACCAACGGCTACTAGAAATGCAAGAACTTTTTTTTCATTTTCTGTTTTGACTGATTTGATCTTTGAAAGCATCTGGTGCCCAGGTTGCCTGCGTGGGTGACATTATTGGGAACACTTGCTTAAAAAACCAAATATTTAAAGCGGAGGGGGAAATAGCACTTATCACATGAACAGGTTTATAGAGGTCTCACTTTACAGGATGTAATAAAAGAAGTGCTGGAGCGTTAGACTTCTTTTGTAGAGAGATTTAATTGTGTTGGGCTGAATGAATCCAGTGTTCGTTTGAGATTAATCTTCTACCTGAACCAATCACCAAAAAAATGTATTTTTCTTTGAAAGAGTCACATACGCAGCAAGATTGTAAATATGTTAAAAAATCAATCCACTCTCCACATGCTTAACCTTTTATAATTAATGGGATTGAATTCGTGACATGTATGTAATATTACTGTAATAATATTTCTGTTCTTAAACCACAGAGTTGAAGTATGTCTGATATGTCACATCTGTGTTACCTTCCCTACCAATAAAAATGTACTAATGATTATTTTCAGAAGTGTTAGAGGAAGGCTTCCAGGTTCCAGCCTCGATAGCAGAAAGATATAAAGTGGGTCGGACTATAGGAGATGGAAATTTCGCCATTGTAAAGGAGTGTATTGAAAGGTGAGAGAGATTTCTTGCTTATTCCTGTTAAAACAGTCACTAATGCTAAGCTTTTCCAGAACCGCGTCTTTATTTGCAGCGCATATGGAACAAAGTAATGTCTCTGCCCCAAATGTATGTATGAAATGAAAGAAAACCTACTCCAGCTATAACTCTAAAGTGTTTTGCAAGAAACAGTTTATAAATTCAGTGCCACTTCTGGGAGATTGTTCGATCTTTTTCATTGTACTAAAATAATAGGCTGGAAATAATTTTTCTTGGCAATCGGGAAACAAATGCCTACAGGTTTTTCTTCAGACTGATTTGCAGACACCAGTGTTATTTAGACTTGGTGCCCTGGGCATCGGTTCTTACTTCTCTAAATGTTACTTGCCACACAGATCATAGAAACATAATCTCCTGCCTTTATGCTAGGTCATGTTGTTTATCCTTTGAGCCCACTATTTCCAACTCTCAGTGGTGGCAGTTCGCAGGTCTTAGGAAATGGCTTGGCCCGACTTACCGGGCCGAGCAGATTGCGGCGCTGGGTGTCCTTGCTGCCATTTTGGAGTCGGGGGGGGGGCTTCTTCCTTCCAGAAGCCCCCTGGGTGGCAGGAGATTTTCCCGCCACCAGAGCCTGCGGGCCAATGGTGGGGCTGGCCCCGCCCTGGCCAAGCCCGCCGTTGGGGCCAGCCCTCTCGGGCAGCCTATATAAGGCTAACAGCAGGCACTGGGCCTGCATCGGCTTTTCCACCCACCCTCCCTGCATGTAGCATGGCTTCGCATTTGTTAGCTCATCTTGCTGTTGTTTGGTGTTCATCTTGCTCTGTATTTTGTTAGCTGATCTTGCTGTTGTGGTGTGTTTATCTTGTCACAACTCTGTGCTTGGCGTGTGGCGTGGCCCCTGGATCGGGGTGGTGTATCGCCCCTGGTTGGATGGGGGATTATGCCCGGTCCCCTGGGGTGCCGAGCTGGCAGGAACCGGCGGTATGCCAGTGGCACCCAGGGATGTAAGTATCTTCGGACAGCAGCGGTTGTCCGACCCCCGATCCAGTATCCATGCATGGCCGCCAACCCTTCTTCCTGTTATCAATAAATGAGTTGTGGCCATATTTTACTCCAACTCCTTGTGTCGGTGTCTTCTTGAATATGGGGGGAGGTGTATCACCCATACACACGCAAAAAGTTTGTTGCATTTTCAGTTTCCAAAATGTTCATCTTTGAATGTGATTTTCCTGCTACTTGGCAAGGGGTTCAACAGGATGGCCCACAAGGACTCTTCCAACTCAATGATTCTATGATCTTTTTGCAAACCAACTTTAAACTTGGAAAAGTTATAATTGTTGGGGGACTACAGCTCCTAGACACCCCCAGCAATTATGGCCAGTACGCTCACTGACATCTTCTGCAGACTAGAGTCCAAGAATCAACTTTTTCAACTCTGGAACAAGCACTAAATAGCAAAATAACCTTTGATTCAAGATCAGGCATGACTTGGCATGATGTCACTTTAGTTGGAGTGAATTACACCAATAAGTTGAGTACCAAAGCAAACGGTGTGTATTTATCCCAATTTCATATCTCCAAGAAGTTCAGTTGCACTGGAGAATAGAGGAGTCACGGGGGAATTGAATCCAAATATTCCTCTCCTGAATGGCAGGGACTAAGTAATTACCTATTTTATAACAAAGTTCTTAAAGACAAGGCTCAGCAGCTGGATCAGTAGAGAAACATATAACATCCTAGTTTTGCCTGTGAAAATCAATTTGTTTGATCACAATTAGCGGGCACCTGTTTTTGAGTTTATTATCAACAAGCAAACTATCTTTAAAAGACGGTTGCGTACAAAAGCAAATATTATGCCCTGTGCATGTACTGAGGGTAAGTCGTATCTAAAGATGTAGAACAAAGTTAGTGATCTTTCATTTGGCTACATCAGGATATGTATTATTTCTTTGCTCACCCATTTTCCTTGGATGCCTGTACTTCTAAATGTTTATTCATTTACTTATTGCAGTTATATACTGCTTTTCTCACCCCTAGGGAAACTCAAAGCACTTCCCAAGATAATCAATTGCAAAATTCAATGCCTTACATGTATAAAACAACAAGAATGACAATAGATTAAAACCATTAAAATTACAAAACTATCAAACAACAGTTCAACTGAAGTTTTAACTTATTTATTTATGTCTTTATTTATTTACATCATTTATATTCCGCCCTTCTCACCCCACAAGGGACTCAGGGCAGATTACAATGTACATATACAAGCAAACATTCAATGACATAGACACACAACATATATAGACAAACCCTCAGAGGCAATTTAATATTTTCAGCTTCTGGCCACCAGGGGGAGCTGTTGCATTCCTTTATTCTTTTTGCATATTTCCTGGAGATTTATGGCCTCGTAAATCAGTTAAATTAGCCTCCCCACAAAGTGGTACCTAAATTTCCTACTTGACAGATGCAACTGTCTTTCGGGTTGTAAAGGTCGATGACGAGCTACACAATTTGGTCGAGAGCTCACCCCGACCCGGGCAGGCTTCAAACTCATGTCCTTCTGGTCAGTAGAGATCTTATGCAGCTGACTCCCAGCCAGCTGTGCCACAGTTCCGGTGTGCAGTTCTAATTGCAATGCTAGAAATTTAGAGAGTTCAAAAACACTCCATGGTGTCAGGAGAATAATTGTTTTTGGGGAGAGCAATGCCATAATTCCAGCCCCCCCACCTCTGGGCTTTGCTTGCATCCCAGCTTACCTGGTGTTATTTCTGACATATTCCAAGGTGCAAACATTGATGTCTTCAAATCTAAATAATGTTGTACCATCACATGCTTGTTAGATCAACTACATATTAATTCTCTGTAGTGTGTGCTTGGTTTCTTTTTTTTATAATCCACGTTTTAATATAGCAAAAAAGCAAGCAGTACTGGGTTGCTGTAAGTTTTTCGGGCTATATGGCCATGTTCCAGAAGCATTCTCTCCTGATGTTTTGCCTGCATCTATGACAGGCATCCTTTGAAGCTGCAAGGCCATTCAGTGCTAATCAAGTTGACCAATTGCAACATTCACACTTGCCTCCAACAGACAAGAGTTCTTTCTCCCACCCTGCACATTATTCCACAGGTATATAAACCTCACTCGCCTAGTTTCCAACTGAACTCACAACCTCTGAGGATGCCTGCCATAGATGAGGGCAAAACATCAGGAGAGAATGCTTCTGGAACATGGCCAGACAGCCCAAAAAACTTACAGCAACCCAGTGATTCAAGCCATGAAAGCCTCTGACAAAACAGCTAGAAGTTTTCAGGTTATGGCATGAAGTTATAACTAGCCAATACCCCTGCTTTGCTTTTTGCAGTGCAAAGAATATCCAGGATGTTTCATTCAGGGAGATTAAATGGTTCATAAATTGATTAGGCCTTTGTCATATTTTTTTATGAAGCTCGTCTTGAGGATAAGCGCATGCATATAAAGACCTTATTCCAATGAAGTGGTGCCTTATTCCTTGCAGTTATGTCAAGAAGCCCTCTAGCGGGCAAAACGTGAGGATGGCTGGCATAAAATAAAATGGAAATACTACACTGAGTCTTCTCACAGGCATTTTGCTGCAGAATGTGAATAAGGCATGGCTTAAATGCATTTTCCTTTCTGCTAAGCTTTCTCTTTGAATTTAGTCTTAGGTGTTTTAGACTTTTCATTTTACTACTGTTTTAATACTCAGCAGTCCAAAGGGACGTTTCAATTTCTCATTCAATTCCATAACGCTTTGTGCCTTTTAAACATTAAAAATAAACAAAGAGACAAACCTTGATGTATGCTCTAAACAGAGCAGTGCAGTAATTTCTTAGGAGAAATTTCCCTTTTTTTTCCTGTGAAAATTTCCGAGACTTTTCTTTTCATGTCATCCTTCCTTAGAGGAAAAAAAGCCATTCTGCTCATTTTCTGAATGTTCGTACATATTTAGTATTATTTAAACCACAACAAGATGAGTCCACAGCAAACAATATAACTCTGCTGGCTGTTGCATTGGATCACACGTTGGACACTTCCCAAGTATCTAGGACTGTGTGATAGGGTTGCCACTTTTGATATGACAAATAAGGGACATTTACCTAAAAAGTATGGGATTCTTCACAAAAATAAGGGGACACTTTGTAAATAAATAGATATGCATTCACTTCAACTCCCACCATTCCTAACGGCCTCCTTTTCCACCTCAGCCACTTAAGCTCTAGGGAAAAGGGATGAGGGAAGAAAGGAAAGGACCTTGGGCTGTTAGGAATGGTGGGAGTTGGAGTCCATAACACCTGGAAGGGCCCAGGTTGGCCCATGCGTGGCCTAGAGTGCGAGGCCATGGCCCCAAGGCTCACCAGACATAGAGGTGCAGCAGGAACTTGGCTTCGGGAGGAGGGCGAAGCGGAGCTCAGCGTGGGTGGCCAGCGAGGCCCAAAACAGGGCCCGTGTCTGGGATCAGAGGGGCGCGAGCAGGAAGGGCAGCATGCAGGCGGCCAAGCGCTCCCAGCGGGCTCCTGGGGTAATGCCATCCAGGCCCTCCAGCGCCACCTCCTCCAGTGCAGCCATGTCCGGAAGGAGGGATGCTGGCAGGGACTCCGCTCCGCCAATAAGCAGAGCGCACGGCGCACCAGAAGTGATGTCCCCGTCCTGTGCTCTCTCTCTCAGCTCTCCTCACGTCGCCACAGCAACGACCCAACAGGCAGGCATGAAGAACAAGGAGGAGGCCTCTTGAGCCTCCACTTCAAACTCAAAAAGAGCCTTGCTTCCTGTCCTGTCAATACATGACAGAAGCTTACAAAACAGGACACGGAATTCTGGGCTGAAATACGGGACGTCCCATATGATATGGGACAGTTGGCAACCCTACTGTGTGATGTATCGGCGATAATGCACGCAGATCCCAGTAATGTGGCCTTTGGCAGATGGTAATTTTGTCAGTGCCAATTGAGTTTAAGTGCAGGCAAAGGTCTTTAGGCACTGCACCCAGTGTGCCGATCACCACTGGACCACCTTTACTGGCTTGTGCCAAAATCTTTGCAGTTCGATCTTTAAATCCTCATATTGTGTCAGCTTTTCCAGTCGTTTCACTTCTATTATTACTTTATAATAGTCACCATTGCCTCTCCCCTCCAAAATTTTCTGAGTGCACATTAGATTTGGGAGGTTGTGGAAGATATAAAATCATAAGCAAGAGTGGCAAAAAATATTACTTGACCATCCTTTTAAATAACCCGATGGTTGTTTTTATATTGTGTTATGTATCTGTTTGTTTTATAGTGTTTATTATGTGCTTTTTGAATTTTTATGTGTTATATTTTAACTATATTGATCAGGCTTGTCCCCATGTAAGCAAAATAAAATTATTATTATTTCTATTATTTCTAATGTTGGAAAACATTCTGTGAAATGCAGTCTTAATTATTCTGGCTGCAAAGTAGAAAATCATAGGTCATTATATCCAATCAATGGAATTATCTATGATTTTAATAAAATTATCTCCAATTCTTTTGGTACATTGTTGCTGTTTGCTTGCTTTTTCGTTAGCTCTTCCTACCTGATTCTTCCATTAACACCTTGCCATGCAGAAATCTTAAATGAGGATTATTTAACTTTCTTGGATCTCATGCAAGGACAGAGAAAAGACAGAAAGCAAGAGTAATTGTTGGTTCTTTCTCTGATTAAAGTAATATTGATCTTTTTTAATTAGAAACTATTGTTCATTATTGTATTTTCCTTAATTCTGTTTCTTTCTTCTGCCTCTTACTAGGTCAACTGGTAGAGAATACGCCTTGAAAATCATCAAAAAAAGTAAATGTAGAGGAAAAGTAAGTAAAAGATTTCAAATGTAGATCATACCATCTAAAGGAGGTGCCTAAGGTGCTAAGCTTGTTTTGTTATTCATTACCTAATATGATTTCTTGAAATTTGGACTAAACCACTTATTCTCAAAGTGGGCAGTACCACCCCCTGGTGGGCAGTGGGAGGCTCAGGGTTATTTGGGGGGCGGTGAACCCCTTTAATGGGGCAGTGAACAGTTGGCCATTTAGGAGGGGTCACACGGCCCTCTTCTTTCACCCCGCCCTCTTCGCTTTGACCTGCATATTAGATATTTGGATTAGAATTCGTAAAAGTAGCAAAATTATTTATGAAGTAGCAACGAAAATATGGTTGGTGGTCACCACAACATGAGGAACCTTATTTAGGGTTCACGGCATTAGAAAGGTTGAGAACCACTGCATTAATACATATATATTTCTGTTTAATTGCTATTAAATTTTTTAAAAAATCTAGGGGGGCGGTGTGTAAATTTTTTTCTGGAAAGGGGGCGGTAGGCCAAAAAAGTTTGGAAACCACTGGACTAAACCATAGACTGGATCCAAACTGACACAGAAGTCCCCAGTTTCCCCTGGTCTTACTATTTATCTTTCAGTGCAACTACACTACAAAACAGCTGCAGTTGGACACCACTAACTGCCATGCCTGAGTAGTATGAAATTGGGAGTGTTGCCCTCACCAAACTACAAAATCCAGGATTCCATCGCATTGAGACGTGGTAGTTGAAGGAGTGTGCAAATGCATTAATTCTACAGTGTAGATACATTTTAGACAACTCATGTTCCATTTCAGTAATAGGAGCCATCTCGATTTTGACTGCATTTGAATATATTCAGTTGAACAGTTAGCTGCGAAAGCATTTCACCCCGAACTTTTATTTTTCCGGAAGTCTTAAGATAGGCAGGCTAATTTTTCACAGAGTGCTTAAACATTCAGCCAACGTATTTGATGTATTTGTATTCCTTCATAATGAAAAAAAATCTAATTCTCATAATAATTAGGTACTGACACAATGTGAAACATGAATAATTAGCATACACACAGAGAGACACACACAATCAAATGAACAACATTTCACAAACTAAATTAGTCCTTATATAAATAATTCTACAACAAATGCTTTTAAAGAAGTACAGCAAAATATAATTAACTATTCTTTTGTGCTTGTACAAATTATGTTTTTATGACAATAGCACCGGGAATGTGGTGCGGTTGCTAAGTGTCAGCTGCATAAGATCTCTCTGACCAGTAGGTCATGAGTTCGAAGCCTGCTCGGGTTGAGGTGGGTGCTCAACCTATAAGTGTAGCCTACTGTTGACCTTTGCATCCCGAAAGACAGTTGCATCTGTCAAGTAGGAGATAAAGATACCACATTAAGCGGGGAGGCAAATTTTGACTGAATAATGAGGCCATTAAAGAACTCCAGAAATGCTGAGGAATGCAGAAGGAACAACAAGGGACGCTGGAACGCGGACAGATGAGGAGTGCGTCAGCTCCCCCTGGTGCCCAGAGTTTGCCTCTGTTCATCTATATCAGGGGTGCCCAAACTTTTCAGCATGCGAGCTACTTTTAAAAAAACCAAGTAAACAAGATCTACCTTCGCACACTGCCACTCCTCCCACACGCCGCTGCTCCTCCTGCCCACCGCCGCTCCTCCCGCGCACCGCTCCTCCCGCGGGGCATTGCGGGAACGATGGAGCACAAGGCGGGGCCTTCGAAGGACCTGCCTCGCACTCCCTCGTTTCCGCCCACTGCTCCTCCCACGGGGGCATTGCAGGAACAACGGAGCGGGAGGGATTCCCGCAATGCCTCGCGGAAGCAGCGCCACACAGAAGGAGTGTGCACGCAAGGTGCCCCACGCGCTGGGATTGACCTCCTTTAGACCCGCGGTTGACTGGTCGATCGCGATCGACTTCCTAGGCAGCCCTGGTCTATATGTTGTATGTTGTATGTTGAAACAGCAGGGATTGTCTGCTAAGTATGTGTACTGTAATCCGCTCTGAGTCCCCTTCGGGGTGAGAAGAGCGGAATATAAATAAAGTAAATAAATATAAATAAATTAAATAAATAAATAGTTTCAAAAAATTAAATGACCAACTATGCAATTTTTTACAAATCTGCTCAAAAGTCCTGTTAAGTTAAACAGGGCTTACTCTCAGAAAAATTGGCGTAAGGTGAGGCCTAAATGACTTCTGTGTGCTAAAAATATAGTCTGTTCTACCTCATTGTTCACATACTTTTTTCTCTGCCCTTACATTACATTAGTGTCTCTTATGCCAGATGTGTAACATCGGCTGAAAATGGTATTAATGTGTACAGATTTTACAATTTCTTAATGTATTCTCAGAATTGGATGCCTGCAGTTGAATCCTCCATGAAATGAAAATTAAGCGAGTATCTTCTGATTTGTTTCTTTTGTCTGTGTTTGTCCTGACTCCTTTTGTTTTATGTGGCAGGAGCATATGATCCAGAACGAAGTTTCTATTTTAAGAAGGGTCAAGCATCCTAACATTGTTCTTCTGATTGAAGAGATGGACATGCCCACAGAGTTGTACCTCGTCATGGAGCTTGTAAAGGTAAAAGAAAAAATACGGATCATATGCTTCCATGCACTAGGTTTCCAGTCCCACCTGAAATCACAGGACATGGGTGTGCTCGTGTGTCATACCAGAGAAGGGTTTTCTTAATTTCTAGGGGAGGCGAGATGCTTAATCTCTGTGTAAAATCTCAGAATTGGACATAGCCTCGTGCCTTCTCTGGAAGCAACAACAGAAGGAAACAATGAGCCAAAACTCTTAAGGTAGGAATGGGGCTTATGGGGCCTCCAGATATTGTCAGATTCCAGTCCCATCAGATCTAGTTCACCCTCAACCTGCTGGCACACAACCATCCAGTAACGGCCTCGAGGCACAGATGAAAGTTTTCGGGTACAGAGTCCGGCCGGCCCTCCATCCTCAATACAAGCTGAGTGTCGTCAGCATACTGATAGCACTCTAGCCCGAAGCTTCAAGCCAACTGAGCAAGCGGTCGCATATAGATGTTAAACAGCAGAGGGGAGAGAATGGCCCCCTGGGGAACCCCACATAATGAAGGGGACATTTTGGTGACGAAACCTCCCCTCTCCACTACACGCCACACTTATAATAATTATGCAAATAGATTACTGGCGGTTGAAAATGCACTCCCCTAATCCTTTTCCTGCCTTAATCTGGAAGAAAAACTGGGTACAAAATAAAATAAAATATTTCCCCAACATGAAACTGCCAAGCTAATGCCAAAAAGAGTACTCGCAAATTAACCCATTCTGCAACATTATTGAGATAACATTTGGCCATAATGTTAACAAGAACTCCAAAAATCTAGTGGCATAGACTCAACCCCCTAATTCAAGTTCTGAGGTTTTGATTCCAAATCTACTTCACCAATGATTCCCAAACTCTGATGCTCCGGATGTTTTGGAGATTAATCTCCAGAAGTCCCAGCTCCCTTGGCCAATGGTTAGGCATTCTGGGAGCTGAAATCCCAAACACCTAGAAGATGAGATTTGGAAAACACTCCACTGTGCAAAATCGTCGGAACAAGGTTTAAATGTGGCAATTTTTCATAGTTACCCTTTTTCATAGTTACAAAGATTTCCTAACTGCATGTTGACATTTTTATTCAGAACAAGTTTGGTCATCTCCTCCTCTGAAGAAACTTAGTTATTTGTTATTTTTCAATTACTGTAGCCAAATAAGTCCGAAGGATGCTGAATCATCAATTTGCAACTGCTGGTTGTACCCTCTCTTTATTTGCACAGCATGCCCTTTACAATTGAGTAACCATCTGCTATGGACTGGCTTTTCAAGACCTACTGTATGTTTAAATTAAGTTCAAGCTCCCAGACTGGAAAGATATTCAAGAGGGAAAAAAGCTTATTGTGGTGGAGCACCAACTTTTGACTTAATACCATTTTGCATTAATTAGCAGTAGAAGGTTTGATATAAGTCACTGTTTTGAACACGTTCTCCTATCATGGCAAGCATATTGGTAAAGGGTCTTCTCAGAATTGAGGTAAACACTTCATAAGTAGAAATAAAAACACATTGCAAGTAGTACTTGTAGAAAGAGAAAGGACAGGTTTCCGGGCAAGCGGCCTTCGTGCACATTTGAGACTAGCACGGTTTTAATAAGCTTGATTTATTATGGGATTTCCTCTTGCTGCTTATAGGATCTAATTTTGATTTCACATGTAGGCTAGTAAATAAATAATTGGTTACTGTACTTTGCAACACCTTATAATAATAATAATAATAATAAATAATATGTTCATGAATGATAAGATTTTCTCTCTCCTTAAAAGTAATAAAATGCAATCAGATGATGCTATAATTCTGTCGTGATTCCAAAAAGCTTCAGATGGGGGTATTAAATGATAAAACTAAAACAATGTTCTTGAATATTGTGCTTCAATAATAGTGTGTGCACAATTTTAAGTAACTTAGCATGGCAGAAATTGGCAAGCCTCTGAGTATAACTTTAAATTGTACTGTGCCCAAGCCAGAAGATGACATTCAAATCAGCCTGGCTCAAAATATTTTGTTCAATATTATATCCCTACTCACAGCTCACGTTCTATAGATTGATCACCCCTTTATGGGTACGAGTACCATCCCAAGATCCCCCAAAATATTTAGTTACTATTCTGTTTCCAGTTTTGAACATATAATACAACACTTTACTTTTTCATTATTCAAAAGCAACTAATACAATTAGGTTTTGACAACTCAATTTAATACTATAAGCTGCTGCCTTGGGAAATGCCCTGAAACTATAAAAGTAGCTAAAACTACTGCCAGGCCACAGAAGTAGTGAAATTATCCCTTGTTACAAAACAAATATTACAAATGTTTCTTAGTTATGCCTTGATTATCGCAGAGTGCTTATTATTATTATTATTATTATTATATATATATAAACAACAAATATCTCATTATTCCCAAAGAGTTACTTTCATGCTCAGTACCTATTCTCCAGGTAAAGCCAGGGTAGTGTGTGCTTCTCTCTGGCTTGAAATCAGCATGGTCATAAATCAGAGTTGGAGGAAACCATGGGATGCAGGATGCCTCCATTCTCTTTTCCGTTTCTCAGTCCTCCACATCACCTCCATAATCCCATAGATTACTTACTAATATGTTTTCAGGCCACTTTTCAATTGCAAAATGTGGCAACTTTGTTCTCCCAATTTTATTTATTTATTCATTTATTTATTTATTTATTAACTTTATTTATGCCACACGCACCCTTCTCCCCAAGGGGACTCGGGGCGGCTTACATGAGGTCAAGCCCAATAACACATAATGTCAACACAGCAGCAATTATAAAACACTACAATCCATAAAATTCAAACACAATCAATAACAGACCATTTAAAACCATTTCGGGCGGGTCAAATGTGAATGTTAATAATTTTAAAATAAATAAACACTGGGTGCAGACAGAGGTAGTTTGCATATAGCAGGAAGGTTTCAAGGATAATGTGGTGCAGACACCCAACAGATAATTAAAGTGCTTTTGAGGACATTTGCAGAGATTTAACACAGCAGGGCATTATTTACTTTATTTAGGGAAGGCACATTGGAACAGCCACATCTTTAGGCTCCTCCTAAAAGCTGCCAAAGTGGGGGCTTGTCTGATATCCTTGGGGAGCACGTTCCAGAGTCAGGGGAGCACTACGGAGAAGGCCCTCTCCCTCGTTCCCACCAAACGTGCCTGCGAGAGCGATGGGAGCGAGAGTAGGGTCTCTCCTGATGATTGGAGAGATCGCCTGGGTTCGTAGACAGAGATGCGGTCACATAGGTAGGCGGGTCCCAAACCGTTCAGGGCTTTGTAGGTAAGAACTTCCACCTTGAATTGGGACCGGAAGATGAACGGTAGCCAATATGCTCCACTTACTCATGCCCTATAACTTTTAGTTTTGGCATAGGCGCACGGGGTGGTGGAGGATGCTTCTCTCCATCAGCTAATCCCTCCCATGCACACTGGGTTTTTTTGGCCTTACTTTGGATCATGACTTGGAGTAGATATTTCTGTAGGATGTTACCTTTGAGGAAAATGAGAGAAGTTATGACACGGGCAGAAAACCAGGCAGTAAGGGAAACAGAATGAATTACCCCCGCAAGAGGGCATGGCTGACTGGCAACCTAAAAAAAAGCATTCTCCATTTTTTAAAAAAAGTTGCAGCTCCCGCTTCTCTTTTTCTACACGTGACTGTGTAATTATGAACCATTCCACAAGCAGCAAAGTCTATCACTGATCATGGACTGTGTATAAATTTTGCCTATTAAACAACTGAATGTACCAGAGAGAAGGAAAATCTGGCACCTTTGTTCCTGAATGCAAGCTTCCCACACACAGTGTGTACATGACTTGAGCATGTGCTCAACTCATGTTCCACCTGCAGTATGAAATGCTAAAGCTCAGGAACAGTTGGAGATTGTGATCTAAACCAACACACAAACACTTATCAGGGGGGGGGGGAAACTAGTGATAAAGAAGTAGCGAAAATATTCTTATATTCACAGTACTCAAACACACAAAATAAACTGAGGCGTGAGTTGCACGCGCCACTAAATGCTGAATGAGAATCTGTAATAAACAAGCTCCCGCCGAGGAGCCTAGTCCAAGCGCTGTGTCGATAATCTGGGATAGTGAAATGAGGCGGTAATCCAAGATGCTGAAGGCAAACCCTCCTCTGGACCCAATGTTACCTTCAATGTATGTGGATGGAAGGATATTTTTGAATATCAGTTCAAAAATACCAAAGCGTAAAAAGGAAAGTCAGGAATCGGTCTATAACCCGTCCAGCGTGAGTCATCCGTGTCCAAATGCGGACACAATTCCGGTAGGCAGGCGATCCACGATGTAAACAAAGAGGCAGTGCCAGTGGGGCATGTACGAACTCAGCCTCCCAATAGGATGTATTCAGTCTCAGTTTCACATGGCGAAGCAATATAGTAGAGGCAGGAATCTGTAGCAAATGCTGGGACGTTGAACCAGATGAGAACTCCGAAATATTCAGAGGGGCTTAATCAAAAGCCTGATGGCACGTAAATACATACTGTACTTTGAAGGCCTTTTCCAACCGTTTCGCCCCTTAATGGGCTTTATCAAGGGAATCACAGCAAATACAGATGTCCACTAATACAGTGTTTCCTAACCAGTGTGCCGCGGAACACTAGTGTGCCATGAGCAATCATTAGGTGTGCCGTGAGAAATTAGATTCTAATCTATCTGATGTCATGTATAAAGTTTGCTACTCTGTCTCCTGAACCTGTTTTCGGGAGGGCCGTGCAGTAGGGCAGACCTGTTTGGGCCCGTTCCCTTCTGTTCCGCTCTGGCAGGGAGCACTTCCGGTCCAGTCCTGCCCAGCCCAGCCCTGTTGGTGCTGTGCGAGGTGTGAGTCAGAGAGCAGCGGAGCCCGAGCGTTGAAGGCAGGCAGGCAGGCAAGCAGCCGGTGGGGCAGGTAGGTAAGGTAGGCAGGCAGTCAGCCAGCTAATGGGGGAAAGGAGGGAAGGGAACTCGTGGGAGAAATATGGGTCCCCCAAAGGCCATCCAGCCTGACCCCCTTCAGCCAAGCAGGAAGGCACCAGCCAAACCCTCCCAACAGATGGGCATAGAGACTCTGGCTGTACATTAAGGCAGGCAGTATCTTTATTAACGACTTGGAAGAAGGTTTAGACTAGATATGGCCAAACTTGGGCCTTCCTCCAGGTGTTTTGGACTTCAATTACAACACTGTGTCCTGTTCTGGGCACCACAATTTAAAATTAAGTTATTATAATTGTATATTTACGTTACATGTAATATTGTGAATAATATTGCGATATAATTGTTATAATACAATGTGGTATGTAATTGTTGTACTGTGACAATGACATAGTATGTTGTATTTGATATTATAGTATAATATAGCATGGTATACATATATTGTGTATACATATAATATTGATAATGTTGTAATGTAATGCAATATAATACTAATAATAATATACTATAACTATATATTTTGTGTTAATCAAAACAGGCCCAGGTTTCACACTAAGTGAGTGTATAAATACATTTAAAAACATATTAACTATATGTATTACTGTGTTAGAGTGTCATGTTGTGTCATTTTGTTTGGTGGTGTGCCCCAGGATTTTGTAAATGTAAAAAATGTGCTGCGACTCAAAAAAATGGTTGAAAAACACTGCACTAATATTTCAGATCCCAGAACAACAGCACAACATCTACCATGATTGGTAGAATGACCGAAAAGGTGATTGCGATCTGCCACAAATGTTAAGCTTTTCTTTTAAAAATATGGGATTTGTGTGGCGCCCTCAAAGAAAATGGCACCGATCATTATAATTCCAACAACTTTCTTTTCTGTGCTTAGAGAAGTGAAGTTAATATGTGCTGGTTTCTTTATTTCAGGGGGGAGACCTTTTTGATGCCATTACCTCCACAAACAAATATACAGAGCGTGATGCCAGCGGGATGCTTTACAATCTGGCCAGCGCCATCAAATACCTTCATAGCTTGAACATTGTCCACAGGGATATCAAGCCTGAGAATCTACTGGTAAGCAGAACACTCGAGGCATTGTAGAGATTCCTGTCGATGGCATTATATCACTCTCCTGCTTCCCAAGGACATTTGAAATGTGTTTCATAAATAGTGGACTAAGGGAAAATTTTCATCCCAAATTATTTCTGTGCCCTAAACTACACAATGTTTAGAAACGTTATGCATGACCTGTACAATACAACCTGGTTATTTCTATCTTCTCCAACTGTCCATATAAGCCCTATGGACAATTGTGCTGCTGAATCCTATTATGCAGTTCAATACATTTTGTCTAATTTCTTTTTAAAATTTTATTTTTAGATGTTGAACATTTCAAATACATTTAATTACTCAAAATCTCAACATTTTCAACACAAGAGTACTCATAGCATGTTAATGATCTCTGTTATCGTGAAATAACCTTTACACACTATTTTCTGCCCTGAGTAAAAAAATGATGTGTGTGTGTGTATGTGTATTTAAAAAAATCTCTAACCTCACAATATAAAAGTAAATCTCCCTTTGAGTAAGTAATTAGTTCTTATTTAAAAATAAGTTACACATGGCATAATCAATAGGGTTGTGCACAAAATTTGTTCCTACTGTATCTACTGGTTCTTTCGTGTTATTTGTTTGAAGCACGAAATGGGAAGCCCCCTCCCCCCACGAAAACCTGCTCAACACGAAAGCCTGCTTTCATGTGCATCTGAACTTGCCTCCTGGCCTTGGAAAGAGAGTGCATGCATTGCAGGGCTAGAGATCCGTAAACTTGTGGATGTATGGAAGTAGTAATTTTAAAGTAGTGGGGGTATGGAAATAGTAATTAGCTCTTGTATAAAAATTGGACTGTTTGAGGTCTCTCAAACACCGGGAATGTGGCACAGCTGGCTGGGTGTCAGCTGCATAAGATCTCTACTGACCAGAAGGTCATGAGTTCGAGGTCTGCTCGGCTTAGGGTGAGCTCTCGACCTATTGTGTAGCTCGTTGTCGACCTTTGCAACCCAAAAGACGGTTGCATCTGTCAAGCAGGAAATTTAGGTACCACTTGAGTGGGGAGGCTTAATTTAACTGATTTACAAGGCCATAAAATCTCCAGGAGATACACACAAAAGGAGTGAAGGAATGCGACAGCTCCTCCTAGTGGCCAGAAAAGCTGGAATGTTAAATTGCCTCTATGTCTGTCTTATATGTTTGTATATATGCCCAGCTATCTATGGAGGCGCAGATTGCCTGCGCCTGCAAGATAGCCTTCTACCATCTGCGTCAGGCAAGACGTCTGGCTCCTTACCTCTCCCGCTGCGACCTGGCCACAGTGATCCAAGCCACGGTCATCTCGAGGCTTGACTACTGTAATGCGCTGTACATTAGCCTACCCTTGTCAACGATCCGGAAACTTAAGCTGGTGCAGAACGCTGCAGCACGCCTGCTCTCAGGAGCCTCAAGATCTGACCACGTGACTCCACTCCTGCGCAAACTGCACTGGCTTCCAATTGAATTCCGGGTCGCCTTCAAGGTGTTAGTTCAAACTTTCAAGGCCTTATATGTTTTGGGGCCAGTGTACCTGAGGGAGCGGCTTACCCCTTATGTACCCAGGAGATCACTGCGTTCAGAGAGGCTCAATCTTCTGGATGTGCCGGGCATTTGGGTTTATAGACTGGCCAGCACGCGGCAGAGGGCGTTTGCCGTAGCAGCGCCAACCTTGTGGAACTCCCTCCCCGAAGAGACACGAGCTATCCGGGACTTAATGCCGTTCCGCAGAGCTGTAAAGACCTGGCTCTTTAAACAGGCATTTGCCGTCTAAACCAATGCCACACTATCTACCATCTTGCTGCATCGCTGCCAGCACGCTCCTGTTGCTGCTGTAATTCTGCTGTTTACATGTTTTAATTGGGGGGGTTTTAAATCTGCTTATTGTATTTTATGTGTTTTATTTGTTTTAATCCTGTGAACCGCTGTGGGCGCCAGAGAGAGTGGTATATTAAATTGAATAAATAAATAAATAAATCAAATGGCATTGAATATTTGCCTGTGTATGTGCATTGTGATCCGCCCTGAGTCCCCTGTGGGGTGAGAAGGGCGGAATATAAATGATGTGAATAAATAAATAAATTTGTAGGGTTTCCTGAACTTGATGGCAAATGACAACAAATGAGACTTACGTTTAAAAATAAAAACTTTCAGAGCTTGGGGAAAATATATTTGTTTGGTCTACAGTTCCCAGAAAAACACCAACAATACACCTTTAAGCTATATAGAAGTCTTAATATTAGTGCTCCATTGCATACACATCAATCACATCAGGATTCATTAATTTCTGTTTTTTAGAATTTCAGAGCTGGTCTCATTAGCAAATGCTTACAGTACTTTTGTCTTTAACGTTTCCAAGAATTTGGCAGCAATAAACTTCCTGCTGCTTTCTTCTTCTCCCCCCCCCCCCCCCAAATTTGGAATCGTTCTTCCCTTGCATCAAATTCTGCGGTCTATTGTTAGCAATTGTAAATAAATTTTGTTTATTCTTCTTTTGCAATGCAGAATACGTACAATAGTTCTGCCTGCTACATGACGCAATGACCGGTAGCCCAAACAGGGTTTTTTTAAAAAAAAATTAAATCAATATCACACAAAGGACATATTTCTGCACATTATTTATTCCATTCTCAAGCATACAAAAATATGTCAGCACTTGATAACAAGTTATGTGGCTATCAAAGCAAGATTATTTAGCTTAGTATGTTTCCTTTGAAATTGCCAGTCCCTATGAAAACATGTTGTAAAGTAAATAAAACAACCCTTGCTTTTAACTTTCACAGCTAAGCATTCTCTAAATCAGTGATTTTCAATCAGTGTGCTATGGAACACTAGTGTGCCGTGAGAGATCATCAGGTGTGCTGTGGGAAATTATTTTTGAACTTCATTCATATATAAACTATAAGGCGCATCTGTCCCTTTAAGAAATGGAACCATCGCACTCTTGCGCCACCTAAGAAGTGACGCCCACCAGAGTGCTAAGATGGTCAAGCTCACTTTCCTTGGATTCACTCAAACGCGGCTAAGTAAACAAAGTTAGGAGTTAGTGCTGCAGCTGACACAACATAGTGTCAAGTGACAGTGGCCATTTGGGATCACAGCAAGACAAGCGAGTGACAGTGATGGAGAAGTTTTTGAGAAAGGAAAATGCAAATGCTGAACAGGGCCCTGGACACAATTATGACACAGACGAAGGCCCTAATATGACTGGTGGACAAAGGAAAAAAAGAAAAGACGGTGTGCTCGAGGCAGGGCCGTAGCCAGGATTTTGATTCGGGGGGGGGGGGGCTGAGACTGGGTGGAAGAGGGTCTACCCTAGCAAACCTTTTGTATTGTTATCCCAATAACCCCATTAATGTGGGATATAATGAGCATGGTGATCAGATCATGATATGAATAAACATAACAGTTTAAATAATGTACCAGTAAGGCCTTTTCGCGGACCACCCTGAGAATTTCGGGGGGCTGAAGCCCCCTTAGCCCCCCTGGCTACATGCCTGGCTCGAGGCAATACAGCAAAAGCTATCTTTCATTTGGATTTATTTTCACCGGGGATGCGATGGCACCCACTCCGCTGTGCTTGGTGTGTGGTGAGAAGCTGCCCGATAGCGCCATGGTGCCAAGCAAGCTTAAACGCCATCTCCAAACGAAACACCCTTCTGTTCAAAGCAAGCCGATGGACTACATACAAACAATGAGAAACAGGCAAATTCTTTGAGAAAAACCGCAAAGGTAAACGAGAGAGCCCTCAAAGATAGCTACCTTGTCGCTCATCTTGTAGCTAAATTTTAAAAAGTCCCACACTGTGGCAGAAACATTAATACTGCCAGCTAAGTGAGTGTATAAATACATTTTAAAACATATGAACTATATGTATTACTGTGTTAGAGTGCCATTTTGTGTCATTTTGGTTGGTGGTGTGCCCCAGAATTTTGTAAATGTAAAAAATGTGCCGCAGCTCAAAAAATGTTGGGAAACACTGCTCTAAATAACCCGAAGCACTCAGATCGTGGATAGTTTTGACCTGGATGAAGGCAGAGGTTGACATGAATTGGTGTAAAGGGATTACTAAATTCTGCTTAAACTATTTCGGCTAGCCACCTTGGTCAGTCTCTTTGCTGATTTATCCCACATGGTATTAATATCAAATTCCAATGCATATGCTATTAATCAGCTAGGCAGTTTACCATTTGAGCAACCTAACTTAAAAGACCTTAAATCATGTGCGATGTGTGCGTACAGAAAGGGCTGTAATATTTCACATCTCTATTCGCTTCATCTGGTATCTGCAAGACATGCCTTTCCTATTTTAATTGGAGCATTTTTTCATAATTGCACCTATTTAACATGATTGTTTTGTCAAATCACGGGATAGCTTTATAGCCATATAATAAGCCCAGGAGAACCACTTCCCTGACTGTTGCCATCTGCGGCGCTCTCAAGAGCAGCTTAGAAAATATGGACGGTCTTTAGAGTAATAGGATACATATGGCAGCACACAATTATGAGTGGCTGGATTCAATTAGTGTTGTACAATTACACCGTTTTATTACTTAGTTAAAACAGTGAAAGCACGACATAGTATGTAATTTGCACTAATCCACATCTCTGTAATTGCTCTTCAGGGCTTAAAGGAAAAGAGAACTTATAAAGAGCTTACTTTCCAAGTCGTCTGAGCTTTAAAATGCTCCTCTACCTTCTTTGTTCTTGGCAGGGCAGGCAATTAAAATATTACTACGTCACATTGGAACATTATTTTTTAATCCTTTAATCTTAATTTTTAAGAGACAGCGATAAAGGGATTGTGGCGTTTGTTTACAGAAAGGAAGTGAGGCATTGTTGTCTTGTTTTTGAGAAAATGAGCTTCTCAGAGGTCAAAGATAAAAATCTGGAAGGGAGGATGTGTTGTTTTAAGCGGGCACTTGTATTCCACAAAGCAACTCATATTATGTTTCTAATTTTCCAAACACTTTTGCTCAGCTGTTATTCCTCTCCTCACCTCTCCGGTCTGACCTACAATGAGGAACATGCCAATATATTGTTTGAAAATGCATTATCTGGGACCATTTATTTAAAAATGTGAGCATACTGCCTATTGTAGGCTTGGTTGCAGAAGTCCAACTCAGTTTCTTATGGGCCTCCTAATTTAAAAATGTGGTTAAATATTTATTTATTTATTACTTCAAATTTCTAGACCGCCACTCCCCGAGGGCTCAGAGAGGTTTACAGCAAAATAGAAGTATGACATAACAGATATAACAGTTAACGAAATACACAATAGAAGACATATACTATTAACTACAACAAACAAATTATGTCATTCCTAGCTATTCCTAGCTGGACCTCGGCTGCAGGGCCCAAGGATCATAGACAAGGGGAACCTTGGCGGCCTGGGTCTTCTTAGTCCCAGCCTTAGGGCTATGGGAGCTGGATCTGACCCAGCTCCCAAACCCCAGTTCCCAAAAAGCTCTGGATCTATATTTCTTGTTCTTACTCTTCCCCAGAGTAATGACCGGACTTGTTCCAAAGCTGTCCCAATTGCCAATTGCCGGAGTTTATAGGGGTGGCTCAATGATCTCGGCGAGCATGCGTATTGTCTTTATTTGTAGAAGAGAAGTCCATCGCCCTGGGAACGCCTACCTCCTGGGGGACTGTTGTCTCCGAATGGTCCGTTGGCGGACCGAAAGTTGGAAGTTTCCTTGGCTTCCTCTTCCGGTGTCTCCTCCGGCGCCTGTGCAGTCACCTCTTCTGGCCTGGGGCGGGGGGGGGAGATCTCCTCCCCTTGGCGTCGTCAAGGCTGTCCGCCATCTTGATCCATCCCTCATGCTCCCAATTCGGCACCAGACAGTCACGAAGTCAGAGATCGGGCCCCAGGGCGCAAGCCAGAGTGCCAGTAACATCCAGGCATGCCTGGTCTCTCGGCCGACAGCGCGGCGGCACAGGGCAGCTGGGCTGGTTGGCAACATGCTTGATCGGCCATGGACAACAAGTTTCTGTCTTGGTATCCCAACCAGAGTCAGGCACGATTGGGGAAGGGTTCACTGCCGGGGCCGAGGGTCTTTCCACCCTAGCCTCCAGGTCCGGTCCCCGTCTGGCGTCCTCCTCCTCTGCCATCTTCCTGGCGACCCCGTCCATGGGGATTGTAAGTAGTTCATCCAAGTCTGGATCTCCTGGTCCCTCTTCAGTGGGCCACTTAGCTGGGAAATCCCAGGATAGGTCTCGGGATTCTTGCTGGGGAGTAGGGGATGTTGGAGTAGAGACTCTAGGATCAGACTTCAAGTCCTGGGGTAGCAGAGTATTCAATCTCCTTAATAGGTCACCAAAGTTTTTTAAGCAGAGTAGTAGACGCTGATATTCAGTAAATAGATAATTTATGACTGCCAAATCAGTGAAATTTTCTACCAGTTTCATAAATCAGATGTATCTAACAGGCCATTATTTTAATAATTCTGCAATTAAAAATTTAAGTATCTTTGTTCCCTCCCCATATCTGTTTGAGTCCTGTCAAAGGCCCCTTCTGAGCAGCTGAATAACATCCCACATTTTCCGCTTTGAACTGGATTATATGGCAGTGTGGACTCAGATAAACCAGTTCAATGCAGATACTGTGGGATGTTCTGCCTTGATATTCTGGGTTGTACAGCTGTGCAGAAGTGACCAAAACCTGCATGTTGAAAACTTTGGATAGTTTTGAAATCATTGAAAGTCAGCTGAAATGGAGGAGCGTAAAATAAGTCACTGAATACAAATGTTTTCTGGGAGGAAAGTTTTTTTAAAAAAATGTATATAGTAGGCAAATTGGAAAACTTTTTTCCCTATATATTGATGCTTACCACAGGTTTTGGTGGCTGCCCACCTCACAATTTAATGAGAAGAGTCCTGGAAAGAAACGAGACTCCCAGGGGAATTTGTTAATCAGGTCAAATTTCATATATTCTCCTGTGCTGTCAGTGGTCATAAAACTATGAAATAATTGAGTCTGAAGTGCCTTACGGCATCGTATCCAACACCCTGCCAAGAGCTGGTAGCAATTTATGAGGTACCCCCAATCATGGAGTGAATGGGGGAGAAGACCTAGCCAAAACTATGACAAAACTCAAATTACCTCAATTTTAATCTCTTAGTTTTATCCTCTTTTTCCTATTTCAAGACTCAAGACAACTTTTGCTGTTGTGTGTCTTCAAGTTCAACATCTTTATTAATGACTTAGATGAAGGGTTAGAAGGCACGATCATCAAGTTTGCAGAGGACACCAAATTGGGAGGGAGAGCCAATACTCCAGACGACAGGGGCAGAATTCAAAACAATCTTGACAGATTAGAGAGATGATGGGCCAAAACTCACAAAATGAAGGTCAGCAGTGACAAATGCAAAATACTCCACTTAGGCAGAAAAAATGAAATGCAAAGATACAGAATGGGGGACGCGTGGCTCGAGAGCAGTACGTGTGAAAAAGATCTTGGAGTCCTCGTGGACAAGTAAAACATGAGCCAACAATGTGATGCAGTGGCAAAAAAAAACCCCAAACCAATGGGATTTTGGCCTGCATCAATAGGAGTATAGTGTCCAGGTCCCGGGAAGTCATGCTACCCCTCTGTTTTGCCTTGATTAGACCACACCTGGAATATTCTGTCCAATTCTGGGTACCACGATTGAAGAGAGATATTGACAAGCTGGAAAGGGCCCAGAGGAGGGTCTGGAGAGCAAGCCCTATGAGGAGCGGCTTAAAAAGCTGGGCATGTTTAGACTGAAGAAGACAAGGCTGAGAGGAGAAATGATAGCCATGTATAAATATGTGAGAGGAAGTCATAGGGAGGAGGGAACAGGCTTGTTTTCTGCTGCCCTGAAGACTAGGACGTGGAACAATGGCTTCAAACTACAAGAAAGGAGATTCCACCTGAACATTAGGAAGACCTTCCTGACTGTGAGAGCCATTCACCAGTGGAACTCTCTGCCCTGGAGTGTGGTGGAGGCTCCTTCTTTGGAAGCTTTTAAGCAGAGGCTGGATGGCCATCTGTCAGGGGTGCTCTGAATGCGATTTTCCTGCTTCTTGGCAGAGGGTTGGACTGGATGGCCCATGAGGTCTCTTCCAACTCTATGATTCTATGATTTATGGCAAGATATGGCAACACTAAGACAATCTATTATTGCCTTCCCCCCACATCTCCGGCCTCTAGGAATTATGTCACAACTGATTATCTCTTCTTAGGTAATTGTACAAAACTAAGTACAGTTACAGAGGGGGCACATTGACCCACTTCTTGAGCCAGATTCAGTGTCCAGGTTTCTACTTTTAGACATCTGTCATCATGCTGGTTATGACTTACAAAATAGCTTAAATCAATTTGTGTGAAATATTGTATTCTTCTCTTCAAGTCTGCCAAAAGTTTAAGATCCTCAGAGAAGGCCATTCACTTAGTCACATTACCCTCGGCTTAATAGAAAATGAGAGAAAACGTTCTTGGTAGCTGGTCCCATGAACTGGAATGCTGTGGTTTCTCTTGGCTTTTGTTTATTGAGTGTGTTAATTAGAAGGAAAGAATGAAGATGTGTGGTACATGAAGAATTATGCCAACCGTATGGATTTTGAACATAGCAATTTTGAAAATATCAGCCTGAAATCCAGTTCTTCAGAAATTGTTAAATGACATGTCAGTATGTTAATAAAATCTATTGACTCGGTGGCTCTACAATAGTTGGGGCCAACAACTGGGTCTAAACATAGCCTTTCTCTGTAAATATCACTGCTACAATTTCATCTTCATTACCGTATATTCCATGGTACTAGACGACTGGGGCTATAAGACGACCCCGCCCCCCCAAATTATCATCTCAAAATAATGAGTTTGGGATATACTCACCGTTTAAGACAACTCCGCCTCGAAGCAAGGGCTGCCTTGGCTGGAGGGTTCAGGCGTCGCCGGCGCAAGGAAGCCCTCGAGCAGGAAGGCAAAAGGAAGGTGGCGGCGAGGCCAGCGCAAGGTCTCCGCCTCTTCCTCCCATGCCGGCATGGAGGCGTGGGAGAGTCTTCTTTGGATGCAGGCGAGGAAGGAGGGAGGGAGGTGCTGGCAAGGCTGGCCAGCAGCAGCTTCTGAGCTGAGCAAGGCAGAGGAGGGGCAGAACCACGTTCACCCTCCTTCACCTCAAATCAGCTGTGTGCACGGCTGATTTGAGGCAAAGGAGGGCAAACGCGGCTCTCCGCCTCACTCGGCTCAGAAACTTCTGCTGGCCAGCCTTGCCAGCACCTTCCATGGGTCTCTCTCTCTCTCTCTCTCTCTCTCTCTCTCTCCCGATCTCCTCGCCACCACTTTCACGAGGCAGGAGGATGCCATCCGGGGAGCTTCCAGCTGTGTGTGCACCAAGCCGATCCCTTCCTGCTTCCTGAGCCCTCCGAGGCAGTATGGGAAGCGTAGTTTCCTGGCTCCTACGCCTCCCATACTGCCTGGGTGGGCCCATCCTACGCACACTGCAGAAAATAGGAAAGGATTGACTTGCTATGCACGCACGTAGCCAGAAGCTCCCTGGATGGCAACCTCCTGCCTCACGAAAGCGAGATCGAGAGAGAGAGAGAGCCTCCTCCCTGTGCCCTTCCTCCGCCCTCCTCCTCCTCCCAAGGTACGATAGTTTAATTTTATTATTTTATTTTAATTATTTTTAGGTTTTTAAATTTTATATCCGGCATACTAGACAATCCCCAACTTTTAATAAGATTTTTCAGGGCTAAAAAGTCGCCTAGTATGCCGGTATCTACGGTAAGTTAAAGTTTAGGTCAAATTCACCAGCTCTTTCCGGTCTGTTGACTGAGAGTATTCACAGCCCCAAACCAAGATAGAATAAAATATTGACTATTAGAAATAGGTGTAAGACAGTCCTGTCATAAATGAAGCACTAATGTATACATTTCTTTGTTCAGGTTTATGAACACCAAGATGGGAGCAAGTCTCTGAAGCTGGGAGATTTTGGATTGGCCACCATAGTTGATGGACCTCTTTATACTGTCTGTGGGACTCCTACTTACGTAGCTCCAGAAATCATTGCGGAAACTGGGTGAGCCAATTCTGTAGCACTGGATCACTTTTATATGATAAATGAAATGTATCAAAGGAGATTTGAAAAGGGTCATCGCAAGTTAGGATGGCACAACAATTAAGCATACAGTGTATCTCAAGTGGCATTAGTTCTGACTGCCTGCTATTCATAATATCTCTTTCTTCATCTTCTGTTCTACTTCACATAGTGCCTGTCGTGTGAAATGAAGACCATCTGGAGAAAAATATTCTTTGGGCACTTCAGTCCTTCTCCTGAATAGTAGATATTCATCCAGGCACAACTTGTGCTGCACTGGAATATTTATCTCTTAGATTTAACTCATGTGCTTCTAATTTTTCGCAGATTTTTCCCTACTATTTCAAGAATATGATAAAAATACATCTTTTATGTAGATGAGGTCATTTAATTTCATGACAGTCCTGCCATCGTACCATTTTCCTTTTGGTTTTAATCTGTATGGAACATACATTTTTTTGGTATTGCTAAACTTAATTTCTTATCCTTTCTAGATATGGCTTGAAAGTGGACATCTGGGCAGCTGGTGTGATTACTTACATCCTGTTGTGTGGTTTTCCTCCATTTCGTGGGTATGGATTATGATATAGTATTTATCTCTTTTTAAAGGAACTATGTCATATTGGTATCCCTTATGCCTTTCCTCCCTTTTAGGTAGATAATAATAGTTGCATGGCAAGTTTCCGGGAACATTTGCAACACAGTGGTTTAATTAAAGAAATCTATAGTTAAAGGATAATATGGCCACATCATCTTGTTTTTGCAATTTTTTTGGGTTGTTGGAAGCAGAATAGAAGGGCTTCTTCTCCCTTCAATGACCACGTAGAAGATCGTTGGCAGCTGGAGGGAGAAGATTTCTCATATTGTATCTCAACTGGGCAAGATGATGATGGGAAAATAGTTTTCCAGGCATTTGACCTAAGCAGGACAATCTTGTGATTCCATGTGCTTGCTTTGCTTTAATTTTGTGTTGGTTTTATTTCCTTGCGGTATAGAAGTGGAGAAGACCAGGAAGTCCTTTTTGATCAGATTTTGATGGGACAAGTAGACTTTCCATCTCCTTACTGGGATAACGTTTCTGACTCTGCAAAGGTATGTTTATAAAGTTTGGTCTCCTTCGTGTGCTCTTATTTTGTCAGATACCCATTCATAGAACTTATCTGACCTTGCGCATATGTTTTAATATACAGGGTGTAGGCCTACCCAAGAATGTATACACCCTTAACATCTTAAACACACCCATAATAGCATTAAAGGTTTCAATATAATAGAAAGGTGTTGTGAAATTACAAGAATATTTCAAGTGAGGTTCCTAACTGTGCTTTCACAAATGAATTGTGAAAACAATTTGAGCACCTTACATGAAACTGCAATTTAAACTGGACTACTGGACTACTGTAATGCCCTCTACATCGGCCTTCCTTTGTCGGTGATCTGGAAGCTTAAGCTGGTGCAGAACGCTGCAGCTCGGCTCGCGGCCACATCACGCCTGGTCTGCGCGAACTGCACTGGCTTCCAATAGAGCACCGGATCACCTTCAAGGTGTTGGTTTTGACCTTTAAGACCTTGAATGGTCTGGGGCCAGTGTACCTAAGGGACCGCCTCTCCCAATACAGTCCCTCACAACCACTGCGATCTGAGTCCCTGAACCTCCTTGTGGTACCCAGTTGCCAATCCATCCACCTGTTTTCAACGTGGAGGGCTTTTAGTGCAATTGCGCCAGTTTTATGGAACGCTCTTCCCTCCACGATCCACGCACAGTCCAATCTGTTAGCCTTCCGTAAGGCTTGTAAAACTTTCCTGTTCGTGCAGGCGTTCGGTCTGTAGACAATCTCTAGGCCGTTCACTTTGTAATGTAGATCACAAGAGTTATTTTAGTGTGTATCTGTTTGTACAATTTTAATGCGTGGACATTGGTCCGTTGTTTTATAGTGTTTTTATGGTTTTAAGCACATGTAAGTCGCCCCGAGCCTGTCGGAAGGGGCTACTAACAAATCAAAATAATAATAAATAAATAAATAAATAAAATGGAATTTGTAACTCTAATTAAATTATTATTATTATAACATTTATTATTTGATATAAATGTATTTACTATTGCACCACAGGCTCTAATGCACACCTTGCTTTTCAAAATCCTGAAACCCAAAAAAGTATTTGCTGCTAAACATAATGTGCCGCAGCCAAGAGGGCCCTCTTTGTAATTTGGCCACTATATTTTGCTGTATTCTTAGAATGTCTTCCTGAAAAATAAAAGTGTTAAATCATCAAAGCTTTCAACCATAGAAAATAAAACCTTGGGATGCATCTATGCTGTAAAATGAATTCACATTAACTGCCTTGGTTCAATGCTATGGACTCATGGGGTCTGTAGTTTGACAAAGCCTTGAGCCTTCTCTGCCAAAGACTATTGATGCCTCACCAAACTGCAAATACCAGGATCCCACAGCATTGAGCCATGGCCATTAAAGTAGAAACAATGTCCCTGAAATAGGAATTCAATGTGCTCCGTAAGCAGCTCCCCTTTTTCCTTGGCTCAGCACTAAGATTACTGTATGACGCGTATCTAATGCACATCTTAATTTTGGCAAGGTAATTTATCTGAAAAAGATGAACATTGGGGTATTTACTTAAACTTCAAATACCATTCACTGTTAAAGACATACTGTAAATTTTGGGACATCCTGTATAATAACAAGATCCATAGGTCGCAAATAGTGCCAATAGCACTTTGCATTCATTTCATAAGAATACATAATAGATTTTCAATAGGCATTTAGAAGCTTGTTCTATTGCTACAAGAAAAAATGCTGTTTCCGGAAGGCCTGTAAGGCATTCCTATTTCGACAAGCCTTTGAGCCGTGATACGCCATTTCTAGACTGTGTTTCTTCCCGTATTGTTTTATTTTGTTTTCAATGCTATGGTTGATGTATTTTATTGAAATGTATTTTGTAAGCCGCCCCGAGCCATTGGGAGTGGCGGATAATAAATCTAATAAATAAATAAATAAATAATACTCCCAGGATGTACATTGATGCGTTTTCCAAACTCCCTTCACTCATACCTCAACACTAGATATTTTCCTAATATTTGCTTCATTTTAAAGAGCACATAACATCCATGCTATAATATTTCTGATTTCTATGTGTGATTGTGAAAGTGATGCTAGAGGAGAGTTCTGCAGATACTATCCACTGCTGAAAATACATATAAGTAATTTGGAGAACAAATCAAGCTTGAACTATCATTGAAGCCAAAATTACTAAATTGAGGCATTATTATTCTGACACAAAAACATTTGCAACAACAAATGAGATCTATATGCTGGATTTCATATCAAAAAATCACTATTATTATTATTAGTGTTATTATTATTATTATTATCTCCCCAAAGAAAAGAGGTGACTCATTGGAAAAGAATAATTCTTAGCGATGTGGAAGACAGTGAAGAAAGAGGAAGACAGAATGACAGATGAATTGACACCGTCAGAGAAGCCATGGCTCCCTTAAGCTTTTCAGGGATCTCCTTTATAGAGCGGTCATTAGTTGAAATTGAGTTGATAGCAAGTAAGAGCCACAAAATTCAAGGGAATGGTTATTTACTTAGATTGGTTTAAATCTCCAAGACACGGGGGGGGATGGCCTATGGGCCATGTATAGTGGCCCTGCATCATTTTTTTTTGGTTTTGCTAGCTCTGCATGTGGACCTTACCAAAAGACATAGATTGCCAAAATAAGGCAATCATAGTTGCAACAAAAGTTTTTTCCCTCCTGTTTTCTACCAATGTCTAAGAAAGTAGACATTGCCCTACTAGTCTGAAGTGCTCTGTGGGTCTCTGCTACCTCCTCCAAGACAGCCACCACAATAGTCACCACATTTTGGTAATTGTATACGATGCAGCGGTGACTGTAATAGTTTAACAACCATATACTATAGACAGGGCTTCTTAAACCTTTTCCACTCACAACTCCTTTCCACCTGAGAAATTTGTGTGCGACACCAGGTAAATAAGTGTATAAAATAGGTATAAAAATTAAACATTTGCTGATAATATATCAGTATTTGCAAGGCTTGCTAAACAGGCAGATTTTCCTTTTCATGAAATTCATCTGAAGCATTTCCGGCAGAGTCCACTGTAAACACTGCACGTTGTTTACAAGCCACGCTGAGTCCCTTTGAGGAGATGGAGGCGGGATATAAAAATAAAGTTATATATTATTATATTGTTGCTAACAGACCCATGTAACTGTCCCATTCACACACACACACAAACAAATCTCCTCCACGATCTTCAGAATATGTTTATCATGTGGAGGAGGATTTGGACACTGAAATAGCAATATGAAGGCAAGCCACAGAGATACTAACTTACTTTAGAATTACTTGCTCTGCTATTTCTCTGAATGCAGCATGAAACTATGTTCAAATATATAAATTAAGTAGATATTGAACCAAGTAGTTTGAAACTCATAGACACACACATGGTGGAATTGATGACTTTGTAAAAACAAAGCTACACACACACACACACACACACACACAGGAAATCCTTGGCATGTGGCCTTGTGAAATCAATGAGCAGTGTCTGAGTTTTATCTATAAATTGTATTTTTAAAAGGCCAACTACAAGTAATATATTGTTCTAAAGCATGTTCAGCCATGCTTAATTGATTGAACGATAATTTGGAAGTTATATATAACAGCCCCTCACTAGTGTTATAATGCCAAAGTTGTGTTCTGAGTTGCATGGCTAATTCCCTCTGCCTTTTAAAGCACATAGATGACAGAGAAAATAGTGAGTGCATAGCTCAAAGATGCTAACTCTAAAAATGTAGGCTAGGTCTTTTTTTAAAAAATCTTTTTTTTCTTTATAAGGAATCTGAGAAACAAAAAACTACATTTTAAGGGTACTACAGTATAGAGAAAGAAAAACAAAACATTTTACAAATCGGAAGATTATCTTCCTCGCATTATCAAGAATTCCTCCAGCAAAATACCTCCGTTAATAATTTATGAGATAAAGTGTAGAGCAGTGTTTTTCAACATTTTTTGAGCTGCGGCACATTTTTTACGTTTACAAAATCCTGGGGCACACCACCAACCAAAATGACACAAAATGACACTCTAACACAGTAATACATATAGTTAGTATGTTTTTTTAATGTATTTATACACTCAGTGTGAAACCTGAGCCTGTTTCCATGAACACAACATATATATGACTTCCTCTCACATATTTATACATGGCTATCATGTCTTCTCTCAGCCTTCTCTTCTTCAGGCTAAACGTGCCCAGCTCTTCAAGCTGCTCCTCATAGAGCTTGTTCTCCAGACCTTTGTGAAATTTCACCCTGAATGAAACTTGCTTCCAGTTAACTATGGATGTCATGAAGCTGTAATAAACAGTTACTTGGAGGAGAGGGAGGCAACTCTCAAAAAATCCAGTAAAAAAGTTTTTAAAAACCATTTCCAAGCGGAGAGGCTCAATTTGTTTCTTGGAAACCTGTGAGGGGGCTGCTAGGAGGGGGGAGAGTGCCGGTTTCCCACGGCATACCTGATGATCGCTCACGGCACACTAGTGTGCCATGACACACTGCTTGGGAAACACTGGTGTACAGCATCCTTAATTTCAGTAATTTTACAAAATATTATGCAGTGTATTCCCATTTATTCATTTGCAGGCAAGGCTTTCACAAAAGGTTTCAATTTGGATGCCACTAATTGCGCCTGAACTTTCATTCCACAGGAGCTTATTACAATGATGCTTCAGGTAGATATAGAACAACGATTTTCTGCTTTGCAAGTCCTTGAACACCCATGGGTTAATGTAAGTACATGCTAGAACTGCTGGTTTTGTTTTGGCCTTACTATGTTCTATTTATTTTGCAAACTTTTGAAAAATGTTGTTTTGGAAACAGGAAATATTTAAATATATCACAAGCAAATAATTCCAGTGATATTTTTCTCTACTCTGTGTTCTGAAAAAGAAAAGAGATCAGAAAATCAATATGTTGTGTGTCTATATGTTGCGTTTCAAGGTGCCAAAATACAGACTTATCTGATACCCAAAGAATTACCTGATACTTTCCCCCATTACATATTAAGCTCTGACATGAGTTTGCAAATATGTATGAAGCACTTCACCTGCACCAGCAATAGGGAGCCAACAAAGTTGAAGTAGATTTATTGACACACAAGAGATCAAAGCCTATGTTTATATGTTAGTTTCAATTTCAAGCAACCTGACGGTAGTGTTAACTCATTGCTGAAAAAATACTGGAAGCTAAAAGCAGACGTTTAACTCTACATCCTAAAAAACAACGCTTGCTTTTTGTCCTTTCTGTGGCTCATTTGGCAATGAAATAAATATTGGGGGGAAATGACTTTCTGAATTACAGTTCTCAGGCCTAAATCCAATTTCTTATCACAACTAAAATAGGCCAATTTAATCAGTGAAACATTGAGAATTGAAGTTGATGACTCGGGGTCTCAGTGACCTTACTTGCTCATCTATCCTGAGAATCATCGTCCAAAGAATTCTGTAAAAAAAAAACATCCATTTACACAGCCCAACAATAAAAAAATATTGGTTAGATGCCATATGTTCAGTATCTCAAAAACTAGAACTGATAGGAGAAAATGGGTGCCATTTTTGGAATCCACAGGTCAAATATACCCAGAAACAGGTCAAACATCAAGGCAACAAAATGTGTGTTGGCTAGTGAGTAGGAAAACCCCCATCTTTTTTTTGAAGTTCTAGTATGATGAGCAATTTCTGAGTTAAAAATAACTTTGTCTTATATATATTTGTATTTAAAATTTTAATTAAAAATATTTTTTAAAAATAATAATAAACTTTATTTCTAACCCACCCTATCTCTCCAGGAGGACTCAGGGCAGTTTCCAAAATAAAAGTGGCAAACATTCAGTGCCATACTGACAACAAAACAAAACAAAAAACAAAAAGTAGTATCAATATGAGTTTAATACTTAAATAATTAACCAAAGAAGACTTAAAAACACATAAACCTCGTCATACACATTTCTTTGGCATTACTCCGCAAACAAAGATTCATACGAAGGACTCATCCCACGCTTTCTACAAGCGCGTTGTTGACTAATGAGGTTGGATGTGTCCTTCGAGCCTGTGCAATGGATTTTTCGGATGGAGCGCAGCGTGCACAGAACTGGCCTCACCCTTTAAACCAAAGGTTCGTCTGCCGGGGCCTAGCAAGCTTGGACGGTGGCAGCGAGGTCATAGGTTTGATTTGAGTTTCCTTCTCTGTTCATTTATTTACTTTATTTATATTCTGCTCTTCTCACCCTGAAGGGGACTCAGAGCAGATTACAGGTACACATACTTAGCAGACAATCCCTGCCGTTTCCACATACACACATATAGACAAACAGAGGCAAACTCTGGCCACCAGGGGGAGCTGACACACTCCTCATCTCTCAGTGTCCCTTGTTGTTCCTTCCGCATTCCTCAGCGTTCCTGGAGTTCTTTACTGGCCTCATAATTCAGTCTAGATGGTTGACCTTACAGGTTAAGACGAGCACCATCTGCCTGGGTTTGAAATCAGAGTTTTCCTTCTCTTGGGATGGTTGCCAAAAGGCTAGAGAGCCCATCCTGCCGTTGACGCTCTTTGTCAGACCCTTCGGTTGTGACCTGTCTGGCATGGGAGGCCCTACCAGTGGCTATTATGCCACCGCCAACATAGCTCACAACTTCATTAGGGTACACAAGCCTAACTTCATTAGGGTATGCAAGCCTAACTTCATTAGGGTACGCAAGCCTAACTTCATTAGGGTACGCAAGCCTAACTTCATTAGGGTACGCAAGCCTAACTTCATTAGGGTACGCAAGCCTCTCCCCCACCACAAGGGCTCACCAATGGAGACATCTGAACAATTAAAGTGCAATTAAAAATACAAATTGATGATAGATGTTATGTAAAACATAAATGACAGCCAAACAGCGCCAAAGTGTACTTCTAGTGTTCAACGAGGTTATATATTAAAATGTTCAAATCCTCCTCCTCTCGATAGGCTAAGGTGCAAAGATGGTCCTTTAAAAGCTTTATAAAGCAGAGGAGAAATTTGCCATTTCTACTTCTTTGGAGTGGGAGTTTCAGAGGCAGAGGGCAATCACAGAGAAGGCCCCCTCTCACATTCCCACCAGCCGTCCTTGTAACAGGGGTGGAACCAAGAGGAGGGCCTCCTCCACTGACTGCAGTGCCCATGTTGGTTTATATGCAGAGAGGGGGTTATATGCAGCCCTCACCACAGGAAGAACACCATCATCCCCACGTCAGCATAGGCAAATCTGTGCTTAAGTCCGTTCAGCAGTTCATCTACCTGGGAAGCATCATCTCTTCAGATGCCAAGATTGACAAAGAGATAGATCACAGATTAGCAAAGGCATAGAGTGCATTTGGAAGGCTTCACAAAAGAGTCTGGAGCAACAAGCACCTGAGGCAAAGCACCAAAATCAGTGTGTACAGAGCTATTGTACTATCTATTCTTCTTTATGGGTCTGAAACATGGGTCACCTATCACCAACACCTACGACTCCTCGAATGCTTTCATCAGCACTGTCTTCACACAATCCTAAATATACACTGGACTAACTATGTGACAAATGTTGCTGTCCTTGAGCAAGCAAGGATCACCAGCATTGAGGCCATGCTATTGAGAACACAGCTGCGCTGCGCAGGGCACGTCTCTAGGATGGAGGACCACCGCCTCCCAAAGATGGTGAACGTGCCATGGGTCAGCGCAAGAGAGGTGCCCCAAAGAAGAGATATAAGGATTCCCTGAAGCAACATCTCAGACTCGGCCAGATTGATCACTAACAATGGTCCACCCTGGCCTCACATCGGGAGGCATGGAGACGCACTATCCACAATGCTGCGGCCTCTTTCGAGAAGACATGCCGAATGGGTCTCGAAGAGAAACGACAGTGCAGAAAGAACCGCAACTTGGAAACAACATCACCCAAGGAGACTTTCTGCTGTGCTTTCTGCAACTGAACTTGCCTATCTCAGATTGGCCTTCTTAGTCATCAACGCGCTTGTAAAAAGCGTGGGATGAGTCCTTCCTAAGAATCTTCGTTCGCGAAGTAATGCCGAGAGAGAGGTTAGTTAGATAGCCAAGGCCTGAACCGTTTAGGGTTTTAAAGGTAACAACCAGCACTTTGTATTTAGCCTGGAAGCGGACCAGCAGCCAAAGGAATTACCGCAACAGGGCACTTATTGAAAGAACATACTCATGGCACTGACATGCCTCCAAAGCATAATGTAGTCTCAAATTCCTGACATTATTGTATCAACTGCAGTGAAGCTTTGGGCTTTTCCATAATAACTTCATTTTGCTCGTGAAGTTGCATTCAGGCTTTTCTTCCCCACAGTGTTCCATTGAGTGAAAAATTAATTTTCCTTGCACTGAGTCAGTATTTGAGTCAGTCACTCTGTATTTCTTAAACCAATAAGCTCATCGTTTTATTCTTTCTCTATTTTCAATATATTCAGTTGAGTCGATTATTAAAATACCAATTTGTTCAGGGATGAGGAGTGCGTCAGCTCCCCTGATTTTGAAAATATCACTGACGACAACAACAACAACAGGTATTATGTGATTTGGAAAGAAGCATCTAGAATTATTTATTTAGCTTCACGTAGAAAATAATCTATAATTGTTTGGTTTTGCTTTGCAGGACGATGGCCTTCCAGAGAATGAGCATCAGTTGTCAGTAGCTGGGAAGATAAAAAAGCATTTCAACACAGGCCCCAAGCCGAACAGCACAGCTGCCGGAGTTTCTGTTATAGCAGTAAGCATCTGCCATACAATGTTGAATTTCCCCCCCAGTGTTTGTAATATGCTGACCTGTATTGAGAAGGTGCTGCCCATACTCAACAGATAGATTCAGCTTTAAGGAGAGAGGGGAAAAAACGTATTTTATCCTGTCACTGTTCTTTTGTTCTATTGCTTCATAATGAGAGTCATGCCATCAGCCTAGGCAGTGGGTCTTGACCTGTGGGTTCCCAGGTGTTTTGGCCAACAACTCCTAGAAATCCCAGCTGTTGAAGGCCAAAACATTTGGGGACCCTCAAGTTGAAGATCGCTGGCAGTGGGTTAGAAAGTTCTTCATCTTCTTGTAAATCAGTTCCTTGGGGGAAAGGTCCACTATATATTCAACAATGAGACATTGTGGTTTGTGGCCATTGCTTTACAGAGTAAGTAGTTTGGACCTGTATCAAGTAAATTAAACAACAACACAACACCCCCAAATTAATAGTAAGAGCAAAATTATACAACAGAGACAACTGCCAAGTATTGGAATCATTACAACAAACACTGGGTAACACCGTTCAGAAAGACTCAAAAGAACACTGACAGGAATAAAGAATTATATCAATAAGGCATACTAATGTAACAGTAGTGCAACTGTATTTTCAAAGAGGACAGTGTTAATAGCAGTCACGAGTATCAAAAGGCATCAGAAAAGCATCAAAAAAGCATTACAATATAATATACATTGCACAATTGAATGAATTGTTGCACCCAAGGCAGGGGTGGTCTAAGGTCATTTTAAATGGTAAGCGAACATTATTTTGGCCCCCTCCCCCCAAAAAAACATCCACCACAACTCCCACCATTCCTAAACAGCCTCAGGCCTTTTCCACAAGGCCTTACACCAGGCATGGGCAGACCTCGGCCTTCCCTCCAAGGGTTTTGGACTCCAACTCCCACCATTCCTAACAGGCGCCTTCCATTTCCCCCCTCAGCCGAGTTTTGCCTATGCCTGTTGTAAGGCCTTGTGGAACTACAGCTCCCAGGATCCCCCACCCAGCCTTGAGCGGGGCCAGCCTTTCCCCCCTCCTTTCCGCGAGCTTGGCTACCTGCGGGGCGAGAGCGAGTCCCTGCCTCCCCGAAGCAGGAGCAGCGCCTCCTTGGCACCGGGGCTTCCCTGCACGGCCCCCGAGGCGAGCCTAATAGCCTCAGGGGGGGCCTTTCCTTTTCCCCAGCTGAGGGAATGGTGGAAGTTCAAACCCCTGGAGGGAAGGCCGAGGTTTGCCCATGCCTACTGTAAGGCCTTGAGAAACTACAGCTCCCAGGATCCCCCACCCAGCCTTGAGCGGTGCTAGCCTGCCCTCCCCCCTTTGGAGAGCTCGTTTACCTGCGGGGCGAGAGGGAGCTCCCGCCGTCCCTACCACCTCGGAGCAGGAGCACTGCCTCCTTGGCACCAGGGCTTCCCTGAGCAGCCGGACGCTGTCTGGTGGGCGGGGGAATGCACCCTTTACCCAGATGGCGCGCCCCATGCAGTGGCGTCCTTTGCCTACCGGTAGGACCGCCCCTGACCCAAGGTTCAAACCAGTTTGAGAATAGTCCAAAATGCAAATGCAAATTCATAAATTCCAAACGTATTCACTACTGTCCCATTGATGAGCCACAGCTCAGTCTCAATTATAATCCGGAGTATATCCGTAGTATCAATTCCTCAATGGCAAAAGAGCACAATAGTTGTAAAAGTACTTGCGGTAAATCCGATAAGCAATGCAGCTCCTGTGGGCGAAATGGCTCCACAAGCAGCGGAAACCCATGCAACCGGGGCATAGCCCTCCCCGAGGGGAGGCTGGCATAACAGAAAGGCTGCCGACGGCTGAAGCGCTCTCCGGTACCGGCTTATCCAGGCCGTTTCGTAGAAACTTCCTCAGGGCTTTTATATAAATATATGGATGTCCCCACGATATACACAATCCATGAAATAAATCTTCCTATTGAAATAAATCTTCAATAGATATAGGAGAACAGTAAGTTCCATCCTGCCGGGGGAATGGTCACCATACTTGTGACTGCTATTAACACTGTCCTTTTTGAAAATTGGACTCCTATCAGTCTACTTGAAGGTCTCTGGATAACCACGCAGCCCATTGTCACCCCACCAAAATTTTCAAAAGAAAACAAAATTGTTTCACCTTTGGCCATTACACTGCACTGGGAGAGGGGTTTTTTGTATTTTTTCACCTGTTTAACACCTTATATTTAAACAAGAAGCACATGGACAAGCACACCCATTTTCAACAGGCGTGAGCTTGCATTATCCATTTTGAGGGTTGAAAGAGAAAAAAACTGTTTTAACCCTCCCGCCCCTTTTTTCCATTAAGGTTCAGGTATTCCGTGGAGTTCCAAAAATGGTATTAGAATCCACATATTGCAGCTTTTCTCTGCCTTTCAAAATGCTAAAAAGTGATACTAAGGACTAAGGCAAAACAAATCGCTTCCAGTGTAGCAATTGCAGCCCACACCAGCTGTAACTTGCATGCTTCAGAATTGGGTAACTATACCCAGTAACATATACATTACTTCAAATATTCCAAAGTATCATGCTTATTCAGCATCCTGTGTGCATTATTGGCAATCACACGGGCAGCTTATTTAGGAATATTGGTATTCCTAACACTTAAACATCCTGGAGTGTTTTCGGATGTCGTGTCTTGTTCCAAATTTACAATAAACGGGGAAAAAAATTAATAGACTCCTTTTGAGCCCAGCAAAGGGGTATGTGATGGCTTGCCAGCACTGAAATAAATATCCCCCTTTTCAGCCTATAGATTTTATTCAATGTCTATGCTTAACTTGGCTGCTTTCCTCCAAGCAGAAATTTTAAACTGGCCTGAAATTGAAAGCGAGCTCTATACAGACCTGGCAGCAAGCTGCATCTACAGAGTAGCACATTTTTTAGAAGCTAGTGGGAAAACCTGTTAAAATTTCCCTTTCATATAGTAACCCAGGCAGTAACATACTAGGCTTCCCTTTCCTCTCTCCAGCAGAGATTAAATATAGATTCCTGGTTTTTACTCATTAGTATTGCCGAGTGATCCTTTTTCTTAAAATTGCACATTTTCTCCTTTTTAAAAAATGTCTGCCTATATTGAAAACCATTCTGTATAAATATGCCTATATTAACTGCACTCCAGAGAAATTCACTGGAGTACTGCATTGAACATCGGCCATATCTGAGCAATTGGTGCTTGCTCTGAACCAGTGTTTCCCAACCCTTTTTGAGACGCGGCACATTTTTTACATTTACAAAATCCCGGGGCACACCACCAACCAAAATGACACTCTAACACAGTAATACATATAGTTAATATGTTTTTAAATGTATTTATACATTCAGTGTGAAACCTGGGCCTGTTTCGATGAACACAACATAGATATCCTGGCAGGAATGGCAGAAAGACACACACGAAGGTCTTGCTCAACAGCTGGGAGTTATAGTTCACCCGCAATCAAAGAGCATTCTGAACTCCACCAATGATGGAATGGAATGAAACTTCCCACACAGAACTCCCATAACCAAGAGAAAATACTATAAGACTTTGGTGGGCATTGAGCTTGAGTTTTGGAGTTGTAGTTCACCTATATCCAGAGAGCACTGTGGACTCAAACAATGTTGGATCAGGACCAAACTTGGCATGAATACTCAATATGCCCAAATGTGAACACAGATGGAGTTTGGGAAAAATAGACCTTGACATTTGGGAGTTACAGTTTCTGGGATTTGAAGTTAACACACAATCAAAGAGCATCCTGAACTCTTGCAACAATGGAATTGATCCAAACTTGGCATATTGAACTCTCAATTTCCCACGGCACACCTGATGATCGCTCACGGCACACTAGTGTGCCACGGCACACTGGTTGGGAAACACTGCTCTGAACCATGATAGGCTCTGGGTGGTGTGGCCACATGTGTAGACTTTTGATGGTATTTGCCCACTTTGATGTTTTTCAGGGACAGATTTCAAGTGAGCATAAAAGTAAATTCAGCTGAGTTGGCACAGTCTAGATCCAGAGTTATTCAGTACTGCAAATGCTTCCCATTTCAAGCTGTGCCCTTTCCATCTCTTTCATATTTTATTTCTTTAGTGACGGGGGAAAAAGCCAATGTGGAAATAGTCTTTCTCTCATGCTTTTTTAGGTTTGGTCTTTTTCCGTCTTCTTTTGCCTTTTAATATCATCAGCTAACATACAGCCAGCATTGTTTTTATTTTCATATTTTTAAGCAACAAAAGCAATGGTTAGCGCTCCAACAATCCAAACATCCCATTGTACACATTCTTCATACAAAATGCCAGGTATGTTCTCAAATGCCCATCTGGAAATCTTTTCAATTGGGCTGCCAGCACGCTTGTCCATGAGAAGTACTACCTACTCCAGGTTATATTAGGGAATTCATAGCTTTTTAAAAACCAAAAGACCACTCTTCAAAATGCTTTGCTATCCCTTTATGCACCCATTCCTTGCCTCCTTGGTTCTGTTTTGTTTTCTTTACTTTTATTTCTTTAAAAAATTATTTGCACGAATTGCAATGGAGGTTGATTGATTTTCCTAGTTTTAATATTTTACTTGATAAAAAAAATTGCACTGAGAAACAAACATGACATAAAAAGAAACACCGGGTTTAGCACTCTATCATTATCTACTGAGTATTGGCACCCTGTCTGTTTGGTACTGGAGCTTTGCACAATTCTGCGAGTATTCCATAGATCTGATTTGTTGTGAACTTGAACAGAAACGCTAGAGCTTCATCTAAATTTCTAAATTTCATGTTCTACCATATGTATTGTATAATAGACTAAATAATTATAATAAATGTATTCCTTTCATAAACTTTATAGCTTACAATCACTGTAGCAAAGGTTCAGCGACAGCAAAATCAAATTTGCCTTTCAAAACTGATTAACAGCGCAATCCTCTCTCTCTCTCTCGCTCTCTCTCTATATATATATACACACACACGCACATGCACACACACACACAGTAGAGTCTCGCTTATCCAACGTTCTGCATTATCCAACACCGTCTGCCTCCCACCCAGATCCACAGCTGTTTCAATACATTGTAATGTTTTGGTGCTAAATTCGTAAATACAGCAATTACTATATAATATTACTGTGTATTGAACTGCTTTTTCTGACGATTTGTTGTAAAACTTGATGTTTTGGTGATTAATTTGAAAAATCATAATTATCCATAATTATCCTTCCTTATTATCCAACATTTTTGCTTATCCAACGTTCTGCCAGTCTGTTTTATGTTGGATAAGTGAGACTCTACTGCAAACCTGGGCAATTGCTGGCTCTCCAGGTGTTCTGGACTTCAAATCCCAGAAATCCTAACAGCTGGTAAACTGGCTAGGATTTCTGGGAGTTGAAGTCCAAAACACCTGGAGGGCCGGCAATTGCCCAGGTCTGCTCTACTGTATATTCAAAAGTTAGCCCCATTGATATACATGGGGATTACTTTTCAGGAACTCCATTGGCGCCCCCTTGTTGTGGGGGAGAGGCTTGTGTACCCTAATGAAGTTGTGAGCTATGCTGGCAGTGGCATAATAGCCACCGGTAGGGCCTCACATGCCAGACAGGTCACAACTGAAGGGCCTGACAAAGAGCGTCAATGGGCAGGATGGGCTCTCTAGCCTTTTGGCAACCATCCTAAGAGAAGGAAAGCTCTGATTTCAAACCCTGGCAGATGGTGCTCGTCAACCCTGTAAGGTCAACCATCTAAGAGAAGGAAACTCAAATCAAACCTACGACCTGAGGACCTCGCTGCCACCGTTCTAAGCTTGCTAGGCCCCAGCAGACAAACCTTTGGTTTAAAGGGTGAGGCCAGTTCTGTGCACGCTGCGCTCCACCAGAAAAACCCATTGCACAGGCTCGAAGGACACATCCAACTTCCAACGCGCTTGTGAAAAGCATGGGATGAGTCCTTCCAAAGAATCTTCGTTCGCAAAGTAATGCCAGAGAGAGAGAGAGAGAGAGAGACTTTCAGGAAACCGGGTTCAGGATTGCAGTTAAAATCTAGACTTAGCAACACCAACTGCTAAAATTAGAATGCGATGCCAGGCTTAGTTGATTTAAAAATAGGCTGTTGCTCATAGTTTAATTAAATATCCGGAATGTTAATGGCTTCATATTTGTTGAAATGTCATGTGCATGTTTTGTGAGCAGGCGTTTGATGTCCATTCAAGTGTTGAGAAGTTGTGTGTGTTGTTGTATTTATCAAACATACACAAAGTGAGCTGTTGAATTTTAAGCCCGCTAGTTAAGTATTAGTCCCAGCCAAACTCACTGGCCTACTGAAACAAATATAACGTTTAGTCAAAGCTAACATAATCCCTGTAGATTTAAAAGGCCCTGCTGTCGACGTTGAACCTAAAACTGGATTTAGTGGATTGTGTTTAGTATCCATGTGAGCCTTAACGCATAGTGTACCAAGCTTCCAAGACATAGCATTGGCTTAGATGATTTATGAATAAGGAATTAGACAAAAAAAAATTTAAAAAAACAAACCCCCTACATTGATTAGATGAAGTTTTACAAAACTTCCTTGTTTAGGAGTAGTACAATATGGAGCAAACAATAGCCAGAGTCGATTGCTCTTAGAATCAGCTAGTAGGCTTTGTTGAAGTAGTGTGCTATTTACTGCAGGATGCTGGGCTACATAGACCTTCTTCTGATCTGAACCAAAACCCTGCTGCCATGATTTTTGTAATGCTCATCAAGCTTGAAAGGAAAATCTCCCACACATATTACAACTGCTGCAATTTGCACCCTCAGAAGTCCCCTATCCACAAAGGTTTCTTCGTTATTTTCAGTTTTGTTCACTTCTGCCTTTATGTTCAAAGCTGCCTCTTCCATTAAATTCAGTGGTATAACTCTAGGGCAGGACTTCTTAAACTTTTTCCACTTGAGACCCCTTTCCCCTGAGACATTTTTAGTATATAGGTATAAAAATCAAACATTTAATAATAAATCCGCATTTGCGTAGCTTGTTAAGCAAGATGATTTTACTTTTTTGTGGAGTACAGCTAAAGCATATTCTGCAGAGTGTATTGTAAACATTGCAAATTGCTGCTAAAAGAGTCATATAAATGTCTAGGTCATGTTCAGAAACCTTAAGAAGCAGTGCTCTGGGGCAGTGTTTTTCAACCTTTTTTGAGCCGTGGCACATTTTTTTACATTTACAAAATCCTGGGGCACACCACCAACCAAAATGACACTCTAACTTATATTGTACTATACCATTATACTGTAATATTATTAGTACTATTACAAGTAATATAAAATATATAATTTCAATATTGTATTATTTTTAAAAGTGTTATCTTGTATTAAATTATAATAATATAAATTTTAGGTACATACAATATATTATCAGTAAAGCACAGGACTTAATCCTGACTTATCATTACTCTCATAGTCAATAACAATATACACCATGACTATGACAAATACTGATAATAAAACAATATAATGGCATATACTAAGGGAAGTATTATGTTAATACATAGTTCAAATAATAATAATAATAATATAGCCCATGAGGCTCTTTCCATGTCATGTCACAGTCTCTGAGGCCCGGTAGACCGCTTGCGTACCTGCCCGGAGGTGGGCCCCGTTGTTCCCCGTGTCGTGGCAGCAGTGGGCCAAGAGGCAGTAGAGCCGCGGGTAGGAGATGGGATTGGCCCACGAGGAATAAAGGGGTGTGGTTTATTCAAGACTCAAGAGGTTCCAATTTACCATGGCACACCTGATGATCGCTCATGGCACACTAGTGTGCCGCGGCACACCGGTTGGGAAACACTGCTCTGGGGTATGGTAGGATTATATTCTGTGTAGTGTTGTAAAGATCCTTGGTGCTCAGTGAATTATTAGACTGAGGAGATGGAGAAATTTCACTCATGGAAAGCTCCCAAAAATAATATTAGGGAACCATGGATGTATTCTTCCATGTGTTGATAGTCTTGCATCGTTTATCTCGTATTACAGTTTGAATCATTTCAAGGAACAACAGATTGACGACAATTCATTAATATTTAGGAACTTCATATGCTATTTGTACAAATAAGCAATAAGTACGACTTGTCATATTAAAGGTTTTTATTGGAAAATATATTGTCAAATGGCACTTATCAGATTTGGATGAAACTATGGATCTTATATGATAAGATTAAAGCCATCCCATGGTAATAGTAAATTCGTATGATGTGTAGGAGTAACTTTTAATTTTTTTTCTTGAGGGTTGTAGTAGTTGTGATTTTAAACAAAGAAAAGAGTAGTGTCAACAAATGCTGCTTTCCTCTCCTACACTGTAAAGCCCGAAGAAATGTTTTTAAAATACCAATAATTGGTTTAGGTCTATAAACGGACTCTATCAATTTGTCGCCCTTTTGTCTGAATGCTTCAAACTACGGCTCTCGCTGCTAGTAGGGTTGCCAATCATTAAAGAGGAGAGTCGACAATTATGTCTTAACTAAAAACAGATGTGTTGTAGTAAAATGCCATCACTCTATACATTTGACTGAGAACACCTTTCTGTTTAAAAAATAATAAAAATAAATGAGCCCTTCTTTTTTTAAAAGAAAGAAAGAAAAGTGATAAATTCAACATACCAGACTGGCATTGTTCAATTTGTGTTTGTTTCATGAATGTTAAAAGTGTGTTGTCATATGTGTGGAGCCACTGCCCTGTGTGTAGTTTTAAAAGAAAAGGCTAATCTTGTTTAGATTATTCAAGATCCTTAGTATAGCTGAGGAAGTAGATTTCAACCTGAAGCCCCCAAAACCATGTCATTGTGATGTAGGAGACATAAATAATATTTCAAAATATAGTTGATATAAATATACCCTGTTTCCCTGAAAGTAAGACAAGGGCTTATATTCCTTTTTGTTCCGAAATATCTGTTAAGGCTTATACAGCTGTCTGGACACTATTTTGAATTTTAAAAATAGTGAACTGTAAGTAGGGCTTATTTTTGAAGTAGGGCTTATATTTTGAGCAACCTAAAAAATCCTGAAAAAATCGTGCTAGGGAGGTCTTATTTTTGGGAAAACAGGGTAGTAAAAAACGGTTGGCCTCCAATTTTATTTAAAGGATTTTTCTATTTGTAGTCAGATTCAATTATGGTATATTGAAGGCAGGATATTCATTTAAATCAGTGGTTCTCAGCCTGTGGGTCCCCAGATGTTTTGGCCTTCAACTCCCAGAAATCCTAGCAGCTGGTAAACTGACTAGGATTTCTATGAGTTGTAGGCCAAAGCACCTAGGGATCCACAGGTTGAGAACCACTGATTTAAATGTTTTCTTAGCGATACCAAATAAAATATCAAGAAGCACGTGACTGTGAATAAGAGGAATAGCTAAGTACTCTTCAGAGCATGAATCAGAAGTCCAGCAAAACTCATGATTTGACTGAGACGGAGATCCTTATTTATTTATTTATTTATTCATTTATGTCTCAAACTTATATACCGCCACTCCCCGAAGGCTCGGAGCGGTTTACAGAGTTTAGCACATAATTGACAAGTAAACACAACAAGAGAGGGTATAATTACATCACAGAGGAAAGGAGGTGAGAGAGTATACAACATTTTAAAAGGCAGAAAAGGAGACATGGGTCTAAGATTCCACTCCGGGTAGGATGGACTCTGATGCTCCTGGTCTAGGATCAGAGTTGGTGAAGAGAAATGGGGCTAGGGTAAAGATAGCCTCTGAACATCTCCACCATTGTCCACATGGCAGGTCTTCCAGCCCCCCCCCCCCCCGGCAGTCCAGAAACAGGCTTCTCCATGGCCAGAGACCCTACCACCGTTGACGGTGGGGTGTCCTCCTTCTAGCTGACAGATGCCAATTGGGCTGTTAGACTTTCGTTGGGCTTAGGCCCTGGCCCCACAGGACCAGATCTGGCCCCATTTCCCACGCCAAGTCCCCAGAACACCCTGGTCCTAAATTTCCTGGGCTTCTTATTGAACTGAGCAGGGTTCGTTTGGGAGTGCATGTACAAAGAATTGCTCTCTAAGGCTCACTAACAAAATTAAACCCCATCTTGAGAGCCTTGTCTCACTCCTCCATGCAGTTCCATTATTACTACTACAACAACAACAACTACACCACTTTCCTCTCTTAAACAAGACTCAAAGAGGCTCAGCATTTGAGCTTAGCAGCAGATGCATCACAAGGAATCTTGGGCGCAAGACAGATTTAGTCTGCCTGTAATGCACTGCAAATAAAAGAGCCAACAATGTGTAATAATGTGAGTGTTGGACTAGGACTCTGGGGGATGTTGGCAGGTCATACCCTCCCACCTTGAGGGGAAGGCAGTGGAAAATCTCCTCTGAAAGAGTCTTGCTGAGAAAACTCCAATTAGGGTCTCTATGAGTTAGAAATAACTTGAAGTTATGTAACAATAACGAAGTGTTCCAAGGGATGGAGAACATTGTGCAGGAAATTGCTATCAAAAATATCAAAATGCCCCAAGTCCTAATATAGGGATTCTTCCATTTGAAACTACATTTGAAAATACATTAATTTTAAATACATCCAATAGTAATACAGTTATATAAATGACAAGTGTATTGTCAGCCACAATTTCTTTTTGAAGACTAATCATTTGCCTTTTATTTCATTCATTATCTACGCAATTAAGGTGTCATTTGAGAGTCTCAGAAAGAAAGCTCATCTTTAATGTTTCATTCTGATTCTCTATTGCCAGAACTAAAGTCTACTTTTTAAAAAGGGAGCAGGCGTCACCTTAACTTAAAATCATTCATTCAAACTGACCCTCACTAATTAAGTAGCCATCCATTAACTGCGATCAATTCATTTATTAAAGCTTGTGGCCTTTGTTTCAATAAAAATCAAAGCATATCAAGAATCTGGATTTAGGCATTTACAACCACAAGAGAGTTTGGTTCTCTCTATGGTCACCCCTTGAGCCCCATTAAAATTATTCCATAGGGTTGGGAACACTGTTGGGTGAAATGTGCTGGAGGAGAGGGGATTTCTGAGGCAGTGAGTAGAGCTTTCCTGTTCCCAAAAGGCTGCTTTAAATTGAAGGTGCTCAAGAAATCCACTTCTGCCCACATACTCCCTCCTTACGCAGTCTTGGATATTGTACAGAAAAAGATAGGCCATCAGCATTGCCCTGGTGCAAAACATTCATTTTGACCATCAATTAGCTTTTGAAGGTGTTGATGTCTTTCTCCACCAACCGTACTATACTGTTTTCCAAGTGGTGGAAAGATATTTCACATTAGATAATGTGTTGGAGTAGTTGCTGAAGAGCTCTCCTCCTTCTCAGGCAGTTTTCTGCTTGGCAGTGTGCTGGGCCAATAATATTCATGGGGGGGGGGGATTGATTTCAAGCACCCATGGAAACAGGCACCAGCGTCTTTGCTTCTGACTGAAGAAGTAGACGCCAAAGGTCCTCTCCATTTGAAGAGGACCTCGGCCACAGTGGTGAGATATGCCCTCCATAGTGAAGTAGAGGTGATGCAACCATCCGCAACATCTTTGCTGCTGACTCTCCTAGGTTACAGCCTTTTGCACTAGCAACTGGGGGGTTCTTAGTTGCCAGGGTCTGCCCCTGACTTGTAGGAGAGGAGTATGCAGTTTCACCATTATTGGTGGGCCCAGCTTCAGGCAAGCAGAAAGGGCTATGTGCATGTCTTCAGACCACCTAGGACAAGAGGAAGTTGCTAAGCTTAATTGATCTGTTACCTCAACTTGCAAAGACTCACTAGGCCAGTGTTTCTTAAATTCAAATCCTTTGAGGTTTTGGACTCCAGCTCCCAAAATCTTTGGTCAATGGCCAAGGCGGCTGGGGCTTCTGGGAAGTCCAAAACTCCTGGGGGACTAGAGGTCTGGGAATCACTGCTCTAGGTGGCCTGTATGTCTGCCTAGTTCACTTTCTCCTCCCATCAATGCCATTTTGGTGCAACTCTCATGCTCTGCTCTATTTTGCATCCACCTCCTGGGTAGAAACAATTGGGATAGATTAAATACTCCTTATCCTATCTCTACCTAAGTAAGTGAGAAGGAATAAATCCCTTGTTTCACTTTAATATTAAACCCCTTATTTAAGTCTTCATTTCCAAGCTGGAAATGAATGTCAATTTGTATGGAATTACAAACTGAGCAACTGTAGGTGGTACTTAATGCACAATCCCTCACCATATAACAAAGAACTATCCATCGGTTGCAGGACCTTGGATGTGCTTGAACTGGCAACCCTGTTAGGAACTGAGGGTGTGTGTGTGCATGTATGTGTAGCTGTTATTTAGATGTTACTAAAATTTTAATTTAGGAAATAGAGGAAATGTGTATGATGACCAAAGACAATTTCCCCATTAAGATTTCCCAAATCCAAACTGCAAAGTAATGATAACATAATATTCACCCTATAAAGAGTTGGTTGTTGTGATTTAGAGATACATAACATTAGATGGCCAGTAGATGGCAATAGTAGCTCAGTCTACCTTAGTATAAGAAGCAAGGCAAAGGCGGCTTTTCAACAGGAAGTGTTCAATAATTTAAGATGTATTAAAATATTTTCCATAAGACAATACAGAGGTTGATGAAAGAATATAAACAAAGCATTTAGAAACTTTATTCTATAGATTCAGTGGCAAGATAATGTACCGCAATTAATTAATAAATAGCTAGTTTGGTGAAAATATATCATACTGCCTTTTGTAATTTAAATTGTAAACTTTCAACTCTATTTTGTGGCATTTTGGTCTGATGAGTCAAACAAAAGAAGAAAGAGCATTGTCTCTTTTTTTATGGATTGAACGGTATTAAACTGCACAGTGTGCCTTTCCTCTGTGTCTCTGAAGAATTTTCGCACTAAAACAGCATTTAATTACCTATTAAATGGTGCCCCACTTACATGTCAATACACTGTGGAAAGGTTAGAAAAATAACACCTTTCTGTTGTTATCTTACTCTCAGTGCAACTGGAAAAAAATGAGATGGAATACAGGCCTCCTCTATAACTCAATTTTTGTAAGATTTTTTTCAAATAACTTGAAATTTTGTACATGTTTTAACAGATATTGCAATGCAACCTTGTACTTCATTAATATAGCTGAATGTGTTGCAGTAGCATTGTATATTATATTAATGGATAGTTAACAAGGAACCTATCATCTTTATGAAATCAACAAAAATTAATAGAAATGTCTATAATAGATGTGATTCAGTTCATTCTGCATACAATTCAACAAATATGAAGAATAGCTTAACCACTATGTGATTTGTCTTGTTCTGGCCCTAGAAATGCTTACGATGGTTATTTTTAGGGAGAAAGAAAACTGCATCACACATTTTTTTTCTTTTTCTTTTGTAAAATGGGTAAAAAAACGCACACATGGAATTTGAGAGAGCCCACTTCTGTTTCTCTATAAAGTATTTACCAGATGTATAAATGTGTTCTGCACCAAGCAACTGGTATTTAGTTGAAAGCGAGACTCTAATCTAGCCGGATAGAAACTGGGAATAGAATCTTCTTTTATTATTGGTTCATTTCTTGTTTTCCCATTTAAGCAAGCAAACAACCACAAAAGAATGTTAGAATAATACCTTTGTGAAAGTGAACGATAAATAATGCACTAAATAAGGGACAGTTTTGGTCTGGAGGTCTTAATGCTGTAGCACCATGTCGACCCACTGAGTTGCCCCGTTTCTCTCTGCTCAGCTGGACCACGGGTTTACCATCAAGAGATCAGGGTCTTTGGACTACTACCAACAACCAGGAATGTATTGGATAAGGTATGAGATGGTACAGCTCCGACAGTCAGTGTTTCCATGGCAACGTGCTGGCAGTCTCCATTAACCAGTTCCTTCAGTGAATAAACATGTTTTTTTGATTTGTTATCCAGTCCATATGCTGCTTTATCGGTTTCATTTTGATCTTGATTGAGATGCGACACCCCCCCTCTCATTTCCCCCTTTTTTCCACCCATTATTCACACTGACATTGCAAGCTTTCTCGTCATTGCACATGCTCAGTACCAAGTTATCCCTAGAGTTAAAAGGACAGTGTATACAGAAAAAATAAAATAAAATGGATGAGTTTCTTTTATGTTTACGTTTTTTAAAGGCATCTACTGTCCTGTGCTCTTCTGTTTGAGACGCACAGTCACAGGATAGCAATACCGACCTATCTATCCATATATCTATATCTCTTGGAGATCTGAAATTATATGCTGTCATTTTAAATTCTCCCCACCACTACCCTTACCTTCGAGACTGAACAATGCATTGATATAACATAGCAATTAGAAGCTTTTCCCTGGTTCAGTAAAATCGAATGCATTGTATGTGTGCTGGTAAGCTTGTGTTTTCAAAGTATGCACATTTTTGTTATCCTTCTCCCTTAAAAAAATGGAGTAGACTTGTTTTTCTTTGAAAAAAAATTATATTGCATGGCTCTCCCTTTCTCTTTAGCATTTTCCTATAATGTACAGTGTTAATAGGATTGTGATTGTGAGTTCTTGTCAAACGGAAGGCGTTGGGTGGTTTCTTGTAATCATATTTATTTTTAAAAGATATAATTTGCCACAGAAGTCAATGTTAACCCTTCGCTATTTAAATCCGTCACTACTCATCTGTCCAATAACTATTTATTTTCATTGGGGATTGTGGTGAATATGCAATGAATGAAACAGTGGTTTGTAACAAAATATTGACAGATGTATTCCTTTTATTGTTTTAAAAAAACTTTGCAAATTTTATCTTCATTAGCACAATGGTGGCAGCAGTCATCACAAGCATTTACAGTAAATTAGATCTCGCCTTTCATATAATCCCACTGAAATGCATGGATCAGACTGCAAGTAGCCTATATGGAAAGAATCAGGGTTTCTTCCACTATATTTAACCAATTTTTTTATATAAACCTGTCTGGATTTGTTTCTTGTTTTTGTTTTTTTTTGCTTAGGAATGAGAGAGAGAAGAAAGAGAGGATGGTGGGAGGGAAGGAGACTATATTTAGTCCAATCCACCCGTGTTTAGAATTAGCATTTGTGTGCCAAATATTTTAATTCATTTAATCAACATTTTTTTCTGATTAGGTATCATTACCTCCATTTTAAAAAGCTTGTTTGTTCAAAATATCTATATTTCTTCTGCATGAAGTTCTTGAGGTTATTTACTCTTAACTAAAATCCAATTGCTAGATTCACCTATGGCGCCATCCACACTGCCATATAATCCAGTTTCTGAATGCAGATTAACTGCATTGAATTAGATTACATGGTATTGCGGACTCAAACAAACCAGTTCAAATCAGGTAATCTGCATTCTGAAATAAAATAATAAAAAATAAAACTTTTTTATTTTTATTTATTTATTATTTCGGCTTCTAGACCGCTCCTTCTAGAAGCTCGGAGCGGTTTACAGCAGTATAAAATACAGACAGGAAATAAAACTACAGAATTAATCTAAAATTATTACTAAAACTACACCGCAAGTATAACCACTTTACTCAGGCGGGAACACTAAACGGAAGAGGACCGTCTTACAAGCTCTACGGAGTGAAGACAGTTCTCTAATTCTTCTGACTTCCTTTGGCAGCGCATTCCACAAAGTTGGTGCAAGCACTGAAAATGCCCTTTGTCTCGTTGAGGACAAACGATATTGTCGAATAGAGGGAACATTGAGGAAATTTTGTTCACCGGAGCGCAGGGATCTCTGGGGTATATATGGGGAGAGGCGGTCCCTCAAGTACACTGGCCCAAGACCATACAAGGCCTTAAAGGTTAGCACCAAAACTTTGAAGGAGATCCGGTACTCAATTGGTTGCCGCAGTATAGGTGTAATGTGACATCTCGCCAGAGCCCCGGCAAGAAGACGTGCCGCAGCATTCTGCACTAGCTTGAGCTTCCGGGTCAGTCTCAAAGGTAGGCCGATGTAATTATTTGTATTCCACCACCATTCTCCGAAGGGACTCAGGGTGGCTCACAAAAAGTACCCAGTAGTGCAACAATATACAAAATACAGCCGAATACATAGAGATATAAATGGATAACAAAGTAAGTTTAAATAGCAAATTACATAAAACAACATATAACAACACCCCCCCCCCCACGTATTTAAAAGATTCAGTAAAACGCAGCAACGGCTGCAGATATAAACAGGTTGAAACTGGATTATAGGGCAGTGTAAATCCAGTCTACACTAGATTCACCAAACCAACACTTCTGTAAATCTCATTGCTCTGGCCTAGATTGGGACTAGCCATTGAATTTCGTTCTGTGTTTTTAAAATACAATAAAATAAACAGCAATCCTAAAGATGTATCTCTAATTCCTGCCAGTCGTGTCTCCTAGGGCTTCGAGCTTTTGCGTGAGAGCTTGAAGGCCATAGAAGTTTATACGACTCCTTTCCCGGAGGCTTTGTAATGCCAGCTGCCACTCTGCAATTAAATGCCTGTTTTAAAGACAATACACTCTAAAATGCATTTGAAATACAGTAGACTTTCAGTTAAGCAGCACCCTTGGGGATGGATAGATGCCAAATAAATGTAGTTCCTGGTGACTCTGAAGTTACTATTAAAAGAGGCCTACCTATATCTCATACTATGCCATATCATAAGCTCTGTGTTGACTTGATAGTAATATGGAAATGTAGTAATTAAAAGCAAATTAAGACAAAGACCAGCTTAACTTAATGTAACACAGTTCTGTTTTACTTATTAATTTGCAGTATTATTTCTTCAGGTTTTTTGCCAGTTGCTTGAGAATTCCAGTTGCCTGTGTTCTGGTTAATTGAAAGTCATGTGTGTGCGTGTGCGTGTGTGTGTGTGTGTGTGTGTGTGTGTGTGTGTGGTATTGGCATTAGATGTGAGTGGAATGTTCTCCAAGTATGCATGATGATGATGATGATGCCAATTACATCCCATGACTTATGGTTGCATTCTAATCATGGAACATGTAGTGTGAGTAATGCAAAAAGAGGAGAAAGTTAACACTTCAAGGTAAGCATGTGCCTAGACACACTTTTGCAACATTTATTTATTTATTTATTTATTTATTTATTTATTTACATCATTTATATTCCGCCCTTCTCACCCTGCAGGGAACTCAGGGTGGATCATAATGCACATATACAGGCAAACATCAATGCCCTTTGACATACAACATATATAGACAGACAACGAGCTACACAATTGGTCGAGAGCTCACCCCGACCTGGGCAAGCCTCGAACTCATGACCTTCTGGTCAGTAGAGATCTTACGCAGCTGACTCCCAGCCAGCTGAACCACATTCCCGCCACATTCCCACATTCCCAATATATCTGAAAATGCTACGGAAATATGCAAAAGGTATTGACATGCAAATTGTGTATAGCATGCTGACAGATACTTTTTCTCTCCATTTGTACATTGTTTTCTGGGTCTCTCCTGGGACCTACACACTGTGTGTGCACAAAGCAAGCAAAAACACACTCCAAATAAACCCCACACCTTGTATATGGTCTTCTGGGTTTTATAGTACAGATTGAGTCTTCCTTATCTGAAATGCTTGAAACCAAAAGTATATTATTGTATTTTGAAATACCTGTGTTTCTATAATGAGATATCTTGGAGGTGACTGAAACACAAAATTCATTTATTTCATATATCCCATGTATACATAGCCTGAAGGTAATAATAATAATAGTAATAATAATAATAATCTTTATTTATAACCCGCCACCGTCTCCCCAATGGGGACTCGAGGCGGCTTACATGAGACCAGGCCCGAACAACAAATTACAATTAAAATACAAATCAAAACATCACCAGGTTTCTTATACCTGTAAAATTAGTTCAGATGGATTTGGTACCTTTTGGAAACGAGTTCCACGTATAGTTCTCTCTCTTATATTGAGACAAATCTTTCATCCATCGAATACAGTATTGTGTCTAAGTGACTTTATTGGAAGTAGTTCTTTGTCATCATATACAGAATTTTCCCCATTCTCCTACCTAAGAGCCTTCCATTGAATATAGTGAGAATTGCCTTTAAAGCTTTAGCTATAAACAAAAGCAGTAATATTACTTTAAAAATAATAAATAACATTTATTTATTTATTTATTCGGTTTTATATTCCGCTCCTCCCTGCAGGCTCGGGGCGGATCACAGCAACATTCGATAAAAACAACAAGATACAACAATGTTAAAAGACCACAAGGGTTACAAATTCTAAAACTCGACACATGGTCATACAATACATTTCCAGGATTAGCCAAAAGCGAGTGCGAACATAGGAAAAATGTGTTCACACTAAGAAAATTACAGTTATTAAACCAGTATTATCATGACTAATTGTAAACAGTTATTGTGTAGTTCAGTGATTTTCAACCTTTTTTGAGCTGCAGCACATTTTTGACATTTACAAAATCCTGGGGCACACCACCAACCAAAATGACACTCTAACACAGTAATACATATAGTTAATATGTTTTAAATGTATTTATGCATGCACTTAGTGTGAAACCGGGGTCTGTTTCGATGAACACAAAATATCCTCGCAGTAATGGTAGAAAGACACACACGAAGCTCTTGCTCAACAGCTGTCAGTCTGTTTTTAGTTTTTATCGCAGTCAAGCTTGAGAAGCTCATCTCAAACAGATATGTGGTTGAAATAGCTTTTGCTGTGTTGCCTCGAGCTCACCATCTTTTTTTTTTCTTTTTTCCACCACTCATATTAGGGCCTTCATCTGTGTCATAATTTTGTCCAGGGCCCTGTTTGGCATTTGCATTTTCCCTTCTCAAAAACTTCTCCATCCCTGTCACTCGCTTGTCTTGCTGTGATCCCAAATTGCCACTCTCACTTGACGCGCAGGTGCAGCACTAACTCTAACTTTGTTTACTTAGCTGTGTCTGAGCAAGTCCAAGATGGTGCGGCCATAGCACTCTCGCGTCACTTCTTAGGTGATGCGAGCGTGCAATGGTTCCATTTCTTAAAGGGACAGATGCGCCTTATAGTTTATATATGAATGAAGTTCGAAAATAATTTCCCACGGCACACCTGATGATCTCTCATGGCACACTAGTGTTCCGTGGCACACTGGTTGAAAATCACTGCCCTACAACACAGCAATAAAAACAACACATCAGCAAATAAAAACAATACAATCAATAAAACACATAAACAGTAGATACACAAAGTTTAAAACCATAGTGGCCAGGCCAAATGTCATATATTAAGATTTTTAAAATAATTAATTAACTGGAATTTGATAGTTGCCTCCAAGTCCATGCGGTACTATTCACAAGATTTTCAAAGTCACAGCTAAAGCGAATGGATTGAACAGATTGTAGACTCCTGTTTGAGAAGAGAGTTCGTCAGGAAGAAAAGTCCCAGCCCGGTTTGCCTTCCAACATATTTCTATGTGTAGAGGTTTGCTTTTTTTTTTTCTAATACAGCAAGAATTTTAAACTTGTCATTTCCAGTTGTCCTTTTCTAAAAGAAGCAAAGATTTAAAAAAATCAAGAAAGCTCAACATGAGAAAAAATGAAAGAGACAATGAAGGAAAGATGTGTTCTCTTGAGAAAAAAAGAAAATGACAGGATTTTTGTAACCTTTCACATTTCCATTGTATTTCCTACACCTCACTGAGCAAGTATATATCAATATTTAACCATCCTTGAACAACTTTAACATATTTAACATCTGAATTTTAATGTCCCTTTGACCCCATCCTGATATATAGTCTTGTTCTGGTGAGCAAGGATATTAGATGCAACTGTAGAATAGCAGTGACTTTATAAAAAGAGTACACTGAAAATAAAAACAACCAGGCTGGATCAAATCAAATTCTGCTGACACAGTTGCCAATGAAATGCCTTTGCAAAGCATGTGTTTTTCCAGTGTGTTCTGAAACAGAGCTCGAAAAGCTTGTTTTTTAATGTGTGGAATACACCTTTCACAAATCGGAGATGTTGTTAATCTGTCCTGTATGATACACAGATAGATGGACATAATTTGAAAGAGGGCACTGATCTATGGGCATTTGGAGAATGAATTGAGACTTGAGTTTTCTTCTATCTATATATATAAATCTGTTCATGTCGTGGTGAGGGGCTTAGAAACAAAGAAACCACACAACGCAGACACGCCAAATTAGGCCACAAAACCCCACACACTACAAGGTGTGTCCAGCTCTTGAAAAAGAGGGAAGGAAGCAAAACAGAGATGAAGGAAGAGGAGAAGAAAGGAGGGAGGGAAAAGGGAAGGAAGGAAAGAGGGAAAGGGGGGAGGAAGGAAAGAGAGAAGGAACGAAGGAAGGAGGCAAGGAAGGAAGGAAGGAAGGAAGGAAGGAAGGAAGGAAGGAAGGAAGGAAGGAGGTACCCAAGGAAGGAAGAAGAGATAGTACAAAGGAAAGAAATAGGAAATGCAGGAAAGAGGAAAAGAAGGAGAAAATTATTTTCAGAGAGACGCTAGTATGAATTGTTGTTTCCATGTACATCCATGGAATTATATGGTATTAAAAAGTCATTTACAAGTAATGTAAATTCCAGCCTTTGAAGTAAATGTTGAATACAATAACATTTTAATCCATTGGTAAGTGATGTTGTTTCCTCAGTTTAGAATTCTTAATGATAAGCCAGCTCTTCGCATAATTCAGAACTGGCTTATTATGAACCCTGTGCATCCCTCCAATGTGAACCAGAAGATATATCATCCAAGACAATCTTTCTTTGTAGATTTTTACAGAGAAAAACCTAAACATTCATGGCAAAAGCACCGGAGCTCCCAATGGTTGCAATGGGGGCCGGCAGGGCTGCTGACCATGAAGTGGGGTGAGCTCCCATTTGACAGCTCCAGCTTCCCTTGCAAGGACATGAGAGTAGCCTCCCACAGGATGATAAAACATCTGGGTGCCCCTGGGCAACGTCCTTGCAGACGGCCAATTCTCACACACCAGAAGCGACTTGCAGTTTCTGAAGTCACTCCTGACACACACACACACACACACACACAATGGCAAATGCATGCACCATGTTTGAGTAACTTTAATGCAATACAATTGTAAGAAATTAGTCATGGTCCTCATTTGAGGAAACATTTTCAACTGTGTTGACCTTTCTTCATTCCTGCACATAATCAATTTGTAATCAGTCCCGCCAGCAGTCTCAATATTCGCTAATACGCCATTTCCCCCTTACGTTCAGTTGCAAATGTAGTTAGGGACATCTGTAGAAGCCTCCATCTGCATGCACAGATCCTTGTCCAGATCAAGGCCATTGGCTTCAATAACACTCGCACAATGCCACTCTGGTGGCTTGCTTGCCGTCTCCGTATTTTAAATCAAGCTTTCCATCTAAGGGAGGAAATCTTGCGAGTCTGGGATTAATATAAAAACGATGCGATGTGAGTCAGGCCTTTAAACAAACTCCTTTCAAGCATAAGAAAAGATTTTAAAATGTAAATCTGTATGTCATAGGATAGTAATGTATGCCATGCTCTCCATTTGTTACAGAGAATTATATACTGTAAATGTTAGATTTGTAACATGAATATGATCCCCAAAGTCTTCTGCTTCGTATTAAAATATAATCATAAAGTTGATTCCGAGGCAAAGCGGTGGACAGAGCTTTGAAAACGGTCAAGTCTTTCCCAAGGATCGGCAATAAACAAAAACCCTTTGGCAAACCATCGCAATTGGATTTTAGCATCCTTATTGAAAATTATTGTTCTTTAAAACCCAAGATGAACTTTTATTACCGCTCTGTATTAGTGCTTTAAAGATTCCAGCCATAAAGCTATTAGTGGAACAATTCGGCCTAACTGAATCCATTTGCTGTAGAAGCGCTGTCCATCTTCTGCCTTTATTACATCGGGGGTTGTTTTTTTTAAAGCCCTGATTACATTATTTTGGAGCACGGATTGCTACAATATTCTCTGCTGGGTTTTGTTTTCATCTAGTTCTTTAAAACACTCAATCTATAAATGCATCTTATTCTCTAACCAGAATCCCAATATGTTTAGCCTTCAGAAGAGAAGGCTGAGAGGAGACACGATGAGGGTCTAAATATGTGAAGGGGAGTCACGGGGAGGAGGGACCAGGCCTGTTTTCTGCTGCCCTGGAGACTAGGACACGAAACAATGACTTCAAACTACAGGAAAGGAGATTCCACCTGAGCATTAGGAAGAACTTCCTGACTGCGAGAGATGTTCAACAGTGGAACTCTCTGCCCCAGAGAGAGGTGGAGGCTCCTTCTTTGGAGGCTTTTAAACAGAGGCTGGGTGGCCATCTGTTGGGGGATGGCCACCCTGCTTCTTGGCAGGTGGTTGGACTGGATTTTATTTATTTTATTTATTAGATTTGTTAGCTGCCACTCCCAGTGGCTCGGGGCGGCTTACATCGACATAAAATCGTAACATGCAATAACATTAAAACACAAATTAAAGATTCCAGAAAAGAATACAGTCTTTAAAAGAACACATTATTCACAACTCGAAGGCCTGCCGGAATAAGACAGACTTGCAGGCGTTCCGAAAAGCTAGCAAGTTGCGCAAAGCCCTAACCTCCGGAGGAAGTGTATTCCATAAGACTGGGGCGATAATAGAAAGTGCCCTCCGCCACGTAGATGTCGAATGGTACTGTTTAACATTTGGCACAAGTAAAAGATTACTCTCTTCAGACCTAAGTGATCTCGTGGGACAGTATGGGGTTAAGCGGTCCCGCAGGTACACTGGCCCCAGACCATACAAGGCCTTGAAAGTTAGAACTAGCACTTTGAAAGTGATCCGGTACTCGATAGGAAGCCAGTGCAGTTCCTGCAGAATTGGTGTAATGTGGCAGCTCGGAGGAACTCCTGCGAGCAACCGAGCTGCGGCGTTCTGCACTAGCTTGAGTTTCCGGGTCACCGACAGAGGCAGGCCAATGTAAAGAGCGTTACAGTAGTCTAACCTTGAGATGACCGTAGCTTGGATCACCATGGCCAAGTCGTGCCGGGATGGGTAAGGGGCCAGCCTCCGAGCCTGGCAAAGATGGAAAAATGCCACTCTGCTGGCGGCGGAGACCTGGGCCTCCATCAACAGCAGAGGGTCCAGAAGAACTCCAAGGCTCTTTAATGAAGACGATGGGCATAAAGCCACGCCATCCAGGGTCGGAAGCTGGCCGTCCCCATAGCCCGGATGACCCAGCCAGAGGATCTCCATCTTCGCTGGATTCACCTTCAACCTACTGGCTTGCAGCCATCCAGTAACGGCTTCAAGGCAGAGATGGAAATTATCGGGTACAGTTTTGGGCCTGCCCTCCATCCTCAGAATGAGCTGGGTGTCATCAGCATACTGGTGACACTCCAACCTAAAGCTACGTACCAGCTGAGCAAGTGGTCGCATGCATGTGGATGGCCCGCAAGGTCTCTTCCAACTCTATGATTCTATGACACCAGGCCCATTTTGCAAAAGAAAAACAGTTGCCTAGAGAAAATGAAACATCCTTAGAAGCAGAAAAAAAGTCTTGGTTGCTTTATTTTAAAGGCATCATTATGATATTTTTTTCCATCTACCACAGTCAAAAGCCTTGGTGTAATTCTTGATCTGTTATTGACAATGGAGGCCCAGGTCTCTGCTGTCAGCAAGTTGGCCCTTTTTCATCTTCAGCAGGCTAGGCGATTGGTGCCTTACCTATTCGGGGATGACCTGGCCACAGTGGTTCACGCCACGGTAACTTCAGGAATTGACTATTGTAATGCTCTCTATTTTGGCCATCCCTTGTCGGCAACCTGGAGACTTCGACTGATGCAGAATGTGGTGGCCAGACTCCTCACGGGAACCCCCGTGATGAACGATATAACACCTGCTCTACGCCGAATATACTGGCTTCCAGTGCTGGTACTAACTTTCAAGGCCTTGTACGTCCAGGGGCTGGCGTACCTATGGGAATGCCTTGCCCCCTGTCGATCCTGGAGAACACTGCGCTCAGACCATCAGAACTTATTACAGATCCCTGGCCCTAAGGAAGCCCATCTGACATCAACCTGGCGTAGAGCTTTTTCGGTGATTGCTCCATCACTCTGGAACGCCCTCCCTCCGTATATCAGAGCCACTCGCGATTTAAAAGACTTTCGTTCGGCTTGTAAAACGTGGCTGTTTGAGAGGGCGTTCGGCTGAGAAACTGGTTAGATTGCTCAAATTGTTTAGATGTTTTAGGTATTTAATTGCGTGTTTTATTGTAAATCGCCCAGAGCATCTGGGATGGGCGATTAATAAATCTCAAAATAAATAAAATAAAAATAAAATAAATAAAGAGAAGGAGCCCCCAGTGGCACAGTGGATTAAAGCGCTGAGCTGCTGAACTTGCTGACCGAAAGGTCACAGGTTCAAATCTGGGGAGCTGCGTGAGCTTCCGCTATTAGCCCCAGTTTCTGCCAACCTAGCAGTCCGAAAACATGCAAATGTGAGTAGATCAATAGGTACCACTCTGGCGGGAAGGTAACAGTGCTCAATGAAGTCATGCTGGCCACATGACCTTGGAGGTGTCTACGGACAACACTGGCTCTTTGGCTTAGAAATGGAGATGACCATCAAGCCTCAGAGTTGGACACGACTGGGCTTAATACCAAGGGGAAACCTCTACCTTTTTATGATAAAGAGAGTGCTTTCCTGCATTTTTGGCTTAATACTTAGATTCATTTGGTTTTTTAAAAAACCACCCAATAGTTTTTAGCCTCTCTTACTCACTAGTGGATATTTGCAGGCCAGAAACTAAATCTTTATCCTGCTTTCAGATCACCTTCAATTGAAGTGCCACCTAAATTAACTTGCTTTAAGTACATGGACATGCTTAATCCCTGTGTTAAATTAGGCTATTTAGGGTGACTTTGAAATGTCATGGTTGTAATTTAAGTAGTCGCATGCATATTCAGGAAGGAGGTGAAATATGGATAATATAGCTGGAGGCAGTTTTGGTACTTTTGCTGCCGCTGTCCCTACAGTTCAAGTGACAAGCTGTTTGCAGAACCAAACATGGTTTGTCTCTTTGGAAATGAGTTGTTGCTGTTGTGTAAAAACCAAATATGAGCTTTTATAACCACTGTGATAAACCATGGAGCAGGCCTGGGCAAACTTTGGCCCTCCAGGTGTTTTGGACTCCAACTCCCACAATTCCTAACAGCCGGTAGGCTGTTAGGAATTGTGGAGTTGGAGTCCAAAACACCTAGAGGGCCAAAGTTTGCCCAAGCCTGCGATGGAGGGTGATTTGATGTTTTATTCACTCCATTTGTGAAAACTAACGTTTGGGAACGTATCCATATATGCAGTACAGATATAGGTTATACCCTCTTTCGAGAAACCCAATTGCGGAAGGCTATCATGAATAATTTTATTTATAAAGAATGTGCATATATGAGCTGTTCTCTTTCTTGTTTGTACTAGTTATAGCTAAGTGCCATCAAGTGGCTTTGAGTTATGGAAACCCTAGGAATCAGAGCTCTCCAAAATAATACGATATTAACAGTCCTGCTAAGCTTTTCAGACTCAGGTTTGACAGTCTTGTAATGATCCAAGGTTTCGACAGTGGTTGGGGATTTTTTTTAATACACTGTTTTAAAAATACTGGCAAACATTTATCCCCCTCGTGCGATCAAATAATCCAGAATCTTGACTTTACTTTTCCTGTAAGCGTAGGGGGCCTGTTTTGAAAAAGAATAGCAGGCCCTGCCTGCATTTGCCTGAAACCTGAATCCAAAACTCTAACGAATTAATGAAACCCATATGACGCACACACATACACACAGGCACATCACTGTATATGCTTGATGATGTTTTGCTGCCTCTTTAACGGTTGGGTTAGGCACTTTTTTATATAGCTGTGTTATGAATTAAATTCTGCAAAACTGACACGGGGTGGGCAACCATTTTGATTCGACTTGGATAGTTTTTAGCTTCAGTATTGGGGGGAAATGGGGGAAATGCGGAACACGTGGAACCCATCTTTGCCACTCTATACACAGCCTAATTTCATTTATTCTCATTTTATGCCCCTGCCAGACCACCGCTCTTGATAAGGAGAGGCAGGTTTTCCGACGAAGACGCAACCCGGATGTGAGGGGACGTTTCAAGTCACAGCAAGCACCTCCCGAACTCAACTCCGAATCGGAAGACTATTCACCAAGTTCATCTGAGACTGTTCGCTCACCCAACTCACCCTTTTAATAAACCACTTCTGCTGAAGGTCTTGGCTTAACCCTTTGAGATTCTGGAAAAAAATATCCTCCAAACCCGTGTGCAACTGTTTCATTTGATTTTTTTTGTCTATATCAGTTGCTTGAAGAAGGAAAAGGGGGTGTTTACAGTATCTTTGTAATAATAATTTCTTAAATGACTGAAATGATCTTTGTTCTCTGTCTAGATTGTGACTTGCTGCTAATACGATCCTCAAAGGGTTAAGACTATTTTGCTTTTTTAAAAATATATATACACACATACATATATATATATATAATTTTCAAAAGGGGATAGAAGCAATGAATGTTTTCATCAGTCGAGCTATGAGCTACTGTATGTGGCTTAAGCATTTGTTAACCCTCTGAGTGCATAAAACTAATTATCTTGACTTGGTGAAACCTGGAACTTCATCATCAACACTTTTTTCCCACAGGCCTTTATTGGATGGTCTCAACAAAATGGTAAATAATTACTGAATATAGGCTATGATTTTTTTGTTGTTTGCTTTTATGCATGGGTACAAAGAGTTTCCCATCTGCCAATGACACTTTTTTAAATAAAAAAAATGAGCATGATACTAAATTACTTGCATTTCTGCTGGTAGCAACTGGTGTCTCCCGTGTCATTGGGGCAACGAATCCACTGATGGGTTTAATTCAAACTTCAAAACTTTCTGAGGCAGTGAATCACCTTAGGAAATAAGGTTTGGCACCTTGGAATGGACCGTTAATATAAACTCAGAGGACATCCGTTCTCCCAATGACATCGAAGCTATCAGCCACTTCTCATTGTAGAAGTCACAAAGCTGCTTTGACCTCCAGGCTGACTCTTAGAAAATCTTACTGGCTTCTATGTATTTCATAAAAATTTGCAACCTCCTCTTGTGCTATTGTATGTAGAAAAGCTAATAATTCATACATGGCTATAGTTGTACTACGATTGCATCGTGGTTCAATCATGATAGTTTACTCTTTCCATTGGCAGTAGAACTGCCCAAGAAGAATAGACTGGAAGTTGTGTAACAAGCTTCGCAAAAATTTCTGTCTGTTCTCGGGTTGCAAAGCTATTTCATAGGAGACTGAAAGAACGACCAACTTCTGTAGCCTTAAGAATTCTATTTTCTGCATCTCTCTCTCTCTCTTTATCTGGATTGGGAAGCTACATTTGGGAAGCAGCAATAAATCCAACCAGTTTTTAAATACCATGGATTGTCCTTCAGAAAACACTCTTATGTTACACTTAGGGTGAGAAATTCTCTTTATAGTAAATGTGAGGATGCTTTCAGAAGGAAATCAAAATAGTAGCAGAAATTACTTTAAGAAAGAAGCTAAAGTTTCCAAAAACATATAAAGTTTGGTTCTAAAATCAAGGCCTGGATCCAACCTCAGTCCTACCTAGAAGGCTGACAGGGTCAGCTTCCAATAAGCCTACTTTACATAGGCCTACTGTGATATTTATTCTTAAGTGACTAGCGTATGTTCACCTCAGGCCCGGATTAACCCATTTTGGCACCCTAGGCCACACTTGACTCAAGGAAGGAGGGCCGACAGCGCGAGGAGGAGGAGGAAGGAAGGAAGGGAAGCCCCGGCATCAGCCCCGGGGGTAGGGCTTCCCTCCGCCTCCTCCTCTTCCCTCCGCCGCGCGCCCTCCTTTCTTGACTCAAGGAAGGAGGGCCGAGGGCACAAGGAGGAGGAGGAAGGGAAGCCCTGCCCCCAGGGCCAATGCTGGCACTGGGGATAGGGCTTCCCTCCGCCTCCTCCTCTTCGCGGCGTGCCTCACACCCTCCTTCCTTGACAAGGGGGCGGGGCGATGGCGAGGGGGGTGCCATTTCCTCCTCCCCCCTCTCGCAGCGCTCTCCCCGCACCCTCCCCCGAGAGAGAGTTGCGTTGCAGTTTTGTAACAAAACTTTTGTTTCAACTTTGGGGGGATTGTGTGAATTGCGCCCCCCCTGGCTTGCGCCCCTAGGCCATGGCCTAGGGTGGCCTTATGGATAATCCGGGCCTGGTTCACCTAACACAGCCTCCTCAATCTGGTTGCCAAAATGTCTTGAATTACAATATGTTGCATCACGTACTGTCTCGGTATAATGAGTGTTATAATACAATAGTTCTGGGTTCCACCAGCGTTGGAGAAAACTGATCTAGTGTGTTTATATGAATACATCTTCCCAGAGTTTAATGTGAAAGTATGTGTATAAGAGATTGAAAATTTGTGGGGGGGGGGACACCCCAAAGCTTTATGTTAAGTTGGTATTTTGAAAACACAGTTAAATGACATGGAGCATTAAGCTTTTTGAAAGCTTTGGCTCCAAATGTATGAATACTTGTAAAAATGTATGTTTTCACTCATTCTTTTGACTCCAGCTGAGATTTTTCTCTTCTTGTAAAATGTCATTTTAAAGGCAGAATTCTGAAAAAATGTGATTCGCTGCAAATGTAGTTGGAGTGCATTGCCCATCTGCCCTGGACAGACGAGGGGTCATGAGGGTTGCAGTCCAACAACATCTGGAGGACCACCTATGCTGGATCTTAAAAGGAAATTTCACCTTAAGTTCTAGATATCTTGTTTGACTTTTGAGATACAAAATAGCTAACTGAAGAGAGGGGGCGTCCAAAAAGGGCTGCAGTCCTGTTCACATTTAGCTAATTTATATTCTACTGAAGGGAATGGGAAATAAATAGCCCAAACCTTAGTGAAGAATCAAGCCAAGAGAGTACAAGTTATTTGATTGTATCATAATGTATCATAATTAATATGAGAAATGTTGGGAGCCTTCTCTGCCAAATGGCTTGCAGTTTCATACCTGAAGGTGAGTTGTATACAGCCAGAGTTCAAAGGGTGTTCATTTGTGGTGGAGCACAGTGCGTGAGCACTGGAGCAGTTCTTGCACTCTTCCATGACTTTCATGAGAAGCAGTGTTTTTGAGAATGTATGCCAGTGCAAGTCAGTCGTTGCAATGAAAAGATACACAGGACCTGTCCACGTGGGTATGTGCAGGTCTAGGTATCAACTTTTAGGCATGTGGGAAGAGAGAGGAGGTAAGCTTGAGTTTTACTCCCCCTACTCAGTGCATGGATAATGTTTACTGGAGGATGTAGTCTGGCGGTTTACGGAGCTGACCAGGCATCAAAACCATGTTGGAAATTTTAATAATACAAGGAGAAAAGCTCTTATATTGTGGTTGATACCATTTCATTATCATACTTATTATCATACCTTCTTCACGTTATCAAAATTTGAACAAACTCCAGCATCATAAAGAGAAGTGATTGTTTGGGCAGCTATCAGATAAATAAAGTATCTAGAATTCTCTTGATTTTTGTCCCCTTTGAGTGTATCCTTAATTTTGATGTCACTTGAGTCCAGTATGTTTCCATTCATGAAATCGGTAAAGGAAAAAGAGAATTTAAAAAACCATGGCATTTTTCTGTATGGCCAACAACTGATATAATTTGCCATCGTTTGCTATAGATTTGCAAGCCATCAATCAATATGAAACATACCAACTTAGCCAACGTGAGGTGTAGCCCCTTTCTTGTTGTAAAGAAGGAGCAGCACAAACGTGAACAAGCTTTCACAACTCCTGCAATGGTCAAAGAAGTCCAGTGAATATTCTGATGCCTGACATGATCAGAGAAGTAGCCTTGTCAAATCAAGGTGGCCAACTGCAACATTCACACTTCCCTCAAGCAGACAAGACTTCTTTCTCCCACCCTGAACATTATTCCACAGAGATATAAACCCCACTTGCCTAGTTTCCAACAGACCCCTCAACCTCTGAGGATGCCTGCCATAGATGTGGGAGAAACGTCAGGAGAGAATGCTTCTGGAACATGGCCATAATAATAATAATAAAAATAATACACTTTATTTATATTCCGCTCTTCTCACCCCGAAGGGGACTCAGAGCGGATTACAGGTACACATATTTAGCAGACAATCCCTGCCGTTTCCACATACACACATATAGATGAACAGAGGCAAACTCTGTCCACCAGGGGGAGCTGATGCACTCCTCATCGCTCAGCGTTCCCAGCGTCCCTTGTTGTTCCTTCCGCATTCCTCAGCGTTCCTGGAGTTCTTTAATGGCCTCATAATTCAGTCAAAATTTGCCTCCCCACTTAATGTGGTACCTTTATCGCCTACTTGATGGGTGCAACTGTCTTTCGGGCTGCAAAGGTTGACAGCAGGCTACACTTAAAGATCAAGCACCCACCTCGACCCGGCCAGGCCTCGAACTCATGACCTAGTGGTCAGAGAGATCTTATGCAGCTGACACTTAGCCAGCTGCGCCACATTCCTGGTGCATACCGCCTGGAAAACTCACAGCAACCCAGTAGCCCTAATAGTGTTTTTCATTATAACAAAAAAGGGAAGATTTATTTTAGCAAGAACATTTGCAGATTGCAGTCCGCTTCCTCAGATGCATGGAGTATGATATTTGGGACTCAATATACAGCACAGCATATGATTAGGTATTAAAGCCTAGATTTTTATGATCGGTTACAGTATAGCTTAGCAGATCCTGCCAGTGGTTCTTGAAATCTGTCTGTATTTAAGTAAGGATGGTATATATACAAATTGTTTACATCAGTGGTGGGAATTGTCACCATTAAGAATTTATTGGTCTTCAAATTCCAGAAAGTTAAATAGCATATTCCGTGGTGAGGAATACTCGCATCTGCACTCTAAAAAATTCCTCAGCGCTGCATTATTCCCTGTACTTCTTTGACGTTTCATAAACAAATCAATATTTCACAATAATATGATTCAATGTAAGAAAGTCGAACACTTTGAAAAATACAATAATTGTTGACTGACAAGGATTTTTTTTGTGAGCATTGCCTCTCTATGGGCTTTATAAACAGAACTCAATAGTTCTGGTATCACTAAATGTTGAAGTTTACCTTAAACAGTTTACTTTATTTGTCATCAGATCTATTTCATTATAGCTGCCATTTATAAACCAAATAGGAGAATTCCACATATAATATTGTCTTTATACATGTGCAGTCCCTCAAGGGGCTATTCTCTCCCCTTTGTTATTTAATATCTACATGAGACCACTTGCTAGTCTGGTTCGAAACTTTGGGCTGGAATGTTATCAGTACGGTGATGACAACCAGCTCGTTCTGAAGATGGAAGGCCACCCGGACTCCGTATGCTCTTGTTTCCATCAGTGCCTTGAAGCCGTTACTGGATGGCTGCGTGCCAGTAGATTGAGGGTGAATCCAGCGAAGACGGAGATACTGTGGTTGGGCCGCCCAGTTGGTGGGGAGGTCCGGCTGCCTACCTTGGAGGGTGAGGCCTTATGCCCCACTTTCTCAGTAAAGAGTTTTGTGGTCATTTTGGACCCTTTGCTGACGATAGAAGCTCGGGTTTCCACTGTTGCAAAACCGCTTTTTTCCATCTGCGGCAAGCTAGGCGTCTGGCCCCCTACCTATCCAGAGACGACCTGGCCATGGTGCTCCAAGCCATGGTTATCTCGAGACTGGACTACTGTAATGCCCTGTACATTGGCCTGCCCTTGTCCATGATCCGGAAACTTAAGCTCGTCCAGAATGCCACTGCACGACTTCTCACCGGGACTCCGGTGAGATGTCATATAACCCCCATCCTTCAGCAGCTACATTGGCTTCCAGTCGAACACCGGATCACCTTCAAGGTGACGGTGTTAATTTTCAAGGACTTGCATGGTTGGGGGCCGCTGTATCTGAGGGACCGTCTCATCCCCTACCAACCCCAGAGGTCACTCCGTTCCGAACAAATGAATCTCCTTGAAATGCCCAGCTTCAAATCCATCCGTTTAACATGGCGCCAAGCCTTTTCTGTGGTAGCGCCTTCGATCTGGAATACTTACCATCTTTTCGTAAGGCCTGCAAGACCCACCTTTTCCGGTTAGCGTTCAATTGTTGAGTATACTACAACCCCGCTGGCCAATTTTTAAATTGTTGTTTTGTTCTCTGTTATGTTTTATATGACTGTGAGCCGCTCCGAGCCCTCGGGGAGTGGCGGCGTACAAGTTTGAATAATAAATAAATAAATAAATAAATGTGAGAGATGAGAGCAAAGTAGCTCATGGAAAAGTTGAAACCTTCTTTCATGCACTGTCAAGCAATTGGTCCAACAAAGTAATTTGTAATTCCAGGGAAAAAATGCACACTTTGTTCATTTTCTTTGGATTTTCAACTCATTCCCAACTTACCCCTTAAGGGCTGGAAGTCTATGATTTCTTCTAGTTCTGCTTTGTTTGTGAATGTTTTGCACTGACACGTTAGCCTGTGCTATTTTTAATTATTCAACAAAGGCAAAGTCTTAGTTTAATGTAGACCGGTGAGCACGAGAACAACAAAAGGATCCTTCTTAGATTACACACCAAGGGTGGAGGTGAATGTCATCCTTGAAAGTAATGGTTTCAATATCCCAGTTATTTTGGTCACTGGGACATTGTCAAGTATTTTTTTTGATTCCCCGCACTCTATATTTTTCTTAAAATGTATATGCAGTCAAGAGGCATCACAAGGTCAGTGAGAAAGGCAAACATGGAGTTCCTTCACGACTAACTGACAAGCTCTGGATTATTTTTATGAATATGTTCTGTGTTAGGGTGTCTGGAGGAAAATGTAGTTAACTTCCAACCCTAAATAAGCACGGATGAATTCTCCCCAATGTCTCCATATAGGAACTTTGCCTCTTGGAGTTATCGTTCAGATTTGAATTGAAGTTTTTCTTTGAGAATGGAATCACGCACAGATATTATTTATACAATATGTAATTTGTAATATATTTTAAGACTGAAGCATTATTTGCTGCTGGGCTAAATCCCAATTGCTAATCCCAACTGGTGTAGACTCATTTGAATAATAGGTAAGCGGTTCATTCAATGAGACAATTGCAGTTGAAAATAATAATTGGATTTATTATTATCATCAACATTATTATTATTTACTTCATTTATATATTACTTTTCTTGCCCCTTGGGGGACCCCTTGCCAAGTTGGTTGCGGAGGTTTGGTCTGGAGTGTCATCAGTATGCTGATGACACCCAGCTGGTGCTGAGGATGGACGGCTGACCAGACTCTGTACCCGATTGTTTCCAACAATGCCTTGAAGCTGTGACCGGTTGGCTACAAGCCAGTTGGTTGAGCGTGAACCCATCGAAGATGGAGATCCTCTGGCTGGGTCACCTGGGCGGGTGCGAGCTCCGGCTGCCTGCTCTGGGCGGCGACGCACTATGCCTGACGCCCTTAGTAAAGAGTCTGGGGGCCCAGTTGTACCCGCTGCTGACAATGGAGGCTCAGGTCTCCACTGTCAGCAGATCTGCTTTCTACCATCTGCGGCAAACTAGGCGGCTGGCGCCCTATCTCTCTGGAAATGACCTAGCCACGGTAATCCAGGCAACGGTCATCTCGAGGCTAGACTACTGTAACGCCCTTTACATTGGTCTTCCTTTGTCGGTCATCCGGAAGCTCAAACTGGTGCAGAACGCAGCAGCGAGACTCCTGGCTGGAGTGCGAGCAATCAGCGAGCTGCCGGCTTTCCGGAAAGCTTGCAAAACGGCATTGTTCCAGCAGTCATTCAGCCTTTAACTACCCTTGGTTATGGCGGAATATTGTGGAAACTGTCCTATATTTTTATTGTTTTATGCTTCTTGTTGTAGTTCGATATGCTGTGAACCGTCCTGAGCCAATTGGAAAGGACGGTATACAAATCGAAATAATAAATATCTGTTTCCAACACTTCATGGCAAAATTAAATGCCTTACAGAACATGAAAACATTTAACTCTATGTTCAATTATTAATTGGTGAAGGCAAATTATTATTTATGAGTCTACAAATTAAATGTAGATCTTTTTATATTGTTTTGGCTGAGCTATGGTGGGGTACCGGGGGAGAGCCAAATATTAAAGATCTTCTTTTCTTCCAATTAGTAACGGCCTTGTTAAATTGTACGTTATCTTATAATTCTTCCATTGTCTTGAGAATAGATTCGTGTGTTTTACAAAATGCAAATTTATGTAAAAATGGATAATTAAAAGATGATTCATCAACTAGTTATTCTTAATTAGTTGACCTGTGCTATTTGGAATACAAAGGGAGATACATCAGTATTTTATCATTGCCAGATATTCCTATATTCCAAAACGGTTTTGAAAATCCATTATAACTTGAATGTCTGACCCTATGAAACAAATTAGACTTTGTACACATTGATGACTGAACGAAACATTGATTTATGACCAGAGGGTGTAGCCTGGAGGCCTATGTGAGTGTTGTTATGACAAGTCACATAATATTCTTCCTGTTATAATAAATGCAATCCTGTGACGTAAAGTGCCCATTAATAACATGCCTTCCTTGACTTTCTGTGGAGAAAGTGGCACTTGGAAAGCAAAGAATTCCATTCATCTTGATTAAGGAATGCGAGCTGTGGGAAAAAGAGAGGCCTAAAATGCTCATGTTATGGTTCTACACCATCATGTGAAATTGTAGCGTCTTTCTATCACTTCCATTTCATTTCATTTTTGAAACAAGGAATAACATTTTTCAAATGATATCTGAGACTCTCTCTCATTCTTGCTCCATGTTTTTCCGGTTACAAACAAAAACAAAATCCATCAACGTTGTATGCAACTGTACAAAAGTTTGAAATGTGGCTTATTTTTCATTGGCATTAACTCTATACAACCTTTCTCATAAGGCAACCCTGCATTCAAAATTAGAAAACCCTTAAAATGAGTGTGTCACAAATCATGATTGTAATGTTCATTGTGACAGCTGATCTGTAAAAATACAATTGCTGATAAAGACTCTGTCTTCCTCCTTTTTTTTCTTTTTCATTCACTTACATCCCACCTTTTCCTCAAAATAGGGATTCAATATGTTTTGAGAAAAATAAAAACAATATCCACACTAAAAGAGTTCATATTGAAAGCTGCTTGAAAATAATGGTTGCATTTTTAGAGAAACACGTATTAGCCAAAAGGCCAAGATAACTTACCTGGCCTTGGAGATACCCTAATAATGAAAGTGCATAGAAGGGCGTTTAAACTGAAAGGTTTTTGTAACATTCAACAAAGATCAGATGACCACGTGGGATTTCTTTCTTAAGTCCCCTTTACACATATGTTTGCTCTTCAATGTCAAATGATTGCTACCATGTGTGAAAAAATAATTACATATCTAACTTCAGAGAGAAGTTTCAAACAGAAGCAAAGATAATGGATGCATTTGGACATTGCACTAAGTCAACATGGTGCAGGACACTTCCTTATCTGGAATGGTGCCACGTGCTTGACTTTTCATATCTAGACAAACAATAAATCTCCTGCCCATGGTTTGTTTCTGGTGATGTTTGAGCCTGGCATTATGCTGTATCTGTAACAAACTAGACATGGGTCCATATGTTGCACTAAACCAGTGGTCCCCAACCTTTGGTCCTCTAGGTCAGGGGTGCCCACACTTTTTCAGCATGCGAGCTACTTTTAAAACAGCCAAGTCAAAAAGATCTACTTTCCGCGCGTGTGCTCATGCCGGCGCGCACGCCCTCCTTCCGCCACATGGCGCTCCTTCTGCAGGGCATTGCGGGAACGAGGGAGTGAGAGGCAGAGCCTCCGGAGGCCCTGCTTTTGCTCCCTCATTCCCGCAACGCCCCGCGGAAGGCGCTCCCTCGTTCCCTCAATGCCCCGCAGAAGGAGTGCCGTGCGGAAGGAGCACCGCATGCAGGGTGTGCGTGTGCAGGGTGCACGCACACAGGACAGAAGCACCCCATACGGCTGCAATCAACCTCATTTGGACTCGCGATTGACTCATCAATCACGATCGACTTCGTGGGCAGCCCTGCTCTAGGTGTTTTGAACTTCAGCTCCCACAATCCCTAACAGCTGGTAAACTGGCTGGAATTTCTGGGACTTGAAGTCCAAAACAAGTGGAGGACCAAAAGTTGGGAACCACTGCACTAAACAAACCTAGGACAGAAGGCCTGTGATCTATCACACAGCTTCTACCAGCATGTTGCACCATTCCCTGGCATCTAAAACAGTTAATAGATTGAACCATATGAATATGGTTATTCATATGTAGGGCAGGTCCAATGAAATAAATGAAGTTTCCATTCTCACAGTCAAGATCCAACCAAATTCATGTAAATACAGGTAGTCTATGTCAACTATTATTCAAGTGCTGAACCATCAAGTGATATGTGCACACATCTGAAGCAGCACTGAATAGCATGCCCTACCGGTGCTAAATAAAATATGAAAGAAAATGTCTGAATGGAAAGTGTGTTTTGTGCCCCTTACTATACATTTCATAGTCACTTAACCTCCAGAGTTAACCAGTTTTGTTTACATAGAGGACTAGACATGCCCATTGCATTCTGATTCATTCGGTGTACTAGAAGCGGAATAAAAGTGGATATTATTGATGCCAGCATTCTATTTACAGAATTTGACTTTGTCAATGCTTATCTACCAATACAATTTTGATGACTTGTACTCAGAGGGTTAACACAAAAGCACAAGGCATGCAGATAACATTTGGTGTATTCAAACTGCTTTGCTGTTTTAGCTGAAACGTGGTACCTTTTTTCTCTCTTTCTCTCTCATTTTGTTCAGAACATTCCTGAAAACGTTCAAGTTCAAAATAAGTTAAGCCGTGGTGTTTTGAAGATTTCGATAATGACTCTGATTTGCTTATCGTTTTTTATTTCTCACAAGTAATATGCATCATTAATACATTGTAAGTCAATGGTTATAAAGTCTATTATCGCAGGTGATCCCATTTTTCAAAAAAGTACTTAATCACAGACAATATAGGTTCTCTTATCCCAGTTCTTTCCAGGTTTACACTTTTCTCTCAAGTTAAAAAGTACAGGGTTGCAACCCAATATTGTCTTTTTCTATGGTTACTTTCGGGAAAAAATCTTGAAAATCAGGTTTTTTGGCTGGAAACAGCAACTAGTTATTGGGGGAAGCTATATCATTACATGCATTGTGTAAACCATCCTTGTAGGTGAGACTTCTTCAAAAAAATCATATTTAAACAACGTATTTCTTTTCTTGCCATTGTAGCAGAAACTTGTTAATGACCAACCAATACAAAGATTTGCTTCGGACTGTTAAGAGGGGAAAAGTAAGACTTCAATCATTGGCAATGTTACTATTCTGCAAGTAGCCCTCATCTAATTTCAATGTGGTGCATATGACAACATGCAAAGCCAAATCCGTCAATAAAACTATCGGAAAAAAGGTAGTGTTTTTGTATTCAGTGAAGGGGGGGGGTGTCGTTCAAAAGACACTTGACATATAGGCACCATTTCAGCAAATAAAACCTGGGTTGGAAATTCATTTTGAAAAAAACCTCAGGATAGTTTGCGGATAAAAGAAAAATTGGCTCAGGAGGGCTGCCTTGCTACCATATGACCACAGGTCAAGTACATTAAAGCACTGTTGTTTTTGCTGGCCTGCGGTATGTTTGCCTCTTGTATTTTCTTTAGATGGCCTGCTGGGACTGTCTTTCATATTTATTGCTGCTGCTATAGCTAAGGCCCTATTGGTATTTCCATTATAAATGCCTATTCTCGATGGCTGATCTTTCTTCTTCTTTTTCTTTTAATACTGTAAAAATGTGCCATGGGCAAATATCTGGCATGCAATTTCTCGGCCCAGAGTGATTTTTCCCCATAAATTCAAGGTAAAGTGACATGCTGTTTTTGACATTTATGCTGTATAATATACAATATGCACAGGGCCAGTGTGGGCGAGAGAGCATTGCAAGGGCAACGTAAAAACAAAAGAAAGAGTAGCTAGTTTATTTCAAAACTACCACACTATTATATAGATCTCACAACTTAAAGCCTGCAAGATGAACTGTTAATGCCTTTGAAACGCATCCAGAGCTTTCAGGGTTTCAGTACTTGGTCCTTTGGGTTGTGGATACATTTGTGTATGGGAATCGAGCATTAGCAACACCTATGCCATCATTATGGTGAGCTTCCTAATCTCAAAGAGCCAAATCATATGCAAGCAGTCCCCAAGATATGAACAAGACTACAGAGTCAATTCAAGTCCCAGCTAAACTAGACCCACTGACGGGCGGTCCTACTGGTAGGCAAAGGACGCCGCTGCGTGGGGCGCCATCTGGGTAAAGGGCGCATTCCCCCGCCCGCAAGACAGCGTCCAGCCGATGTTCCACTTTTGGGCCTTGTGCGCTCCAACGCCGTGCCGTAGCAAACCTCCCTGCATGCCGTCGGCACGGTGCCGAATAGGAAGTGCTGTGTTTACAGGCTTCTGCGGCTGTGCACAGGAGCTTCTGGGCATGCACCAAAATAATGTTTTGGGGCGGGGCACCAAAATAACGTTCGCTTACCATTTAAAATTACCTTAGACCGCCCCTGCCCACTGAATCAATGCAATTCAGATAACTATCTCATCACACAAGCCGATTTGCACATTGTATACCACTTGATCTCCACTTTCAGCACGGCATTCATTAGATGACACACGAGGATTTCCCATTGGGATCTATGCTGAACGAGGAGAAGTGGTACACACCACCACAGTGGCAACCCATGAGCTTTCCCAGTTGCCTTACCAGCAATGAAGGGAAGCCAGGCAGTGACGCTTCCCCCCGCCCCATGGGATGAGCGGTAGGGCAAATCACATGGAACAATGGGTTCTCCATGCCCTCCTCAAGAAGCCCATGGATTCACCACAATGTGTGGTGAATCCATGGGCCTTTGTGATGAGGTCATAATTCAGCAATCAGATGAGTGAGTTTCACACTAAACAAAAATAACAATTGAATTTATGCCAAAAATTGTTCAGGGAAGTAGAGATGTTGCTTGCCATTATGTTTTTAACATATGGGCACTCCTGATGTTGCAAACAAGGTAGTTCCTATAGGTTTGTTCTTAAGCTGAATTTGTATGCAAGTCAGAATATGTATATTTTTAAAGTATAACTCTAGAAAAAAAATATATTTCAGTTTTGGATGGCATAGGGAACACCCCTGGAAACACCAACTCATGAGGAGCTCCATGACAAACAGTATTACCTTCAAAGCCATCAGAGAGCATGAAAGATCGGCAACCTCAACGTGCGGGCTCATTTGCCTGTCATACGCCACTTCCTTGCTGCTTTCGCTACAAAGCCCATTACATGAAACACACCTACTTCTGTCCAGATTCCAAGATGAAAGGGTAGAGGAAGTCTTCCTGTGTTGTCTTTGCTGCAATTGGGGGGGGGGGAGGATGGGCAACGGCCAGCGGTAAGTTGGGTGATGTGGAGCAATGTATTCTCCATGCCCTCCACCAGGACTCCACGAATTCACCATGATGCGTGGTAAATCCTTCACTTAATAAGTATGGATTCCAGAAGAAAAAGGAAGCCAAAAGTCTTATATATTCATATAGAACTGAACTGTAATGTGACCTCTGTCAAGTCATTGTCTGCAGAGAACTATTTTTCAAGCTCTTCCAACAGTGTATAGGAAACAAGGCAAGCTAGCAATGCGTCACGTGGAAGTATAAAAGAACAAAACAAAGAGGATATATTTCAATCCTACCATAATAACAAAATTAAGTTACTTATATTTAAGGTGCCATGGACGCTTCATTCTGCTACAACAGACTTGATATGGATGCTAACCACAAATGTAAGGCTGAAAAAGAAAAAATATATATAAATTGTGCGTTCACAGGTGAGTCTTGCTTCACATGAATAACAGCAACACAAACGTATTAGATGGAAGAAGGCTAAAATTCTTATTAAAATCGTATATAGGGTGGGCACATACATGAGTCCAGATCCATACATTGACCAACCCACTTATTGATCAATATCCCCAATTCGCTATCTCAATACTGGAAACATAGAGATAACAAAAAGAATCCACATGGAGAGAGTCCCTCGATAGTGGTGAGAAGGTCACGGTACAAAAGTTTTAAATAAATAAATGTCCAAGATCCAGTACATGTGCCAAAAGTCTCCAAAAACTCCGACAAAAAGACAATTTAAATAAACCTAGATGGCAATATGTTCATATTTTACCCAACAACAATACCACAAAAGTCAACATTGACACTGAAATTCAACACCGCCTGAGCTCTGCGCGTGCAGCATTTTTTCGAATGAAGCAGAGAGTGTTTGAGGACCAGGACATCCGTAGGGATACCAAGGTGCTTGTTTATGAAGCTATTGTCCTCCCAACCCTGCTATACGCCTGCAAGATGTGGACTGTCTGCAGACATCACATGCAATTCCTGGAATGATTCCAATAGCGCTGCCTCCGAAAAATCCTACAAATCTCTTGGGAAGACAAACGGGAAATGTCAGCGTGCTGGAAGAAGCAAAGACCACCAGCACTGAAGTGATGGTCCTCTGCCATCAACTCCACTGGACTGGCCATGTTATCCGGATGCCCGACCACTGTCCCCCAAAGCAGTTGCGCTATTCCAAATTCAAGAACGGGAAACGGAATGTTGGAGGACAGGAAAAGAGATTTAAAGATGGGCTCAAAGCCAACCTTAAAAGCTCTGGCATAGACACTGAGAACTGCGAAGCCCTGGCCCTTGGGAGCTCCAGTTGGAGGTCAGCTGTGACCAGCAGTGCTATAGAATTTGAAGAGGCATGAATGAAGGGCAAAAGAGAGAAATGTGCCAAGAGGAAGGCGCGTCAAGCCACCCCCGACTGGTACTGCCTTCCACCTGAAAACCGATGCCCTCACTGCAGGAGAAGATGCAGATCAAGAATAGGGCCCCACAGTCACCTACGGACCTTGTGCTGTCACACCCAGGCACTCAAAGGCTGAAGCTAAGATATGCTTTCTATCTAAAGCCTGGGGGACTGTGGGTGCCTTCTCTTGAAGCTCAGGGTTCCCAGCAAGTAAAACCACCTCAGGATGAAGTAAAACAAAGTCCTTTATTTGAGCAAAGTTCTGGAGGAACTTGGTGCAGATCTTAGCAGTTTCAAAAAGGTTCAAAGGTAAACATTCAACTTACAAAAGGAATGAAGCAATTTCCCTTGATGGTTCTTTCTCTCTTCCTTAGTCGCTGGGACAAGGATTGGAAAATCCCCCTTTAGCTTCCACCAATGACAGGGAAATCCAGAGATATTCCCTATCCTGACTCTGGCTGGCTATTTAGAAAGCGCGGATCTTCCCCTATTTTAGCACAGAGTCAGTTTTAAAGACAAAGCTGTTTAAGTTGCAGCTAGATAGCCCAAAATACAACAGGGTAGTGCAGGACTACAACAAAGCATAACTCTCTAATCTACAACAAAAACACAGCAGGTTGATATATATAGTACTTACGATGGCCTGTCTAAGCTTGCCGAGCTTGACCACAAGCATATCTGAGTCCTTCTCTTGCATGGAGAAGACTGAGAGAGCTTTCAAAATGGAGATCTCATCCCCAAGAAAAAAGGGGCGGGCTCCAAACCAAAAAGATGCATTTGCAAGCAACCAGCAGCATGCTCTGCAAACTGGCTGCAGGCCTCTGTTAATAATTAACTACCAGGGTGCCAGTGAGTCTGACAACCCTGAAAGAAAATGCAAAAGGATGCTATTTTCTATAACTGTGGGGGTAATGCAAAACAGATGCCTGGAAGACAGAACAGACCCACCCCCAGTGCAACGAAACTGGAAGACCATCATCCTTGGACAACGAGTGTTGTAGTTGAGCCTGAGTCTGAGAGAGATGATGATCGGGCGTTGGCTCAATCTAGTTCTGAGGAAGAACGTTGAATAAAGGGGGGGGGTCAGGAATAAGGATTCTTTGCAGCTGGCAAGGAGTCATTCTGGCTGTCCGTGCTCTGCCCTGTGTTGCTGCTTTGCTGTGGATTCTGGACCTTGGACCTTGGACTTCCTCCTAGACTCTGGTATTGTCACACCTCAAGGGCCTCAGGCGTCACTTTTGCTTGAGTGCAGTTCCAGCCAAGGTAACCAGAATACAGTTTCCAAACCAGCTTGCTTTGCTCTGCAACCCTGCTTGGGCCTCCCGTGCCTTTCCCGTGAGAAGACTAGGGATGCAAGCATAACATAGGCCTTTCAAGGTTGTACCATCTTTACCTCCCTGATAATGGAAGCGGGCCGCAAGAGTAGAAAGCCTGACTCCCCAGCCCAGCTGGCACTCGCTAACGAGCTCCGCATTCCAAAAGGACTGAGTTCACAAAACATACAAGGGATCATCCATCTTAGCGTTTGACGTGCGACACAACTAAGGAACACTATAACTGCCTTGCAGACCCCCATGCCAGTGTCTTGAACCAACAACACATTTGGGAGAAGACCTTGCGGGTTAGGCCAGTCGGGCCGTCCACCAAGTCTTGCCAGCCAGCCTGCTTCAGGCTGACTTGTTCCAGTGTTGCCTTGTTCCAGTTCATCGTCGAGACCCAGTGATTGATCCTGAAAGACTCTTTTACCTTTTGAACCCTTTGCATTTTGATCAACGCTTGCTTCGGCTGGGATTCCAAAAGACTTTTTGCATCCGGCTTGTTCCCGTTTTCCCGCTTGTGCTCCTTGTTACTGCGGAGCACCTACACCCTTGCTGACTCCCGTTTGCTGCTAGTTGGAGGCACTATAAGGATTGCCTTCCAACCTCTTTCCTATACTTACCTATTATCAATAAAACCCGTTGTACCTCAGCTGCTGCGTGGTTTATCCAGGGGGGTCAGGTTGCCAATGCCTCAGAGGGCGATAGGTGGTGTGATCTGCATCTTGTACTCTTTCACTGGCTACACCTATTTAAATCCCTTGTGCTGATTCTTCTGGTTTCTTGTTTTGACTCCTGACTACTCCTTGACGCTGCCTGCTCTTTCAGTTCGACCTGGGACTGCTTTCGTGATTCGCTGCTGCCTTTCCCCTTTGTGTGTCGGCCTTTACTACCTGCTTCCTTTGGTGTGATGACAACGGACTGACTGATGTTAAAAACAAAATTCCACAAAGACAGGGAATTAGGATGGGAGGATACCCCCACAATGTGGGGGAAAATCCTCCTACAGACACATGGGAAAAGATCGAGTAAATTGTACAAACTTATTACTAAAAACTCATACGAAAAATGCAAGGAGATAGATTATAGAGAAAAATGGCATAAGAATCTAGGCTACTCTATACACCAGGGGAACTGGGAGAAAATGTGGGAAAATAATCGAAATTTTACATGTGCCAACTCCCTGAGAGAGAATTTATATAAAGTGGTCTATAGGTGGTACTTGACACCAGCCCAGCTAGATAAGATATATAAGGTCGGTAATGACGCGTGTTGGAAATGTCTAAAAACCAGGGGTACCTTCTATCATGTATGGTGGACGTGCGAAGAAGTCTCAAAATATTGGAGAAAAATACATAACTTAATGGAAACAATAATAGGGAAGAAAATTGCATATAAGCCCGAACTATTTCTCTTGAATATTGTAGAGGGAACGGAGATGCCCAACGGAACAGAAAGACTGTTAATCTATATAACGACGGCGGCCAGGATTACTCTCGCCAAATATTGGAGGGTAAGGACAATACCGGAACCAGAAGAGGTGCTGTATAAGCTACTGAACGTGGCAGAAATGGACAAGCTGACTCTGCTCTTAAGGAAGGGTCTGATAAAAGATTCAAGAAACATGGGGCCCGCTGATTGAATATGTCAAAAAGAAAAGAATATTAATTTAACAGGATATTGGATTTAAGTTTAGAGTACTATGTTAAAGTCTATCGTGAGAATGTAAATTTGCTACCCTTGGGTGAAGTCAACCATTGTTTTAAGTTAGTCCAGGAAGGTCTAGGTAGGATGCTTGTGATGACCCCTACCCTATTCCCACCGCCCCTTTCCCCTTCCCCACTTTACCCTATGAATGTATCTATATATGGATTTGTTATGTGTCATGTTTTGTTATGTCTTTTAATCAATAAAATCTTTTAAAAAAAAAAGACAACGGACTGACTGATGACGCGTAGCTTCTGTCTCCTGTGTTCCTGTGGGGTTTTGTGTTTGCCACGGATTTTCCGGAGATTTAATCCGCATTTTATGCAACTGACTCTATTTTGCTCTGGCTGTCTGCCTTTTTTGAGTTTACTGCATTTGCACACTAAGTTCCAGTGTGTTTGGTCAAGTTTGGCCATTTTTAAAAAGTTTGTGGCGCTGCTAATAAACTTTTATAACTAACTACAGTGGGCTTGGCTTCTTTAAGACAGTCTGATTACGACAATGAGGGATTGCCTAAGTAAGTAAGTAATAATAATAATAATAATACACTTTATTTATATTCCGCTCTTCTCACCCCGAAGGGGACTCAGAGCGGATTACAGGTACACATACTTAGCAGACAATCCCTGCCGTTTCCACATACACACATATAGACGAACAGAGGCAAACTCTGGCCACCAGGAGGAGCTGACGCACTCCTCATCTCTCAGCGTCCCTTGTTGTTCCTTCCGCATTGCTCAGCGTTCCTGGAGTTCTTTATGGCCTCATAATTCAGTCAATATTTTCCTCCCCACTTAATGTGGGACCTTTATCTCCTACTTGACAGATGCAACTGTCTTTTGGGCTGCAAAGGTCGACAGCAGGCTACACTTAAAGGTTCGAGCACCCACCTCGGCCTGGGCAGGCCCTGAACTCATGACCTACTGGTCAGAGAGATCTTATGCAGCTGACACTTAGCCAGCTGCGCCACATTCCGGGTAAGTAAGTACCTAACAACAATTACATGGAGATGTGCACAGCATACTTAATTTGTATATTATACAATTTTGCATAATGAGCAAATCAGGCTATCCAGATTTGGAGAAATGCAATATGGTAAGCCAATCTCTGATATAGATTTCTCACTTGCTCGGATAGAGCCAGGATAGATTTGAATCCAAGTGGTTTAGCTAAAAGTTTGCATTCCAGTTGCTTTAAAAAAAATAAAAGAAAAAAATTAACCACATTGTTTATTCATATAATCTTTGTGCTAAAGGGGATCTTTGAAGAATACAATTTGAAAAACAACTATTCTAAAAACACCAACTTCGTGTATTAATTTTCCAGCGCAGGAGATAAGCTTGAATGAGTATGAAATTGAATAAAGCCAATGACATTTGACAGCCTTTGTGATCTCCCTGCACTCTCCCATGAGAAATCTGAGCAGTCTTTTATAGTCAAAACCCAGTTTAAAGGCCCATGAGTCACTGCAAGATCCACTGAGAATTAATGGATCTGTGGAATTACTAGAAAGGGGAGGAATACAATGAAAAGGCCAGTGTGCCAAATATATACACTCCTATTTTTCTCCAGCTAATTGCTTTTTATTATAAGCAATCAGTGCAAGGTTTAGGCAACAAGTCAATGAACATCCTGCTGTAAGAAGAAATAATTCATTTTAAAAATAATTAGCTTCAACGGGCTGCGTTCTAAATCACAGCTGGAATTCTGGTTTCCATAGAGGATTATTTCGCAATCTGAACCAAAAAGTTGCAACAGTTCTCAGGTCTACAAGGAACAACAGCTAGACAAAAACTACTAGCCTAATTTAGTAATCCTTATTCCTAATTTTAGAAAGATCGTAGATATTGAGAGATGCTGTCATCCTGGCAATTTTCCTTTAGATCAGTGTTTCTCAACCTGGGGGTTGGGACCCCCAGGGGGGTCGCGAGAGGGTTTCAGAGGGGTCGCCAAAGGCCATAAAAACATATATTTCTGATGGTCTTAGGAAACCCTTTGGCAGAGAAGGTTGAAGATCTCTCCGCTTGTCCTTCTCTTTCTTTTTAGAAACAGACTGTGAATTCTCCCACCTAAAGCTCTCCTTTGTTGTGATTGGCAGGCCTCCCAGCCAAGGGGAGGGCTGTTTCTGAGACTCCAAGCAGGGAGGGGAGAGCAGGTGTGCTTGGCGCATGGCAGCATGATGTACATGTGTGGGTGAGGGAGAGTGTGAGAGGTGGGATGGAGGCTCACACTAGCTAGTCCCTTCAAGGCATGAGGGTTCTGTATAGGAAGTTTGACCCAATTCTATCATTGGTGGGGTGCAAGGGGCTCTTTGATTGTAGGTGAACTATAAATTCCAGCAACTACAACTCCCAAATGTCAAGTTCTATTTTCTCCAAACTCCACCATTGTTCACATTTGGGTATAAGTGTGGTCCAGATCCATCCTTGTTGGGTCTATAGTGAACTCTGGATGTAGGTGAACTACAACTCCCAAACTCAAGGTCAATGCCCACCAAACCCTTCCAGTATTTGCTGTTGGTCATGGGAATTTTGAGTGCCAAGTTTGTTTCAATTCCATTGTTGGTGAGTTCAAAATGCTCTTTGATTGTAGTTGAACTATAAACCCCAGCAACTACAACTTCCAAATGACAAAATCAACCCAACCCCCTCCCCCAACACAAAAAAATACAGTTATGAAGTAGCAATGAAAATAATGTTGTGGTTAGGGGTCAACACAACATGAGGAACTGTATTAAGGGGTCGCAGCATTAGGAAGGTTGAGAAACACTGCTTTAGATGATATTGGTATCTAAGCTTTGTCAAGTGACTAAGGAAAATGTATCCCCTTGAAATCAGCTGGTAATTTTTCACAACTTTAAGGTAAATATTATCCCTGTTCAGACATTCACTTTGCATTGCAGGGCTTACTTTTCCCGCCTACCCCATATTGTAACTGCTGGAAATAAGGAACTTGAATGGATGGGGCTGTCATCATTAGATGTCACTGGGAAGAAGTGGGGGAGAACTTCAGTGTGTACTTTGGCACCCCTCCTTTTGGGGGGTGAAAGGGGGCTTTAGATTATGGGGTTTAAGGGATCCCCAAAATATCTCCTTTGAGGCTTACCTGAGAGCTTACCTCTTTCCTACTGGGTTTTGGGGCTCAGGAGGGATGACTCCAGGGATGGTCTTCCAATAATGACCATCTGGGATAGGAAACCATCACTGTGGAGTGCCCTCAGGGTCAGGTATTTCGCTCAGAGGGTGGCTTTGCAGGTAGTCAGAGAATGATATCTGGCCCCTCATCATTGCCCACATTGCAGTGCTCCCCTGACAACTAGTTATTTGCTCATTTGACAGTTTTTAGTCCTGGGAATGTGGCACAGCTGGCTGGGTGTCAGCTGCATAAGATCTCTACTGACCAAAAGGTCATGAGTTCGAGGCCTGCCTGGGTCAAGGTGGGCTCTCGACCTATTGTGTAGCCTGTTGTCGACCTTTGCAACCCGAATGACAGTTGCATCTGTGAAGTCTTAAAGTCTTGTGGGGAGGCAAATTTAACTGATTTGTCCATAAATGTAACATGCTGAGGAATGAAGGAGTACATTGTGGCCAGATGTTAAAAAAATTGCCTCTGTCTGTCTTGTGTCTTTGTGTGTCTAAATGTAATATGTACATTGTAATCTGCCCTGAGTCCCCTGCAGGGTGAGAACAGCGGAATAGAAATGAATAAAATAAATAAATAAAATAAATTTTTAATAGGTCAATAAATAGCCCTTTATTTGTCCATATCTTTGTTACTGGTCTCTTTATTTTGTGGTGGGGGTTCAGCACCCCAAGCTCTGCATTGAGCTCAGTAACCAACAACACTTCTCAGACTGGTGTTTTTTCCCAGCCTGCCTTGGGAATATCGCAACTGAACCTGGGACCTTCTGGATGTAACTTGTCCCTAAGTGTCAGCCCCGCATCATAATATTTGCATTAGCAACAGCCACATCCTGATTAATGACAGAGCGATGATGCCTCAAACATTGACATAGGCTTAATACCAAAGGAACCCATCAAACTGTTGTAGCTTTCAAGTTCAATAATATTGCTAATATGTCAATGTCTTACCTAAGCTTTGTTCTGAAGAGTCAACCACAATGGCCGAGTTCAAACACAAACATTGCTTTGTGGGTTTTTCCTGCTTTTCGGGATGATTTTGTTCTGAATTCCAACAATGGAGGGATATCCCGTTCCCCAGCTTAATATAATAAACATCTGTGTGACATGCCTCTCCCAGCCATCCTTTTGCAATAGGTTCAGCAAGCAGTCGTCCTTACAAGGCATTGGAGAAGCACCATTTCACATAGAAGATTAACTCTGTGGATTGCTCTATATGGAAAGAGTGGAATTACAAGCTAAATCCCAGCAGTGCCCTCAGCTTTGTGGTTTTTAATTGTGTCAAAAGCATTGCATAAATAAATAAGTTTAAAACTGATAAAATAAAGGGATCACAAGCAACTAAATAGTTTTAGACCAAAAATGGGCAACAGCAATCGCATGGTCTGTAGCTTTAAAAAGGTTCTTCCTCTGTGCATGAGGCAGGGCATTGTGGGCAAGCATACAGATGTGGAGTTGTTTGTTTTACTCCACAGCCACACGAGGTGGGGGATTCTTCTAGGCCGGGCCTGTCCAACAGGCGGCCCATGGGCTGCACACGGCCCACCAGCCCCTTGGATGCGGCCCTCCTACCCTCCTGCAAAAAAAATTATTTAATTTTTTTAAAAAATTCAAAAAAAATCCCCCCAAAAAGTGCACATGCGCACGGTTTTGCCCGCTTCTGAGGCTGGCGCGTCACTTTGGGATGGAGGGCGAAGCCATGGGGAGCCCCCCGTGGCTCCGCCCTCTCTTCCAAAGCATCACGCCAGCCTCAGAAGCGGCGGATTCACCCCCGCCCCTCCTCCGGTTTCGCCCGTTTCTGAGGCTGGGGTGATGCTTTGGGAGGGGAGGGCAGAGCCATGGGGAGCCCCCCGTGGCTCCGCCCTCTCTCCCAAAGCGTCACGCCAGCCTCAGAAGCGGGTGAAACCAGAGGAGGGGTGGGGGGCATGGCCGGGGGGTGGCCGGGGGTGGCCGGGGGCGTGGCGGAGTGGCCCCCCAGGTGATCAGTGACCGGAATTCCGGCCCTTGGGCCGGTAGAAGTTGGACAGCCCTGTTCTAGGTAGTGCCATTTCGCCAGGTTGTCTTTTGATCGGCCCACTGAACTGTTCAGGGACTTCCAAGTTGCCCATCCTTGGTTTGCCCCTGGAGGAAGACCCTGGGGAGGGGGCATCTAGTTGGTTGTGCCTAATTTTGCAGCCCCAGAGCTGCTGCTGGATGAACCCAAAAGCATTGCTTTACAACATCTTTGTGGTATCTCATTTGGAGAAAACAGAACCGCTAAATAGCTGTTAATGAGTAAATGAATGTTGAAAGTTAAAGGGAATCCTTGTTACGACATATGGTTACAAATAGTATTATTTTTGGTTTTGCTTCTTTGTTTTGTCTCCTATGAAATGTTAAAGCCAATCGCATTGCTGCTCAATGGTTCTCTTTACATTTGCATGTGCTATGTGAATAACAGCATGCAGATGAATTGGGAAGAATGCAGGAATGACTCTGAGATTGTAATCCTTCCAACAACAGGTAAGAGAATTGTTCCCCAGACTCTTGCTGCAGAAGGCTTTGGGTCTGCAAACCGAGAGCCATTATTCTCATTTGTGAAAAGATAAATGCATTGACCCTGAAAATAGATCTCTTACTTCTGGCCATATTAATAATCCAATTATTCTTGATCAGTGAAATGTAAGTCCGTAATTAATGTGCCACCTGAGAGATTTTGTTATTTTCTTTAACTGGGTATTAATTTATTAAATTTTCCTGATTAATAAATGAATTTGACAGTTTGGGGTTCTTGTTAAGAATATTAAATATGTTCTTATATTACAAGATGTGATAATAAATGGATGTCTAAACAATTTTTACAGATGTTATTCTGCAAGATTAGGTTCCTAAAGATGTGGACAAGTTTGGTTGAGAAGTATATGTGCCACAAAGAGACCTCTGTACTTGAAAAATGAATACACACACACACACACACACACACTTGTGCCATATTTAACCTTTTGTGGGGAGCATGGTACTACAGACACTGCACATGTGGAAGACCCCACATTCAAGCTGTCTGAGAACCACAAATGCTGCTGATTGCTGGAGGATACAACATTGGATTTAGGTCCCTTCTACACTGCCATATAAAATCCAGATTATCTGCTTTGAACTGGAATATCTGGCAGTATAGACTCATATAACCCAGTTCAAAGCAGAAAATGCAGGTTATGTGCTTTGATAATATGGATTATGGGGCAGTGTAGAAGGCCTCTCCATGGCAGAATTCACTGGAATATAATTCAGTATAATCACCTATCCATTCAAAAACCAATGGGGCGAGGGAGATGTTTAAAGCATTGTTCTGATTAGTAAATAACACACAGCATCTTCATTTAAATAGCACTCAAAAGTTGAAAAGAATAGAGGAATATGTCCACCAACCTCACACTCCCTAGAAAGCATGTATCTGTAGGTGGTTGTTTTACAAACCTTTCAAACTAAGGATTTCATCACAGAAGGCTGTTTATTGCAACCATGTCATTCGCCAAACAAAACCATACTGGCACTGATATGTTCACTTTCACATTCCCTCCTCATTCGTGTGTTGGTGTCACCTAGTTTAGTAATGTTCCTGCTATAGGTGTTCCACACAATGATGCTGGCCATACCTTCCTTCTTGTGCATCACCCTATCTAGTTCTTTTCTCTCTTTTTCCTCTTCTCTGTAACTGCGTAACTGTGAAGAGGGGTAGGAGGTCATTCCCACTGAAGCCACGTGGCTCCTGGGATATCACACATGGGTTCAGTAGCACTATGGCAATGATATTTGGGACATTGTTGCTGTTTTCTCACATATGTGGAAATCACTACAGTGACAATAAAAAGCTGCTACAAGAAAGCACCAACTCCCTATATAGTCCCCCAAGACCACTGCGATTTGAGTCCCTGAACCTTCTTGCGGTGCCGAGCTGTAAAACCCTCCACCTGACCTCAACGCGGAGGAGAGCCTTTAGCACCATCGCTCCAGTATTGTAGAATGTTCTTCCTCCCACAATCCGCGCATTGCCTAACTTACTAGCCTTCCAGAAGGCTTGTAAGACCTTTCTGTTTGTACAGATATTTGGTCAGCGGTAACTCTGGGCCTCCTACCCATAGCTGTAGGCCACAGGAGTAATCTTGGTGTGTGTGCATTACTGTATAGTTTTAATTATGATGTTAATCTTGATATTTTATCGTGTTTTTATAGTGTTTTTAGCATATGTAAGTCGCCCCGAGCCTGATGGGAGTGGTAACTAATAAGCTGAAATAATAAATAAATAAATAAATAATTTCCTCTGGTACTTACACTAGGACCTTATCATAGGATAGAATCATAGAATCATAAAGTTGGAAGAGATCTCAAATAAATAATAATACTCTTTATTTATATTCCGCTCTTCTCACCCCAAAGGGGACTCAGAACGGATTGCAGAACATATACGAGCAGACAATCCCTGCCATTAGTATTGACATACAAGACAGACAACAACATATAAGACAGACAACAACATATAGTAGGAGGATCTTTCCTGGTTGAACATGGTCTTCCAGATTACATCTCCGGGTGCTGTTTCTCCATTGCGTCATCATGGTGTTGTTGCTCCACTGGGTCACAGGGGGGTGCTGCTGCTCCATCCACCTTGCTTCCTCCTCCTATGATGGAGATCCTGCCTGCCCCCGCTGGAGCTTCCTCCGGCAATCGATCTTCATTATTTTTATTGGTGTTATAAAGTCTTTAAAAGATCTCCCCCCCTCCCCAATGCGGTGCCTTATTTCTCTACTCGCAGACTGCTTTTGACTGCTAAGGTTAACAGTGGGTTAGGCTTACAGCAGGCCGCCCAAGGCCAGCCCGGGGTCTCGAACTTGGAACGTTCGGATTGAAGCAGCTGTTGTTTAACCGCTGTACTAAACCTCCGGCCATTCAGTTCAACCCCCCTGCCAAGAAGCAGGAAAATCACATTCACAACACAAACCCTGTGCCGTTTAGCCACCAAGCAGGGGAAGCATCACCCAACCATTGGCAAACCAATGGAGCTAGGACAGCATGGGAGTCTTCCTGTGTTGACAAGGAAGCATCCTAAGATGTTTCTGCAATGGTTGGGGGTGGGGCCTCCGCCGGAAGTTGAGGGACATTGTGTGATGGGCTATGTGCCCATCCACCCCTCAACTGACTGGCAAGCATCCTGGGATGCTTAAATTGGTGTGATGATGTCCTTAGACATGCTTCAGTTATCCTAAGGCTTAGTGGAAGCAAATGTTAAATGGAGACTGAGGAAAGTTGGTGATAAACAGAGAGAGAGAGAGAGAGAGGAGGAAGACAGAATGAGACACTGTGAGCAGTGCTTTGGACCTAACCATTGTTTTTGTCCAGGCTACAAGGGCTGTTTGATTAAAATAAAAAACATTTCAAAACTCGTTTTGGATCTAGTCATAGATAGCATTTCGGGTTATTTAGACTTCCGAAAAAATTCCGATAAATTTCTAAATTAATTTGGAAGTATTTCCGAAATTCGGAAGTAATCAGAAGTCTTAAAAAATGGCTTTCGTTTTCAAAAAAATGGGCAAAAATATCAGCAGAAGGGAGAGTCAGCTGTTAGCCATCAGTCAATGAGCAATCAGGAAGAAAAAAATTAGGAAATGACATCCAAAATTCTGAATTCTGAATTCCAAAATTTGGAATTCAGATTTTGGAATTCCTTTTGGAAGGGCTGCTCTCGAAATTGCTTTAAAAGTTGGAAGTTTCCGAAAAACTTCCGAAATTCGGGAGTATCTGAAATTTTAAAACTACATGTGGATAAATGTAGCACTTAGGCTGGATAAAGATTCCCACCACTGATAACAATTTTTGACATTATTTCTTTCTATATATTATATTTGAAATATTACATATTATCTGTATAGGCATTCTTCTATAGAGGATTCACAATGTTAATAATGTATTTTCTACTTTCATCTGTTCTTAAGGTTGTTGTCCTCTTTCAAAAAGCTGTCATAATCATATACTATGGTTTCTACTTTCATCTTTGGATGATTACAGTGTGGTTTTGGGCTTTTGTTTAATATTAAACTGTCATTGTTAAAAACTGCAAACATCTGTGGGGTGCTACATTGAAATGCATGCATTCAACATTGTGTCCCTCGAGATTACACAGTACCATCCGGTTTCCATTAGGAGCCAAGGGAACTGTAAGCTTTTTTCTTCCTTTCTATACACATTCATAGTGTTGCACAAAACAGTAAGAATCTTATATAGTCTGTTTCAAAGCCTTCCATGTATTTGTTATGAAGGAAGTTGAAGTTAATAAGATTTTTTTCAGTGAGCTTTTTGTGTCCAACCTCAACGTGTTCATTTCAAAAGTCTACATAAGAGATAGGAATAGTGTGTTCCTCCCTCCTCTGATCATTCCTGAACATAGGCAGGCCAAGATTACCCATAAGGCCAACCTAGGCCATGGCCTAGGGGTGCAAGCCGAGGCGGGGCGCAGATCACGGACCAATTTTTTTTAAAAAAAATGTTGAAACAAATACAAATGCAATGCGCATGGAGCTGAGGAAGGAAGGATACTGGAGGTCCTCCTTTTTGGCGGCGCCCCTGCCCCTTCCTGAATACCATCTCCTGCCTCTGCTATTGTTGCGCAAACGGCGTATGCGCAGGGGCTCTCGACACTGGAGTCGACGTCAACAGGAGGAACAATTAACTCCCTCGATGCCGACAGCATCCACTTGCTGGCTCCTTCAGTGCAAGTACAGGAAACTCAATTGCGCAGTCTGTGCATGCCCTAACACCATGAAAGCTGGTATTCCTCCTCCAACACAAAGAGGAGACTTCTTCTTACTGGAGAGAGAAGCGCAACTGCCCGCTACGGCACATGCGCAAACCTCACTGCAGGAGAGAAGCCCAATGCGACAAGCCCCGGTATCGGGGAGAAGCGCGGCATCGGTACAGCTGCTGACTACAACGCATGCGCAATCCCCGATACCGGGTAGGAGCCAAGTGCCTCAAGCCCCGGCATCGGGGAGGAGGCTCCTCCCCCCATGCCAGCATCCATAGTGCCTGCTGAGAGGGAAACTCCTGTGGCGGACCTAGTGGGGCCACACTGGGAGAGCTGGATGCGGGGTCCTAAGGGGGACGAGCGGATGAAAGGATGCAGGAGGGGGGCGGTAGAGGTTGGCTTAAAGGGGGCGTAATTCCAAAGAGTGGCCTAGGGCGCAAAAAGGTATAAATCCGGGTCTGAATATAGGTTAACTTTCATTGCATAAATGAAATAATTTTGAACCTTCTAAAGACCACTTGAAGGCATTTCCCAGGTGAATGACATCTGCAGTATTTCCATGATCTACTGACCTAACAACCTAATAAAAAGATAGTTTAATTTGGCTGGATTTATTCTTGCTAAATCCCTGCTGGCTCCTACTGGTCACTTGTGCTCGAGACACCTGCAAAAAGATTCCTGTATGATCTGTTTTAATATTTTTCCTGGTATTGAGGTCAGGCTAATTGGCCTGTAATCCAAAATCAGCATAAGCCTCCGGTTAAATCATATATGCACCATGCAAGCAGTATCAAAATATATGTAATTATATGCATAAACAAGCAGAGGACACTCCCTCTCTGTTCCAATATCACAACCCTTATGGTTAAACACACATATACATACAATAACACAGCATAGATACAAATACAGTCCCGCGTGCGCGCCTATCTTCCCGGAGCACACAGTAATGCAAGGCTACCCTTTGAAAACGGCTACGTTGATGCGAGGGGCTATGCAATAGATTCCAGGGTCTTTTAGGAGTAAATACTCACTGTCCTGTTGTTTTCAAGTTCTCAAATGGGAAAGAAATAAGCCCCCGCTTTCCCGTATTCAAAACCTGGCGGACTATTTTACGGCCGTCCGTAAATGCCACAATCACCGGGAAGCGCCGTAAAGCATGTGAAACAGGTTGCGTAGGAATTCTTTTGCGACTCTGATGTCCGTTTTACCAGCGTGCATCAGCCAGATGGGTAAACAGTAGGTGCAAAGGGTAGAAGCATCAGGGAAACAATCAATGGAGTGGACGTAAGGAACACGATTCAGGAAAACGCTGAGGGGGGTCAGAGAAGACTTGTAGATGGTAACACAACGCCTACGGGTAAATATACATGGAGCAATCCCGTTTCGGCTCTCCTTCCTCAGGGCGGGGTTACGGTGGTAGACATGTATCTTCTCAATCATGTACATGGGAATCCATATAAGACAACTGTATAATACAATAATACATCATGTAATCTTGGCAATATACACAAGCATAGATTGTAGGGTAGGGGGAAAAACAGTAACTTACCAAGAGTAAAGTCTCTAGGTACATCACAAAGAGGTATCGACCGCGCATACGGTGACCCCCTGTGGTGAAGCTAGCTCTTAAGTCATGATACACATTGGGTGGAGTAATTACCTCATTATGTCAAGATGTGATTGATACTTAAACAATCGTTTAACCCATTAGGGTACTCACAGGCCAGTTTGATTATCCATATGACCTCACATAGGAGGAGAGCATCCTGCAGGCACCCATGGGGCTTGGTGGTAACCTTTTCTAGTCCCATGTATTTAAAGTCTGGTAATGATGAATGTACTGATTTAAAGTGTCTGTATAATTCCGAATCTTCGCTCCCTGTCACAATTCTAGATTTATGCTCCCCCATTCTCAATTTAAGATAGCGTTTTGTCTGGCCCACATTTTTTAATTGGCCTGTAATGTCTAGATCAGCGTTTCTCAACCTGGGGGTCGGGACCCCTGAAGGGGTCATGAAAGGCGTGTCAGAGGGGTCTCCGAAGACCACGAGAAAAGTTTGGTTCGATTCCATCGTTGGTGAAGTTCAGAGTGCTCTTTGCTTGTAGGATAACTATAAATCCCAGCAACTACAACTCCCAAACGACAAAATCAGTACCCTCACCAACCCCACCAGTATTCAAATTTGGGTGTATCAGGTATTTGTGCCAAATTTGGTCCAGTAAATGAAAATACATCCTACATATCAGATCTCTCGGCATTACTTCGCGAATGAAGATTCTTAGGAAGGACTCATCCCATGCTTTTTACAAGCGCATTGATGACTAAAAAGGCCAATCTGAGATAGGCAAGTTCGGTTGCAGAAAGCACAGCAGAAAGTCTCCTTGGGTGATGTTGTTTCCAAGTTGTGGTTCCTTCTGCGTTGTCGTTTCTCTTTGAAACCCATTTGGCGTGTCTTCTTGAAAGAGGCCACTGCATTATGGATAGTGTGTCTCCATGCCTCCCGATGTGAGGCCAGGGTGGACCATCGTTGGTGATCAATCTGGCCGAGTCTGAGATGTTGTTTCAGGGAGTCCTTATATCTCTTTTTGGGGGCACCTCTCTTGCGCTGACCCGTGGTGAATTCACCATCGAGTAGTATCTTTGGGAGGCGGTGGTCCTCCATCCAAGAGACGTGCCCTGCTCAGCGCAGTTGTGTTCTCAATAGCATGGCCTCAATGCTGGTGATCCCTGCTTGCTCAAGGACAGCAACATTAGTCACATAGTCCAGTCTATATTTAGGATTGTGCGAAGACAGTGCTGATGAAAGCGTTTGAGGAGTCGTAAGGTGTTGGCGATAGGTGACCCATGTTTCAGACCCATAGAGGAGAATAGACAGTACGATAGCTCTGTACACACTGATTTTGGTGCTTTGCCTCAGGTGCTTGTTGCTCCAGACTCTTTTGTGAAGCCTTCCGGACGCACTATATGCCTTTGATAATCTGTGATCTATCAGATATTTACATTACAATTCATAACAGTAGCAAAATTATGGTTATGAAATAGCAATGAAAACAATTTTATGGTTATTACAACATGAGGAACTGTATTAAGGGGTCACGGCATTAGGAAGGAACCAATCAAGAAAAGGCTGGCTGTCCCACATACAAAGTATACAATGGGAAAAGTAGCGAAAACGCTAAGTAGAATGGGTGAATACACAATGTCAAGTATTAAAGACAATAATGAGGTCTGTTCTCATAGGTCTACAAATGCATGTATTTCATCACAAATATATCAATTATACAATCATATAAACAGAAATATCATCATAATACAGTTCAAAACAATAGCGGTGGCTGGGCTCACATAAGGGTGAACCAGGACGCCCAAGCTCCGGAGAGAGTGTATGGGAAAAGGCTCAGGCACAGTCCCGGACGCCTTCCCTGCGTAATAAATGTCTAAAGAAATGTCCTCCACAAGTGTGGTCTCACAAATTTAGTAGGTCTGCAGGGGAGGTCGTCGTGGGGCCAACGAAAAGGGTCCCGCTCGGCTTCGTTTCACCCCCGTAGGGGCTTCTTCAGGGCCGGGGGCGTGGCCTAGATGCCGAAATCTCGCGAGCGTCACGTTGGGATTTGGACACTAGAGTTACAGTAATGCATAGATTATAGTACAAATCTCACATAAACATAATGGTTATATAAAGCGCTACACAAAGGGGAACAGCCAGGGTCATGGGGAAAATATTTACACAGCATTATACAGAAGAGACAGGCAAGTACATACCAGAGCTGGGAACAACGGGAGCACCGCAGGTGGAAGCAGTATCCGTGGATACTGGGCCAAAAGCGCTGCGGTTCAGGTAGTTAGCAATTAAATAGTCTCAGGCACAGGTGCCCCAACTAAACTAATAATTCGCTGACAGATAGCTTGTCATTGAGGCCGTGGGGGGTCTCGCTGTTTAAAGAGACTATCCACTTATTTTCAAGACGTAGTAAGGTCCTTTTAACGTCAGAATGGGGTTGTGGGTGGATCTTGTCAAGTACAGTCACAGTGAAGTTATCATATCTGCTATTGCACGTTTTGAAGTGCATGTATAGCACAGAGTTGTCATATCCAGTGTGAAAGCGTGACCTGTGTTCAGAGATCCTGTTTTTTAATTCTCTCGTCGATAAACCCACATAAAGACCCCCACAACAACCACAAATTATACAGTAAATAATGTTTTTAGAATTGCAGGTTGCCCAAGTGTGGATCTTATATGTTTTCTTGGTGTAAGGGTTCTGAATTTGAGTTATAGGAGAAATGTGACGACAGATACTGCATCTCCCACATTTTTTTGTCCCAAAGGGGAGGGGAATAGAAGGGGGACGGTTATAGGAGGTATCATCCTTAGTATGTACTAGTAGATCTCTGAGATTTTGAGTTCTTTTGAAGGCTATAAGAGGTGGATTTTCTAGGCCTGGAATAGAGCTCACTAGGGACCAAAGATTGGTGACTATCTTTTTGATTTGATGTGAGTGGGGAGATAATGTTAAAGGCCACACAATCTTGGAAGGAGAGGATTTACGTTGTGAGGTTAATAGTTGGTTTCTGGGTATATTATTTACTTTTGTAAGAGCGGTGTTGAGTACCCTGTCAGGATAACCTCTTTTCTTCAAATTATTTATGAACAGATGGGCGTCTTGGGAAAAATGATGGGGAAAGGAAGAGTTCCTTTTAAGTCTTAGTAGAGAGGAAAAAGGTAAGTTGTTTTTTAGGTGATGGGGATGAAAAGAAGAATAATGTAAAAGAGAATTGGTGTTAGTTGGTTTTGAATAATTTCTAACTCGAATATGATTTTTGTGGGTGAATACCGTAAGGTCCAAAAATTGACCTCTTGGTTGCTGATTTGAAGGAACCACACACACACACACACACTCACTCACATATGGACAATATTTGCTCATCTCCAGTCCCTTGGTACCTCATCTGTTCTCCAAAATTTCTAAAAACTGATGGGAAGTAATTCTGTATTCAGAACTATTTTTGCAATTCTTAAGTCACATCTATTTTAATGGAATATAGGCATGCCGAATGTTCTCCAGATTATGCCAGTAATGTCTCACCGAATATGCACAAATGATTTTTTTTCATTGCATGCCAGATCTTCAAATATTGCAAACAGATTATTTGGACTTTTTATGTGAAAAGAACCTTCGAACTATATTCTCAATATCAATCAGTGTTCACGCGAAGTTAAAAAGTACTAGTTGCCTCAAAATAAGTGAAAAATATATGGTCACAAAATACATTCTTTCCAAATGTACTTCTTGGAATTGCTGAAAGTATAATTGGTCATCACGGAGCTGGGTTCATTTTCAGACCTTTGCCAGGAGCGGCATTAAATGTTCATCAATATCTAAAATTGGAAATTGTGGCTTGGTTGGACACACAGGTTACCATTTTGCTCACCACATTCAACCTGAATTGACAAAAAGGAACAGATTGGATGGAAAATAGGCCCAACTATTTGGCTGTGTCAGAGGCTTTTTTGATGACAAGACTCTGGGGGCTACTTCATGGAATACTTTTTGGATTTGTCAATAGATTTCAGAGTTAAAATATGTGTCTATAGCAATATGAAGAATGTTCACATCTGCTATACTGCTTTCTTTCAAATTACACTGCTGACAACTTGTTGGAGTTGCTTCCAAACATTGTTTTCTGTACTTATTCAGAATATTTTTACACTGCCTAACATCTACGGAGGCCCCATTGGTAGCATGGAATATCACAAGTGAGTAGAATATTATTTTTTAAACCTCAATATCATGCAAGGGGCCCCTGGGAGTGGGTTAAACCACTGAGCTGCTGAACTTGCTGAGCGAAGGTCAGCAGTTCGAATCCAGGGAGCAGGGTGAGCTCCCACTGATAGGCCCAGTTTCTGCCAACCTAGCAGTTTGAAAACATACAAATGTGAGTAGATCAATAGGTACCACCTCAGCTGGAATTGTATTCAAATCATACAATGCGGACGCAGCCACTCTTCCATACGGTCGGACCCATACGGTATGGAAGAGTGGCTGCGTCCACATTGTATGATTTGAATATATTTGATATCGGACCAGTGGATTTATATTAGTGGATGATAACAATCTGACAGGTCCCGAAGAAGCCGGAAACGGCGAAATGGCAGGGCCTTTATAGACCGTCAACCTGACGCATTGGCATTCTATATCGGATTATATATAATTTCAAGAGAATTGAATTTTTGATATTGTTATTTTTGGATGACGTTATGCAATGGCAGTGATTATTTTTGGATATATCTTCACTCCACTATCCACTTAAAAGAAATGAATGGATGTTAATTAAATAAATCTACAATATTTGAAGAAACTGTGATATCCCGCTTTTTGTTGGTGTATGCTGTGACGGAGAACACCCCACCTTTTATGTGTTTTAGAAATGGAGATGAACACCACTCCTCAGTCAGATATGACTAGACTAATCAGAGGAAACCTTTACCTTTACTATCATGTAAACCAGTGGTTCCCAAACTTTTTTGGCCTACCGCCCCCTTTCCAGAAAAATAAGGTTACTCATGTTGTGGTGACCCCCAACCATATTTTCGTTGTTACTTCATAAATAATTTTGCTACTTGCCATGCCGCTGCCAGAGAGGGCTCTGAGGGGATGGACAGCCGCGGCCTGAGGGGACGAAGAAGCAAGGCCTGCTCTCCCCACGGAAGCCCTGAGCTCACCAGCTCCCTTTGCTGCCTCCACCACCGAGGAAGGCCGCGCTTTCTTCTGCGGTGGCGGTGGCGGGGAGGCTCCGCCAGAGGACGTGGAGGCCTTTGCACTGCAGCCTTCGCACTGCACTGCATGCGGGGGGTCAAATCGAAGAGGCGGGGTCAAAAAAGAGGGCCACACGACCCCTCCTAAATGGCCAATCATTCACTGCCCCCTTAAAGGGGCTCGCTGCCCCCCAAATTCTGCTGAGCCTCCCACCACCCCCTTGGATCGCCTCACCGCCCACCAGGGGGCAGTATCGCCCACTTTGAGAATCAGTGATGTAAACAATAGCGTATCCAACATTAAAATACAGTAATTAAGACCTGCAAAGGCATACTTTGAAAACTCCCATAAACCAATTAAAATACTTTTTATGGGGGAATGGGAAGAGAGGCTTCTCTCCATTGTTACATAATAAACCTAATCTAGAAAAGTTACTTCTTTGGATTTAAAAACCCAGATTACCTCTACTACCATGGTTGATGTAGTCCAAAAAAGTAATATTTCCAAATATGGCACCAACAAAACTTGGGAAAGGTCTTGATTAAGAATCTTAAGGCCTAGGAAGGCTTGTATAGAAAGATATTCCACAGATATTTGTATCTTAAACTTTTTTGTTGGCATTGAATGTTTGCCTGTTTGCCTATATGAGTTTGTCTGTATAAAGTTTGTATGCCGTTCCGAGTCCCCTGCGGGGTGAGAGGAGCAGGATAGAAATGATGTAATTAATTAATTAATTAATTAATAGGTTGGAAAAGCCTACTTTGGGAGCTGGGCTGTTGTGCCAGGTTTTAGTAAGTATTTTGTCTGAAATTTATTTTATTTAGCACATTTGTATACCGCTTCCGCTCAGCCCGAAGGCGACTCGGGGTGGTTTACAAGGCAACAAATTGAATGCCAACAGCATCCTAAAAACAGCACTTAAAACATTAACAATAAAATAAAACGACAATAATGAAAACAACATTTCATCTCCAAATAAAACAAAATCCAATATCGTAGTCCAGTAATTCCAATCCTATGTCAGTTACACTGCCTTTTCGAACGCCTGCTCAAACAGCCGAGTTTTAAACTTTTTTTGAAAGATCTGGAGCGAGGGGGCTGATCTAGTGTCCCTGGGAAGGGCGTTCCACAGCCGAGAGGACAAACTGAGAAGGCCGTCTCTTGTCCCCGCCAAACGCATTTGTGATGCAGACGTAGTTGAGAGCAGGGCCTCCCCAGACAACCTTAACATTCTAGATGGTAATAATAATAATAATACACTTTATTTATATTCTGCTCTTCTCACCCTGAAGGGGACTCAGAGCAGATTACATCACAGATACGGCAGACAATCCCTGCTGGTTTAACATACAATTACATACAACAAGTACATACAAGTACAATTTAGAAGGATTTTTTCTTCTTTTGGCTGCGTCACAGGGTGCGATTGCATCATCGCGTCACAAGGGCGTACTGTTGCTTCATCCTCATGACGGAGAGCCTCTGTTTTCCGCATTCCACCTTCCGACAACCAATCTTTCTTTTTCATTCAGGTGTTGTAAAGTCCTTTCTTTGTAAAAATCCTTCCCCGCTTGGCGGTTCCCAGTTTATCTATTCACAACTGTTTTCGAACTGTTGGGTGAACAGTGGGCAGGGCTCACAGCTCGAACATGCAACCTTCTGATTGCAAGCACAGCGGTTGTTACCGCTGTGCTATCTCTCCGGCCTTATCTGAGGTACATAAGGGGAGATGCGTTCGGACAGGTAAGTTGGGCCAGAACCATTTAGGGCTTTATAGGCTAAAGCCAGCACTTTGAATTGTACTCAATAGCAGACTGGCAGCCAGTGGAGTTGGCGCAACAGAGGAGTAGTATGCTCCCTGAGCTCCGCTTCTGATAGTAATCTGGCTGCTGTCCAGGCCCGGATTACCCATAAGGCCAGACTAGGCCATGGCCTTGGGCGGCAGGTTTTGGGGGGCAGCGGATTCCCCCCCAAAATATAATTTAAAAAACCCGCCCCCCTCGCAGCGCTTTCCCCCCGCCCTCTCCCGAGAGAGTCATCATACCTTGGGAGAGGGCGGGAGAGCGCCGGGGGGCGAGAAGGAATGGCGCCCTCCCCTCACCTGGGCCGCCCCCTTCCAAAGGAAGGAGGCGGCAAGGAGGAGGAAGGGAAGCTCCGCCCCGCCGGCGGGAATGCATGCATGCGCACGCATGCCCGCCAGCGGGCTTCCCTTCCTCCTCCTCCTCCTGGCCGCCTCCTTCCTTTGCAAGGGGGCGGCCCAGGCGGCCAGGAGGAGGGCGGGACTTCCCTTCCTCCTCGCGTCTTCCTTCCGGTCACGGGAGGAGGAGGAGGCGGCGGACGGAAGCAGTGCCTCGTGCCTTCTGTCCACCTCCTCCTCCTCCCGCGACCGAAAGGAAAGCGTGAGGTGGACGGAAGCTGTGGGGCCAGCGCCGCACAGCTTCCGTCCACCTCCTCGGGCCCTCCTTCCGGTCGTGGGAGGAGGAGGCGACAGAAGCCGCACGGCACTGGCCGCTTCCTCCTCCCCTCGCGAACGGAAGGAGGGCGTGAGGAGGCAACGGAAGCCGCACGGCCGGGGCTGCTGCCGCACATGCGCAGCAGTGCCCTGGGGGCGTGGCTTCGCACACCCTGGGGGCGGCGTGGGGCATCTTGGCCTCGGGTGGCCAAAGATGGTAATCCGGGCCTGCTGCTGTCCGTTGGACCAATTGAAACTTCTGGATAGTCTTCAAAGGCAATCCCACATAGAGTGCGTTGCAGTAGTCTATAGGGGATGTACTTGAGGGACCGCCTACTCCCATATGTTCCCCAGAGATCTCTTCGCTCTGAAGACCTCAATCTTTTGCAGATCCCTTCACTGCGAACCATTCACCTGTTGTCAACTAGACAGAGAGCTTTCTTCGTGACAGCACCTTACCTGTGGAACAGTATGCCGTCTGAAGTTCGAGCAGTTAATGAGCTACCGGCTTTCCAGAAATCTTGCAAAATGGCACTGTTCCGGCGAGCATTCAGTCTTTGACCACTCTTGGTTTCAGTGGAATATTGTTTAACCTGTTTTTATTGTATTGTCTTATGCTTCCTTGTGGTTGCTTGAGATGCTTTGGTTGTAGTTCGATATGCTGTAAACCGTCCTGAGCCAGTTCGAAAGGACGGTATGCAAATCGAAATAATAAATAAATAAAATGTAACCAGAGCATGGACCACCATGGCCAAGTCAGACTTCCCAAGGTACGGGCGCAGCAAATTTTAACTGTGCAAATGCTCCCCTGGTCACCTCTGAGACCTGGGGTTGCAGGCTCAGTGATGAGTTCAGGATCACACCCAGACTGCGAACCTGTGTCTTCAGGGGGAGTGTAACCCCATCCAACACGTTTTATTTCTCACCCTGCTACAAAGATTGACCTGCAGCACAACAGTAGCAGATTAAAATCAATCCATGTTTTGAACTGTATTCTTCAATAAGAACACTGAGGTAAAGAAAAAAGTGTCATAAGGAGAGAAGCATGCTGCTTAATAGAGAACTGTTTTTCTTCTCCCACGGACTTCCCATTTTTCTTACTTTTTTACTGACATCACCTTACTGTACGTTGTACTTTCCTTTACACCATATTATTTCCTTCTCTTTCAAAATAGCATTGCTTGGGGTCTCTTTTCCCCTCATTTATTTGTTCTGGAGAGTTTTTTTGTTGCTTTGTTACTAATAACTAGCAAAGGCTTGGATGGTTTGTGTTTAGAAACGTACAAAATATTGCAAAATGAGACCACATTTAAGCTGAACTTGACCCCATAAAGATTTACTAACATCATATTTAATTATGGCCAAGATCTCTAAATAAGTGGTTAAAGAAGTCCCAAGGGGATCCATTTAGGGCTCTTATGTGCGCTGCATTTCATGGTATGTTACAAGTTTAAATAGAAACATATTCCATAGCATACTGCGCTGACATCTCTCCTCAGACTCGGCCCATTGGCCTGGGAGCCATTAGTTCCAGTTTCGCTACTGAACTATGTTGGTATTCTGGTGCCTTTTCCTTATTCAACATGATCTCACATTCTTCCTTTGATTCCTTCAGGAGCCAAAGTGTTGGGTTAGACTGACATTTTGTGGGCTAGCAAAGGATGTTTGGAAAACATGAGCAAAAATGGCAAGGGTGATTGGCTGTCGGGTAACGTAATATTTAGCAGCGCCTCAAAAGCATTCTTCACCTTCTGCGGGAGTGAGTTTTCAAAGTCCTGTATGCTTTGCATAACCTCCGTGGAGCTCTTTGGGAAGTCTGGCAATGATTTTGAAGGCCTGTTGAAATTTCAACCCCAGAAATAATAAAAACACAAAAACGAGAGCCTTTGCCATCAACCCACAAATCATAAGTGCATGAAAAAGAAATACACGTTTCTTCCGTGGCAAACTGTGCCTCAGAATGTCCTGTCTCCTGACATGACCTCCCCTAAAACACCTTAAATCCAGATAGGCATACCAAAGGGAAAAGGTCCTGTTACAACCCCGTGTGGAAGTGTCATGCTTCGGTGCTGCAGGACTCCTTCACTCAGTATGGCTAAGGTAGTTTTTCTTATATCTTATTTATTTTCTTAAAGTATTTCTATATTGCTCCCCCCCACAGCCCACAAGAGTTTCTAAGGCAATGAAGAAATAAAAAAACAATTAAAACAATACTAAGATAAAAAATATTTTAGGACACATTAAAAATTAAATATGGCACAGCTGGTGTCACGATGCAAGGACTCGGCCGGCCCCTTAATCACACACACAGAGACGGTAATCAGCTAACTATTTATTGAATAATAAAGAACAGGTGAAAAGGTAATTGTCCATAAAATATTGAAAAGTTCAATCCAAAGAAAGAGTCTGTAGTAATCCAATCCAATGGCTTGGCAAAAGGCTTGGCAAAAGGCTTGGCAAAAGGCTCCGCAAGCAATGCGGATCAAGGAACAAGGCAAAGTTCAACAGGGCCCAAGAAACTTCTTGGCAAGACACGAGCCGGCAACTTGGCTCCGTGGTCCTTTGCTCGCTTCACTCCTCTTAGAATAGAAGTGGCCGAGCTACTGAGGATCCGTTCCCACGGATCCTATACTTAATCTCCTTGGCGAGGCCCCCGACGCTCTAGGCTTCTGTGCCAATCTGTGCTACGGGATCTCGCGCTTCTCTGGCGCTCTAGGCTGCGGTGCCAACCCCTCCTACTGGACTCGATGCTCTCTCTCCTATCGAAGCCCCGTCCTTGCCTCCCAGCACCTGGGTCGCTATCTTCATGAGAGCCAAACTCCCTTTCAGCTTCCATGGGCTCATCCTCCACTGTTTCCCTGATTCTCTCCTGCGACCCGAAACTACCTGGCTTCTCATAACAATCGTCACTATCAACACTTTCTGAATCAGTCTGACCTTCCAGGGTTATCGTAGCCGTCCGGCCATCCATCATCCCAAGCCAAGCTCTCGGTGGGAGAGGAAGGGCCAGCTAACTCATTAACCCCTTCCTCCATTTCCTCATCAGCTGCGGCTGGCTCCAATGCAAGTGGGACCCCTGGCTGCCCCTGCCCCCAGGCACAAAAGAGAACTGGGTTGCTACAGCTGGCTGGGAATGTGGCGCAGCTGGCTGGGAATGTAGGCGCAGCTGGTTGGGATTGTGGCGCAGCTGGCTGGGGATGTGGCGCAGCTGGCTGGGATTGTGGCGCAGCTGGCTGGGATTGTGGCACAGCTGGCTGGGAATGTGGCGCAGCTGGCTGGGAATGTGGCGCAGCTGGCTGGGATTGTGGCACAGCTGGCTGGGACTGTGGCACAGATGGCTGGGAATGTTGGCGCAGCTGGCTGGGAATGTAGGCGCAGCTGGCTGGGAATGTGGCACAGCTGGCTGGGAATGTGGCGCAGCTGGCTGGGAATGTGGTGCAGCTGGCTGGGAATGTGGCGCAGCTGGCTGGGAATGTGGCACAGCTGGCTGGGAGTCAGCTGCATAAGATCTCTACTGACCAGAAGGTCATGAGTTTGAGGCCTGCCTGGGTCGGGGTGAGCGCTCAGCCATTTCTGTAGCTCGTTGTCTAATTTAACTAATTTACAAGGCCATAAATCTCCAGGAAGTGTGTAAAACTAATTTACGAGTGAAGGAAGTGTGTAAAAGGAGCTGAAGGAGTGGCCAACTCCCTTGAAGCTGAAATGTTAAATTGCCTCTGGGTGTCTTGTCTATACATGTTTGTATTTCAAAGGGCATTGTATATGTTTGCCTGTATATGTGCATTGTGATCTGCCCTGAGAAGGGCGGAATATAAATGATACCACAGTGCTACAGCTGTCTGTGAAATAATCCTAATGGAATAGTTATATGGTGAAGGGATGCCAGCTTCTATTAATAATTGTTATTACATGCCAAAAACAATTCAACCAAGTTGTTCTCCACTGGTCCTTCTTCTTATACAGGCCCATCCAATCAGGACAACCATGGGAATTGTGGACCCGTCCTAGGTCCTTGATGTCAGATGCAGACCCAAAGCTGAACCACGTTATGTCTACTTTTTTCAGTATGTCTCCAAAGGTTTCAATCAGCAAATGTTTTATCATGTTGCATGATTGAATGGCCTAATTGGAAAAAAAACTGTTTTGTGTATTGCCAGTATTAGTAAGTCTTCAACTTACAACAGGACGCTCTGTGGTTTCGGAATAATAGAGCAATACATACGTTCATTAGAAATCTGTACCTTTATTTCTTTCCAAGGAATACAAAAGACCACATGGATAAATTGTCCAAAAAATATGTAAAGATTCACGCAATAAAAAATAGGATCTCTGCATTGTGGAAGCTGGAATCACTGGGTTGTTGTGAGATTTCCGGGCTGCATAGCCATGTTCCAGAAGCATTCTCTCCTGACGTTTCACCTGCATCTATGGCAGGCATCCTCAGAGGTTGTGAGGTGTGTTGGAAACTAGGCAAGTGAGGTTTATATATCTGTGGAATGTCCAGGGTGGGCGAGAGAACTCTTATCTGTTGGAGGTAGGTGTGAATATTTCAATTGGCCACCTTGATTTGCATTTAAGATCTCCATTGAGCAATGCATAATACTACACTTGTTTTTAGCCAAAAGTCTGAGATATTTGACTTTCCAACTTCAGATTATGTTTAACTGCAACAGAACGTAACCATGGTGTTAAACTCATTTTAAGAACTGTTCATTCCGAACATTTAGACCCATGACCAATGTGCATCTGCATTGGCTGAGCATCACAGTTTTAAACAAAACCTTGCCAATCTGTACTTAAAATTTAGTTGCCAGGAAAACAATGACAGTAATAACGGTTTCTTAGAAAGACTTATCTGGACAGATTTGAAAACAAACCACCCAAGCTGTATAAGAAAAACAACACTGTCTTCCAAACCTACACAAATGAGTCATTTGGAGAAAGACCGCTCTGTTTCGTACATGATACGGCTCAGCAAGAAATCGGCCAAGCTGCCTTGTCCCCCTCAGCCATATGGCAGCAGAAACTGATATTTGATTCTGGCACCTGGATCAGAAAAGCAAACCAGACTTGGTTGCTAAATTATGACTGGGAAAATTCTGCATTTGTGATGCATGCTGGGGAATGGCAACACATCCTGCTGTAAACCTTGCTTGTTACATAAGGAAACCCGTCTCCTAGTGCTCTCCTTAGGGAGAGCATTCTGGGAAGAGTTCTCAATGTGGAAAAATAATAAGGCAAGAAAACAATGCCTCGGACTTGTCAAACCTGGTGCCTGTAAAAGAAGAAGCACTTCCGGGGGGGGGATGTGAGGCATCCCCAGAGAGTCACTTTTTATAATTTTCTTTAGATCCATTTCCTTTGACAGCTTTTCTCCAACTGTTACACACAAAAATAATACTGTGCAGCCATGCAGTCAAAAATCTCTCTTCTGTTTTCGGAATTTATAGGGATAGCCCTTAAGCCAAGTAGAACATGGATCCACCCAATTCATTCCCATCTACACAATGGGGAATTTTTGGGGCTGTAGCATGCAGACAAAAGATTACATGGCTTTTGCACAAGCACACTGGAGCCAAATGTCAACCCAAAGAAGAATAGCTTGGAGCATCCCATTCCCATGTATCTACATACTGTACATCCCATGTAACCATCTCTCTCGTACATCCCAACCCAGAAAGTAAGGGAATTTCCTAAGGAATGAGGGAGAACAACTCTCAAGGTGAGTGTTACCTTTCTATGGCATGAAACCCCCTCGATGGATACGACCCCATCTGAGCTCTGCAAGTGCAGCATTTTCCTGAATGAAGCAGAGAGTGTTTTAGGACTGGGACATCCAAAGGCTGACCAAGATGCTTGTTTATAAAGCTATTGTCCTCCCAACCTGGTTATGCACCTGTGAAATGTGGACTGTCTACAGACGTCACACTCAACTCCTGGAACACTTCCATCAGCGTTGCCTCCAAAAAATTCTGCAAATCTCTTGGGAAGACAGGCGAACAAATGTCAGTCCACTGGAAGAAGCAAAGAGTACCAACTTTGAAGAGATGCTTCTATGCCAGGCCTGGGCAAACTTCGGCCCTCCAGGTGTTTTGGACACCAACTCCCACAATTCCTAACAGCCTACCGGCTGTTAGGAATTGTGGGAGTTGGTGTCCAAAACACCTGGAGGGCCGAAGTTTGCCCAGGCCTGTTCTATGCCATCAACTCCATTGGACTGGCTACGTTGTCCGAATGCCAGGTCACTGTCTCCCAAAGTAGTTACTATACTGACAACTCAAGAACAGGAAACATAATGTTGGTGGACAGGAAAAAAGATTTAAAGATGGGCTGAAAGTCAACCTTAAAAACTGTGGCATAGATACTGAGAACTGGGAAGCCCTGGCCCTTGAGCGCTCTAATTGAAGGTCAGCTGTGACCAGCAGTCCTGCAGAATTCAAAGAGGCATGAATGGAGGGCGAAAGAGAGAAACGTGCCAAGAGGAAGGCACATCAAGCCAACCCCGACCAGAACCACCTTCCACTTGGAAACTGTTATCCTTGCTGCGGGAGAACATGCAGATCAAAAATAGGGTTCCACAACCACCTACGAACCCACCACCAAGACACTAGACTTGGAGAACCATCATCCATTGGAGGGCCGGGGAGATAGCACAGCGGTAACACAGTTGTGTTTGCAATCGGAAGGTTGCTAGTTCAAATCCCCGAACTGGCTTGGACAACCAGCTATGAGTCCTGCCCACTGCCCACCCAAGCAGTTAAAACAGCCCAGCTGTGAATAAACAACAATGGGGACCGCGGAAAGCGGGGAAGGATTTTTACAAGGACTTTACAACTTCTGAAAAAGTTCGGCTGTTGGGAAAGGGGAAATGGGGAAATACGGAAATGCGGAAGTGCGGAAACAGAAGCTCCCATCATGAGGATGGAACAACAGCACCCCCTTGTGACGTAAAGACGCAATGACACAATGGCATAACAACAATGATGTCGTAATGGAGCATCCACATCCTGTGACACACACCCTGTATGACCCTGTGACGCAGCCAGGAAAGAAGAAATCCTTCTAAAAACTGCACTGTGTACTGTCTATTGTAATTTGTATGTCTTCCGACAGGGACTATCAGTCATATGTGTAATGTAATCCGCACTGAGTCCCCTTCGGGGTGAGAAGAGCAGAATATAAATAAACAGTATTATTATTATTATTATCCTTGGGCTGTGAGGGATCGCCTAAGTAAGTAATGGCATGAAAATAAAGTCAGTGAAAGGCTAGCAGCGTTGATGCAGAAACCCAATAAGTTGTCTCTGGTCCTTGCTTGGCCCATATCAGTGCTTCATGACTAGTCTTCATTGACCTAGCAGCTTCTCTCCAGGGTTCAGGTAGGAAGCCTTCTTAGGCCCCTTCCACACAGCTGAATAAAATCCCACATGTTCTGCTTTGAACCGAAATATAATGGCAGTGTAGACTCAGATAACTCAGTTCAAAGCAGATACTGTGGGATTTTCTGCCTTGATATTCTGGGTTATATGGCTGGGTGGAAGAGCCCTTCGTAGTAGAGTGTTTCCTCGCTACTTCGCGGTTCACTTATTGCGGATTTGCTGTTTCACGGATTTAAAAAAATATAAATTTTAAATATATATCATGGTATTTTTGCTATTTTGTGGGGGTTTGCTGCCACCGCTCTCCAATGCGCTTTCCCTCCTCAGTCCTCCCTCCCTCCAACCTTGAAGAACCTTTCCTTCCTTTCCTTCACTTTATTTTAAGTTTATAAAGACTTAAAATAGTGTATAACTACTAAAATAATGTATAAATATTAAAATAAATATAGCATCCCTACGTTGGGGTTTTTCACTTTGGGGGGGGGGGGGGGTCCTGGAACATAACCGCAGCAATAAGTGAGGGAACACTGTACATCTGGAGACAGAACATAGATATTGTAGTTTTACAAGATCACAAACCTTCTGTGCCAAAGAGTGCAGGTGTCTCATCAAACTACAAAGCCCAGGAGATCAAAGCATTGAATCATGTCAATTAAACGGTGCCAAGTTGCATTAATTCTACAGTGTAGGTGAACTATTTATTTATTTATTTATTTATTTATTTAAAACTTTTCTACCCCGGCCTTCTCACCTCCAAAGAGGGACTCAGACCAGCAAACCGCAAGTATTCAATGCTAACATTTAAAATCTAAAAACATCATAAATTTACAATAAAATTATCACATACAAATACAATACAATAAATACATTTTAAAAGCCTTTCGCCAAAGTAAAATCAAGTCCAACTGAATCCATATATCCGCTCCGTATTAAGTGGTTAGCAACTTTAATCGCTACGCGATCTCCTCCTTCATTCTGCGAAGGCCTCATTGCACAGCCATGTTTTCACCCATTTCCTAAAAGTCAGGAGGGAGGGGGCAGATCTAATTTCATTTGGGAGGGAATTCCACAGCCAGGGGGCCACCACAGAAAAGGCCCTGTCCCTCGTCCCCACTAGATGCGCCTGCGAAGGTGGTGGGACCGAGGGCAGGGCCTCTCCAGATGATCTTAGCACTCTTGACGGTTCATAGGGGAGAATACGTTCGGACAGGTAAACTGGGCCGGAACCGTATAAGGTTTTGTAGGGCAACACCAGCACTTTGAATTGTGCTCGGAAGCTAATTGACTCCCAAGTCTCATTCAACAGATCCAAGTATTGTTTGCCTGCTTACTCATTCTTTGCAGGACCATGTTGCTCATTCATGAAAATCAATTCATCCTAACACTGTAAAACAGTGAGAATAAAATGCTTTTCAATTAAGGGGACAATTCTCCAGCATGACAAAGTAGCATCTAATAGTGAACAACATGGATCATTAACAAGAAAAATAGTTACACCTCATGTAAGTGAAATATATTTGTTTGTAAAATGTAAAACATGTAACTATTTGATGTTTGTTTTTCAATTTTACTGAAACGAAGCAGGCTTAAAGATTTTGTGCATCTGTGATTTAATTTAAAAGCCGCTGGATTTCACGATGTGATCACAAAATCAATCCAAGGATAGCAGCTTGGTCATATTCACTCTCGAGATGTGTTCTGCCTTGTCGGACAGTTAATTAATACACTTCAGTTCTGCCGTAAAGTTAATCTCTTTTCTGTATTTATCCAGGCTGATTCTGAGGAAGTGCCTGACAGCGAATTCTGCCTTTTCTATTTATAACTTTTTAACCCATTTAATTTCAGGGGAATGGTTTGTTACAGAAAGGGCAGGGCCATCAATAGCTGCGCATGAGAGCTGGTCATGAGACACAATCTCTTATTGAAAACGTGCCTTCTTGGTGCCTGGCTGACCCAAAAACATTATTCTTCCATTTTTCAGTCTTTTTTTAACCTCTGAAACATCGGATGCTCTTAATATTTGCTGTAAACAAGAGGACACTGTGATTAACATAAGAAAAGCCCTGAAGGCCTCAGACCAAAGTGTTATCTCATTCAACATTGTACAGCCCAATGTCTATAGGAAGCACATAAGCAACCTATAAAGACAGGAGCACACCCTTGTTGTTTAGTCCCAGAGGTTCACTATTTTTAAACAAGGAAGTTCCATCTAGTTGTGATGTGTATGAATGCAATTTTACGCCACTTTAACTGCCATGGCTCAATGCTATGGAATCCTGGGAGTTACAGTTTTACAAAATCTTTAGTTCTCTTTTAGTGTAGGCTGAGAGACCAAACTAAGCATCAGAAACTGAGGGTGCATCTACACCAGGGCTGCCCATGAAGTCGATCGCAATCGACCAGTCGATCGCGGGTCCAAAGGAGGTTGATCGCTGACACTGGGACGACTCCCCGGCCTCCATCCTCAGTGCCGTTGCAGCGTGGCCTGAGGGGGAGGGAGGGAGAAGGAGGGCAGCAAAGCAAAGAAGGGGGCGGGTGCCCGGCCCGCGCATGCGCTTTGGAGCGTGCGGCGGCGCACGAAGGAGCCACGAGGGAGGACAACCAGAATGAGGCTTTGGCAGCCATTTCCTGCCAAAGCCATCTGCGACTGCAAGGAGTTCATCTGCTTGGCCACATTTATCAGCATTGAATGGCCTTGCAGCTGAAAGGTCTGTCTGCTTTCATTCTGGCTGTTTATATCCGTGGAATGGTGTCAGGGTGGGAGAAGGAACTCTTGTCTGGGTGCATTTTTGAATGTCCCATTGGCCACATAGATCAGCATTGAATGGCCTTGCAGCTGAAAGGTCTGTGTGTTTTTATTCTGCCAGTTTATATCTCTGGAATTATGTCAGGGTGGGAGAAGGAACTCTTGTCTGGATGCATTTTATGAAGTGTCCCTAATTTTGGCGAATAAATATGTAAATGTCCCTTATTTCTTCTATCAAAATATGGGTAGATCTTTTTGACTTGGTTGTTTCATAAGTCAGTGTTTCCCAACCTTTTTTGAGCCGCGGCACACTTTTAACATTAAAAAAATCCGGGGGCACACCACCAACCAAAATGACACAAAATGACACTCTAACACAGTAAAGAACGACTGGGGCTTGGTGGCCTGCTGGGAGCAGCTGCTGGGAGTGCCAAGCCGGGGAAGGGGTGGAGCCAGGCTGTGCCATGCCCCACCCCCTACCCCCGGCTTCACCTCTCCCAGCAGCTGCTCCAGCCTTGAGGGGGCAATGCCAAGCCAGTGGTGGCAGAGCCAGCACAATGCTGGCTTGGCACTGTCCCCTCAAGGCTGGAGCAACTGCTGGGAGTGCCAAAGCCAGGGGAGGGGGCAGAGCCAGGCCTCGCCATGCCCCGCCCCTCCCCCCAGCTTCAGCTCTCCTACAGGCCGCGCCATGCCCCGCCCCCTCCTCCCAGCTTCAGCTCTCCTACAGAGGAGGAGCATGAGCAGTGGGTGGGCTTCAGTGGGCGGGGCTCCTCCTCCACGCGGCTTCAGCGAGCGAGGGGCGAGAGTCATGGTGGGAGTCATGGAGGATTGGAGGCTGGCTGGGGAAACGGCCGAAGGAGGCGGCGCCCCGGTTCCTTCTTCTTTTTCTTCGCCACTGCCCGGCCCTTCCTCCTCCCCCAAGCAGCAGGAGTTTGGCAGGAGGGGTGGAGGAAGGGGGGCAGAGAGCTTTTCTCGCGGCACAGCAGGTTTGTCACGGCACACTAGTGTGCCATGGCACACTGGTTGAGAAAGACTGTCATAAGTAGCTTGCATGATGAAAAAGTGTGAGCACCCCTGATCTACACTTTAGAGTTAATGCTGTTTAAAAACACTTGGTATAACACCTGCTATGGAAGCCTGGGAGGTGTAGTCTGGTGAGGCACTAGCACTCTTTCACAGAGAAGGGTAAAGACTTTGTCAAACTACAATCCCCATAGTACTGAGTGATGGTAGTGTATGTGGTATTAAATTGAATTAATTTTAGGGTGTACCATCTGCACCTTATGGCATTGTCAACTACACACTTGGAAGTAATAACCTCGAATTGCAGCCTAGCCACTTGCCACACACTGGGTTTTTCTTTTAAAACAAAATAAAGCAATGGGGTCTCAATTCTGAGAGAAAATTGGGAACAACAACAACAAGGACAAAGAGTGAGTACAGTAAAAAAAATACAATGCAGAGCAGAAGAGAAAACTGTCAAACGAAGGCTCTACATGAACAGTTCCTGGGGAAAATTAAGAGCCAAATTGGCAAGGAAAAACATGGCTGTGGCTGACAAATGGAACGTTGAAAAAGGAGACGAAGGAGGGCCTGATTCTGGCAGCCCAAGAACAAGACATTAGAACAGATGCCATCAAAGCCAGAATTGAAAAGTTGACGATAGATTTCAAGTGTAAAATCTGCAAGGAAGCAGATGAAACGATGGATCACATACTCAGCTGCTGCAAGAAGATCGCGCAGACGGACTATAAGCAGAAGCATAATACAATTGCTCAGATGATCCATTGGAACTTGTGCCACAAATACCACCTGCCTGTGACAAAGAACTGGTGGGATCACAAGCCTGAAAAAGTTATACAAAATGAACACGTCAAACTACTCTAGGACTTCCGAATTCATACTGACAGAGTTTTGGAGCACAATACTCCTGACCTCACTGTGATGAAGTCATATTTATTTATTGCAGGTTGTATATGTAGTTGATATTTATGTATATGTAAATATTTTGGAAGGGTGGGACTTCGCTAACCCTAAGGGATTAGTAGTGATATTATCTGGCAGAGCTTCCAAGAACCTCCGTTACCATGGAAACTAGGGGCGGAGCCTGCAGATAAGCTTTAGAATCCTCGGATTCAAATATTGTCAGTTGGTGGCTAACTGCAAATGCAGCTTTCAGTGTGGTTTAAAAGACTGGTTTTTTTCTAAGCTTGACTCTACTCTGGGAAAGGGTAGTAGTGGAGGTGTGTAGACGGCTAAGGAAGCAGTGGCTGTTAATGACCAGCAGAGTGTGTGTAAACTGCTGAGTTATTAGTTTTAGGAGTGCAGTAACTTTGTGTTAGACTGTATCTCCATAGTTAGCATCTTGTAACCTTAAGAAAGTACCTCTGAGTAGATTGTAACCACCCAAGCTCTTGAACTCTGGAAACCTCTATGCTTAAGTCTCTGTTTAAATAAACTTGATAGTTATTTGATTAAAAAAACATCTATTATGGTGATTCTTTCTCTCACAAGCCTTGAAACGCCTCTTTCTTAGTGGATAGCCAAGCACAGTAAATTTAATGGTGGCAGCTAGTGAAATAAAGAGAATCCTTACATATTGTGGTGGCATTGGCAGTATATTCTACCCTGTTACAACCTGAGTTCGAATCCTCAGATTCTCTCCACACTTAAGACACAAATTTGAATTCAGCTCCATTACACAATTGTCTATAAGTCAGATCCATTACAAATTGGTGGCGGCGGTGGGATGTAAAGGATAGCCTGCCCTGCCACGGTTTAAAAGTTAGCGTCATCACACTCACGATCATGGGAAAAAGGCAAAGTATGGATTGTTGATGTTGCAATCCCAGGCGACAGCAGAATTGACAAGAAGCAACTGGAAAAACTTATATGATACGAGGATTTAAAGACTGAACTACAAAGACTCTGGCACAAGCCAGTAAAAGTGGTCCCAGTGGTGATCGGCACACTGGGTGCAGTGCCTAAAGACTTTGGTCAGCACTTAAAAACAATCAGCACTGACAAAATCACCATCTGTCAGCTGCAAAAGGTCACCCTACTTGGATCTGCATGCAGTATTCTCCAATACATCACACAGCCCTAGACACTTGGGAAGTGTCCAGCATGTGATCAAATACAAAAGTCAGGATGTTTGCTGTGTACTAATCCTGTTGTGTATCTAACAAAAACAATGTACCAACCATGGATTTAACTTCAAAGGAAGGGAGCAAATGAATCCCAAATGCTCTAAAGGTAAGTAAGAGTAAAGTTACTTCCATGTGCCACAAAATAAGAGAACGGTGGTCTTCTGGTGGCTCATTTGGGTAATCAGAAATCAATGCAAGAGTACATTCCAGTAGGAAATAAATAAAATTCATTCCATCTATGTGAATTGCAGAGGTTTCCAGAGGTTCTTGTTGCAAGGGCACAATCTCTTAGAAATCAATGTATGGCCTTGAAAGAGACAGAAGTCTCGGTGGAGGAATTAACTTGATAAAGTAAAGAGCAGTAAATTGCCAGGAGCATATGGTATTCATTGGAGGACTGAAGGAAATAAAGTGTGAAAGAGACCTGGGATACCAGTGAGCCTGTACAGTATATGTCATCACTAATGTGTCTCCCTTCCAAGAATCAAAGAAGATACCTGGAGAGGCTCAGCGGTGACTTTATATTTTGAATAATCTGAAATTTTGAAAGAGAATGATCTCTAAACCTGGCAGGAGTAGGGGAAGATATTTATCTACTTAGGGAGCTGAGTAACCGGGGCTGGGAATATTCCCAAATCAATCCAGAGAGCCTGTTGTAGGATTCACCCATCTCCAGCCAGCAGCAATGTCCACTGTTTTCAATGGACTTACATGTACTTTTGCATTCCCATCAATCACACCTGTTCCAAACTAGACATGTGTATTTGTGTTTAATCTGTTTATATAAAGAAACTGATTACAAATGGTTCTTCTGCTAGCTACATTTATTTCAGCCTCATCACACTAGAGCAGTGGTTCCCAACATGTGGTTCGTGGGCCACCAGTGCTCCACAAGAACCATTACTACACCGTTGCCTCAAAACCACGCAGCAATGAGAGCAACTCTTATAGTGGTTATAGTGGTTGCAAAGAACCCCAACTACACCTACAAATTGATGGGGTCAAAGCTTTCCGAGACAAACCAGGAAAGGGATCTTGGGGTTTTGGTGGACAGCTCAATGAAGATGTCAACTGAGTGCGCAGCAGCAGTGAAAAAAGCAAATTCTATGCTTGGTATGATCAGGAAGGGAATCGAAAATAGGTCAGCAAATGTTGTATTACCTCTCTACAAATCGATGGTAAGGCCACATTTGGAGTACTGTGTACAATTCTGGTCTCCGCACCTTAAGAAGGATATAACGGAACTGGAAAAGGTACAGAAAAGGGCAACAAGAATGGTCCAAGGGATGGAGCGGCTCCCTTACGAAACCAGGTTGCAACGCCTTGGTCTTTTCAGCCTTGAAAGACGGCGTTTAAGAGGTGACTTGATCGAAGTGTATAAAATCATGCATGGGATAGAAAAGGTGAATAAAGAAAAACTATTTTCTTTGTCACAAAACACTAGGACTAGAGGGCACTCCCTGAAGCTCCAAGGTAGGAAAATTAGGACTAATAAAGGGAAATATTTCTTCACCCAGAGGGTCATTGGGTTATGGAACTCACTTCCAGAAGAGGTTGTGACAGCGGTCAGCCTGGACAACTTCAAGGCAGGATTAGACAGATTCATGGATACCAAGTGTATTGGTAGTTACTGAAAAGGACATTCAAGTGCCACCTCGGAGTTGGTTGAGGTAGGCAGGATTTCCCTGGGTACTGGTTGTGGGGGGTCGGGAGCAGGTCAGGGTTTTGCCCTCCCTTCTGCTCGAGATCCCCGTGTACAACTGGTGGGCCACTGTGTGATACAGAATGCTGGACTAGATGGGCTGAGGTCCGATTCAGCATGGCTCTTATTATGTTCTTATGTTCTTAGTGGTGAGGCAATGAGGTTGTCAAGAGGGGAGGCGCTGGCTAACCACGAAAGATTGCTACTACCTCATGAGCGCATCAGCTCTAGATGATTAAATATGGTTTTCTGTGCGCGAGCAAATGCTGATGGCATATGTTCTGTATCAGAAACTATGTGGTCTATCGACATCAGCTTTTTTTCTGAATAAGCATCTCAAATAACCAAACAGAATCTGAAGCTGATCAAAACTGATTTGTAACCCTTTTGTTACTAATGTTGGGGAGTGGTTCCTGGTCAAAGTGTTCCCTGGTCAAATGACTCCACCTTTGGGGGGAGAAGGGTGGGGCATAAGTAAAAGCAGTTCCTGGTCAAGCGATCTCTAGTCAAGTGGTCCCTGATCAAAAAAAGGTCGGGAACCACTACACTAGAGCATGGATCCACTTTACATCTGGTTTCTGCCTCCTGAAGAATTCTGAGATATATGCCTAACGAGCTAGGGATGCCCTTTCACAGATGGCTGTTACACGTTCTTTCTTTACATCCCATGGTTGTACTGAACATGTGTTAGTGAGAAACACAACCAGGTGCCAAGTTATGAATTATGACATAGGCAAAAGCCAAAGTTTAGCATCAGTTGAAGTTGCAGAAGCTTCTGGAAGAAATAATCTAAAGTCAACATACGAGGCAAGAAAGTTTGCATAATGGGACAATTTGCCTCTGTCATCCTAATCCTCCTTGTACAAAGTCCTTCGTAATCTTCCTTGTACACCCATGATGCTTGACATCTTGTAGAACTGGATACGTATAACACTGACCGATACCAATTCTCCATGTTAAATGGGCACAGTCCAATGAGGAGGCTCATCGCAATGGTAAGCGAAAAATGGCAATTTTTCAATGGTAAGCGAAAACTGGTCCCCCCCCAAATGTCTACTTGTCCTCCTATCCGGCCTCGTGATATGAGCCTCCTCGCACTGCTGCTCTTGCCTCGGAACTTCAGCACATGCGCATTTGGTGCATCTCCAGACTGTTTGCGCAGCACCAAATGTGCATGCACATTTGATGCGGCACGAGTGACTCCAGGCCACAGACGCAAATCATTGTGCAGGAAGCCAAAAAGGAGTAGCGTTGGGCATTCGTAGTCGGAGCCTCCGCCTCCGGCTGCAAAACAATCCTCCTTTTTGGCCTCGTGTACGGCAATTAGCGCCTGGGGCCTGAAGTCGCTCATGCCACACCAAATGCGCATGCATGGAACCTGGCGGCTGGATGCGCCCCTGATCATGTGGCACTCCACGCGGCTGCGTAGTTCGCGTAATGTTAGATCCACCCCTGGGTCTACACATGTAATTGGTGTATGCAAATTAGGTACACAACTGTCACCTTTTTGTCAGAAGTGCAAGGCAAGTAGCACCCTATTGCTTCCTCTCCCAGAAAGAAACGACCTCTCTGCAGTATTATAACAATTGTCTGCATGGACTCATCACTGTTGTTTAAAAAAATGAATTTAAATTGTCTGGGAAAGGAGTTGAAAGAGGACTTTCAATAATACAAAGAGACACTTTTAACCTTTTGTTCAAACACAAATGACACTATAAAGCCACACTGTGACAGATTATTTCAACATTAAATGTTACTTAAAAGGAAACTCACACTTGCAATTCATTAAAAACATCATTTCCAAAAGAGCAGCTGTATGCAACCCTCACCAACATAACCTTGACCACGTTGACATTTTCCGCCTTGAACTATTTCAGACATGGATGTTTAGCTGTGCTTTTCTCCCAAAGTGGCTCGATTCTCTGATGTACCTGCATGGCTTTTTGAAGTCCAGATTTTAAATTATCCACAGCTTTATAAAATCTTCTCCATCACCACTAGCAATGCAAACAGCTCAGTTTGTTAAATATGTTTTTTGCTTCCTTCTAGCATTTTGACACATTTTACAGGTAGAAGTTTTTAAAAATCATACTGAACAGCCATAAATAATTCTAGTTCTGGATTATTTTTGAAATTTCCACATTAAGCAGTATGCCTCAGTAATAACAGCCTTATTTTACATTCCCTTCCTTTAGAAGGGAATACCTTCTTATGCTGCCCTCCTAATTCTTGTTGGCCAAAAAGAGGAGCGGTTTGCCCAAACTTTCATCAGAAACTATCTTCTTCTGTTTATGGAACCAATGGTGCTACAACAGTAGTAGCTGATACATTCATGGCAAACAGACCTTAATAAAAAATAATTTAAATTAAATGAAAACCATTCCCATAGAATATTTTACCCAAATGCAATTGTTACTAGCTTGTTGTGTCTACTGAAAATGTGGTCCATCTAGATGCAGTTTGACACCACTTTAACTACCATGGGTCAATCCTATGGAATCCCGAGAGTTGTCATTTTAGAATATCTTTAGCCAAACTAAAGTACTTACCGTATTTTCTGGCGTATACGATGACTGGGTGTATAAGACGACCCCCAACTTTTTCAATCAAAATATAGAGTTTGGGATTATATTCGCCATATAAGACTACCCCTCTTCCAACAAACACCAAATAAAAAATTTTAAAGCATCATATTTCATTTCAATATGGTAATTTTCTTCCTTCTCTGCCTCTCAGATCTGAGATCTCAAAACTCAGAAAGCGCGGAGGCAGAGTTTCCAGCCACTGATGGCCGGCCGCCTACTCCGCCGAGTGTGTTGAGCCGCCTCTGATTTTATATGTATCATATATTCCTGGGATCACGTGAAAAATTATCAGATGGAAAGGGGCCGTGAGTTATGTGAGCCTCCCTACAACAGGCAAGATAAATAACAGCTACCTCCAAAATTCATATTAATGATTGCAATTTTCTTGACATCAGAAGATTTGGACTCACGACATCTATGATTTATACTTTAACAGTCGCAACATCTGGTTGCGACATCTGTCACCCCATTGATCACCAGGGTTGATTCGGCTGATCTGGCTGGCTAGGCGGGTGTCCCCTTCCTCCCTCACTGCTCCATGTGCGTCCCTCCCGAAGCTGCACGCTCGGTGGAAGACGACAATGTCCCAGGTATAGAAGAAGTGTACCGAGGTCTCCAGTCTTCGGTCCCGGGTTTACTTTAACAAAAATTTTAGATGGAAGTAAAGACAGCAATTGATTACATATTATAATAATGGATCTATCCTGAATATAAATGTGAGTATTCTATATTGAAGAGTCATAAGCTGCTATTTATCTTGAGTCCCTGAGTGGGAGAAAGGTGGGGTATAAATGAAGTAAATAAATAATAAATATTTATTTTTCTCATTTGTATCTGAATATCTGCTACAAACATCTAATAAGACGTATGAGTGTTTCTTTACAGTGCCAGTGCTTTACGGATTAAGAAAAAGAGCTTTGGCAAAGCAAAAGCTTTCAGTGTGCAGAAAAAAACCCTGTCTACTTGCCACAAGAATAATTTACATGCACAACAGAGAGTGCATATGTGAACTCAGCTGAGACAGAAATGATCATTTCAATACAAACCCAAATTCCATGTGGTCAAGCTATAGGTGAGTGGAGATTCACACAATTGACAGAATATAGCGAGAACAATCTTTTCCTTGGTTTCCCTGACAACATGAGATCGCATGGCAGAGGCTGCAAAATTCCCCCCTCCCCTCACTTTTCAGGCCTTGAAAAGTCCGTATTGTGTTATTTTACGTATTTTCTCAAATGCTCTACAGTGTACTCATTTATCGAACCTTGTCTTTTGAGAATGGGCACGTAAGAAAAGAATGCACATTTAAAGTGCTGAATAGGAAAATAAATATATGTATCCAGATGTCTATAAGACATGATTAGCACCTAAATTGGAAACGTTGTGTGATGTAGCATGGCATCTTCTGAGGTTACCACAATAGTTTCTTTTACAGAGTAGAGGAGGATAAATCCACAGATTACCTGGTCCTGTGGTGAATAGTTGTGTAGAAAAGGGAATTTGTGGGTTTTCTACATAAAATGTATTAATATATTTGAAACAGATATAAGTGTGACTGAATAGAAGAAGAGACTGTGTATAATAGTGGTTCTCAACCTGGGGGTCCACAAATGTTTTGGCCTTCAACCCCAGAAATCATAACAGCTGGTAAACTAGCTGGGAGTTCTGGGAGTTGTAGGCACCGGGAATGTGGCACAGCTATCTGGGTGTCAGCTGCATAAGATCTCTACTGACCAGGTCATGAGTTCGAGGCCTGCCCGGGTCGGGGTGAGCTCGCGACGATTTGTGTAGCTCGTTGTCGATCTTAGCAACCCGAAAGACAGTTGAATCTGTCAAGTAGGAAATGTAGGTACTAGGCATGAGAAAAAAGTTATGAAAATTAAAAGATTCATAAGAAATTCGTAAGAAATGCTACTTTCGAGTATTTCCGCACCTGGAACACCAACCAGGAAGTGGACTTTCTTTATAGAACTTCGGGGCCAGGATTTTCTTAAGTGTCGTTATTAGGTCGTAGGGGGCACCCTCCTTCTCTTTCACCATCCTCCCGCCTCCCTTGCCAATAAGTATTATGGCAAGGCAAGCCCTAAACTCGCTCCTTCTTTCGGCTGGAAGCCTGGAAAAATGTAAACAGAGGGTTTACTCAAGTAAATCTGCAAAGGAGGGCACTTTGGATGAAGTGCCCTCCTTTGTGGATTTACTTCTGAGTAAACCTCTCTGTTACATTTCCAGGCTTCCCTGCCTCTCCTGCCTGCCAGGATCTAAAGCATCAAAGAGTATTGGGGTGAGAAACCAACCTAATGTATAATAGAATGAATGCTACTGTAAGTGCCTAATATTATAAGTAATCCAACTGGTCATATACCTAGCATTCCATGCACATGCAATAATACAGCAGTAATAACAATGGGTATAAGAAGAGGTAAAATTCAAACCGAAGTATTCTGACTGTGGTCCCTCCTCAAGCGGTGCAAACTGCAAAAGGCTCTTCTCGTAATAACTAACGAATTTCGTTAGTTATTACGTTACATTTAGAAATTTTTGGAAAATTTTTGTAAGTCTTTCTATTACTAATCAAAAATCCCCCATTTGATTTTAGAATCACGATTTTTTGGTTCGAAACCATGCCTAGTAGGTACCACTTTGTGGGGAGGCTAAATGTAACTGATTTACGAGGCCATAAAAATCTCCAGGAAGTACACACGAAAAAAGAATGAAGGAATGCAACAGCTCCCCCTGGTGGCCAGAAGCTGAAATGTTAAATTGCCTCTATGTCTGTCTATATATGTTGTATGTCAATGGCATTGAATGTTTGCCTGTATATGTGCATTGTGATCCGCCCTGAGTCCCCTGCGGGGTCAGAAGGGCAGAATATAAATGATATAAATAAATAAAAAATAGGCCAAAACATCTGGGGACCCACAGGTTGAGAACCACTGGTGTAGAAGGAGAAAGCATAGGTTGGAAGTCAGCACTGGAGGACCTTAGGATTCCTAGAGAGGTGTTATCTCTAGACTTTTCTAGGACTTGACATTGACCATGGAGTCATACTAGATAGGGTTGCCTGATTGAAAACTGAAGACAGCACCTACAGTATATTTTGAACAGAGGTGTAGAAAAGGGAATTTCAGCAGTGTTGCTTGTTACCTCGTTGCATAACAAGCAATTCCTGCTCAAATTCCCTCTTCTACATATCTGTTAAAAATATAGGAGCTGCCTCCAGTTTTCACTCTGGGAAGTATAACACTCGAGGACCAAGAGATTCCTAGAGAGAACATTTTAAATCAAATCAGTAAATAATCTAATTCACAAATGTGGAGGGACAGTTGTATCTAGTTGTTTCCTCTTCTTCCTCTTTATGGATATAGCACCATCAGGTATATATGGCAGTCTTTTTCAACCAGTGTGCCTAGGCACACTCCTGTGTCTTTGCAGAGCTCCAGGTGTGCCTCCAGAAAAGCTTTTTGCCCCCCTTCCTTTCCCCCTCCTTTTGCTGCCGCTATTATTTTGTCCTCCTCCATGGGAGAAAAAATCTTCCCTTACCACGTTGGTAATAGGCTCTGTCCGCAGACGCCCCCTGCTGCGAGGGAAAAGTGTTGCGCAACATGCAAAGGAGGAGAGGAGCCCAATGGGCGGCTCCAAAATGATGCCGTGTCATTTTGGAGCCGCCCACTTGTGGATAACTTTTGGAACCGCCCACTTGCGCTCCTCTCCTGCTTCACATGCTGCCCTCTGTTTGTGGATAACTCATATATATTGAACTTCTATATATTGCAGATTATCCAGTACAGAGCCCAATCCAATGCGGTAAGGGAAGATTTTTCCTTTTTCTCCCATTGAGGTGCCAACATCATGTGGGTGCCAAACTGTACTCCGTTTTTTCAAATTCACAATATTGATACATTAACTTTATAAAACTTTTGTAATTGTGCATATTGCTAGTTTCACTATATGATTATTATTTTGCTTACTCTTTGTCCCCTGCATATGCAGCCTGTTGTGTAAAAGAGGTGCCGAAACACCATAAAACATTTTGTGTCATTTTGGTTGGTGGTGTGCCCCAGGATTTTGTAAATGTAAAAAATGTGCCTCGGCTCAAAAAAGGTTGAGAAACACTGATATATGGCACTGTACAGTAAAGCAATAAAAAAAGATTGGGTCCTGCCAAGGGCATACAATTGAACACACGCACACACATACACATACATATGCACACACACAGAGATGTACACATTAGGCATGATTGATCCAAAAATATGGTTCAAAACTCATTTCGGATGTAGAGGGCACTGGCATTTCGTATCTTGTGGAGTTCTGAAATTTTCTATGGAAGTTTCAAAATTATTTCATAAAAACTAACGAAATTTGTTAGCAATTCGTTAATGGCGGATGTGCACACGCAATGCACATACGCTTGCCAAAACTGGGTTTGACAGCCCAGGTCTTCCCTCCGCCATCACCTCCTCTTCGGCGGCGTTAGCTGTAACGTGTGTTTGGTTCCTTCCCAGGCGGCGAGGAGTGGAAAGGAGGCCCTCCACTCCTCGCCGCCTGGGAACCAATGGGTGTTAGCTTTAACATGCGTTGGTTCCCAGGCGCAAGCAGATTTCCTCCCAATCAGCCAGGCTTTCCCTCCGCTTGGGAAGGAAAGTCTGGGCAATCAGCAGGAAATCTCTTGCAGATCTCAGTCTGGGATTGGAAACCCATGCTCCCCCAAGATCAGAAAGGCACCTAGAGGAGTGTGCGCCTTACAAAACGCCCCACCCCCGGGCAGCTCACGGAGGCCTCAGATCTGGCTGAGGAAGAGGACGCGCCCAGGGAAGGGAAAAACCTTTCCGAACATGGCGATTTCTTTACGAAAAATGGCGGCGGTTGAGTCAAATTAAGTAATTCACTTCCGGGTTGCTTACAGTGGTTCAAAAACGCATCGGAAGTACTTTACAAATGAATTTCATACGAATTCGATCAAGAAACGAAAAACATAACCAGGCCTCGTACACATACATGACTGGTTACTTGCATTTAATTCATTTTCCCAGCACTGGTATAGACCTGTCCAACTTCTACCGGACCGGGGGCCTGAATTCCGGTCACTGATCACCTGGGGGGGCCTAAGGGTCTGCTCCTCCCCCGGCTCCGCCCCTGCCGGCTCCGCCCCTGCTGGCTCCGCCCCTCCCCTCCCCAGCTCCGCCCCCTCCCCCAGCTCCGCCCCCCTCCCACCCCTCCGGCTCCGCCCCCATACTCAATATGCCCAAATGTGAACACTGGTGGATTTGGGGGAAAATAGACCTTGACATTTGGGAGTTGTAGTTGCTGGGATTAGTAGTTCGCCTACAATCAAAGAGCATTCTAAACCCCACCAATGATGGAATTAACCAACCTTGGCACACAGAACTCCCATGACCAACAGGAAATACTGGAAGGCTTTGGTGGGCATTGACCTTGAGTTGTGGAGTTGTAGTTCACCTCCATCCAGAGAGCACTGTGGACTCAAATAATGATGGATCTGGACCAAACTTGGCATGAATACTCAATATGCCCAAATATGAATGCAGATGGAGTTCAGGGGAAACAGACCTTGCCATTTGGGAGTTTTAGTTGCTGGGATTGGTAGTTTGCCTACAATCAAAGAGCATTCTAAACCCCACCGATTCTCCTGCCTCCTCCTCTCCCTGGGAGTAAACAGAGACCCTTGTCGTGGTTTACTCCCAGGGAGAGGAGGAGGCAGGGGACACGATTCTCCTGCCTCCTCCTCTCCCTGGGAATAAACCGGGACAAGGGTCCCTGTTTACTCCCAGGGAGAGGAGGAGGCAGGGGACGCGATTCTCCTGCCTCCTCCTCTCCCTGGGAGTAAACAGGGATCCTTGTCTTGGTTTACTCCCAGGGAGAGGAGGCAGCGGGGACGCGATTCTCCTCCGCCGCCGCCTCAGCAGCCGCCACCACCGCCGCCCCTCAGCAAGGCCTCGAGCAGCAGCAGCAGGCGGCCGTGAGCGCGCCGATTGGCGGGGGGAGGGAAGGAAGTAGGAGAAGGAGGAAGGGAGCCTGCTACTCCTCCCTGCCCCGCCCCTCACCCCGCCCCCCGCCGCAAAAAAAATAAAAAAAATATTCCAAAAAATATTCCAAAAAATATTCAAAAAAATGTTTTAATTTTTTTAAAAAAAATTTTTAAACCAGATACCTTACAGGAAGGTAGGGGGCCGTGGGGAAGGGGCTGGGGGGCCATATACGGTCCGCAGGCCGCCAGTTGGACAGCCCTGGTATAGACGCTAGATCACTGGCATAAATACCTTCAGTCGGCGACAGATGTCATTGTAATGGTCTTCCTCTTTGCACAGCGCAACCAGACGCCTTTACAGCTCTATTGGGTTTTCCCCTCTTCAGTCTGATGGCATTCCACATGCAGCCAGATCATGACACACGCAGAAGTAGAGTTGGCATGCACACCTATGCAGGGGTACGGTTTTTGCTTTATATTCCGTCAAATAAACTTTTTCAGGTTTCCAGATGAAGTATACTTCCAATTTCAATTCAGAAACAAAAGTATCACAGGACTAAGAAACACTGCTCTTATTATTGGTGTGTATCTACACTAGAATTAATAGAATCCACGGCACTTTAACTGCCATCGCTCAATGCTATGGGATTTGTAGTTTGATGAAACACTAGTACTCTCTAACTTTACATTAGCGCCTTCAAATCATGTGAAATGAGCCCTCCCATGATTCCATAGCATTGGGCCATGGTGATTAACCTTCTTAAACTATTTTAGAAATATCTTGGCTAATGGGCTTGGCCGACTTACCGGCCGAGCAGGTTGCGGGGCGGCGGTTGTCCTCGCCGCCATCTTGGGGGGAAGGAGGGGGCTTCTTCCCCACAGAAGCCCCTGGGTGGCGGGAAGGTTTCCCGCCACCAACGCCGGCCGGCCAATGACAGGGCTGGCCCCGCCCTATGTCGTCAGCCGACCGGCCCTCTCTTTCACCTGGGCAGCTCTTTTAAGGCTGCTCTGGGCTTCCCTGCCATCACTTGGGGCCGATTCGGTTTTTCCTCCCACCCACCCTACTTCTTTCATTGCTTGTTTGTTGTTCCATGTTGTTTTTATTTATATCCATCGTTGCACTTGTTTTGGTCGTGTGGTCATTATTTTTCTCTGTCGCAACTCCGTGTTTGGCGTGTGGCATGGGCCCTGGATCAGGCTGGCTTATCGCCCCTTGGTTGTAAGGGGGGGGGAGATAATGCCCTGGCCCTCTGGGGTGCCGGGTTTCCGTGGACAGGTATTGGGCCAGTGGTACCCAGGCTCCCAAGCGCCTTCGGAAAATTGTGGGCTGCCCTACCCCTGACCCATGCGTGGCTGCCAATCCTTGTTCCTGTTTTCAATAAATGAGTTACTGCCATTTTCATCCAACCATGTGTGTTTGTGTTATTGGTTCATGGTGTGAGGTGTATCACCCTTGCCCACGCAATGTGTTGTAAGAGATACTGTATTTTCATTCTAGAGTTGAAGAAGGAAAAAGGTTAATTTTGCCATGTGACTCTAACTTATATTATGCCATTAGTAAGGTCTGCGATTTTTTCTAACCACTTAGCTCAACCTTAAATGAATCTTGCTTGCAATGCCCAGCAGCAATAAATCAATTAAGGCTGTATTTGGCTGCTCACTTACGTGTGAGTAAGCCCTATTGGATTTAATGGGATTTAATTCCAAACCGAGATGTTGAGGATTGCACTGTAAATGTTCAAACACGTCACTACTGAGAAAAAAAAACAACCTTGTAATTGTTGCTATGGGCAACATACAATATAGAAAATTAGAATTGGATTAGAGCAGACCTGAATTAAGGACGCCTCTGTAAAGTAAGTTTAGTAAGATTGTATCTTGAACTCTAAATGGCTGCCTTGTAAACCTCTGGAGGAACAGCTGACCTGAGGCTGGATGCTGTCACTGCTGCAGCTCTGGTTGAATGAGTTCCAATTTGACCCTCAAGTGACAATTCTACAGGGAGCGGCAGTGAGAAATGCAGAAAGACAACCATTTTAATATAGTTCTCTTGGACACAGGCAGACCTAATGTGCTGGTGTCACAAGAAATAAGAGATGGATGGACTTTCTTAAAAGGCTTTATGTTCTCTGGATAAAAGCTAAAGACCTGTTTAGATGCCATAGGAGACAGAAAAGAACCGTGCGAGCAGCACAAAGATTGCTTGGGAAGGACTCGGATAATGTCTGAAACTGAAGCCAACTTCTGTGCTATACGCTAAACTGTGTTATGACCTCATCAGATGAACTAAAATTTGGTGGTGTATACTGGTTCAGGTTTGCCATGGAGCCTACCAGCTCCCATCCCATGATTTACATCCAGGGCTGTATTTATTTATTTATTTACTTCATTTATATTCCGCTCTTCTCACCTCGAAGGGGAGTCAGAGCGGATTATAGTACATATACTTGCAGACAATCCCTTCAGTTCAACATATACATATATTGAGGAACATAGACGAACAAAGACGAACAAAGAGGCAATTTTCTGGAAAACTTCTGACAAACTTCTGGCCACCAGGGGGAGCTGACGCACTCCTCATCTCTCTCAGCATTTTCCAGCTTCCCTTGTTCTTCTGCATTCCTCAGCGATTCCTGGAGTTCTTTATGGCCTCATAAATCAGTCAAAATTTGCCTCCCCACTTAATGTGGTACTTTTATCTCCTACTTGACAAATGAACTGTCTTTCGGGCTGCAAAGGTTGACAGCAGGCTACACTTAAGGTCGGGCACCCACCCCGACCCGACCCGGCCTTGAACTCATGACCTACAGGTCAGAGAAATCTTATGCAGCTGACACTTAGCCAGCTGCGCCACTTCCCGATAGCCAGGATTTTGATTCGGAAGGGGGGGGGCTGAGTGAGAGATGGTCTACCCTACCAAACCTTTTGTATTGTTATCCCAATACCCCCATAAATATGAGATATATTGAGCATGGTGATCAGATCATGATATGACTAAACATAACAGTTTAAATAATGTACAAATAAAGCCCTTCTCATGGACCACCCTGAGAATTGGGGAGGGGCTGAAGCCCCCAAGCCCCCCCTCATCCTTCCCCAACTACATGCCTGTTTACATATACTCCCAGCAGGGCTCCGTGGCAAAACTGAAGGAGAACCGGTGTATGTCAGAGCAGTGGCAACATAGGAGGCTTCCCATATTGCATAGACATCAATGGGGGGAAGCTGGGTTGTGAATTCTTCTCCCTGTGGTGTGAGGTAAGGGAAAAGCTCGGCAATGTGGGTCATGGAGTGACAGGTCCCCATCCCCCCCCCCCCCCGGCATCACCGGATTCACCACAACCTGTGGCAATTCCGGTGCAAATGTGATGAGGTCCCTATTGTTGTTATCCCTCTGGGTTCTCCAACATTCTCGGCCATTTTATTTATTTGTTTGTTTGTTTGATTTCTTGGCTGCCACTCCCGGATGGCTCAGGGTGGCTCACAAATATAAACAACATACCACAGTAAAACACTAGCATAAAACAGTGAGCATAAAACAATAAAACATTAACAATTAAACATCAAATAGCAGGATATGATGCAAGATTGGCAGATGGTTGTGCCAGCTTAATTTACAAAAGCTTGCCAGAATAACCAGGTCTTAGAGGCCTTCTGGAATGCTAAGAGGTCACGAAGTGACCTAATCTCCGATGGTAGAGAGTTCCAGATTATAGGGGTAATAATGGAGAATGCCCTTCTTCTCGTTGATGTAAGACAGTAAGTTTTGGCACTCAGAATGAGGAGAAGATCCTGGTCTACAGATCTCAGTGATCTCGTGGGACAATATGGGGTGAGGCGGTCCCTCAGGTACACTGGCCCCACACCATGCAAGGCCTTGAAAGTCAACACTAACACTTTGAAGGTGATCCGGAATTCAACAGGCAGCCAGTGCAGTTCCCGCAGAACGGGCATGATGTGATGACCCACAGGCGTACCTGTGAGTACCCGGGCTGCAGTGTTCTGCACCAGCTTAAGTTTCCGGGTCACTGACAGAGGCAGGCCAATGTACAGAGCTTTACAGTAGTCTAACCTTGAGATGACCGTCGCTTGGATCACCGAGGCTAGGTCGCAGCGGGACAGGTAGGGAGCCAGCCTCCGAGCCTGGCGAAGATGGAAAAACGCAGTCCGACTAACCATGGAGATTTGAGTCTCCATCGAAAGACGGGTGTCTAAATGAACTCCAAGGCTTTTTACTGTTGACGACTGGCATAGAGCCACGCCATCCAGAGTTGGAAGTTCCCGACCGCCCGGGCGACCCGGCCAAAGGATCTCCGTCTTCGCTGGATTCACCTTCAACCTACTGGCTCGCAGCCATCCAGTAACGGCCTCAAGGCAAAGATGGAAATTATCGGGGACCGAGTTGGGCCGGCCATCCATCCTCAGAATGAGCTGAGTGTCATCAGCGTACTGATGGCACTCAAGCCCAAAGCTGCGCACCAGCTGGGCAAGTGGTCGCATATAGATGTTAAATAATATTGGAGCTGCAAGTGCGACATTTCTGTGACAACTACTTATAGAAGTATCAGTGTCACTAAATTATGTGTGTCTCCCTGGAAATGAGGGGAAAAACCTATTCTGGAATTCGCTACAATGCTATAGAACTTCTGGCGAACTGTCAGATGGTATTTACTCTATCGTCTAAGGCAGGGTGCCCAACTTTTCAGCATCGGGGAGCTACTTCAACTAAAACCAAGTCAGAAAGATCTACCAAGAGATAACAGGGCAGAGCTGGGGTCAGGGGCGGGGCTTGGTGGGGCTTGGCTCCGCCTATCCTCCCTCTGGCTTCAGCAGGCCACTGTTTCTCCTGGGTAGAAGAGAATAATGCCAAGCCAGTGGTGGCATAGATAGCCACCAAATGGCTTGGCATTACCCCTCCTACTCTTGAGAAGCTGTGGAAATGCTGAATAGTGGAGGGCAAGCTTGACGGGGCTTAGCTTGAGTCCTCCTTTTCCTCTGGCTTTAACTACATTTCCACAGCTTCTCCAGGGTACAGGAAGGTTATGCCAAGCCAGTGGTGGCTATCTATGCCACCACTGGCTTGTTCAATTCTACCCAGGAGAAGCAGTGGAAATGCTGAAGCCGTAGGTGGGGCTTGGTGCGACATGGCTCGCCCCCTCAGAAATCAACCCATCCAGCTGGGATCAACCTCCCTGGGTCCCAAGATCGACCAGTCGATTCCAGCATATCGATTTACATGAGCACCCCTGGTCTAAGGCTTTCATGGCCGGAATCACTGCGTTGTTGTAGGTTTTTTCGGGCTATATGGCCATGTTCTAGGGGCATCCTCTCACAACCTCTGAGGATGCTTGCCATAGATGCAGGCGAAATGCCAGGAGAGAATGCCTCTAGAACATGGCCATATAGCCTGGGAAAAAACTTACAACAATGCATTTACTCTACCGCTCATAAGACTTTTATCTATTTTGGCCCCAGGAAGCAGTTGACATTTGATCACCATCAAATTTATATGTTATGTTTTGCAATAGTCTTCTAAATCCGGATGCCAGCTTATAGATGTCAGGGGTTCAAATCAGCATGATATTCCTCATTGTATACTGGAAGGGACTCTTCAGTCCTATTAGGAAGCCAAATACCTTATTGCAGTGAAGTGGTCTCCTCGGGAACAAAAACAATACACAGAAACAAAGCTGTTCATGCCAATTGGAAGGCTTTTCTTTCTTCAATTGCAGTAATAGTACAAATACTACCACAGTATATTGTGTTAGCACAAATACTAGCACAGTCATGTACAAACTCTCTCTTTATCCACCAACCTCCAACTCTCATCAAAACTACTACAAACTTCTATGCAACAGTTGCAGCGCCCTGCTACCACACTCCACTTACAGTGACACCTGTGGTTAATCCTGAGACATTGATTCTGTTAACACTTAAAAGAGTATTTTACACATTCTGACAATAAAAAGTTCAGAAAAGTTGGTAAGGATTTATTCAATAAGTGCTCTAGACGTCTCCAGAGTGTTTGGAAGGGAAAATCCATCAAGAGATTACAAAGCCCCTTCTACCACCATCCTGTGTGTGTGAAGAAAGCATAAATGGTTTTTGGGGTGGTGACAAAGACAGAATTAATTTGAGGTTCAATGCTTTCATGCTGTAAGCAATGTCCACTTAGATTACTGTAGTGCTTTTCACCGGCAGCTCCCTCTGAAAAGTGTTCCAGGTTTGCAGTTAGTGCAAAATATGGCAGGCAGATTTCTCTCTGGGTTGTGCTCTGCAAATAGTGCAGTGCTGACCTTTTGCATCCAAGTCTAATTTAAGGTGTTGGTTGTTCCCATTAGAGTATCCTGTCTTAAAGCTGGCAAGTACCCAAGAGTGTATGTCTCCTGTCCACAGAGCCCGACAAGGAAAAGGCCAGGCTGATCCCAAAATTAATACCAGATTACACAGAAACAGAAGAGCAATCCCTATGGTCCTAAGTCAAATGACACAAACTGTTCTGAGATAAGTCCAAAATAATAAAGGAAGTCGCCCAAGCACCGGGAATGTGGCGCAGCTGGCTGGGTATCAGATGCACAAGATCTCTACTGACCAGAAGGTCATGAGTTCGAGGCCTGTCCGGGTTGAGGTGGGCTCTCGACCTATTGTATAGCCTGTTGTCGACCTTTGCAACCCGAAAGACAGTTGCATCTGTCAAGTAGGAAATTAAGGTACCACTTAGTGGGGAGGCTAAATTTAACTGATTTACGAGGCCATAAAAAGATCTCCAGGAAATGTGCTGAGGAATGAAGGAGTGCAACAGCTCCCCTGGTGGCCAGATGTTAAATTGCCTCTGTCTGTCTTGTGTGTTTGTGTGTCTAAATGTAATGGGTACATTGTAATCCGCCCTGAGTCTCCTGTGGGGTGAGAAGGGCGGGATATTAATGAAGTAAAATAAATAAATAAATAAGGTTAGTCCAAATTCAAACCAAAAGTCAGAGATATATTAAGCTAGGTACAACACCTAATGTCACAATCCTAACCCTAAGGTTATCAGAAAGTATTGGATGCATTATCTACTACAGTGTTTCCCAACCAGTGTGCCGGGGCACACTAGTGTGCCGTGAGCGATCATCAGGTGTGCCGTGGGAAATTGGAACCTCCAGGAGAAGGGGGGGGGAAGAGTCTAGTGTGTTGAAGTATAAAAACCCTAAGAAACCTACCTCGATAAAGGCACAAAATTACAAACACACACCCCTCCCCACCTGTTGTCTACTTGGTCTCTCCCTCTCCATGCATTGGGAAGGCCGCCTCTTTTCCCCAAGTAGAGACCTCCTCTTGCCCCCTGGGGGTTCTGTGTGGGAAGTTTGACCCAGTTCTATCATTGGTGGGGTTAGGAATGCTCTTTGATTGTAGGGGAACTATAAATCCCAGCAACTACAACTCCCAAAATGTCAAGGTCTATTTCCCATGAACTCCATCTGCGTTCACAATTGGGCATATTGAGTATTCATGCCAAGTTTGGTCCTGATCCAACATTCTTTGAGTCCACAGTGCTCTCTGGATATAGGTGAACTACAACTCCAAAACCCAAGGTCAATGCCCACCAAACTCTTACAGCATTTTCTCTTGGTTATGGGAGTTCTGTGTGGGAAGTTTGTGTCTTTCTGCCATTCCTGCCAGGATATCTATGTTGTGTTCATTGAAACAGGCCCAGGTTTCACACTGAGTATATAAATACATTTAAAAACATATTAACTATATGTATTACTGTTTTAGAGTGTCATTTTGTGTCATTTTGGTTGGTGGTGTGTCCCAGGATTTTGTCAATGGAAAAAGTGTGCCGCAGCTCAAAAAAGGTTGGGAAACACTGGTCTACTAAACCAGAATGGCCTTGACTGAGTTAATGTACAGTTATCAACTTGGCTTCATTAACTTGGCATATTTTAAATAGGAGAAGAAGAGAGTCTCTGGCATTTATGTGTTTGAAATGTCAAGGCATGACATGACGCAGAGCCTTCATCTCTTCTCCCAAATCTGCAGCTGTTCCTTGGGATGAAGCATGTCCTCCACCAGATAAAGCCCAGTTATTTGTCACTTATTGGCATCGGAATATAGAAACACTTTTCCATAAGAAAAAAGTTTATTAATTCATCTGTGATGAAGAGACTCTGTTGCACATCAAAAAGTCTGTTGCAACACACACACATCCCCCCCCCCCCTTGTTCAATGCAACAGCAACACTTTTCCTAATGAGGGCAGATTGGCCCCATATTTGCTAGGTTTAGCTTTGAAAAAATGAGCCTTTGAGCGTCTTAATAGAATAAGACACATGAAAGCAAACTTTCTCATCCTGAAGATCACTTGTGGTCAAAAGCTCATCAGGAAATGTTCATTTAATAAATAGCTGCTTCCAAATCTCAGTTTTTTTAAAAAAAAATCTGTGATTCTGGTGTAGAGGGAAAATTTTGTAATATTTCTCTTCTGGTGGACTGTTGTATTATTCTTTGCTCTAAGTAGAAACTGAAACATAGGCCCCACCCGCATTATATGAGTCTACACCAGGGTGCTCAGACTTTTTCAGCATGCGACCTACTCTTAAAGCAACCAAGTCCAAAAGATCTACCTGCCCCCGCCGCCTCGCACTCCCGCCGCGCGCTCTTGCCACCGCGCATGCTCCTGCTGCTGTTTTCCGCCTGCGCAGCGCTACTTCGGCCTGCCGGGCATTGCAGGAAGGAGAAAGCACGAGGCAGGGCATCCAGAGGGAGCGCTCGCCCTGCCTGTCTCGCCGGCAATGGAGGCTGCACAGCTGCTTCTGGACGAGAGAGAGGGCAGGGCGCTCCCTCCAGAGGCCCCGCCTCGTGCTTCCTTCTTCCTGCAATGCCCCACAGGTGAAAGATGCACTGCAAGAGCGGAAGCCAGCAGCAGGAGCGCGCGTGCATGCAGGGTGTGCACGCGCATGGCAGGAGCGCCCCATCTGGCTGGTGAGGCCCGAAGATCACCTGGAAGAGGGCCAAAGATCTACTAGTAGCTCCCGAGCTACCTAATGAGCACCCCTGGTCTACACTGACCATAAAATGCCATTTCAAACTGCAAACAAACAACAAACAAACAGTCAAATCTTCATTACGATCATAGACCAGCAAACCTTAAAAGCTTGGGTCCTGCCTTGTGGCGTCCCGCCAGAGCCAAAAAAGGGGCTTTAAAAGGATGGACGAACTGTATAGGCCCTGGGGGTCGAGTTCTAGCCTTCCCATAAAAGAAAAGCTGGAGAGTCTTTGAGCAATGAGTTCAGGACTCCAAAAAGGTGAACTCAAACCAGGTTTATTGAATAACAACCAGTAAAAATGTTGGTGGCCCAAAAGCTTGAGGTTGGTTACTGGGAAAAGTCCTTTAAGAAAAGGGGTGCATCCACTTGCCTTTTGCAGAGTGGAGGTGCATTTCCAGGGTTTCTTTGATTGCTCCCAAATGGTCCTCTGGTGCACGAAGTCCTCGGGTCCCCACAGATTACAGTCTTTGGGTAAAGGGCTGGCCTTCCTTTTATTGTAGCCTTGGTTTGAGAGCGTTGGTTGGCTATACGTGAACGAAGGTGCTTTGTCTGAGCGATGGCTCCAGATTTCCACCTGCTTCGTCCATGTGCTCTTTGCTGGAATGAGGCCAGAGAGGAAGTCCAGCCTCCCAGGTAAACTCAGGAAGGGAAGGCGTTCAGGGTGGTGATGCCAAGTTGGCACCAAGAAAAAGCTCCTACTGTCAAGTGTCCACATGGCAAAACAATGGGACAAAGGCCTTGCAGGTAAAGGCAAACAGGTACATAACGCAGTACCAAACAAGCCCAGTGAGGGCCGGGACATGCCTGTCTTTGTGACCATATCCCCCTCCTATGAACCGGCACGGACTCTAAGATCTGCCAGGGAGGCCATCCTCTGGGTCCCTCCACCGTTGGTGGGGATGAGAGAGGGGGCTTTCTCGATGGTGGCCCCATGGCTTTGAAACTCCCTCCCCAGGGAGATTAGATACTGTCCTCCTTTCGTAGGGGCTTGAAGATATGGCTCTTCAACCAAACCTTTAGGGTAATGTTTACTTGTCCTCATAGTAGCTGCACATCCTGCACTTTATCTCATACCCTCTCTCCATTACTTTACCTGGCACTTATTCCTAATGTTTACAGCTTGGCCATGTTTACAGCAATTTACTGCCATGGTAAGAGGATCGCAGCTTGACAGAGACTGAGTTGATGTTTTTATATGTGCACGTGTTTTATGTTACTGTATTTTATATTGTGCTCATACTTATGTTTTACTTTTAGGCACTTTGTGTTGTCTGTAAGCCGCCCCAAGTTCCTTTGGGGAGATGGTGGCAAGATATAAGAATAACACTATTATTATTATTATTATTATGCTGCAAGTGAACCCATCCTATTACAAAGTTGCATGCAGGTAGGATAAATTGTCATTTGGTAAACTGTCACTTGTTACATGTCCGGAGACTATTTTAGTAGTAATTTATGACTCTGCCATTTGTTTAGGGTCAAGGTATGCATTCATTTGAATCCCAGTGATAATTGCCATCATAAATGTGTTAGCCTTTAAGCTACTGCAAAACCCTTTGTTAATGATAGCCGCTTGCCCTGCCTAGTAAGAAGAAAATATTTTTTACACTTTGATGTTACAGGAAGAAGGAAAATACTGCCTTTTAGTATTTTCTTTCCACTGTTTAAAATGTACCATGCAGCATTCCTTAGGTTTCTGTATTTGTATTTGTATTTGTGTTTGTGTATTATATTGGAATATCTTTGTTTTCTGGAACTAACACACACAAAGGAATTTATGGTAGGCTGCCACAAGTTGACAAGTGACTTAAAGGCACCTACACTCACACACATATACCCTTCTGTTTATTTGCAGTAAGGATTCAGAATAATAATAATAAAACAGAATCCCCATATTTAAGAAGTTGCAAGTACTGTGTGCTATTTGGAGAGGTGATATTTTTATAACAGAAATTGAATTTTCCACAAGAATCCAATCATATCAACACACACACACACACAATGCTTGCGCAGTAATTGCAAATTCAAAATTTCTTTGGGTGCAGCTGTTTTTATTAACTGTCAGTTTGCATCTTGTAAATTAATAAACTGCCTTAAATCATTTGTTGATGTTTATTCGTTTAGTCACTTCCGACTCTTTGTGACCTCATGGACCAGCCCGTGCCAGAGCTCCCTGTCAACCGTCACCATCTCCAGCTCCTTCAAGGTCAAGACAGTCACTTCCATCCATCTTGCCCTTGGTCAGCCCCTCTTCCTTTTGCCTTCCATTTTCCCCAGCATCATTATCTTCTCCAAGCTTTCCTGTCTTCTCATTATGTGGCCAAAGTACTTCATCTTTGCCTGTACTATCCTTCCCTCCAGTGAGCAGTTGGGCTTTACTTCCTGGGCTATGGGCTGGGTTGATGTTCTCACAGTCCAAGGCACTCTCAGAATTTTCCTCTACACCAGTGTTTCCCAACCTTTTTTGAGCCACGGCACACTTTTAACATTAAAAAAATCCGGGGGCACACCACCAACCAAAATGACTCTAAATGACACTCTAACACAGTAAAGAACGGTTGGGGATTGGTGGCTTGCTGGGAGCAGCTGCTGGGAGTGCCGAAGCCGTGGAGGGGGCGGAGCCAGGCTGTGCCATGCCCCGCCCCCTACCCCCAGCTTCACCTCTCCCAGCAGCTGCTCCAGCCTTGAGGGGGCAGTGCCAAGCCAGCGGTGCCAGAGCCAGCACAATGCTGGCTTGGCACTGTCCCCTCAAGGCTGGAGCAGCTGCTGGGAGTGCTGAAGCCGGGGGAGGGGGCAGAGCCAGGCCGTGCCATGCCCCGCCCCACCCCCAGCTTCAGCTCTCCTACAGGCCACGCCATGCCTTGCCCCCTCCTCCCAGCTTCAGCTCTCCTACAGAGTAGGAGCATGAGCGGTGGATGGGCTTCAGTGAGCGGGGCTCCTCCTCCATGCGGCTTCAGCGAGCGAGGTGCAAGAGTCATGGTGGGAGTCATGGCGGATTGGAGGCTGGCTGGGGAAATGGCCGAAGGAGGCGGCGCCCCGGTCCCTTCTTCTTTTTCTTCGCCACTGCACGGCCCTTCCTCCTCCCCCAAGCAGCAGGAGTTCGGCAGGAGGGGGGAGGAAGGGGGGCAGAGAGCTTTTCTCGTGGCACAGCAGGAGTTCCGTCACGGCACAGTAGTGTGCCACGGCACACTGGTTGAGAAAGACTGCTCTACACCACAGTTCGAAAGCGTCGATCTTCCTTCACTCAGCCTTCCTTATGCTCCAGCTCTCACATCCATAGGTTACTACGGGGAATACCATTGCTTTAATTATGCAGATCTTCATTCTCTGGTCACATCCCAAATAGATTACTGCAACACACTCTACGTGGGGCTGCCTTTGAAGACAGTTCAGAAATTGCAGCTAGTCCAACGCGCGGCAGCTAGATTATTAACTGGAGCTACATACAGGGAGCATACCACCCCCCTGTTGTGTCAGCTCCACTGGCTGCCTGTCCACTTCCAAGCTCAATTCAAAGTGCTGGTTTTGACCTTTAAAGCTTATACGGTTCTGGCCCAGCTTACTTGTCCGAACACACCAGGCCCTACGTCCCACCTCGTAATTTAAGATCAGCCAGGGAGGCTCTGCTCTCGCTCCCACCAACTTCTCAAATGTGGTTGGTGGGGACGAGAGAGAGGGCCTTCTCGGTGGTGGCTCCCCATCTGCAGAATGCACTTCCAAGTGACATACGATCAACCCCATCCCTCCTGGCATTCAGATGGTGGCTCTGGGAACTTTACAGTTTTGGTTAGGAATCATAATAAAATGAATGGACGGAACTGTTTTTAACTTAAATGAATATGTATTATGTGATAATGCTAATTGTATTTTAATCTTGAATGTTTATGCTTTTATATTGTATTTATATTTGTTGGCATCGAATTGTTGCCTTTTGTTAGGCCGTACCGAGTCCCCCCTCGGGGGTTGAGAAGAGCACGGTAAAAATGATGGAAATAAATAAATAATAAATAATTCATTGCCAGTGTGATGTCTCTACTCTTCACTATTTTATTGAGTTTCGCCATTGCTCTCCTCCCAGGAAGTAAACATCTTCTGATTTCCTGGCTTCAGTCTGAATCTGCAGTAATTTTGCACTTATTTTTTGAAATAAAAAGTCTGTAACACAGCCTCTACATTTTCTCCATTACACACACACACACACACACACACACACACAGCACAGCACAGCACATCACTCTGTAAAGATACTAAATTAGGGGTGTCAAACATATTTTCATTGAGGGCCACATCAGCCTTCCAAAGGCCATTGAATCCATGGACAAAGAATCAACTATGTATTTTTTACATAGTGGACAGTGATCTTTAGTTTTTACCCAGTTGTTATTGAACGACCACTCCCTTCACTTTTGATTATCCAGTATACTGAATGGGGATAATGGGACTTGCTGCCCCACATCACATGTAGCTCTGAGGTTGGGGAAAGGTTAAATGACATTTTAAAGCCAGACATCCTATCCACTAGCAAACCCCACTTTCCTGACTAAACAGAGCAAACTTCAGCCTTCCGGATTGCACTGTATCATAACTCCCATCAGTTCTAATTAAGATGTCTAATTATGAGGAATACAGGAGTTGGAGTCCAGCATCTGGAGAGCCAGATAAAATGACATGACGTGCTGGAATTGGACCACGGAACTTGACTTTGACACGTGTGCTGAACAGACGGTGTCCACTGACCATTTGGTTTCCATACAAGACAAGATCTCTTTACTCCGCCGGGAACTCCCTGCCACGATTGATACAGTCAGTGAGCTTGAGACTCCGTGGCCGTCTGCTGGGCCCACCCTCGATCAATTCGCCCCACTGGATGCAGAGGCTGTCGACGAATTGTTAGCTGCAGCGAGATTGACCGCATGCTCCCTCAATCCATGTCCCTCCTGGCTAGTGAAAGCTAGCCTGGGGGGATTATGTGACCCTCTGTTGAATATAATCAACAGTTCCCTTGAGCAAGGAGTTTTTCCAGAGGGTTTAAAAGAGGCAGTGGTCTCCCCGCTACTGAAGAAACCAAATTTAGATCAATCAGTTCCCTCCAACTACCGCCCAGTGTCGAACCTTCTGTTCCTGGGCAAGGTGATTGAGAGGGCAGTAGCGGGGCAACTGCAGCAGTTCCTTGAGGTCACAGCCGGCTTAGATCCCTTCTAGTCCGGCTTTCACTTGGGGCACGGGACGGAGACTGTGTTGGTCGCCATTTCAGATCAGCTTCAATGCCAGCTGGACAAGGATGGATCAGCGTTGCTTGCGTTATTGGACCTCACAGCAGCTTTTGATATGGTCAATTACAATCTTTTGGCCCACCGTCTTGCTGTTGCTGGAGTTAGGGGAACAGCCCTGAAATGGCTGTTGTCCTTTCTCCACAATCGGGGACAGCGAGAGGAAAGAGGTGGTTTGGTTTCCGAGAGGGCTCCACTTACTTGTGGGGTCCCTCAAGGTGCCATTCTTTCCCCTTTATTATTTAACATCTATATGCGACCACTTGCTGGTCTGGTTCGAAGCTTTGGGCTGGAATGTTATCAGTACGCTGACGACACCCAGCTCGTTCTGAAAATGGAAGGCCGGCCAGACTCTGTACCCTCTTGTTTCCAACAGTGCCTTGAAGCCATTACTGGCTGCGTGCCAGTAGATTGAGGGTGAATCCAGCAAAGACGGAGATACTGTGGCTGGGCCGCCCAGTGGGTGGGGAGGCCCAACTGCCTAGCTTGGATGGCGAGGCATTATGCCCAACATCCTCAGTTAAGAGCCTTGTGGTCATTTTTGACCCGTTGCTGTCGATGGAGGCCCAGGTCTCCAGTGTCAGCAAAACCGCCTTTTTCCATCTGCGGCAAGCTAGGCGTCTGGCCCCCTACCTATCCAGAGACGACCTGGCCACTGTGCTCCAAGCCACGGTCATCTCGAGACTGGACTACTGTAACGCCCTTTACATCAGCCTGCCCTTGTCGGTGATCCGGAAACTTAAGCTCGTCCAGAATGGCGCTGCGTGACTTCTCGCTGGGGTTCCAGTGAGATGTCACATAACTCCTATTCTCCAGCAGCTCCATTGGCTTCCGGTCGAGCACTGGATCACTTTCAAGGTGATGGTGTTAACCTTCAAGACCTTGTATGGTCTAGGGCCGATGTACTGTATATGAAGGACCATCTCACCCCCCTACCAACCCCAGAGATCACTCCATTCTGAAGATCTGAACCTACTCGAAGTGCCCAGTTTCAAAGCCATCTGTTTAACATCTACACGGCGCAGAGCCTTCTCTGTTGTGGCGCCATCCATTTGGAATGCCTTGCCCACTGAAGTTCGTGCCCTGCGAGATTTGTCATCCTTCCGCAGGGTGTGCAAAACCTATCTATTTCGGCTGGCATTCAATTGCTGAAATTCGAAACTCTGATCTAGTTTTAACTGATGTCTTATTTCTGTTTTATGTTGTTTTTATGTGGACTGTGAGCCACTCCGAGCCCTCGGGGAGTGACGGCATACAAGACCGAATAATAAAATAAATAAATAAATATGTTGGGCACTGACTTTGTTACTTTTTGCACAGAATTTTGAGTGTGTGTGTTTATAAATGGCAGCCTCTCTCTGTTCTACACCGTCCTTCCCTCTTGTCCTCCTTTGTGTAACATTAAAGCGAAAACATACCAATACAGCCCTATCCCTTGCACTTTTATTCAGCTCTACCCACTTAGTCAATTTGAATTGGAAAGAGAGTTTAGCAACCTTCAAAAATAAATCCTGCACCAGAGTAAAAGACTGTGTAAACACAGATCTAATTTCATTTTTTCCCCTTGTTTGTAAAGAATGTTTGTTAGGGAGGTTGATGGAAAAGGCAGAAACACACCCATGACCTTTTTTCTAGCATGGAGGGAAGGACACCCAACCTGGAATGCCGCTCTCCTTCTCGTGGACGCGTCCCCTTTCCTTCTAAGGACACAGAAATTAACAGGCCCTGAAACAAAACTGAGAGTTTAAATTAATGACTTCTGGCAAACTGTCAAGTGGTATTAACTCTATCATTCAACACAATGTCAGCTTGAAAAAATGTCAGATAGGGCATTTAAATGTTAGAATCCTGATTAACTGATTAAATTTATTTCTGAACATTATTCCAGTAAACTAGACTAGCCGGCTGTTAATCCTTTGCTAACCATACCTGGCATTAGTTTTATGTAGGAGGGAATCGTGCAGGGAATCAAAGGATTAATGCCCTTTGGATACAGCAGTTTAAAAGGTAATTTAAATACGTGCCAAAGTCAAGTACCCTGGACCTAAATTCTTTCAATTTCATGCACATGTTTAATAATAGTTTAGTGTCCTTTTTTGGCAGGGATCTTGTACGTTCATGGGCTGAGATATAAGGTAGTGAACCCTTTTCTGCATCAGTCATCATTCTGCAAAAACATTACCAGGGTCACTTTACCCTATCATGAGCAATAGCCTGGTGGCATTTAGAGAACGTCATGGTATAAGCTCGAAAGGCCTAGAGTCCATCGGATGCATGACCTATATACCTCAATTATAGCAGGAATATATGCACAGGGTCCTGAAGAGGGGAAATGTTTAAAAATTTCAAAGCTGAAGTCAGATGGCAATGAAATGCAAAAAAGCTCGGTCGATGTCAATTCAATTACAACTTAAATGTATGCAAAATAAGCACCATGACCCTTCACATTAATAGTAATAACCAAATCCGCTCTAGCATTTGGGCAGAAAATTGTTTAAACTCAAATGACTTGACTTCTTGTTAGATTATAATTCAGGAATTCCATATCGGAGCTTTGTTCTTTACGACTTTTGTTCAGGGCTAGCTAACTGAAGACCAATGAAGCGCCCTTAGATGTTACTTGCTTTGAATCCCATTTGAGAGAAAAGTGGGATAGACAATAAATAAATAAATAAAATAATATTAGAGGATGAATTGTGTGAAGACACAGCTTTCAGCTTGCGTCAACTTGTGAGGATTCAATTTTCTTCAGTCTAACTGTGGAGAACTGGGGCAGGGCAGGCTATCCCACCGCTGCCACCACTTTGTGAGTATTCGAACTCAAAATTGTGACAGGGTCATTGCCACCAATTTATGTGAAGCCTCCTTACTTTATAACTTTTGCCACCAGTGAGTAATTCTTGACCACCCAATGTTTCTAAAGCTTGCACCAGAAGAGCTCACAGAGATAGATTTATGAATAAAGAACTTCAACTGTTTATTTGTTAACAAGGTTTTTAGCGTGGAGGCTTTAAGGTACACAGAGCTTAGGTGGTTACAGTATCTTCTTAGAGGCCCAGATCTTAAGGTTACTAGGTTTTGAAATACAATATTTGACTGTATTTCTCCAAACACTGACTCAACAATATTATAGATACTTTGCCTACAATAGGCCTTTTATCTATCTTCTAGGTTAGCTTTCCAGTCTAACCTACAAACAGCGGTCTTTAAAGGCTTTCTAAACCCTAACTGCCTTTCTGCAGCATCAAATCACAGCCTTTATTCTGTTCTCCTCAGAACAGAAAACATCAGCCTCTCAAACTGCTACCAGTCGGCTAACTGCTACAACTCTAACTCATGAATTTCAAAACTGGAAATTCTAAAGCTAGTGGTAGGCTCTGCCTCCTGATACTATAGCAACGGAACTTCTCAGAGACTGGGCACTGTAATATTCTCCATTAACCCTTTGTGGTCTGTCTAACATTTAATCATCTAATACAATACAAATGTAATAATACAAACCACACCTTTAACAAAAAAATAAAGATAAAACCCTCAATACACATATCAACCTCACTACAAATTGTTTTACTGATTTCTGAACATTGCTGCTTTTGAAGTGAGGTTTGGTCAAATTCTTCATTTAAAACAGTGGTTCCCAACCTCTGGTCCGTGGACCATCAGTGGTCAGTGAAAACTAAAATATGATCCGTGGCTTCACTTTACTACACTGTTGCAATGAGAGTGACTGGTCTCACGGAACCCTCTTATAGTGCCAAGGCTTATCTATATATATAAAGGAAGAGTCGTCATGGAATGACCGTCCCAAACAGAGAAACTTTACAACGCAGAGACACCAAACTTGCAAACAGAAATAGGCCTTAGACAAGGTACGTTTGTAGCAAAGAAACTTTCCCCTCCAAAACCTAAAAGGCCCCCAAAACAATGAGTTAAAAAAACTACATTTCCCAGCATCCTCCGGGGTTGCCAATAACTCTCCCAGCCTCTGCATTCTGAGAACATGATTGGCTGACAATAAGGGCTGATTTGCATAACTCCTGTGCTGGCCAGCCAACATGAACATTCCGACCCATAATAAACTGTCAGATGAGGATAAGGCAAAGGGCTGAGGCACAAACACAAAAACCCAATTCACTTCCCACAGAAAATTTACACCCCTACAAATCACAGACCACGCCCAAAATTGACAGTAAGGCTTCATTAACTTAATTTCCCTGACTAGGCCTCACTTAATGGAATGCTGTTTATACTCTGAATTGACAGTAAGGCTTCATTAACTTGATTCTCCCGACTAGCCCTCAGCTCATTGGACATTGAGTATGGCCTGAATTGACAGTAAGGCTTCATTAACTTGCTGTTCCTGACTAGGGACAAAAGCAATGGGCAGCACCGTAGTGTAATGCTAAACAGCTATTTAAGTAGGCAAATAAATCAATACAACAGTAGTGATAAAATCAATCAATTCATTGGGTTGCAAAAAGTAACAGATTAGTCTCCACAATGGGAAATATACATAAATGAGAGTGGATAAACCACTGTAGCGGGTACAAAATCAAATCATCAATAGGCACAATGGCTGTACAGGAATGGGAGTGGGTAAACCACTATAGCAAATCGCTATGCAATATACAAAATACAAAATCAAAACATCAATAGGCACAATGGCTATTATACATAAACAATAATAGAGGAGTCAGTTAGTATAGAGCAGGAAGGTTGTTAAGCTTTCCTAATCAGCTCGAGAAGGTTCAATACTTCACAGTGGGTGAGCAAGAACTTCCAGGATGGGAGAATCCCCAATGTTCCGAGTCAAGCGGAAGGATAAAGCTGGTGACGCTCAAGTGGTCGTGGACGTGTAGGCTCTCTTGGGCATGCGCAATGGCTCGCCGCTGAGGATTGTGGGCGTCGTAGTCCAGCTAGGCTCGCTCTGTTACCCGAGCGCGTTTGCGCATGCGCGGGAACGCGCAGTGGCAGCCCGCAAAGGTTGCTGGAAGAGGTAGTTCGGGAAGAATAACAGGGCGTCCTGGTAGTGAAGGGTATTGAGGCAAATGCCGGGGTGGTAGTAGAGGGTCCACTGCTCGCAGGGTGGGCGTAGGCAGTGGAGAGGGGTCGCCTGACGGCGGGAGCTCTCTCCTGAGCCGGCTAAGGGCCGTTTCGTCGCTAGGACTTCCTCAGAGGCGTAAATGATAGCGTCCTCAGTACAGGTGTATCTATATAATCGTAAAAATAACAAATATTAAATCTTAAATGAACGGTGTGGTCTGGGCATGTAAAGGAGTAGCTATGTAAAAGATAATTACCGTTCAGAGTTGTTCAGACTTCACGGAGGACGGACCACTCCAAAATCCGGAAATGGCAAAGTTTGGAGGTCGTCATAGGGTTTTTATGGGATTTTAAGGCAAGCTTTTTAAAGGGGCACTCTCTTAGTGTGTTAAAGAATAGGGTAGGTAGGGAAGTAGAATAGGGTGGAGTATCTCAATGACTGATGGTGACACATTTATTTATTCAAAAGGGCATTTATGGTCAGGGGGTCATTGAGGCCCCCATAACGTTTTTCTGTTGCTAATTGCACAATCCAGAATGTCTCCCTCTTTTTGAGTAGGGATGTCATGTCCACGTGTGGAGAGCCTTTCACTCTCTCAACTACTTGAATTTTAATATTGTCAAAGGTGTGTTGTTTTTCAGTGCAATGTGCGTATAGCGTGGAATCTGTCAATTTAAGTTTAATTCTGGATTTGTGCTCAAGGGAACGCTCGCGTAGGCTCCTAGTGGTAAAGCCTGTGTACTGCAAGTGGCAGCTGCACTCGAGCAGATACACTAGGCCGGTGGATTGAGAGTAGTTGAGAGAGTGAAAGGCTCTCCACACGTGGACATGACATCCCTACTCAAAAAGAGGGAGACATTCTGGATTGTGCAATTAGCAACAGAAAAACGTTATGGGGGCCTTAATGACCCCTGACCATAAATGCCCTTTTGAATAAATAAATGTGTTACCATCAGTCATTGAGATACTCCACCCTATTCTACTTCCCTACCTACCCTATTCTTTAACACACTAAGAGAGTGCCCCTTTAAAAAGCTTGCCTTAAAATCCCATAAAACCCAATGACGACCTCCAAACTTTGCCATTTCCGGATTTTGGAGTGGTCCGTCCTCCGTGAAGTCTGAACAACTCTGAACGGTAATTATCTTTACATAGCTACCCTTTACATGCCCAGACCACACTGCTCATTTAAGATTTAATATTTGTTATTTTTACGATTATATAGATACACCTGTACTGAGGACGCTATCATTTACGCCTCTGAGGAAGTCCTAGCGACGAAACGGCCCTTAGCCGGCTCAGAGAGAACTCCCGCCGTCAGGCGACCCCTCTCCACTGCCTACGCCCACCCTGCGAGCAGTGGACCTCTACTACCACCCCGGCATTTGCCTCAATACCCCTCACTACCAGGACGCCTGTTATTCTTCCCGAACTACTCTTCCAGCAACCTTTGCGGGCTGCCACTGCGCTGCTCTCGCATGCGCAAACGCGCCGGGTAACAGAGAGCGAGCCTAGCTGGACTACGACGCCCACAATCCTCAACGGCGAGCCACGCGCATGCCCAAGAGAGCCTACACGTCCACGGCACCACTCTGAGCGTCACCAGCTTTATCCTTCCGCTGACTCGGAACATTGGGGATTCTCCCATCCTGGAAGTTCTTGCTCACCCACTGTGAAGTATTGAACCTTCTCGAGCTGATTAGAAAAGCTTAACAACCTTCCTGCTCTATACTAACTGACTCCTCTATTATTGTTTATGCATAACAGCCATTGTGCCTATTGATGATTTGATTTTGTATTTTGTATATTGCATAGCGATTTGCTATAGTGGTTTACCCACTCCCATTCCTGTACAGCCATTGTGCCTATTGATGTTTTGATTTTGTACCGCTACAGTGGTTTATCCACTGTCATTTATGTATATTTCCCATTGTGGAGACTAATCTGTTACTTTTTGCAACCCAATGAATTGATTGATTTTATCACTACTGTTGTATTGATTTATTTGCCTACTTAAATAGCTGTTTAGCGTTCCTGACTAGGGCTCAGCGCATGGGACATTGTGTTTGGCCTGAATTTACAGTAACCTACCTTGGCACACAGAGCCCCTATGACCCACGCTACATTCTACTACAGTTTGGAGGAGGGTGGACCATGGATTATGGGACTTGAAGTACCTCCATGGATAATGGGATTTGTAGTACTTCAAAACCCATCATTCCCCACAGACCACTGTGTCCCAGAACCAAGACCGATAAAGACCAAACTTGGCAAACAATGCCCCCCATGACCCACACTCCATCCGACTGCAGATTAGAGGAGGACACACCATGGATAATGGGATTTCAAGTACCTCCACTCACTTCCAAAGTACCCCACCCACACACGCATCAACCTCTACATCAACACAGCAGACGGAAAGACAAAAAACATTGTATATCCACAAGCTATGCAGACTGCCAGCAACACCACACAACAACTCCACAGGACTCCAACATCCCACCCACCAAAACAACCCACAACAACACAGCCATGACCCCAACAACACCATAACTAAGAACAACTCCAACCCTTACATACTCAGACTTCCTCGCATCTCCAAAATAGGGCACAGCAATGCGTGCCGGGTACAGCTAGTTAAATATAGTTTTCTGTGGGTGAGCTGATGACAATTACTGGGTGGCATTTGTTCTGCATCAGAAACTAGAGTGGATGTGGTCTATCCAATGCAATTTTCTGAATCAGCATCCCGAATTACCAAACTGAATCTAAAGTTGACCAAAACCCGATGCGTAACACCTTTGGTACTAATGTTGGAGAGCGGTCCCTGGTCAAAAGGGTCCCTGGTCAAAGTGGTCCCTGGTCCCTGGGGCCGGAGAGATAGCACAGCGGTAACAACAGCTGTGCTGGCAATCTGAAGATTGCATCTTCGAATCCCGGGCTGGTTTGGACACTCAGCTGTGAGCCCTGTCCACTGTTTACCCAACAGTTCGAAAACAGCTCAGCTGTGATTAGATAAAACTGGGAACCGCCAAGTGGGGAAGGATTTTTTCAAAGAAGGACTTACAATGCCTAAATAAAGTAAGATTGGCTGCCGGAAGGTGGAATGCGGAAAACAGAGGCTCTCCATCATGAGGATGAAGCAACAGCACCCCCTTGTGACGTAATGATGCAATCACACCCTGTGACGCAATCACACCCTGTGACGCAGCCTGAAGAAAAATCCTTCTAAAAATTTTACTTGTCATATGTTGTATGTTGTATGTAATTGCATGTGGAACCGGCAGGGACTGTCTGCCGTATGTGTGATGTAATCTGCTCTGAGTCCCCTTCAGGGTGAGAAGAGCGAAATATACAGTAAATAAAGTGTATTTTATTATTATTATTATTATTATGGTCAAAAAAAAGGTTGGGAACCACTGATTTAAAACAAATACTTTGGAACATCATTAAAAAAACATTTAACATGTGTAAAACTCAAAAGTCTAACCTGAGTTATGTTTTTAAATTAACGTCCTTCCTAACCCTGTTCTATGTGTATATGTGTGTGCTGTTGGTGATCCAAGTATGAACCAAGGCTAATTCTGCTTAGCTTCCACAATCAGATGAGATTGGGTCCCTTTAGAATATTGAGGCTTCAGTATATCACACACACACACACAGACATATATATATATATATATATATATATATATATATATATATAGCCATTTTGTCCCAAATGCTTCTTTAGTTCAGTTCTCCGAGATGCAGAGCCAACCTAAAGAAATGGGCCGACAAAGTGGAGTCCATGACATGCGAGTGTGGAGAAGAACAAATCACAGACCACTTACTGCAATGCAACCTGAGCCCTGCCACATGCACAATGGATGAGGACCTTCTCACAGTGACACCAGAGACACTCCAAGTGGCCACCTTCTGGTCAAAGGACATTTAGCAAAGTTTTGGACTTTGTGTTTTTGTTTTTTTTAAAGAACAACAACATTATAACTGCATTCTCAATTTGCTTCTGACACGATAAATAAGCTGTTATTGTGCCCTGCGCTCATATAAATTGGAAGTTAGGAGACAGCATTTCATGGTTTTGTGAATGAATGCCTGAGGTGTTTCTCAGATGGAAGAACCAGTCTATTCGTAAGCTATAACTGTACAAGGCTCTTCTCCTGGCTACTCGACTTCTAAGTACGTATATAACAGCTGGATTCCTGGTGTAAAATATAGGTTTTGCGACATACAGTAACACTGATGCATTATCCTTTGTTGATGGGATATTAAAACCACAATTCTACACTGGATTAGATTCAGTGGATTTAACTGCATTGGCGCAGGGTAAATAGCCTCCAGAGTGCAACACAAGTCTGTGGGATTGGTGAGAGGTTCAATGTCATCATAATTCCATGAAATTTTAATCTGTCAAGGCTAATGATGTGAACGCCACTATTACGTTTAAGATACAGACATAATTTTGATGTGTGCTATATTGTTGCCTGTTTGGAGTTCTCCTTGTTCGGAGTGGTGTTCCTTATTTACGGTCTTGATCCTGGTGTTGTTGTTTCTTTTAATACTGGTAACCAAAAAAGGGTTTGCATGTGGGCTAAAATAAAATATTCTGTAGCAACTGTAAACAATATGTATAAAACTGATATTAGAAATAGAAGATACTTGTAATGGACACCTAGTATCTGTTTGTTTCAAAAATCACTCTGAACCCTATCGCACTTGAAGCAAAAAAAAAATCATAGAATCATAGAGTTGGACGAGACCTCGTGGGCCATCCAGTAGGCCTGGTTAGGTTTCTTGTTAGTCAATGAATTTCGTTTTAAATTAGTTAAACACTTACATTAGAAATGGTTTTGAAGTGTGCCAAGCAACCCGGAAGTGACCTTTTGGGTTTGAAGCAGCAGTCGTCAGGTTTCGTTAGGTTTTTCGTATGTGCGTTGGCTCCTTCCCAGGGGACAGGGGTGGAGGGGGTTGGCTCCACTCCACTCCTGGCGCCCCGAAAAGAGGGAGGAGGGAGAGCAAGAGCAGAGGAGAGGGGGGCTGCAGGAGGAGGGGGCTGTTTTGAAAAAGGAAGAGAAGGACTTCAGCCTTCTCTGCTAAAAAGGCTTCTAAGACCATCAGAAATATGTGTTTTCTGATGGTCTTTGGTGACCCCTCTGAAACTCCCTCGCAATCCCCCAAGGTCCTGACCCACAGGTTGAGAAATGCTGCTGTATGATAAGGTCCTCAGAATGCAAAGCTTAGACAAGAGATAAGCCTCATTGAACTCAATGGAGCTTATTGCATTTACACGGAGAAAAATTATATTGCATATTTTGAGGTTATACACATACACACACACACGTGCGTACACACACACGCACACACAAGCCATCTCCTGCCACACATTGCTGTGGCCCAGTCTGTATATATGTGTTTTGTGTGTATATATGCATATATGTGTGTATGTATTTGTGTATATGTGTATATGTGTGTATGTGTATATATGTGGTTTTGCGCATGCGTTGTAATGTAATTTTTGTTTTTGGTTTTTTAAGTCCCTTCTGTTGTGATTTCCAGTGTTTTTCTGAGTGATGGGCACTTGTTGGCCTGAGGTTATACACACACACACACACACACACACACACACACACACACACACTAGCCGTCCCTTGCCATGCATTGCTGTGGCCCAGTCGTGATCTGGAAAATAAAGTAATGAGAAAGTGTTGGTTTCTAATATACTGTATGTAGTCATTTTATGCTTACAGGTAAACAGTATTTCTTGTTGTTTTTTCTCAGTGTTGATGTGGAGATTGTCTGGTTTGCCTACTCTGGAACATGCAACATATCATTGTCCTTCTTTAGGGGTCCCTTTCAGATCTATGATACCATATCTCTCACTGTGTGTGAATCATATCTATCTATCTATCATCTATCTATCTATCTATCTATCTATCTATCTATCTATCTATCTATGGCTGGATGGCTCTTTGTCAAGGGGGCTTTGATTGTCTTTTCTTGCCCTGGTGAAGGGAGTTGGCCTGGATGGCCTTAAGTATTTTTCTGTTGGTCATGGGGGTTCTGCGTGGGAAGTTTGCCCCAATTCTATTGTTGGGGTTCAGAATGCTCTTTGATTGTAGGTGAACTATGAATCCAGTAACTACAACTCCCAAATGACAAAGTCTAATTCCCCCAAACTCCATCTATGCTCATATTCGGAAATATTGAGTATCTGTGCCAGGTTTGGTCCAGAGCCATCATTGTTTGAGTCCACAGTACTCTCTGGATGTAGGTGAACTACAACTCCCAAACTCAAGGCCAATGCCCATCAAACCCTTCTTGTGTTTGGGAGTCCTGTGTGCCATATTTGATTCAATTCTATTATTTGTGGAGTTCAGAATGCTCTTTGATTGTAGGTGAACTATAAATCCCAGCAACTGCAACTCCCAAATGACAAAATCGTTTTTTTCCATTTGGGTTAGTAGATGTCTTGTGGCCAAATTTGGCGGCAATTCGTCCAGTGGTTTTTGAGTTATGTTAATCCCACAAACGAACATTACATTTACAGTATATGAGAATTTTTATAGCTTTAGTCTCTCTAGCTCTCTACTTTCAAACTAATCCCAAAATGTATTTCCTAAGAACCTTCTTACTTTTTAAAATTTCCTGAACACTCTGGGAATCAATGAAATATTAGCCAAATAACGTTGGATAATGCACAAGACGAGGGTTATTTGGTTTCCCTTTGCCAAAGAACGCACTGAAAGCATCTACTTTGAGCTCATTTATAATTATAACCAACCCTGCAATTAGCAAGTGAAATGTTTGCTTATTTTTATGAGCGCCCCATTAAAGTTATAAAGAGTGTTAATGATTCCGTTTCCCAACATTTTTGTTCTTGAACTTGAAAGGCTGTAGTTTTAATTTCAATATTAAACAGAATGCTTTAGTGTGTGGAGGGAGAATAAAGAGCATCAATTAATATAAATAGTTTGTACAAGAATGTAAAGTGCATCGCTTCAAAGCTGTGGCGGTTGACAAGTGTTGCTCATACCCAACTGGGACACATGTGGCCAAGCGACATCCGAGTAGTTTGCGCAAGATAGCGAAAGTTAGTAATGAGGAAAACCGGACAAGCTAGAAGAGACGGGGAATTTTTGCTTTTGCTCAAGTCCACAAAGAGAGACAAGATTTTGTCACGGCCTCTCCTTTCTCCTTGCTCACTCTGAATTCCACCTGCAGCATTGAAGCAAGCAGAGGACAAAGGGATAAAGCGGGAGGAAGAGAAAGTAACTGGGATATTTTAAAGCTGGCTAAAGAAATTGGGTGGCAAAGGACTGACTGGGACTGTTGGTGCCAAACTGGGCCTGAGGGATGTGGTTACTATGTGTCTTTCAAGCAGGGCCGGATCAAGCCGTTACGCCAATTACGCACCCGCATAAGGCACCACGTACTCAGAGGCACCCCCTCGCCCATTCCGCTGTGTTTCCCCTCTGGCGCTCATAGAGAACAAGAAGAGCGAGCTGTGGGAGCCGGGAGGAGAACGGGACGTGCTGGCTACGGCACCCCCGCGCATCAGTCAGGGACAAGAGCCTGCCAGCCAGCTCACACGCGTATGCAGCCCACTTCCTCCTCCAAACATGAGCACGTGCCCCTTTCCTCACACATGGCCCCTGGCACGGCAAGCAGGCGGAAGAGGCGGAGGAAAAGGAGGGGGCTTCTCTTTGGAGGGCCTATCCGCGAAGCTTCCCTGGGGCCCCATGCAGCGCGTCCCGCATGCCTTCTTCGTCAGCACCGCCAGAAGCTGCCCGGAAGAGAGAACGAGCTGGGAGGAAGAAGGTCAGTGAGATCCGGGTGGACCTCTGCCGGGAGGGGTCGCGCTGCCGTGCCTGCTGGGGAGGCAGGAGCAGGCTAGGCTGGATGGCCCTTGGGGCCCTTCCCAACTCTAGAAGTCTAGCAACAACATTAATAAGAACAATGTTCAATAATATATTAACCATATATATATATATATATATATATATATATTTGCATTAGGGGGTTGGACTGGATGGCCCTTGCAGCCCCTTCCAACTCTAGGGGTCTAATAATAGCAATAATAATGATAGCAATAATAATAACAATAATAATGTATAATACTATATTAATTCCTACTTGGAAAGGGGGCTGGACTAGATGGCCCTTGGGGGTCCCTCCCAACTCTATAAGTCTAGCAACAACAACAATAAGAATGGGGGCAAAATACTGTTTGCTTACCATTTAGAATTAGCTTCGTCCAGCCCTGCTTTCAAGTCCTAAGGTTGTGGTGGCCCTACTATGGGATTTCTTAACAAGATGTGTTCAGAAAGAGCTTGTATATGTCTTCCTCTGAGGCCAAGAGAACATGACTTACGTACCCAAGGTCACCCAGTGAATTCTCTGCAAGTGCTGCGGAGAAGCTGCTGGCAGTGCGGTGGCGCTCACTGCTGGCCCAGCCTCGCCTCCTGCTGCCACCTGTCCTGTCCTGTCCTATCAATACACTGCGTTCAGAGGGGCTTAACATGTTGGAGGTCCCTAGCATGAGGACTTGCAGACTATCCAGCACGCTCAAGAAGGCATTCTCAGTGGCCGCGCCAGCCTTATGGAACTCGTTGCCTGCGGAGACACGAGCCCGGCGGGACTTAATGACTTTCCTCAGGTCCTGTAAGACCTGGCTCTTTAGGCAGGCATTCGAAGCCTGATTATTGCCTACCGTGCCTTATTACCCTGCCGTGCTGCTACCGCCAGTGTTACGTGCTCGATGTGTTATGGTTTTTTGTAAGAGGTGGGATTTTTAATTGGATTTATGATGTATTTTTAAGTGTTTTTATGGTTTTACTGGGATGTCCTATGTGGTGTAAACAGCCCTGAGCTTCGGATAGGGCGGTCTACCAAGCCTAAATAATAAATAAATAAAAATAAATAAATAATACGGGACAGGAGCTGAAAATAAGGGACACAAAATTCAGAGCAAAAATACGGGACGTCCCATATAATACGGGACAGGTGGCAACCCTAGGGCAAGTTAAAGATCTTAGAGGGCCACATCCAGCCCACGTGATAGTTTGAGGACTCTTGGTATAACCATTTGCTCACAGTGTATTTTCTCGATATTATTAACAATCGCAGCAATGGTTCCCACACCTGTACTTTGAATGAACATGCACACACACACACACACACACACAGACAGATGCAGGGTAGGATCAGTGTATTTATTTCTATGCACTAGTTTTCTTGCAAGAGGAGGAATGTTTCTTGGAGCTATCAAAAGTCTCCTTTTTATCTCAGCGAGTCTGTTACAGATGCTATTATCCCCGCAGCAATAAGGGCTTGCTTCAAACATTATGCTTTTCTGTCAGCAGGGCTGATACAGTGTATTATAACAAGCATCCTCCATAACAACTGTTCACAGGCAGTGTTTGTAGCTTTACATGTGCAGCCTGCAAGAATCCTTGCCAGCATTATGCCGCCGCTTCTGCAATAGCTGTGATTGTAAACTGGGCCTAATGAGACTTCCTCCCCTACCGCCTTCCTCCCTCCGTCTCTCATTCCCTCCCTCTTTCTCCTTCTACAGGCACACAGGCATAACTAAGCTGCAAGTATAGCTTGGGGAAGACAGGCATGAGAGAGGGGAAGGGGGGCGGGCGTGATAGAAGGAACTAGGTGACCTGAATTTCAAAATTACAACATTGCTGAAAAATAAAGAAAAAAAACATATATACATCAACAACAACAAAAAAACCCCGAAATGTCTCTGTGCCTTCCCCTTAAATTGGTTGAAGGCAGGAAGGTTGCCACTTTCGGGAATGAGCTCTCTTGCTGTTTCAGACCCTTGAGACATAACAAAATCTGTAGACAAAGTGTGATCTCTCATTGATATGTCAGTCTAAAGAGTGTAAAGATAACAAAGGCGAGCTGAACTCGGTGAAAAGCAAGAAAAGCTTTTGTGTTATATCTTTGCTTTTAGAGGAATATTCACCGTTGAAAAACTCAATTTTCCTTCTCTCCAAATGCTTCCTAAATTACAGCCGTTCTCTGCAATTGTAACTGGAATGGTAGCCTTGATTAGGCTGAGATGGCTCAAATCCTACAGCTTGTCCTCCTCCTACCCAAGGTTTGAGTGGCATATCTTTGAATAATAATAATAATAATAATCTCTCTGGCATTACTTCGCAAACCAAGATTCTTAGGAAGGACTCATCCCACACGTTCTACAAGCACGTTGATGACCAAGGAGGTTGGATGTGTCTTTCGAGCCTGTGCAATGGGTTTTTCTGGTGGAGCGCAGCATGCACAGAACATTCAGCATAATATATAAAAACCATATAAAAACCATTAAAAACATATATTCAACTTCAGCCTGCTGCAGTGGAATGAGCGTCACATGTCTGTTTTCTATAGCTTGTTTTCTGGAAGATAAAGATTATTAAAGTTTAGTTTCAAATAATGTCTTATCAGTTCTGATTGGCTCATTAGGAGCTCTGTTTGGAAGACAGTTGGTTCCAGGTTGGCATTTTGCATGAAAATTGCAAAAACTGGGCCTTCTTATGCGCAAGGACCTCTATTCTTCCCCCACTTCAGATGAGACCAGGCCCGGATTACCCATAAGGCCAAGGCCTATGGGCGTAGGCCTAGGAGGGCGCCAAATCACGGACCAAAAAACAACCCCTTTCTCTTCTTCCCTTAGGGTGTGGTACCTCCTTCCTTCCCTCCCTCTCTTTCATTCCTTCCCCCACATCCGAGAGGGGGGAGGGGCTGCCACAGGGGGGTGGGGCATCCTGCGCGGCGCCCGCCCCTTTTCGGCAGCCAATGGTGCACCTCTCCCATAACCAACCTGCGGGGCTGGGTGACGTCAGGTGTGAGGACGAGGAGGAAGAGGCAGAGGAAAGCCGTGGTGCCTCTTTGCAAGCGCCGCGGCCTCTGCCTCCTTCGCCATGTTCCTGGGTGCCCCAGTGGCCGCCTGGGGGCTTCCCTTCCTTCCTCTTCCTTCTCCGAGAAGGAGGAAGGAAGGGAAGCTCCCGGGCGGCCACTGGGGCACCCAGGAACATGGCGCAGGAGGCAGAGGCAGGGGCAGGGCTTCCAAAGTGTGGCCTAGGGCGCCACAAACAGTTAATCCGGGCCTGGATGAGACAAGCTTAAAAGGCATTTGGACAGGTTGTCTAAGTTCTTTCACGGCAATTGTGTAAAAGCAAGAAATAAAGAAAAAGAAAGAAGAAAATTGTGATAAATAAGAAGTGAGGAGAGAGCCATTCAGTGCGAACAGATAAAGGAGTTACTCTTACAGGGAATAAAGAGAAAAAGAGAGAAGAGTAGCCTGAAGGTCAGCAGGAGCATGTGTCTCTGCTCCAGAACTTTCCAAACAAAGTCTCTGTACGGGCATGAAAATCTATTTGTGTGAGTCACAGAGAGCTCATAACCAAGTAGTAGATTGAAAGGAAACTGGGGAAATTAGTTCCTTGAGTGCCTATCTCTTTTTAAGTTAAGTTTTATGGAAAGGAGGGCAGTGTGTTAACTGGTGACACCTAACTCATGTTTTAGGCAATATGGAAACCTAAATGCCACCTTAATGTGCCATGTCCCTAAATTCTAGCTACTTAGAGGGCTCTTCCACACAGCCCCATATCCCAGACTATCAAAGAAGAAAATCACACAATATCTACTTTGAACTGGATTATCTGAATCCACACTCAGATAATGTGGGATTTTCTGCCTTGATATTCTGGGATATAGAGCTGTGTGGAAGGGCCCTCAGTGGAGGGCTACTAGGAGACTCAGGAAGGAGCTAGTTGGGTCCAGATAGTACCATGATCACCTCCAACCAGAGGGGAAAAACCCAGTATGTTAATGAGCATCTTACTGGTTGAGTTCAAGGCCTTTGTCATTGCATTGATGTCTCAAGAGTTGCGTGCATGAAGCCCCACTAGATCTGTAAGCTTTCCACTGTTTTGTAAAGCTCCTGATGTATGACAAGTTAGGGACAGCATAGGAAAAGTTTTTCTGGCTGACCTGAGCAACCCTATATTTAAAGATTACCTACTACCCTCCCTCTCCCTCTCTTCTCCGTTCCCTCCATTTTTTTCTCTCCCCCCATCTTATCTTCTCCCCTGAACAAAGACTCAGGAAAATCACTCATCCCAATGATTTTAAAAAGTGTGTTGATGATCTGTAAGCTTTCCACTGTTTTGTAAAGGTTGGATGTGTCCTTCTATATTTAAAGAGCCTTTTTGGCCTTTCTTCGTGCAATGGACTCATCCCATTTTCTACAAGCCTGGATGGAGCACAGCCTGTGCAATGGACAGAACTGGCCCTCACCCTTTAAACCAAAGGTTCATCTGCCGGGGCCTAGTAAGCTGGGACGGTGGCAGCGAGGTCCTCAGGTCATGGGTTTGGTTTGGGTTTCCTTCTCTTAGATGGTTGACCTTACGCGCACCACCTGCCCGGGTTTGAGATCAGAGTTTTCCTTCTCCTAGGATGGTTACCAAAAGGTTAGAGCGCCCATTCTGACCTTTGACGCTCTTGGTCAGACCCTTCGGTTGTGACCTGTCTGGCATGGGAGGTCCTACCGTTGGCTATTATGCCACTGCCAGCATAGCTCACAATTTCATTAGGGTACACAAGCTCTCCCCCACAACAAGGGGGCACCACCAGCGTTATAACAAACTCACATATCTGTTGGCCCAAAGATAGGCAGAGACAGTAGCCTTACCTTTTTATGCAATTGCTTGGGCCTAGCCATCATGTAGAGCAGTGTTTTTCAACCTTTTTTGAGCCACGGCACATTTTTACATTTACAAAATCCTGGAGCACACCACCAACCAAAATGACACAAAATGACACTCTAACACAGTAATACATATAGGTAATATGTGTTTAAATGTATTTATTTATAGAGTCTATACGTTTCATAGCTCTGTGTGGCCTCTTTCACTCCCTCCACAAAAGCAGAGTACTGGGCGGAAGTGATTGAGTTGGCGTTTTCGCGTTGGCTTGGATTTCTCGCGAGAACAGCCAGAGCCGGAAGGTCCACATCGGTGAATTGGGCAGTGAGCGAACCTGGGAGCATCGGGAGGCTGAAGCAGCCCTGAGTGGGAGCTGGAGCCATGCTAAGTCAAGGCTCCTGAAGGCTTCCTCAAGGCGGGCCTGGCCCTGGCATTCGGCGGAGCCCTTCCTTTGCCTCGGGGTGGATCTTTGGGGAGGGCAAGAGGGAGAAAGAGCTGCTAGGAGGGGGAAGAGTGCCAACACGGCACACCTGATGATCGCTCATGGCACACTGGTTGGGAAACACTGATGTAGAGGACTTTACAGTCCTTTTGCCTGTCTGCGTATGATTGAGACCTGCTTCAAAGGGTTTGTGTGGAAGAAAATCTCTCTCTCAGATCACAACACCACTTGATTAAATGTTCAAGAAATGAGAAACAATCCATAAATTCTTTGCATATTTTATTTTTCATTTTGATTTCCAACTCACACACATCTGGCATATTTTACATCTTTGCAATAAAACATGGTTACAATAGCTTAAGGAATTTATATATCCAAAATATTTCACCATGATCTTGAGATGAAATGAACTTATCTTCCAGATGTTCAATATTCTCCCAATTCTAAGCTACAAACTCAAGATATTGCTTACAGACCGATGATGAATAACTTAATCATTACATTGATTCCCCATGATTTCAGAATCTTATAAATACAAACAACAATGAAGAAGGTATTTAGTGCTAAAACTTACTAATACAAGGTGGATACCAAATAAGAATCACATCAATAAATAATGATATGTTCCTGGTGCAAAGTGCCAGTACAAAGAATCCATTACCTTGGTTTATCTTTTTCAAATAAATGACTGCAAGTGAGTGTAAAGTCTGAGAAAATTACATTCCTGTTACATGCCTCATAGCCCTACCGACACAATATGTACATCTATGACAATACAGTCACCAAATATACAAAGAAGAAACATGAAGTAAAGTGTATATACCCCTGGGTATGTGGCGTGATTTGTAGGATGTGTGGTGAATTATCCTGATAGTCCTCATTACAGTATTGTCAAACATGGAGTGCCTTCAACAGAGAATGTGGCCTGAACATGTGATTTTCAGAAGAACGTAAAAGAATAACCCCAACGAAGCTACGGTTGGTTTTCGCCAAGCTTTATTTCCAAGGAAATGAAGAGAAAAATCTAAACTGCTCTCTTCCTGCAATGTACAGTATGCCAAATGTGATGAATCTAGAAGTCTAGCACGCTTGCTTTGGCGGGAGTCATTAAGCACTGTAGCATGGCGCCTCTTCCGTGCTGCCGCCTGTCTGATCCCATTAAACTATTAAGGGACTTCTCTTCTTTTCTTTTCATAATGCATAAATATGGCAAACAATGGCTTCATATCCAAATGCTTCATGTCATGAGCAAAACTCCACTTAGAAGGGGTGGCTTGAGATGGGAAAGTGCAAACCGTGTTGCAGTGGCAATGACAAAATTGTGGCTCGCACCTCATTTCAACCCTTGAACACAAGCTGGGCCCTTGCGCCGCTGTTCAGCTCAACCTGCGCATGTGGCTGTTTCATCAAGACATCAGGTTCAAAGTACATGCAAGTTGTAACTCCACAAGAAAATTAAGAAACATTTTTTGTTCTTTATACAAGGTTTTACTTTTACAAAAGTATCCCTTTAAAGTTAAGATGTGCATCTGATGTACAAAGTATCAAACGTAGTTTTTTTTTCTCCTTTTAATTATTATTTTTCAGCTTGAAAAGAGGCTGGAAATGGGAAATGTATGCTAGGTTCATGGCCCAAACAATATAGCTCTCAGACACAAGGGTCCTCGGTCTATTCAAAAGTCTCTTGTGACATGTTCTACTATCTTTTCTCAGTAAACAAAGGTATATGAAATAATTACCAAAACATCTCCTAAGTCATTATAATTTACATGATATAAGCCTGCTTCTGCAGCAGCTGGTGTTCAGTTGTGAAAAACCACACAAAATAAAATGGTTGCTGACTACAATGTACAGCTATTGCTGGGTGTAATGGAATGTACAACGGAGGTCAATGCAGATTTATTTTTCCACCAGATCTCATGCCTTCCCAGTAGCACTTGTGCTCTCGGCTTCACCTTTGCTTGAGATTCTTCACTATGGCTCAATATCTATTCTGATGCTCATAATGCCACCGATTAAAATCTATATTGAAAGCTACAATGCTACCAGAAGCCATGCCAGTAATTAGAGTCCTAGAAGAAGGAAGAGACAAAACATGGTTCATGTGAGGTTTTTTAATTAAAAAAAACACCTTTCTTCCAAAATAAATCAGATTTTCAGGTAAATAAACTGTACTTGTACCAATTCCAAAACAGGTGCTTGTAAACATAGGGGTTGGAGACATAATCTGCTAAGGGTGGATGAGGTCTGGTTTCATTTTAGTCTGGTCTCCAATCTGGTTATTATTGGTTCATAGTTTGGGGTTATGCTTTGTCCCATTATTAGGAGAAAAGCAAGACATCGTCATCATCAACAGCAACAACAATATCATAGATCAGGGCTGCCCAGGGAGTCTATCGCGATCGACCAGTCGATTGTGGGACCGAAGGAGCTGGATCGCAGCTGGATGGGGCGCTTCTGCTCTGCGTGCATGCACCTTCCGCCCGCGCGCACCTTCCACACTGTGCACCATCCACGTTTCCTTCCGGATGAGAGAGAAGCAGGGCACTCCTCTCTCTTGCCGGCAGCAGAGGCTCCATCCAGGGTTGCTTCCGGACGAGAGAGAAGCAGGCAGAGAGCGAGGCGGGGCCTCCGGAGGCCCTGCCCCCTCCCCCAACTTCAGCTCTACCAGCAGCTTCTCCAGCCTTGAGGAGGGCAGGGCCAAGCCAGCCTTGTGCTAGCTATGCCACCACTGGCTTGGCACTGCCATCCTCAAGCCTGGAGAAGCTGCTGGTAGAGCTTTAGCCAGAGGGGGGCGGAGCCAGGCTGCGTCAAGCCCCACCCCTTCCCCGGCTTCACCTCTACCAGGAGCTTCTACAGCCTTGAGTAGGGCAGGGCCAAGCCAGCCTTGTGCTAGCCATGCCACAACTGGCTTGGCACTGCCATCCTCAAGCCTGGAGAAGCTGCTGGTAGAGCTGAAGCCAGGAGGAAGCCAGACCGCATCAAGCCCCCGCCCCTTCCCTGGCTTCAGCTCTACCAGCAGCTTCTCCAGCCTTGAGGACGGCAGGGCCAAGCCAGCCTTGTGCTAGCTATGCCACCACTGGCTTGGCACTGCCATCCTCAAGCCTGGAGAAGCTGCTGGTAGAGCTGAAGCCAGGGGGGAAGCCAGGCCGCATCAAGCCCCGCCCCTTCCCTGGCTTCAGCTCTACCAGCAGCTTCTCCAGCCTTGAGGACGGCAGGGCCAAGCCAGCCTTGTGCTAGCTATGCCACCACTGGCTTGGCACTGCCATCCTCAAGCCTGGAGAAGCTGCTGGTAGAGCTGAAGCCAGGGGGAAGCCAGGCCGCATCAAGCTCCGCCCCTTCCCTGGCTTCAGCTCTACCAGCAGCTTCCAGCCTTGAGGACGGCAGGGCCAAGCCAGCCTTGTGCTAGCTATGCCACCACTGGCTTGGCACTGCCATCCTCAAGCCTGGAGAAGCTGCTGGTAGAGCTGAAGCCAGGGGAAGCCAGGCCGCATCAAGCCCCGCCCTTCCCTGGCTTCAGCTCTACCAGCAGCTTCTCCAGCCTTGAGGACGGCAGGGCCAAGCCAGCCTTGTGCTAGCTATGCCACCACTGGCTTGGCACTGCCATCCTCAAGCCTGGAGAAGCTGCTGGTAGAGCTGAAGCCAGGGGAAGCCAGGCCGCATCAAGCTCCGCCCCTTCCCTGGCTTCAGCTCTACCAGCAGCTGCTCCAGCCTTGAGGACGGCAGGGCCAAGCCAGCCTTGTGCTAGCTATGCCACCACTGGCTTGGCACTGCCATCCTCAAGCCTGGAGAAGCTGCTGGTAGAGCTGAAGCCAAAGGGGGGCGGAGCCAGGCTGCACTAAGCCCCGCCCCCTCCCCAGCTTCAGCTCTACCAGCAGCTTCTCCAGCCTTGAGGAGGTAGGTAGATCTTTCTGACTTGGTTTTATTATAAGTAGCTCCCATGCTGAAAAAGTGTGGGCACCCCTGTCATAAATGAATTCCGGATCCATCAGAATCTGCTCCACCACAGTGCTGAACAGCCTTTAATGCTTGATTTAGCCTTTAGTAACCATAGATGTCCATGTGCACACGAGCAAGAACATAAGGGATCATGTGCTAACTGTGGTGATAACTATACACCTTTAGAGATACTGGCTTTGAGCTGAAGCTCCATCTACTGTTGACATGTAGACTATATGCTTGTCTAGAGCAGTTGAGTCATTGAGTTGAAAAACATTCCCAACCCACCCTAGGGACACAACACTTTATCTTTATAATATGCCTTTGCATTATAATAACTAGCTTACTTCAAAACAAAATATGAGCTTGAATGGAAGTCTCCTTGGTTATGAGACCAAGAATCTATTCAGGACAATTTGAGCCATAAACCTTGAAAGTGAGGTTACCATTTATGTCTACTTAACAGATTCATTTCTTCCATTTAGTGTCCTAGATTTCCTAGGGCAGATGAAAAAGGTGGCTTCTAATACTATTTATTTATTTTATTTATTTCATACATTTGTACCCAGCCCTTCTCACCCCCGAGGGGGGACTCAGGGCAACCTCACAACAAGCACTCGTATTCAGTGTCATCCACAATCATAAAATACATTCAAACAAAATCATTAAAAAAAATTACATTAAATAAACAATGGTTAAAATGCCAGTTTTTTTTTTTAAAAAATCACCAGTTTGAATAGATGTATGCATTAAATCAATAGCTCTACTGGTTCGGTTTTTCTCTGAAAATCTAGAGCAGGGATGCTCACACTTTTTCAGCATGCGAGCTACTTCTAAAACAACCAAGTCAAAATGATCTACCTCCCCAATACTCAGAGAGCCATAAAAGCAAAATATTTGGAAATTTATTTCAGTGAGCCATATAATATATTTTAAGACTGAATTCAACCAAATGTGAGTATAATAAGCCCCTGAATGTATTCATAATAATAATGATGATAATATTCATTCAGCCTCTGCTATTACTACTACTACTACTAATAATAATAATAGTAACAACAACAATAGGTTCCTAGAGTAGAAGGAGACCTCCAAGGGCCATCCAGTCCAACCTCCTTCTGCCATAAGGGAAAAACACAATCAAAGCATTCCTCACAGATGGCCATTCAGCCTCTGATAATAATAACAATGGGTTCCTAGAATAGGAGGAGACCTCCAAGGGCCATCCAGTCCAACCTCCTTCTGCACCTGGGTGGCATCGGGAGCCTGCGGGGTGGGACTGAGACTCCCTTCCACCCTGCCTGCGATCTACCAGGACGCCCTACGCGATCTACCAGTAGATAGCGATCTACCTAATGAGCACCCCTGATCTAGAGATAATGAACCCATTCCAAAATATCGTGTCTAAATGCTTCATCACTGCATCAGATAAACCTGTGAATACTATGGAAAAGATAGCCCTCCAAGTGATGTTGGATGACGAATTCCATCATCCCTCATTACTTGACGCTGTTGATTAAGGCCGTGGTTCTCAACCTGTTGGTCCCCAGGTGTTTTGGCCTACAACTCCCAGAAATCCTAGCCAGTTTACCAGCTGTTAGGATTTCTGGGAGCTGAAGGCCAAAACATCTGGGGACCCACAGGTTGAGAACCACTGGATTAAGGCTTTTGGGAGCTGAGACTTCAAATTGTCTGGAGGGTGTTGTTGTCTAAGCCTGGACTAGAGCATATGTTACTTGGAAAAAATAAAATGCAGAGTCTTGCCTAGGCTCAATGGCAATCGGGTTATGACTTACCTCTGATCGTGGGATAGGTCCATTGCTCTAATGCCAGCATCACAGCCAGGGTAAATGTAGAGCTGCTTGAAGTCACAAGCCTGCCACACTTCCACCACCCCATTATCACCACCTGTAACCAGGTTCTGCCCGTCGCTGCTCAGGAGGATTGCCTGCAGAAGAGCCAAAGGCAGAAGCAATCATACATAAGGAAGACATAGATGTGCTGAGGAATACGGCTCTATGACTGAAGCCTTTCCTTGCGTGACACGTTCTGAAGTAATAGAACCAACAGAAAGCTGAGTATATTGTATAGGCAGAATCAGAGAAGATTTCACTTGAAGTCTGTACATATCATTTCTGGCTTTGCCTTGCAACGGGAGGTGCCATCACCAACACTTCAAGAACGGCATCCTTTTACTTCTCTTCAAGTGTCAGTGATGGCTTTGACTCCTTCTGGCCTTGTATTCACTGCTTGGCTTCTAGTCGTAAGAGGACAGATGTCAAGCCATATTAAGTTCTTAAATTTCAGGCTCTTAAAAATCTGTACAGCTAGAGCAAAATATGTAGGAATCATTGTGGATTAAATTGAGAAATCAATTCAACTTCAATTGGAGCCTGCAACACTCTTCCTGGCAAAGCCACTTCCCCTGTTTTCATACTGGCAAAAGTTACAATGCAAATAAAGTCTATAGAGTTGTAAGAGAAATGTGTTACCCTGGTTGAATCATTGATCTCCATCTGAGCCAAGAGTTTGCCATTAATGCTGAAATTGCTGAACCTGCCTCGATCATAGTAGATAATACAGTGGCCTTCGCTAGACACTGAAATTAAGCGAGGATACAGGCAATTTTCGGTTCCTTCAAGTGCTCGCAGCAAATCTCCAGTAATCGTGTGCACCAGGCAAGGGCCTTCTATATATGGCAAAATAACACAGTAGATTAAAGAGATATTCCTATGTTAGGTTAACTATACATCATATGTACAATTTAGACCAGGGCTGTCCAACTGCCGGCCCTGCAGTCTGGGATTTGAAGGCCAAAACACCTGCAGGGCCGGCAGTTGGACAGCCCTGATTTAGACTAAGGCGGTTCAACTGAGATCCCATTGACATTTCTGAGACTCATGCTGAATTTAATGCAAAATAACAATGGAATCTAAAATCTCCTTTGTGTAATTAGGCATTTTCAAGCTTTTCTTTTACAACATAATCAGTGAAAGCTGTGTTTATAAATCTGTTGGAAACCCTGGCTTGAAAAGTCCAGCAACTTCTCTCTCCTGCTTTCCTGCATCAGGGTGTCAGGCTTTTTTCTTGCCCTGTAACAGGTATGGGAAAACTTTGGCCCTCTGGGTGTTTTGGACTTTGACTTCAAGAAATCTCAACCAGCTTACCAGCTGCTGGGAATTGTGGGAGCTGAAGTCCAAAATGCCTGGAGGGCTGAAGTTTGCCCATGCCTGCCCTATAGGCACATTTGCTACTCAGCTTCCCAGCTCTTAACATGTTACCCCGACACTCAGTTTTATGAATTTTTGAAACCAAACTGAATTTCCACTTTCCTCACATGGCCATATTCACAAACATTCAGCTGAATTTGCATTTCATTAGCTGAAATATCACAGTGTAGCTGTGAAAAGCACTTGAGGATACAGTGAACAAGTTAGCAATGAGGGAAGCTGGTGACTGATCAAGTCCTGAGAAGAAATGGCTTGGTCGAACTTACCGGGCCGAGCGTGTTGCGGTGCAGGGTGTCCTCACCGCCATTATGGCCCGGGGGGCTTCTTCTTCCCAGAAGCCCCCTGGATGGTGGGAGAGTTTCCCGCCACCAGAGCCAACTGGCCAATGGAGGGGCTGGATCCGCCCCGTTCTGGCCCCTCATGGGAGCCAGCCCTCTCTTCTGCCCAGCAAGCCTACTTAGGCTACCCAAGGCTTTCCAGCAGGAAGTGGGCCTACTCCAGGACCCATGCATGGCTGCCAACCCTTGTTCCTGTTATCAATAAATTAGTTGGGGCCAATTTTACTCCAACCTACTTGTGCTTGTGTCTTTTTGGTAATCTGGAGGGAGGTGTATCACCCATGCATGTGCAGTATAGAAACTAAAATAAAATGGTTGGCACCCTGTTCAATATTTATGATGCCACAAGTTATAATATCACCAACCAGACCTGGTAAACTTTGCTATTTATATTCATGGTCATGATACCATTGCTACAAATGCCCCTAAACCCACCTTGAAAACCAGGAAGTCACATCAACCAAAGAAGTCCTTATATCACTGGAAGATAGCATGTTGATGCATGAGTTGCCCAAGTGCAGAAGTGGTCTGGATATGACATCCTTCAGCACTTAACTTCTCAATCCTACAAAAGTCCTTTGGTTGCTGCAACTCCCTGGCTTTTGAAATGTTTTGAGGGGAGGAGGGGGCAGATCAAGAGACAGATTGTAGCTACGTATGTCCCCCATGTGGGACCTCAGCCACTGTTTGTAGGAGAACAACGATAATAACTTCAGGCAACTTTCACTGATGACAAGTTTCAAATGTGAAATACTGAAAATGTTGCCTAACCTTTAGCGCCACTTATGACAAGTCCCAGCTCAGCACAGACCGATACACAGACAACTTCATGATCATGGCCAGTTAGAACAGCTCTGGGAGCTGGATAGTCACCTACAAGAAAGCATAGAGGAAAGTAAAGAGAAACAATGAAGACCTTCCAATCAAATCTAGTTCTGCCCAAGAAATCAGAATCAGGCTGGTTTGGATATCACACTCTAAGGCTGCAGGGTTGTATCTCTCCCCATGAGCCTACCTGAGTTTTAATATTTACAGGAGAGGCCTTTCAATCCTTTCAGACATGCATTTGGTGGTGGGGGATGCAGGAAAGCATACATTCAGTGGTTACTGTTATGTGATGAGATGGCTCCTGAGGGAGATTTGGCTAGCTCCTCTCTGGTCGCTGGCAGACCAACCTCTTTCTATTCAGGAAAGCTTTAGTAATGCACAGTGTCTAAATCTGTTTTGTCTGTATGCCGCCCTCGATAGCTATGAATGCAGCCACAACACAAAATCATAAACAAAATCATAAACATTATGGGATTTTTTTGCAAACTTTTTGTAACCCAATTGCACAGTTCTTGAGTGGAAATTTTGTAGACGACAACAAAATGGAGCAGGACACAATAATCAGAGTATATTACATCCTCAAAGATTATCCTAAATTCACATTATAATTGCAAACAATTCAACCAGAATACCTGCTCAGAAGACCCGCCAAACTTGGGGGGTTATTAAGATTATTGTGTGAGGACTTCTGTTGCTTATCTGTGTTGGTGAAAATCACAAAAATTATATTTGTTGCTCATCAGTTATTGTTAATATTAGTGTATTTTATATGTGGGTCAAGACTATTCTTCCAATGTGGCCCAGGGAAGCCAAATTGTTGGACACCCCTGGTCTAAATGGACATGGTGGACTTGTTTTAATGTATACGTTAAGATGGCATTTTGAAATATTTATTTATTTATTTATTATTATTCGAATTTATATACTGCCACTCCCCGAAGGCTCGGAGCGGTTTACAAACAGAACAATAAAATTAACAGTAAATAACCACGAACACACAGCATACAATAAATAACAGTTCAAGACTACCCTATGCCCACCATTCTAATATTAATCAAGCTGCATGGCCTCTGAATCCTATTTAAGGCCTTTGGATCTTGAGGAGCCAGTGTGAAGCTCAACAACTTTAAGAACTGTTTTAAATTAATATACTGCATTTCCTTTTTATTATTTATTCTATTAGGGAGCCTCCTAATAGAAAAAATTAGGTGGCGCAGTGGTTTGAACCACTGAGTTGCTGAGCTTGTTGATCGAAAAGTCGCAGGTTCAAATCCGGGGAGCGGTGTGCGCTTCCGCTGTCAGCCCCAGCTTCTGCCAACCTAACAGTTCGAAAAAATGCAAATGTGAGTAGATCAATAAGTACTTCTCCAGTGGGAAGGTAATGGCGCTCCATGTAGTCATGCCAGCCACATGACTTTGGAGGTGCCTATGGACAATGCCGGCTCTTTGGCTTAAAAATGGAGAGGAGAACCCCACCCAAGAGTCAGGCATGACTGGACCTAATGTCAGGGAAAAACCTTTACATTTACCTATTTATTCTATTAAATGTTTTAATAAAATGTAAGCTGCCCTACTAACCATGAGAAAGGAGAAGATATAAATAAAATATTAACAAATAAAAGTTTGTATTTTTATCTTTTTTGGAACCCGTTTGCTTCACTTTCTGTTTTGCTTGAGTGTAAGAATTCACAATGTCTTTTTCTATCTCTAAATAAAATAAAACAATTATTACAGAAACAGTTCTGTACTTCCTCTGGGGGAAGTCTCGGCGTATTGATAATTTTCTTTCTAAAATAATCACAAGATCGAGAAACGACATTTACTTATTGTATTTTCAAGGCCTGGCATAGACATCATATTCTTCATCCATGTGAGTTGATAAAACCATCCTTAAGTGCTCAATTGCATCAGCAAGTAATGTGATTACACGAGCAAACAACTGTTTCATTGTGCATATCGGCCTAGAATGAGTTCTGTATACTAAAATAATGCTTCGTAAATTTGATGTAATTCTTTGGGTCATTCATTGTTCAGGAAGCAGAAGAACATACTGTTTCAACTAGTGGCTAATTGAGGAGACTCATGAAACATTCACATGCTTTCAATTGCAGCCAAGACTTAAATTCATGTCACACGAACAAACACCCACTCGTACAACGCGACTGTCTTTCTCCCCTTTCCCTCCACAGTCATATTACTGCCTGAAGGTCTGCTTCCAACCTGCTCATGTATTGGCAACTGTCACAGGGAGGATATCCACTCTGAAAAGTATCTCAAAGTTTTTGTGGAAAGCATCTCAGAATACACTGCAGAACTAGTGTAGTTCAACATCACTTTAATTTATGTGGCTCAATGTTACGGAATCAGTGAAGTTGTAGTTTTACAAGATTTTTAGCTTTCTCTGCCAAAGAATGCTGGTGCCTCATCAAGCTACTACTCCCATGATTCCACAGCACAGAGTCATGCTAGTTAAAAGTGGTGTCAAAATGCAACAATTCCACAGTGTACATGCACCATCAAACAGCATGCTTTGCAATCATTTGGAATACATTTATTTATTTATTTAAGACTTTTGAGGGACTCAGACCGGCAAACAGCAAGAATTCAATGCTAACATTAAAAATCTAAAGACACCATAAAATTACAATAAAATTATCAAAATACAAATACAATCTATATATATATATAAAGAGAGTGGTCGTGGTACCCGGCAAATAGGCGCGAAAACTACATGTCCAAGACCCACGAAACTCGCCAGACCACTGACCCATACCCCGAGGTCCCTATAGGGCCCACAAAAACACCCCGAAACACAACCCTCCACCCTCTAAAAGACCCCCGAAAAACAACCTTTCCCCGCATGCACAAACGGCGCAAGGCGGCGGCCGCGGCAACGCCCCGCCCCTCCTCCTCCTCCAACACACCCTCCCACCCCGCCTCCCCTTGGCCCCGCCCCTCCTCCTCCTCCCTCCCACCCCACCTCCACGCCCCAAGACATTACCCCACCCGCGCCGCCGACGCCATGCCCACCTCCTCCGCCGATACCAAGCCGCTCCTCAAGCCGGGACGCGCGGGCGCCGCCTTCTCCGCAGCGTACTTGCCCTTTCTCGGCGACTGCCATCCGGATCTGAACCCAGGCCAGGATGGCAGCCGCTGAGGAAAGCCAAGGACGCGGCGGAGAAGGCGCCCACGGCGCCTTGGCCGCTTCTTCTCCGCGCGTCCTTACCCTTCCTCGGCGACTGCCATCCGGTTCTGGACACAGCCCAGGATGGCAGCCACTGAGGAAGGACAAGGACGCGGGCGGAGAAGCCAGCACGGAGAAGGCGCCACGGCGGCCCCGCAACCAGGGTCCATGGGGTGCCTGGGAAACGACGGAGGAGACGACTACGGAGAAGGAACTACACCTCCCAGAAGGCTCCACGCCTCTCACTGGGAAGCAGGGGTGGAGCTTTCTGGGAACTGAAGTCCCATGCCCATATCCGCCTCCTCCTCCAACTCCCAGTCCCCAAGCGTTCCCGGACCCAACCCACGCGGCATGGGACCACGGAGGAAGCCAAGGAGGCGCCGCATCCGTCCTCCTCGCAAAGGTCCCCCTTCGGCACCCCCTTCGCCAGGGAAGTGGCGAGCAAGAGCGACGAGGGACACATCTCCTAAATAGGGCACAGCAACGGGTGCCGGGTTCAGCTATACACATATATACACACAACCCCCCAACAAACACATATATACAGACAAACATACATATATAAACACACACAAAACACATACATCATTTCCAGCCCTTACATGCCCAGACTTCCTCACATCTCCTAAATAGGGCACAGCAACGTGTGCCGGGTTCAGCTAGTAAATACATAAAAAGCCAAAGTAGAATCGAGTCCAACTCAGTTCGTGTACTCAGTCTATATCTAGTGGTTAGCTACTTTAGTCGATTAGCGATCTCCGCAATGGCCTCATTGCACAGCCATGTTTTCACCAGCTTCCTAAAAGTCAGGACCTTTCGAAGAAAGGTGAAAACCTGGCTTTTCGAGCAGGCCTTCCCAAATACGGTATAGTTATATGATATTATGAACCACTGACAATGCAACTGGATAATGATTTGATATGGAGACGCTTTTATAATGTTTTCAATGCTTTTATATTGCTGTTAGTGTTTTACCAGTATATTATGATTGTTTTAATTGTTGTAACTGTTCTGGCATTGAGTTGTTGCCTATTGTTAACCGCTCCGAGTCGCCCCTGGGCTGAGAGGGGCAGTATACAAATGTAGTAAATACATAATAAATAATAAATAAAGATTGATCTAGAGTTTTGGGGTACTTCTTCTTGCTTTCAGTTCAAGCATGTTGACGTATACAGTAAATGCCATTGAGTACTGTCAATATACTTGAGCAGCATTTGGCTGACCAAAATATAACCTACAGCCTTCTATTCTGACACTTTTTTGCTGCCAAAAAGTTTTACTGGAAATTATTCTTTCAGTGACTGTGTACAGAATATCTTCACATGTATTTCAATTATTAAGCATATTATGTTTTAATACATGCAAATAAGTTATATGAACATCAATAAATAATTAAATATTTATGTGCTGTTCCATATATTTCACCCCTGAAAATGACCTTATAGATATGAATATAAAATAACTTTAAAAACATTAAATAAAAACACAAATGTTCTAATCAAACAAGTCAGTAATAAGCCAAAATGATGGCAAACTGTTAAAATGTCAAAATACTGGAATGTTAAATGCCAGCAAAAAGGTGGAAACAAAACCAAATGAAATAAAAACCAAGAAAGGAATGCTTTCCAGAAAAGGAAGGTTTTAGCCTGTCATCTAATTGCTACTAACGAGGTTGCCCGGTGGATCTCTTTTGGGAACCCATCCACAGGTAGGGGGCCATTACTGCAGAGCCACTTCCTCTTGGACGTGTTCCACAATTCAACCTCTCTGCTCCCCGCCGTTACTGATGCTTTACTACAGAAATATGTTGGCAATTTGCCAAGATACAATTTAAAGGGATATTTTGAAGGTGAATTCACTGTGCAAATCAGTGAAATCTTTGTCTAATATTTTGCTCGGGGTGTTCCATATGGGTCGAGTGTACTAAGCTATTCTTCCCAAAAAGTTTCCAATCCAGAATAGTTTCCAATCCAGAATAGCAATGCTAGACTTTCCTTGAGTTCTTTTAACACTTTATATGCATCTACACTGTAGAATTAATACAGTTTGACACCACTTTACTGCAGTGCCTCAAGACCCTGGAATAATGGAGCTGTGGTTTTACGAGGTTAGACTTCTCTGTTACGGAGTGTTGATGCCCCACCAGCTACAACCCAAGGATTTCATAGCATTGAGCCGTGACAGTTAAAGCAGTGTTAAACTGTGTTAATTCTACAGTGTAGATGTACCTTCACTTTGGAGCATGGGCAAATCAATCAGGAATTATGGAATACAAAGGATCCCTGCAGAATGAAAAGTAGCATCTTTCCATAATCTGCTCAATTTAATACTCTCCTTATGAGAGCTATAAAACAGTCAAGCTATGAAATATGGTAGTAGATCTCTTCTGTGAAAAAGATCTACTACTTGAAATAATGTCAGGAGTGACTTGAGAAACTGCAAGTCCCTTCTGGTGTGAGAGAATTGGCCATCTGCAAGGACATTGCCCAGGAGACTCCTAGATGATTTATCATCCTGTGGGAGGCTTTTCTCATGTCTTCACATGAGGAGCTGGAGCTGACAAATGGGAGCTCATCCTGCTCCCCAGATTCAAACCACTGACCTTTTGGTCAGCAGTCCTGCCTGTACAAGGGTTTAACCCAATGTGCCAATGGGGGCAATGAGTTAAAAAGATGAAGAAAAATCAAAAGTTGCAGGTTGCTCTGATTGCCATATTGTCTCCCTTTCGGGAGACTCGTTCGACGTGACTTCTCATTGCATGTGTCCTTTGAGCCTGTGCAATGGGTTTTTCTGGTGGAGCGCAGCGTGCACAGAACTGGCCTCACCCTTTAAACCAAAGGTTCGTCTGCCGGGGCCTAGCAAGCTTGGACGGTGGCAGCGAGGTCCTCAGGTCATAGGTTTGATTAGAGTTTCCTTCTCTAGATGGTTGACCTTACAGGGTTAGACAAGCATCATCTGCCCGGGTTTGAAATCAAGAGTTTTCCTTTTCTTAGGATGGTTGTCAAAAGGCTAGAGAGCCCATCCTGCCCGTTGACGCTCTTTGTCAGACCCTTCGGTTGTGACCTGTCTGGCATGGGAGGCCCTACCGGTGGCTATTATGCCACCGCCAGCATAGCTCATAACTTCATTAGGATACACGAGCCTCTCCCCCACAGCAAGGAGGCGCCAATGGAGAGGACCTGCATAGTTAAAGCAATGGTATTCCCCGTAGTAACATATAGATGTGAAAGCTGGACTATAAGGAAGGCTGAGGGAAGGAAGATCGACGCTTTTGAACTGGAGGAAAATTTTGAGAGTGTCTTGGACCGCAAGAAGATCCAACCAGTCCATACTTCAGGAAATAAAGCCCGACTGTTTACTGAAGGGATGGATATTAGAGGCAAAGATGAAGTACTTTGGCCACATAATGAGAAGAAAGGAAAGCTTGGAGAAGACAATGATGCTGGGGAAAATGGAAGGAAAAAGGAAGAGAGACCGACCAAAGGCAAGATGGATGGATGGTATTCTTGAAGGGACTACTTGATTTTGAAGGATCTGGGGGTGGCGACAGCCGACAGGGAGTTCTGGCGTGGGCTGGTCCGTGAGGTTACGAAGTCAGAAGCAACTGAACAAATAAACAACAACAAAGGACTTGCTAATTCTTCTGGTGTAATTCTAATGGATGACTAGAGTTGTTCTGGAAGATGCAGAGATTCATGGAGTGAACACTTCTATTGGCACTTGTAGCTCCGCAGCTGCAATTATGTGACCAGCCTCTGGCTGAAATTGACCACGGAGTCACGTCGGAGGTTATTAGAAAAATATTCTTTCATGATAAAATAATTGAGTATTTTTATTCCCTTTTTTCACTTTTGTGGGGGTTCAGTGCCCCAAACCCATACGAACATGGAGGGTTAATCATCGTCTCCAAGACAAAGGGAAGAAAATTGCTAAAATGACTCATTGCTTCCTTTAAGAAACTTTGTGATAATTTACACCCCAGACATGGCCTTGATTTGAAAGAAACTATTTCTCCATGTATATGTAAATGCCATGTAACATCATTTTTAAATTAGGATTACATTTGCAAGGGCCATGGCACATTTTGAACTTCTTAAAATTTATTGTATCTCCTTTCAACCCAAAAAGACTTGTATAAATATAAGCTTTGCTTTGCTTTATTATTGCATGTACAAGATTAAATTAAACTCAGTTCAAAACTTCAATTTAAAATAAATAACTGTATCTTTTTGTGTGGAGAGCAAAGACCCAGATACACAAGAGCTAGGAAAGTAGGAGTACAAGGTGTTTCTGTCTGGCTTTTCGTGGAGAGAATACGAAACCATAGGAATAGATTCCCTGCTTTGAAGTGTTTGTGTGTGTGTGTGTGTGTAGCATTAGCACTGTCGAGCAGGGAGAGAAAGAGAACTCGGAAAGACTCAGATATATCACTTTTGTGTTTCTAAACCAGGTGCACTAAGTTTGGATATCAAGGAGCTTTTTCATTTGTTTGCTGCACATTTTTAAAAATGCTACCTGTGTTTCAAAGATGAACAAAATAGAAGTAGGAATAAAAATGATCAAAAGGGAAGCTTAAACGCTGCAATTGTCTTTTGTATCATTCTCTGCCTGATCTAGATAAAGCATCCTGTTGCACTGGACCAATCAGCATGTGTGAATGCTATATGCCATAAAAAGTTAAGGATGGAAAATTCCCCCAGCATTACGAACCATCCAAGAAATGCACCAGGAGAAGAGGTATCTCAGTTAAGGAGAAAATGCTACGAGAACACAGACATATCGCCCGGAAACCACACAACACCCCAGTGATTCTATACGTGAAAGCCTTCGACAATACAAATCTCAATTTACTAAACTGCTAAACTGCACTGGGAATGTGGCGCAGCGGGCTAAGTATCAGCTGCATAAGATCTCTTTGACCAGTAGGTCATGAGTTTGAGGCCTGCCGGGTCGAGGTGGGTGCTCGACCTTTAAGTGTAGCCTGCTGTCAAATTTTGCAGCCCGAAAGACAGTTGCACTTGTCAAGTAGGAGATAAAGGTACCACATTAAGTGGGGAGGCAAATTTTGACTGAATTATGAGGCCATTAAAGAACTTCAGGAACGCTGAGGAACAACAAGGGATGCTGGGAACGCTGAGAGATGAGGAGTGCGTCAGCTCCCCCTGGTGGCCAGAATTTGCCTCTAGTTGTCTATATTAATATTATATTAATATTACTTCAAATTTGTATACCGCCACTCCCCGGAGGCTCGGAGCGGTTTACAACAGTTTGAGTCACACACAATAATACATCAATACAACAAACTGGGATGGGGGAGGGGGGGAGTAGGGCAAGAGAGGGGACGGGGTGGGAAGGAGCACAGGGTAGGAGTAAAGAGCCAAGAGCGGCTATAGTCCTGCTAAGGCATCATCTTGCCATCGAAGGAGGGAAGATTAGGATGCCCTAACAGGATCACTGGTGACCAGTTGCCGGTACAAGGTAAGACCTGCATTCTTCTATATGGCAGTCTGAGATGGGGGTTCTGACGTGCCCGAGGAGTGTCCTTGTAGTCCTTCTTGGGGCCAGAACGTATCCCCCGGGGCTCCAGCTGCTTGTAGCGCGAGCTCCAGAGCGTCCTAGATGTAAATGACCTCTGGGTCCTGAACTCCATGGACATGGACCTCTTCACCTCCAACTGAAGGGGAAGAGGCAAACAGGGTGCTGTATGTGTTGTATGTGGAAACAGCAGGGGTTGTCTGCTAAGTATGTGTACTTGTAATCCGTTCTGAGTCCCCTTCGGGGTGAGAAGAGCAGAATATAAATAAATAAATTAATTAATTAATAAACTACAGCCAGGAGATGGTATGAACATCTCCTACATATTCTTATTTTGAAATTGCGTTCCTCAAATGCGCATTACCTAAGTTAGCTCTTGAAAAGGGGGGGGGGTAGCTGAAAAGAAAGCAAAGCAAAGAAAAATAGCCAATTTTCTCTATTACTACACAATTCTGGAAGTCTAAAACACATAGTAGCTGCAGGTTATCTATAGTTAAATTGAATCAATAATGTGATCCACTTAACTTGCATCTGTGAGGACCAAAGTTGACCCTGTAGATAGCCAGATATTTAGAGAAATCCTGTCTATACTACACTTCCAAAGCCTTTAGAATCAATCATAGCTTTGCAATAACAGTCAGTATCATTTCACCCTTTAGCAAGAAATGAAAGAAAAATATAGCTTCAATCAGTGATGTAGTCTTCCAGCAAAGAGACTCTTACCCCACATATATTTCACTGCAAAAGACAGAACTGTATGGACATCAGCAATCATTCAAAATCTAGCAAAAGATTCTGTCATCACCACGTCCCCACTGATGGATGCAAGAAGAGGTTAAGGGCTCCGGCACCAAGGGAGCTTCAGGTGAAACTTGACCACTGCGAATTGAAACACCATCACTTTGAGCTCACAGTAATTTCCTCAATGTGGCACCTCTGTATCTGTGATAGAAATCACTTCAGGGCAAAAAGATAAAATATACATGGCCCATCTACCAACTCAGTTTCCTCAATGTACTTTAAAATAAGAATGTAGCTTTTGTTCACAGACAGTAGGTGACGAATGGCTGTGGAAGACAGCAAGGTTTTAAATGAGGTATAAATACTAATAATCTACATTGCTGATAGTTTTCTGGGCTGTATGGGCAGAGGTTGTGAGGTCTGTTGGAACATAGGCAAGTGGAGTTTACATATATGTGGAATGTCCAGGGTAGGACAAAGAACTCCTGTCTGCTTGAGGCAAGTGTGAATGTTGCAATTGCCCACCTTAATTAGCACTGAATGGCCTTGCAGCTTCAAAACCTGGCTGCTTCCTGCCTGGGGGAATCCATGGTTGAGAGGTGTTCGCTGGCCCTGATAGTTTTATGTCAGAAATCCCCCTGTTTTGTGAGTGTTGTTCTTTATTTACTGTCCTGATTTTAGAGGTTTTTTTTTAATACTGGTAGCCAGATTTTGTTCATTTTCATGGTTTCCTCCTTTCTGTTGACTTTGTCCACATCTTTGTGGATTTCAATGGCGTCTCTGAGAGTGGTCCAGCATTTCTGTGTTCTCAAATAATATACTTTGTCTAGGTTATTTCATCAGGTGCTCTGCTATGGCTGACTTCTCTGGTTGAATTAGTCTGCAGTGCCTTTCATGTTCCTTGATTTGTGTTTGGGCAAGGCTGTGTTTGGTGGTCCTTAGGTAGACTTGTCCACAGCTGCATGGTGTATACACTGGACTCCTGTAGAGGTGAGAGGATCCCTCTTGTCCTTTGCTGAACGTAGCATTTGTTGGATTTTCTTAGTGGGCCTGTAGATAGTTTGTAGGTTGTGTTTCTTCATCAGATCTTCAGGAATCATGGGGGACGGCTAAAAACTTCAACCTCCTCCCCAAACTGGAGGCTACTTCTAGAGTTTTTAAAATAAAAAAATGGTCTTTCTTAAATGTTAAACAGTTTAGTAGAACCTTGCTGCCTTTGGCTTCAAGAATTCTACCTATTTTTTCCCCAAGAAAGGCATGCACCTGCATGGTCCCATTTCCCTCCCTGCCTTTGCTGTTCAAAGGATGTGTGTGCTGATGAGTGAAGTGATGAGGATGTGTGAAAAGTCAAAGCAAATCAGGAGGCAAAGCTCTGTGTGCTGATAGATGTTTAAGATCAAGATCAGGCGCGAGGCTGGCGGGGATGAGAGACAGGGCCTTTTCAGTGGTGGCTCCTCGGCTTTGGAATGCCCTCCCTAAAGACATCAGATCAGCCCCCTCCCTCCTGATGTTTCGCAAGAAAGTCAAGACCTGGTTATTTGAGCAGGCATTTGTTGATGAAATATAAGGCTTAATTGGATATAAGGAATGACGACGATGTGATGGAAACTGATTTCAACATGACGCTGAGGCTGCAATTGTATGTTTTTAATTGTTAAATTGTTATTATATGTTTTTTGGGGGGGGGGGGGGTTGACTTGTTGCTGTGTTGTATTGAGGGCAGAGACTGCCTGTGTAAACTGTCCCGAGTCGCCTTCGGGCTGAGAGGGGCGGTATAGAAACGTGACAAATAAATAAATAGATGGTCACTTGCTCTTTTTTTTTTTAAAGATTAATGCAATTCAGCAATCAGAGTTGTCTTTCCTTTGGATATAATCTAAAATACAAATATACAAATACAAATATAATTCCATTTAATACGTCAACAAGGACAACACAATATTACAGTAGTTATATTGTGCACCGGGACTGTGGCACAGCTGGCTGGGTGTCAACTGCATAAGATCTCTACTGACCAGAAGGTCATGAGTTCGAGGCCTGCCCAGGTCGGAGTGAGCTCTTGACCAATTAAGTGTAGCTTGTTGTTGACCTTTGCAACCCGAAAGACAGTTGCATCTATCAAGTAGGAAATTAAGGTACCACGTTGTGGGGAGGCTAATTTTAACTGATTTATGAGGCCATAAATATCTCCAGGAAATATGTGAAGGAATGCGACAGCTCCTCCTGGTGGCCAGAAAAGCTGGAATGTCAGTAGCCTCTGTGTCTCTGTCTAAATGTTGTATAAATAAAGTAAATTTTAAAAAATTCTTTAAAAACATTAAGGGCCTCATCATATGAGGAAATGTCAGCATCCTAGGATGCTTTCAACACAATTGAGCCCATGCTGCCCATCAGACAACGCAGGCTCACTTCTGGTGGGGCTCCAGGCTTCAACTGTTGCACTGGCAACATGGGAGCCTCCCCATGTTCCAGTAGGAACAATGGGGCTAGCGTGGGGTGAAGCCATGCAGCACCGCTTCCCCATGTGTGACGGGGAGGCATTGCTGCCACTTAGGCAGGGCACAGGGTGCTGAGGTTGACCCACTGCCTTGCGGATTAGCCACAGAGGCTGACGAATTGGAACACAGGACTTCAATGTGATGGGCTCCATAGACTACATTTCATTTTATATACACATCTTTACAGTGTCATTTCTGGAGTTTTATTCTACATGCCAAAGAAATGAACCATTAAACAGAGATCATTAGAGAGTAGTAGCATCCATATCATCTTTTATAGGAGAAAATTCTTGGGAGTACAACTTCTAAATGAAAGTATTATAATATCTGATCAAAAATATTAAAGATATTTAAGATAGCCTTCTCCTCTGTGGCCCCCCGACTCTGAAATTCCTTGCCCAGAGAGATTAGGAAAGCCCCCACTTTGGAGGCCGTTAAAAAACACCTGAAAACTTGGCTCTTCCGCTGAGCTTTCGGAGAGTAGTTATTTAATTTCTATCATTGCTCTCCTCAATGTCCCCATTCTTGGAGTCCATCGCCCCTCCCCCCATAAAAGATGCTTTCCCTGTAAAGCAGTGATTTTCAACCAGTATGCACTAGTGTGCCGTGAGAGATCATCAGGTGTGCCGTGGGAAATTATTTTCGAGCTTCATTCATATATAAACTATATTGCATCTGTCCCTTTAAGAAATGGAATCATAGCACTCTCGCGTCACCTAAGAAGTGACGCGAGAGTGCTATGGTCACGCCATCTTGGATTCGCTCAGACGCGGCAAAGTAAACAAAATTAGAGTTAGTGCTGCAGCTCCCGTTTTCAACCACATATCTGTGTGAGATGAGCTTCTCAAGCTTGACTGCGATAAAAACTAAAAACAGAGAGAGACTGACAGCTGTTGAGCAAGAGCTTCGTGTGTGTCTTTCTACCATTCCTGCCAGTATATCTATGTTGTGTTCATCGAAACAGGCCCAGGTTTCACACTAAGTGAGTGTATAAATACATTTAAAACATATTAACTGTATGTATTACTGTGTTAGAGCGTCATTTTGTGTCATTTTGGTTGGTGGTGTGCCCCAGGATTTTGTAAATGTAAAAAATGTGCCGCGGCTCAAAAAAGGTTGAACATCATTGCTGTAAAGGATGCTATTTTGAGTATCCCACCCTGAGTTTTAACATTTTATATATGTGCTTGTAGCCCGCCCTATCTTTGTGATTTTAGATATCTAGTTGTATATTGTTTTTATTTATATGTATGTATCTTTTTAATTGTGTTCATTGCTGGTGTTTTGATTTGATTGTAATTTGTTGTTTGGGCTTGGCCTCATGTGAGCCGCCCGGAGTCCCCATTGGGGAGATGGGGCGGGGTATAAATAAAGATTATTATTTATAATTATTATTATTCAAGTCTACAATGGTGCAGATTTTGTTCATAAGCACTGGTACCATATTGCATGTTTATTCTGGTATTCAACTATAAAAGGAAATAAGTCAACAACTTGTCCCAATGTGATATATTGCTACACTGCGCTCGGAAGAGCAAAATCTATTAGCTGTACCAACAATCCTCTCCTGCCATCTGTCTACCACCAGGCAACGAGCCTTCTCAGTTGCTGCCCCGACATTATGGAATACATTGCCGGATGATGTCCGTGCCATTGTTGAGCTCATTCCATTCCGGAGGGCATGCAAAACCATCTTATTCAGGCTTGCCTTTAACTGAATTCCCGGATATTGTAACCGTCCACTGTTTTATTGCTTATGACATTTTATGCAATTTTACCTACTGTTCGTTGTTTTATTGCTATTGTTGTACACTGTGTGTTGCTTGGTTGTATGTAAACCGCCCCGAGCCTGCCGGAAGGAGTGGTATACAAGACCGAATGAATAAATAAATAAATAAATAAATATAAATACAATCAGGTAGTAATTTTAATCATTATATACTGGAATGTTGGATTTGAGTTTGCTAGCCAAGTTTGCACAGTACACATATCTAAACCACTGCTAGTCTAAATGAGTGAAATATGAAACTACAGAGGTTGTGATAAATCCTATGATCCCCTCCTTCCAATTAATCCATAGAATATTATTTTGGATCTGAAAGTGAATGAATATGCCCTCAGAAGCATTATTTACAAAATCAAGGCTACTTTGTCCCTGGAATTTTTCACAGACACTGAACATCTACAGTGCACGGACCACGCTCATTTCTTGAAGTAGGGAACATTCCCTTTACACTTATGCAAAATGTATCAGCTGAAACAAAATGCATTATTTTGCCTTTAAAGAGTATTTGCTAAAGAGTAATTGGTCCAAAACCCGAGCTTTGGGTCAGTTGACATGATGTGCGCGTTGTACTCAATGCAAAAAGAGCCAGGAAAAGCAACGTTAACTCACACCTCTGGTGACTATCTGGTATGTAATGAGAAATGTCAAGTCGCAAGATCAATGAAATTTCAGACTCTGGGGACAGAGTAGGAATAGCATTGATCCTTTTAAAGAAACCAGTCAAAGGCTGAACACAATATATTGCACAGATAGGCTCAAGAGGATAAGCAGCCAAGTCCAGCATACCTACATGACAAAAAATTCAATCAGCTCTTAGCACAAGCTGCTGGCTCAATTCTCCTCCTTTTCATGCAGGGAGAGGGTTCCAATTAAAGTGTGCAAATTATTTTTTATCACTTCCAAATTAGTTTCTGAATTTGTGTCTGTTCCAGAAGAAAACATCTGCCCCTGACTCACTCCTCCTTTGCTTCATTGTTGAGCTAGCTATTTAGTTATTTGTTCCAAGAACCCGTTTTTCCCTCAGCCTTTTTTGAAGAACTAAAACGTATTGAAATGAGGATGAGAATGATTACTGTGATTAATATATTTTATGAAGTGTACAGATATAGAAGAAAATATACACATGTAGCCAAAACAAGGTTCTCCAAGTTATAGAATAAGAAAAGGATTACTCCCCGTAAAGGATGCTTCCCGTAAGGATGTTCCCCATAAAGGATGCTATTTCTCTCACCCTGAGTTTTTTTTTAACACTTTATATGTGTGCCTGCGGCCCACCCTGTCTTTGTGAATTTTTGATATCTAGTTGTATATTGTTTTTTATTCACATGTATGTATTTTTATTGTGTTTATTGCTTATGTTTTGATTTTATTTTATTGTAATTTGTTGTTTGGGCTCAGCCTCATGTGCCGCCCCGAGTCCCCATTGGGGAGATAGTGGCGGGGTACAAATAAAGTTTTTAAATATTATTATTATTATTAGTCAGTGGCATAATGGAAAATTTTCAGCACCCCAAATATAAAATTTTACAAAATGGCGTATACAGCATATATTTCTGGTACAGTGACCAGGCGTTATGATACTTTATTTTATTTATTATTTGGACTTGTACGCCGCCACACCCGGAGGGCTCTGAGCGACTTACAAACATATAAAAGCATCATAGGAGTAAAACAACATATTAAACTAGACCAATAAAGATTTTCCAGCTTAGTGATCAAAGGCTAGCTGGAAAAGGTGGTCTTGCAGGCCTTGCGGAAAGAGAGTAGATCATGCAAGGCCCGCACATCACTTGGAAGGGTGTTCGAGATTGACGGCGCTACTACAGAAAAGGCTCTGCGCCGGGTTGATGTGAGGCGAATTGCTTTAAAAGTTGGCACTTCCAGGAGATTCATTTGTTCGGATCGAAGTGACCTCTGGGGTTGGTAGGGAAAGAGACGGTCCCTCAGATACAGTGGCCCCAGATCATGCAAGGCCTTGAAGGTTAACACAATCACCTTGAAGGTGATTTGGTGCTCGACCGGAAGCCAGTGGAGCTGCTGGAGGATAGGTGTTATGTGACATCTCACTGGAGTCCCAGTGAGAAGTCGGGCAGCGGCATTCTGGACGAGCTTTAATTTCCAGATCACTGACAAGGGCATGCCAATGTAAAGGGCGTTACAGTAGTCCAGTCTTGAGATGACCGTGGCTTGGAGCACCATGGTCAGGTTGTCTCTGGATAAGTAGGGGGCCAGACGCCTAGCTTGCCGCAGATGGAAGAAAGCAGTTTTGCTGACAGTGGAAACCTGGGCTTCCATTGACAGTAATGGGTCTAAAACGACCCCAAGGCTCTTTACTGAGGATGTCGGGCATAATGCCTCGCCATCCAAGCTAGGGAGTCGGACCTCTCCACCCACCAGGCTGCCCAGCCAGGTTGCTGGTTCGATCCCTGAGCTGGCCTGGATTCACCCTCAATCCCACCCAAACAGTCTCCGTCTTTGCTGGTTCACCCTCAATCTACTGGCATGCAGCCAACCAGTAACGGCTTCAAGGCACTGTTGGAAACAAGAGGGCACGGAGTCCGGCTGGCCTTCCATTTTCAGAACGAACTGGGTGTCAACAGCAATCTGATAACATTCCAGCCCAAAGCTTCGGACCAAGCCAGCAAGTGGTCGCATATAGATGTTAAATAATAAAGGGGAGAGAATGGCACCTTGAGGGACCTCACAAGTAAGTTTACAGACTGGTCTATAATAGTATATTTCTGGTATAGCGATGCACACAACCCATTATGCCCCAACCACCACAAACAATGGACTGCATTCTGTCACCTTTTCATGGAATCTCAACTTTGCTGTCTGTAGACCAGGGACATAATAAACCAACTAGAGCAGGGAGATGCTAAGAATCTAAAGAGAATGACACATCTGTATATGTTTTAAATTGCAACATAGTTTGAATGCTACAGTATGGCAGGCGGCTAATGTGGTATCTTGGGCTGTCCCCATGACTTGTAGGTTACATGAAGCTCTGCCTCACGTAGCCCAATGTAATGTCAGGCAGAAGAGCTGTCACAGACTACAATTCACTGACATCTTGAGAGCAATTCACATCTACAGCATATCTAATTTGTAAGCTGTCACTTTAAAAATGAAAAGCTTTTTTCGTGTTCTAAATTTCCAAAGCTAATATGTACAAGGCATGAAGTCTGATAGTATGTTTACTTTTAGGTGTCTGTACATGGGCAGTTTCATGAAGAACAACACAACTAGAGCATTATTTCAACAAGTAATTATGAAACACCAAACCATTAAGGCCCTAATGCAATTGTTCATTATAACTAAATCATAACTGTTCAATAAGCTGCCGAATCAGATATCAATGTTTACTGAAACCTCACAGATCCAATGGTTATGTCTTCTATGGGATTAAAAATTGTATTTAGGCCTAAGAATGTGTACACTTGGGTATGTGCACATGAAAGTGAAGTTTCAAAATACGTTATTAGCAAGTGTTGATTAAAAAAATTAGGAAACAAATGATTCTCCGAAACAACTAAAGTTCCTTTGGATAATTGGATGCAATGAGGCTGAAATTGATAATTAACTGTCTTCCAGCTTAAAGGATCATTAGAAAGTCAAACACCTGGCCCACATCATAACTGTAACCTGACATTTTTCTTTTGAATTACGTATGCTCTGTGATATAAAATATCTTATCTGTGTCTCCAGGTGACAGCTTCCAAGAAACTAATCCTTTTCTGAAAATATCATCTGCATCTTTCTAGAGATTCATTTTAAAGATGTTAACTAATTGGATTTAACCTACACTGAACATCTCACTTTCATTTTTCTTACAAGATAATCCCTAATCTCCTGGCATTTTATGTGCAGGAACTCTGGGTATTACAAAGAAATAGTTCTTCACAAAACTTTAAGCATTTACATGTACAGGTAAAATATGTAATATGCTATGACAAGCATCTTTCCAAGTAACATTTAAAGTGTGGGGTTAGAGACACTTTGAGATGGTGTGGGGTTAGAGACACTTTGATATTTTTACTGCTGTCTGCATCCTCATTAGAAAGATTTAATCCGGGAATGTGGCGCAGCTGGCTAAGTGTCAGCTGCATAAGATCTCTCTGACCTGGGCCGGGGAGATAGCAGAGCGGTAACACGGCTGTGCTTGCAATCGGAAGGTTTCTGGTTCGAATCCCCTGAGCTGGCCTGGATAACCAGCTATATGAGCCCTGTCCATTGCCCACCCAAGCAGTTCAAGCAGCCTAGCTGTGAATAAACAACAATGGGGATCACGTAAAAGTGGAGAAGGATTTTTACATAGACTTTACAACGTCTGGAAGTTTCGGCTGTCGGGAGAGGTGAGATGCGGAAGTGGGGAAAACAGAGCTCCAGTCATGAGGATGGAACAACAGCACCCCCTTGTGACGCAATGACGCAAGGACATAACAACAATGACGTAATGGAGCATCCAGATCTTGTATGACCCTGTATGACACACACCTGTATGACCCTGTGACGCAGCCAGGAAGAAGAAACCCTTCTAAAATCTGCACTGTACTGTTTATATGTAAAACTGTATGTCTCCGACAGGGACTGTCTGTCGTATGTGTATTGTAATCTGCACTGAGTCCCCTTCGGGGTGAGAAGAGCGGAATAGAAATAAACAGTATTATTATTATTATTAGGTCATGAGTTCGAGGCCTGCCTGGGTCAAAGTGGGTGCTCAACCTTTAAAGTGTAGCCTGCTGTCGACCCTTGCAGTCCGAAAGAAAGTTGCATCTGTCAAGTAAGAGATAAAGGTACCACATTAAATGGGGAGGCAAATTTTGACTGAATTATGAGGCCATTGAAAGAGAACTCCAGGAATGCTGAGGAATGCGGAAAGAACAACAAGGGATGCTGGGAATGCTGAGAGATGAGGAATGTGTCATCTCCCCCTGGTGGCCAGAGTTTGCCTCTGTTCGTCTATATGTGTGTTCGTGAAAAACGGCAGGGATTGTCTGCGAAGTATGTGTACCTGCAATTTGCTCTGAGTCCCCTTCGTGGTGAGAAGAGCGAAATATAAATAAAGTAAGTAAATAAATAAATAAATCTCACTTCCTGTCTTTGAGACAACTGGATGTGAGAAGAAATCTATCCCTAGGAAGGGAAATTCATTTCTGGAAGAGTTATCATGGGAAAAGGTATCTCCACTGAAGATCAATCAACAATCCTTGTATGCACGACAAGCCAAACATTTCAAAATCCAATTACCACAGGGATAGAAAATGAGGTGAAACCTTTTGAACAGGAGCAGAGACAGGGACTGCCTGTATGTGAACTGGTGATTCAAGGATTATGGCTCTATGAAGCAAAATGATTATTGCAGCCTACAGATACAATTTTTGGAAATTCTATGTGTCATGACTAGGGCTTAAACTACTTAAACAGGTAATACATATAAGGCAATAGATGGACTTACTGCTGTTTGGATTGTCACCAATGATATGATGCCGACCGCTCCAGTACCATAGCAGTAATGTAGCATCACGGGAGCCGGAGACGATGTAGCAGTCCCCACCAATATACGATTCCGATCTGGCAAGGCAAGTGACTACATCCCAGTGGCCAAACACAATCTGAGTTAGTTTTCCTGCAACAAAGATAGCTGTGTCATTGATTATTATGTTTCAGAATCTTGGGAATACAAATGGAAGCAAACAAATGTGAAGAAAATCCCCCAATGAAAAAAAACTGGAGTTTAAAACTGACACCGACTGGCAGACTTGGTCAGACCTATAGCATGACCAAATCTCTTCCAGCAGAACACTTCTGGGTGCAGGCACCACTAAATATTAGAAGGATACCTCTAAAATAACTTACTTTTTTCTCTTACAGAATCTGAACAGTGCACTTTCTTTTACCCCTTTATAGTTAATGTAAAATGGCACTTGAGTGAAAGTTTCAGATAACGGGTGGCATTTAATTTGGCATGGAAAAAACACAAGGTGCTATTTTCTTCATAGGAACACAGGAAATTGTCTTATACTATTCAGACAATGTGTCCATCCAGCCAGCATTGTCTATTTTTGACTGGCAGCAGCTCTCCATGGTCTTTCCCCCATTATCTGGTCCCTGATCATTTTTTGATTGGGAACAGAAGTGTTTTGGGTTTCAGGTCTTTTGGACTTTGGAACACCAATATTTGCATGCACATACATACTCCAAAATCTTAAAGACAGGACCCACAGGAATGTGGCGCAGCTGGCTGGGTGTCAGCTGCATAAGATCTCTACTGACCAGAAGGTCATGAGTTCGAGGCCTGCCCAGTTCGGGGTGAGCTCTTGGCCAATTTGTGTAGCTCGTTGCTGACCTTTGCAACCCGAAAGACAGTTGCATCTGTCAAGTAGGAAATTTAGGTACCACTTTGTGGGGAGGCTAATTTAACTGATTTACGAGGCCATAAAATGTCCAGGAAGTACACAAAAAAGGATGAAGGAATGTGACAGTGCCTCCTGGTGGCCAGAAGCTGGGCTGTTAAATTGCCTCTATGTCTGTCTATATATGTTGTATGTCAATGGCATTGAATGATTGCCTGTATATGTGCATTGTGATCCACCCTGAGTCCCCTGCGGGGTGAGAAGGGCGGAATATAAATCATGTAAATAAATAAATAAATAAATATGAAATTCATTTATATTTCATGTTAACCTTATACATGTAGCTTGAAGGCAATTTTACACAATATTTTAAATATTTTTGTGCATTAAACAAAGTTTGTGCACACTGAACTGTCAGAAAGAAAATACGTCATTTTCAGTCGCCCATGTGGACAATTCCTGAGTATTTTGGATCTGGAATTCTAGATAAAGGATGCTAAACCTGGAGTTACTGAACATGTGGATTTCTACATGAAAATGTGTTGTTATCATATATTTATTACCCATTTAAAATGCCCAATAACTAAGTCTCTGAAAGGTATTCAAAATAGTTAAAACATATCAGCAATAAAATAGCAACTGAAGACAATGTATAATAAAACCAAGTAGAAAACAATAAAACCGTATCAGCATATACGACCAAAGAAAACATGAATCCAGCACGAAAATGGAAAAGTGCTACAAAATACAAACACTAAAAACATTTATTAAATAAACAAACGAACAGTTTCTGCCTTCAGGCTCCCAAATTGTGTTTGAATCTCTTAGAAGTTTAAATAGTACTTTTCCATTATTTTTTTTTTAAAAAAATAACTATTGAAACAGAAACTTTTACTAATGTGCACAATATCCCCTGCAGAATATCTCTTTTACAGTTTCTACAAGAAATATGCATACTACTTTAGATATCAAAGATATTGAAAAATCAATTAGGAATTCACTGTAAACAAATATATAACTCATAGGCACCACAAAAATGTGCCTGATGCTAAAAGTACAGCAATGAAAATTTGATATACACCATTTACCTGTTTCTGTGGAATAAACCCGAAAGCTCTTGTCCCAGAAACCACAGATAAGAATGTAGCGATTATCTGCTGTGACCACAAAGCAATGAGCATTGATCTGAATGCTTTGATCCACAAGGTCTGTGATCTGCCGTTTGTTCACACCAGAATTATTGGCTAAACAAAATGAAGGGGGGGAAAACATATAAGCAAGACTCCTTGACAACTTTGGGTCATGCAGTATCTGGAATAATTTTAATACAGAGCTGAGAATTCAATGCTAACATGGCCAGGCTAGCTTTCAGGAATATGGAAGTACTCCACATTATTAACGTAGGCCTCACTTAACTATAACATAGTAAAGGTGAACAAAATAGCCACAAAAATCTCATGGCAAGGCCACCTAGTCTCAAAACTCAGAGTATTTGGAGATAATTTAACAGAGGTTGGATCACCATCTCTCAGAACTACTTTAGCTGTCTATTCCTGAGTGGAAGGGGTTGGACTAATGGCCCTACCACATTTTATTGTACACATGAACTAAATGTACTGTAGAAATTACTCTAAGCAACAACACAAGGAACCATACTTATCAAAAATAGTGATAATATATTTCATAACAAAGAGTCCTGAGCTAAGACGCATCGACATATGATAGTAAGAATATATATAACTCTATATAGAGGATGTATGTATGCGCGTTGGTCTCATATGTAAAGGAAGTCCCAAATGGCGATAAAAGTCCAAGCGCTATATAGTCAGCTACAGTACCCTAAGGCCGGCAGGCAGTCGTTCAGATGGGAAAGGGGGCCAATGCGTATCCTATCCGAAGCAAAACAACCCGTGGTGCCAGAAAGGAGGCCAAAGTGGCTGAAAGCGATGCGAAAGGAGCTCAGAACACAAACGCCAGGCACGCCGTGTCTACTACAGAGTGTAGACCTACTGGCCATTAGGCCATCCGCGGTGCTTGGATTACAAACAGGGAAACCCACTACGGCACCACTATTACAGCGGCTTGGATATTTACCACCTGATATACTGTACTTACTAGGCATGCTAAAATTGAAACGGAAATCTAATTGATTCGTTAGAAATCCGTAATTAATGGGACTTTTGTTGTTTTACGGATCGCTGCCCCGAACCAGGAAGTAGACTTCCTTTTACGGTCCGTGAGGCCAACAATTTGCGTTAGGATCGTTAGAAATTCTTAATTAATTAATAATTATTGTACTACTCACTTCTCCCTATCTTCTCCCCCCTCATTTCCTTCCCGCCTTCATTCAGCTTCTTCTTTTTCCGCATTTCTATGGGGAACTGGAAGTGACGCTGCTGCTAGGTAGAGGCAATGCATTCTGGAAAGTGATTCACACACACACACACACACGCACGCTTCTCCTCCTCTCTCTCCAGGCTTCCCTCCTCCTTCTCTTCCCCGTTGCTCTGCTGCCATGCATGCCCCATCGCAGGGCCTGATTCACACACACACACGCGCGCACGCTTCTCCTCTCTCTCCAGGCTTCCCCCTTCTTCTCTTCCCGTTGCTCTGCTGCCATGCATGCCCCATCGCAGGGGCCTGATTCACACACACACACGCGCGCGGCTCCTCCTCTCTCTCCCGGCGCACTCTCAGATGCTTCTCCCCGTTGCTCTGCCTTGCCCCATCGCAGGGACCAGCTTCAGCCCTCCAGGTACGTGTTTTGGACTTCAACTCCCACCATTCCTCACAGCCTCAGGCCTCTTCCTTTTCCTCTCAGCCTGGGCAAACTTGGGCCCTTGCTCCTCAGGATCGGGGTGAGAGAGGCAGCGAGGAGCGAGGGGGGCTCCTCCTCCTTTTCTTTTGCTGCTTCCAAGAATCCAAACCCCCCTCCCTCCCTCCCCTCCTCCTTCCCTCCCGCCGACCTATATGGAGAGACCCATCTAGAACTCAGTGTGGTTTATTCAAGTTTTGGCCTACAACTCCCAGAAATCCCAGCCAATTTACCAGCTGTTAGGATTTCTGGGAGTTGTAGGCCAAAACCATCTGAAAGCGCATGCTCTGGCATACGAATTTCTAACGAATTCGTTAGTACTTAAGTTACATTTCCGAAAATTTTGGGAATTTTTTTGTAAGTCTTTGATATACTAATCAAAAAAAAAAAATCCCCCATTTGATTTTAGAATCGCCATTTTTCGATTTGTTATCATGCCTAGTACTTACCTATTTTCCTGTGGACTTCACACCCTTCCTCATTTGTTTTCCCCTTTCCCATCCGAACAACTGCCTGCCAGCCTTGAGGTACTGTAGCTGACTGTATAGCGCTTGGACTTTTATCACCATTTGGGACTTCCTTTATATATGAGACCAACGTGCATACATACATCCTCTATATAGAATTATATATATGCTTACTATCATATGTCGATGCGTCTTAGCTCGGGACTTTGTTATGAAATATATTATCACTATTTTTGATAAGTATGATGTTAAGATTAAATTCTCTGCAGCGGATGTTTGATGTTGTGAAGCTTGGATAAATCAGGACGCTGAGTCGGTAGTTCAAAATAAAACAATTCTTTACTCACAAAAATAAATCCACTTCACTTCTCAGCACAATCTCTTCGAGAGCCCCACCCAAGGTTAGATAACAAAGCTTTATACAAAACGCCGAGGGAAGTCACTTCCCACTCTACATAACACTTAAAGATATACATACACAAATTAACATTTCATTACTATGGTACATTCTCTCAATTCCAACATATGATACCTTGTGTTGTTGCCTACCACATTTTATAACATGCTCCAGGCCCAAAGTAAGATAAAATAAACGTTGAGCGCTATTGATCAAATTCTCTCCATTGAAGGTGCTCATTTCAAAACCCATTCCTACAGTGCTGTGTAATTTGTCCTCATTTAACCACCAACTTTATCGCTTAAGAGCTTTCAGCATGGCAAGGACAACAAAATGAAGAGCTGGCCATTGTTATCTTCGGCAAGACTTGGCTTTCTGTATGGTCAGAGGGAACACTATTCCTCTCTATGTGGTTAGAACTACTGCATGAGCACTTCTGCTGTTGATCGTATAGGATAAGATGTGGTGTATACCAATTATACAGATTATTATACAGATTATACAGATTAGCCAAGGCATATAGTGCATTCGGAAGGCTTCACAAAAGAGTCTGGAGCAACAAGCACCTGAGGCAAAGCACCGAAATCAGAGCTATCGTACTGTCTATTTTCCTCTATGGGTCTGAAATATGGGTCACCTATTGCCAACAACTACGGCTCCTCAAACACTTTCATCAGCGCTGTCTTCGCACAATCCTAAATGTACACTGGACTGACTATGTGACGAATGTTGCTGTCCTTGAGCAAGCAGGGATCATCAGCATTGAGGCCATGCTTTTGAGAACACAGCTGCGCTGGGCAGGGCATGTCTCTAGGATGGAGGATCACTGCCTCCCAAAGATACTACTCTATGGTGATCTTGCCACGGGTCAGCGCAAGAGAGGTGCCCCCCAAAAGAGATATAAGGAGACCCTGAAACAACATCTCAGGCTCAGCCAGGTTGATCACCAAGACCACCCTAGCCTCACATTGGGAGGCATGGAGACGCACTATCCACAATGCTGTGGCCTCTTTCGAGAAGTCACGCCGAACGGGTCTTGAAGAGAAACGACAACGTAGAAAAAAACGCAACTTGGAAACAACATCACCCAAGGAGACTTTCTGCTGTGTTTTCTGCAACCGGACTTGCCTATCTCGGATTGGCCTTCTTAGTCATCAATGCGCTTGTAGAAAGCGTGGGATGAGTCCTTCCTAAGAATCTTCGTTAGCGAAGAAAAGCCAAGACACCAATTTTCTACATAAAATGAAGGAATAAGCCTTCACTTGCATAGCATGCAAACATTATTTATTTTCAGCAGAGCAGCAAGACCAGAGAATCTCGAAGGAAAGGACAGGTTTTGAGATGGTCAACAAAGTCAAGTTGTTATTTTTGCCTACAAGTATCACAAGTTCAATACAGAGTGTAGACCAACAATGCAAATGGGAGAGACAACAGCATTACTTCAAAATGGCCATTTAAAAGAACAAGTAACTGCCTTATTCTCATTATTAATAATAACACAAAGTCTCCTTCAGTTGAAGCTTATGTTAAAAGGTTTCCAAGAGATCCAACATTATGTTACTGTTCACAGATTTCCAACTTGGGATCTGAATTAGGAAGTTTAACAGATCAAATGGATTTTGAACTTTTGGTCTCCTACCTCAATCATCTGGTGCAAGGGAATAACCCGCTCGTTCTGAATTGCTCCTTCAAATATTCCCACTCTTATTATGACCAGATTTAAGTTACTTTCGTTTGAAGTTAAAGTAGTACAATCACCCTTTTTCTACTCAGAGTGACTGCTATTTGTATAACAACACTAAAACATTCAGCTGTACCAAATGAAAAACACAATGAGTTCATTAGGTCAGCATAACACTATAAACTGGGATGAAGCAGAAGTGCAACAGTAATTATAGCAAAGTCTAGAAATGATTCACCCATACATTGAAAAATGTATTTTCTAACAAATTTATGCAGGTTGGTAGATAATATTAAATTATTCTGGATGATAAAATCTGCAAGGATGTCTCAAAATTGATATGTAGGCAGTGAGATGAGATTTGCTATAAGTAAGTGCCAAGTAATGTGTATAGGATGATCTTTTTAAAACTTCACATATACATGACTGAGATTGGAAATGACTGTTTCATCCACTAGGAAGGCATTGCAAGGCAATGATTGGCAACTTTCTGAAGATGTCAACTGAGTAGTATAAAAATGGATGAGCGAAAGAATCAGAACTCCATTAACATCTGGACTTCACAGGCACTACCTTTAGTAGTCTGAAGAGATAAAATCATGAGCCAAAATGTATCAAGGCACTCTTAGGCTTCATACTATGAAACATCTGCATTCAGCTGCAGTACACGTCTGATGCCAGAAACAAACATCAGGGGACGGCACTGCCTACATTTTCTTGCTGAAGTGGAAGAATCTTTCCTTTACTCCAGAAATACTTTTACCTTGCTCTTTTATATCACCGTTTATAATATAACTTCTGTTTTTCATTCTAAAGCTAAAGGTTGATTGTCATTATGGCTTTCCATTCTGAAGTAAAACGTAATTAGAACGTAATGTATACAAACATACTGTAGATGAACACACTTTTTAAAATAAAAACTTTTTCTCCCTGACATACCAATCAGTGGATCCATTTCAATGGGAAGATGATGAGCTTGATCCAAAGAATATCCAGGGGCTCCCCTGAGGCCTAAGGGAGAAAAGAAGTTACAACACTAATAAGGACTAAGGAGTTTTATCTTACTAAAGAAAAAGACATCCTGTGAAATCATCATGGATTTAAAAAACAAATTCACATTTCCCCCATTACAAAATAGTTTTTCCTTGTAAATCATGTTTAGCATTGCGAGGACACAGCTTACAGCTGCCATCAAAATATGTGGGGAAGAGATTCGAACTCAAAACTGTGACAGGGTAGGCTATCCCACCACTGCCACCACTTTGTGAAGACGCAGCTTTCAGCGTGCGTCAGCTTGGTGAGGATCTTTTTCTATCTGTGGAGAACTGTGTCAGGGCAGGGACCCAAACTCCCACTGACACTATTTATTAACTTTTGCTGCCACCATTCATTATATTTGGCTACCCACTGGGATGAATTGGTTTTAGAGGCTTGTGTGTGAAAGAATTACGAGAGGAGATATCTTTGTTAAAGAACTGTAGTTTATTCAAACAGTGTTCTAAGCATGGAGGTTTCAGAGTTCAAAGCTTAGGTGGTTACAGTATCTTCTTAGAGGCACGTAACTTAAGGTTACAATACACTAACTATGGAGATACAACTTGACACTATTTAGCTGCACTCCCAAAACCAATAACTCAGCAGTCTTTACTCTAACTGCTGGTCCTTTTAAACTCAACTGCTCTCTTAGCAGCTCAATCACAGCTTTTCTTCTACTTTCCCAGAGTCAGAGACCCTTTTAAAACCGCTGACAGCTGGCTAAAATGGACTCTCAAACTCTTCACACACCCTCTCTCCTTCGACATTCCTGCCAACTGCCAGAGTTTGAATTTTTAAGCCTTTAAGGCCAGTTGCAGGCTCCGCCTCCTGTTTCCACGGTAACAGAAACCCCTTAGAGGTTTGGCACGCTAATATCTCTGTTAACCCTTTAGGGTTTGCTAAGTTTTTACCCCTTCCACATACAACATATATATATAAATATCAACCATATTTAAAACCTGTAATAAAGAAATATGACTTCACCACAAGCATATACAGTATGTCAAAAGTCCCTTCATGGATTAACTAACACTGGAACTAAAGCCTTTCATAAGATGCTGATCTAAGGTGAAGATGTGATGGAAGGAAGTGTTCAAAGATCATGTGATGCCAGAATGTTTTGACCACTACCAAGTACAGGCTGTCCTCAAGTAATGAACAAGATAGATTCTGTAGGCTTCCTCTTGTCTCAGCCCCGTTCCTAATGATGAGTCATCTGTAAGTTGGATGTTTGCAATGCGGGGACTGCCTGAAGTTGATATGGCCTGTTGGAAACCATCTGATGGACTTCTTTCATGAGCACTTCAAGTAGATAAACGATGGCAGATACCAACTTACCTCTGCTCTGGATATCACTTTTTCCTTGTCAAGAAGGTAATAGTATTGACTTAATTACTAACTGGGGGCCCATATTGTTAGAGTACGACTCCCATGCTGGAGCAGCTTCACTAGCTACCAGTCTACTCCCGGGCTAAATATGAAGTGCTGGTAATTACCTTTAAAGCTCTAACTGGCTCTGGTCCAGGGTATTTAACTAATCACATCTTCTCCTATAAATAAATTTGGGCACTGCAATCAGCGGAGGAGGCCCTGCTCTTGGTCCCACCCTATTTCAAGCAAAGCTGGCGGGGACGAGAGAGAGGACCTTCTCCGTGGTCGCCTCCCACATCTGGAACTCCCTCCCTAAAGAAATAAAGCTGGCTCTCTTCCTTCTCGCCTTCAAGACTCAACTGAAAACTTACTTTTGTTCACTAGCCTATGGAGAGGAGGAGGATTAAATAATGAGAGGTCATCACTAGACCTCTGATTAAAAAACTGCTATTGTATTCAGTCTTGATCAGATCAAGCTAGCCCAATTAACATCACTGGCTTCATAATCAATTAACATACCTTAGTGAACATCTGTGGGTGTTTGTAACTGAATGTGGATGTTTTATGTTTAGGTTTCTTATGTGGAGATTGTTTTTGTTAGGTTATGCTTGATTTAATCTGTACATATCATGTTATAACTTGTTTATATAAGTGGGGTTATCCCCTTGGTGAGAAAGGGTGGAATATAAATCAAGTTATTATTACTATATTATTATTAGTAGACAAGCATGTCTCTCACTCTAACAAATTCCATTTTTGACTTGTCTTTGCCATCTTTCCCTTTCATTTTCCTGTGTAAATTCAATCTTCTTCTTCTTATAGCCACTGTTCACAAGTTCCTTGTATCTACTCTTTATCTTATGGTCCCACCCCACTTTCTTTTCTATGTGGTCTATGTCACACATTTCTTAAAAAGTACTGTCAAAATAAATAAACAGGAGCCAAAATGGTAGTTGTTCACATCTCTGCCCTGTGCACACGAGAAGTGCAGTGACAGAGGTGCATCTATCATGTTTATATCAAATAAGGGGTGATGAAACCTTCACCACTCCATCAACTTCAACTTCTTTTCCCCTAACCTGATTCTGATATCAGAAGTAGCCAGGCTGGGGAGAAGTAAGTCTGGAAAACAGAGTATAGGGAAACAAGGACATGAAGGGTCTCAGTCCCTTTGTTGTATTTGCTTGGATGTACGGCATCAAATTGTTGCCGAGTGTAAGCCGTCCTGAGTCCCTCCTCAGAAGTTGAGAAGGATGGGGTAGAAATGCTGGAAATAATATAATAATAATACACTTTATTTATTCCCTGCCCCCATCTCCCCGAGATGGCCAAGCCCGAACAACAAATTACAATAAAATAAAATCAAAACATTGACAATAAACATAATAAAAATACATACATATAAATAAAAAAAACAATATACAAATTACAATCTAAAATCAGAAATGACAGGGCGGGCTGAATGCACAATTATAAAATATTAAAAGCTCGGGGTGAGATAAGCGGAGTGGCTTCTTTGCAAGGAGAGCACATGTAAACATGTAAACATGGGGGCGGGGGGAGAGGAATGGATTCCAGGAACGGGGGCAATTGAGGAGAGCAATGGTAGAAATTCAATAACTACTCTCTGAAGATACAGTGGAGAAGCCAGGCTTTGAGGTGTTTTTAAAAGGTCTCCAGAGTGGAGGCTTTCCTAATCTCTCCAGGCAAGGAGTGCCAGAGTGGGGGGGCACAGAGAAGAAGGCTCTCTCCCTTGTGCCCACTGAGACTGGCAGGGGCAAAAGGAGGGCCTCCTCCGGGGAGCAGAGGGTTCGAGCAATTCTATTAATCTGAGATGGCAACTAGCTATACCAGTATTGATGTTTGGAAGGTAAAGATGTTTGAGAAAACGTTAAAAAAACCAACACTCTGTGTTAGAATTCATTACTTAAAACATCACCTGCAACAACAAAAAATAAAACTAGATCCAAATGCAAAACCATTTGTGCTTTGTGTTTCTGTACATATATTAACCTTATACTGAAGTATACGTACCAACTGTGTTGTGCCATCTATTCACTGCAAAGAGTCGGCTGCAAGTCACAGTCACCACAGCAGGAATGGTAAGATGGGGAAGCGTGTTGGCTGCCACATGAGTGACAGGAGAATTTGATGGAAATTTAAGGACCATTATAACATCCTGCTGCATCTGATCTTTAAACATAAGTGGGCTCTGTGGAAGGAAACACTGTTGAGTAGAAAGGAGAAGAGAGCAGAAGAAAACAGAAGGGATAACACAATTAGTGAAGAGGTCAGAGGGAAAAATCAGGTTAAGAGAATCAGGAAACATTTGCACATACGGGGGAAACAAAGCTATCTGCACATCTAATGCTACAAATACAGGGCAGGAAGATTAGAAAAGCTGTTGCCGGAGCATAACAGAGGGCAAAAAGAGATGGGAAATGATTAAGGGTCATTGGGTTATCGTTGAAGGGTGGGAATGATTAAGTCAGCATTAACAGAAATAACATCTCAATGAAACAGCTATAGTACTTCATACGGTAAAGAATGGGATCAAAAGAAGCAAGACTTGAGTCACCCAAAAGTTTTACATTATAAATGATATAGTACAGGGCTGTCCAACTGGCGGCCCGGGGGCCGAATATGGCCCCCCAGCCCCTTCCCTACGCCTCCCTTAGCTTTTTAATAAAAAATAAAAATTCAAAAATAAAATAAATAATAGAAATTAAAAAATACCTACTTCTGGGTTCGGAGCAAGTATCGCGAGAATATGCAATCCACACGGGATTTCGCTGTCAACGAGAGGTCACGCTGGCGTTGACAGTGAAATCCCGTGTGGATTGCATATTCTCGCGATACTTTTCGGCTACTCTACTACTGGATCACTGAGGCCCACAGACGTGATTAGGACCTTCTTCGACTCAGTCGGTCGTCGCCTCTCTCGTCGTCCGGGTACCCTGGATCCTGTGCGTTTGGAAAAGGTAGGCCGAAGCAGGGGCTCCTCAGGGGGCTCCTCATTCCCTCCCCATCTCCCTCATGTATTAAATATAAAATTAAATATATTTAAAGATGAAATAAGGGGAGATGGGATACATTAAAATAAGGGGAGAGGGGAGGATGGAATTAAATATATTTAATATTAAATAAAAATAAGGGGAGAGGGGAGGATGGAATTAAATATACTTAATATTAAATAAAAATAAGGGGAGAGGGGAGGATGGAATTAAATATATTTAATATTAAATAAAAATAAGGGGAGAGGGGAGGATGGAATTAAATATATTTAATATTAAATTTAAATAAGGGGAGAGGGCGAAGGAGAGGGCGGAGCTGGGGGTGGGGAGGGGGCGGAGCTGGGGCAGGGGCGGAGCTGGGGGCGGGGGCAGACCCTACGGCCCCCCAGGTCATCAGTGACTGGAATTCAGGCCCCTGGGCCGGTAGAAGTTGGACAGCCCTGATATAGTAGTAGATAACTTAGAGTAACTCAATTAATAGAAGCTAATGGCAAGCCCTGTTTATTAACAGTGCCCAATCAACAAAACTACACATTGTAAGGGGAAAAAACCCCTGGAAATCTATTGATAACGACATTTTCATGAAAAGCTCTTTTCCCACATAACATGCAGAAATACAGTAACAGCACATTAGTAAACAATTCTTATTGCATTAAGCTTTTACTTGACCTGCTTGCAGTAGTCAATGATAAGAAGTGATGAAATAAACAGATTAGCATCCTATTTGTGAAATACATATGACCACCTTATGGTTTCACCTATCTTTTTGTGATTTTTTGTGGTGGTTGTCATTCTCTTCCACCCTTCACAACAATGAAAGTTCCCAATCAGGAAGCATGCCTTTGCTGCAGCGTTCCATGGTTAGAAGGGAATGGACAACAGTCTGATTATGCCTCACAGCCAGACACAGACTGATGACCACATCACCAGCTCCCCCTGCTTTCCATGAAGTCATGAATGGCTGTTCATGGGAGCTATTGCAGAAAAAGGTGAGCTTTGATGATGATACAGTAAGTGGTGAACTATCGCAGTGTTTGGCCCGCACTGAGCAAAGTAAGATATCTGTCATTTTGTGAGGGCATCAGACTGTAAAGTAATATTATCACATACTGCAAGATATGTGTTTGATAGCAGTAATCAAATGATTCTTAGGGTGGCAGGTCTGCCCTTAGTAGCGTCACAGTGTTTAGTACTATGTGGAATATCAGTAGTATTTTTCAAAATGTAGAACAAATATCATTATTCTTCATCTATAGGTGTGCAGTAGTTCATCCAGACTAGGAGGCCTTTATCACTTCTTTCCAAACAGGACTTCACACTTTGTGCATCACAAGTTGTTATGTAAAGGCCTTGTATGGTCTGGGGCCAGTGTACCTCAGGGACCGCCTCATCCCATACTGTCCCTCCAGACCCCTGCGTTCAGAGACCTAGAGCCTCCTGACGGTTCCAAGCCACAAGTCCTACTGCTTGACTGTGACGCGGAGGAGGGCCTTTTCTGTTATTACCCCGACTCTTTGGAATGCGTTACCTGTTGAAATCAGTGTGCTTCCGAGTCTTCTGGCTTTCAGGAAGGCCTGTAAGACTCTGTTGTTCCAACAGGCCTTCGGATCTTAATTTGGTGGCTCTATCAACAACTATAGGTCCTCTTAACGCTGTATCCATTTTAGAACTGTTGTTTTAATTTTGTGGTTTTAATGTTTTAATGTTTTATACACCTGTTGTATTGTTGTTCTGGTTGTGTAAGTCGCCCCGAGCCGTACGGGAGTGGCAACTAATTAAGTCCGAATAAATAAATAAATAAATGTAAACATGTGGGATGTGACCTGTGTGGCTGGTGTTTTGGAAAGAAAAAGAAAGTGCCTGCCTAGCCAACATGCTTTTACCAATGGGTGTGTGTGTGTGTGTGTGTGTGTGTGTCTATCTGTGTGTGTGTTGGAGCCCTATGTTTAACTAAATATAAATTATTTTTTTAAATTATTGCATTATATGAGGTAATACAACATTATAATATGTTTTAATGAAAAAATAAATAAATAAAAGGACACTACATATTGAACATATGGAATATATCTTCAGGCATACCATGTCCTACTAAGATCAATGAGACACTCCTGATGGGATCACGGTTTAAAATCCTTTCTAGAATATTAACAATCTCCTAGGGATCTATGATGCTCTTCAGAAAAAAATTCAGTGTGTTTTGAAGATTTCAGATAGATTTGACAATCTGAGGTTTAATCTCTAGCACAGTGGTTCTTAACCTGTGGGTCCCCAAGTGTTTTGGCCTACAACTCCCTGAAATCTCAGCCAGTTCACCAGCTGTTAGGATTCCTGGGAGTTGAAGACCAAAACATCTGTGGACCCATAAGTTGAGAACCGCTGCTCTAGCAGGTAAGGTGCCAGATGTTCTCTCTGAACCCCTGGAGATCCATGGCACTTAGTCCATAACATTGGGTAAGATGAACCAATGATCTGACTCAGTATGAGGCAGCCTTTCAGTGTTTCCATGATATATATTGTTCATATTAATACAAAAGAGAAGGGAAAACAGTTAAAAGAACAAATATTATTTAGTATTTATGCTATCTTGCTCTATATCTGGCTCTATATTTCTTGCTCCCAATTCAAGGTGCAGGTGATTACCTATAAAGCCCTAAATGGTTTGGGACCCGCCTACCTTCGTGACCGGCTCTCCTCCCATGAACCAGCCCGAGCCCTTCGCTCCTCAGGGGAGTCCCTCCTTTCGCCCCTGCCAGTCTCACAGACACGGCTTGTGAGCACTAGGGAGAAAGCCTTCTCCTCTGTGGCCCCCCGACTTTGGAATTCCCTCCCGGGAGAGATTAGGAATGCCCCCTCACTGGAATCCTTTTAAAGACAACTGAAAACCTGTTTTTTTCACTGGGCCTTTGGAAACTAGACTCCCTAAATGCCCCCGCTTTTTGGACCTCTTCCCCCTATGTGATCCTTTATGTTTTCACACTACTCCAGTTATCTCCCCCGAGTTTTTAAACATTTTATATGTACATGTGGCTCGCCCTGTCGTTTCTGTTTTAATTCACCCATGTTGTTGTGTTTTCAAAGATGTATTTATTTTATTGTGTTCATTGCTTTTATTGTGTTTATTGTTTTCTGATGTTTTTTGATATTTTTTGTGACTTGTTGTTCGGGCACGGCCCCATGTAAGCCGCTCCGAGTCCCCTTTGGGGAGATGGATGCGGGTTAGAAATAAAGTTTTATTATACTATTATAATTATAATAATAATTATTATTAGTGTGGGCTGAGATAAAGTTCAAAAGTATTATAACTTGGATTTTTTTTTTAAAAGAAAATTTCTAATGGTTAAATGTTTCAAATCATGAGTAAAGACAGAAATAGATCCCATTATTTACATTCTAGCTAAATAATCTCCTGCCTTCTCAACCTGGAACAAATACACAAAATAATGGATTAGGAATGATTTGGAAGTTCAAACCAAAGTTAAAGTGCATGCTGTGCCCTCTCGGGAGAATAGGCAGGAGCTTTCCCACATGATTTGAACTATAATTCCTCACTTCTGACAAGTAGCCAATGTTCATAAATCACATAAATCATTTCCTAATGCTTCCTTCTCCTCTTGCAATACGATCTCCCTATAAGAAAATGGAGTCTCCCTCCCCCTTTAGACACAATTGTATTCATCAAATACATATTTATGATGATAGAAGCTCATTTAAAAAGTCAGGAAACTGGCTCAAAGCAGTCACTGAGTTGGTTTTTTTTTAAAGATCTACACATTTGCCTATATATTGCAGTCAGCAATGTTTCTGCTTGGAAAAGAGAGCGAGTGTTTGTGGGGAACTCCAGGCATATAAAAAGAAACTGTTAGTTAAATTGGTATTTTATGACCTATAAAAGTATTTTCAGATTCAGAGGAAATAAATTCCCAACCAGCAGTTATAGCTCACCAGGTGCATGGCAGAGCTCCGAGGCGGATGTGGCTCAATAAGCAACTGAGATGGCGTCTGTCCAAAGTTCTGTATCTGTGCCTCCATGGCCTGCAGGGAAAGGAGAGTGATTGTCATAATCAATATGCATCAAAGAGATAGGTCAACACACTCCTTGACAATGCAAGCAGATCCCAAGTCAGCCATGAAAAAAGTCCAGGAAATTCGCCGGGTGCTCTTCTCCCAGGCTGCAGGCTCATCCAAGTGTTAGTATTTTGTAGACAAGCTTTGCTTCTCCTTTCAAGCATGCTTCAGTTAACCAACTAACCATTCCTATTTCAAGTAGCTGGAAATGCATGTGAAAATGTTAACCTGTAAGGACATGCAGCTAAGCTCTGGTGAGATTTCATTGTACTAAATACATCATGTATACCTTCATAAAGTCCTTTGTAAGGAGGAATGTATGAGGATCTCTAATAAAATAAGCTTCTGGGATCTTGAATGGGAAGAAAAAATGAGAAATAAAATTCATGGAGAATGAAATGAAAATACCACAATATCTATGCAGTTATACATGATTAATGCAACGGTATCACGGCACGCATTTTGGAAATGAAATAGGCTGTCAAAATAACCTGGCTTGCTTTGCAGATAATCTATCCCACATGTATTTTATTTATTGACTTTATTTTTATCTCGCCTTTCTCTGGATAGGGACTCAAGGTGGCTAACAATGACATAACATGATAGTATTTTAAAACCAGGCAAATACATATACATACAATATAATGTGATATATATATATATATATATATATATATATATATAAAATTTTGTATTGCATTATGATATAATATAATATGGTTATAATATAATGTTATATTACATTGTAATCTATTATATAAATGGGTTCACGTCATGTGATGTATACCTCAAACAAAGAAACCATACAATGCAGAAACACAATACTTGCCAACAGAAATAGGCCTCAAGCAAGGTACGTTTGTAGCAAAGAAACTTTCCCCCCCAAAACCTAAAAGGCCCCCAAAACAACGAATAAAAATAAAACTACATTTACCAGCATCCTCCGGGGCAGCCAAAGACTCGCCCAGCCTCTACATTCTGAACAACATGATTGGCTGCCAATAAGGGCGGATTTGCATAACTGCTGTAACCATAGCAACGCTGGCAAGAGCCATCCAAGGCTAGGATAGAATGCTGAGATATTTCAGTTGGTGTTTGAGGTTTAAACTGCCAAAACCAAACTCTGAGGGAGCAATTCTCCAGCAAATTCCTACCCACACAACACAACACAACTTCCAATCACAACCCATCCCACCAACCTTACGGGACCCCGTACACACAACACCTACAAACACCACAAACAAAAACCATTCCTTCCTTCCACACAGACATAAACTGACCCAAAAGACAAGCCATGCCTTATAAAAATAACAGCATTGGACGACACACTCACAACGCTACATACATCAAACAAAAAAGGGCAGAACAAACGCCAGAACAGAAACACACTGCGCAGCAGAGACACAGACAACAGGTCACTGCACGACACACAGCTGAGAACCAAATGCAAAGAACTGCACGACAAGAAGAAGCGCGCAGCCAGGAACAACAAAGACACAGAAATGCAACACAACAGNAGCGCAAGGAGCGCAGAAACACGACGTCGCAACACAGAAAACAAACTTCAAAAACACCACAACCAATTCCACCGCCTAGCCTTCAGATACAACGCTGCAGAAGACTACAGCATGGTGCCAGAGGCCGACATTGGCACCCTAACGCACATCTGCACACACTGCAAAGCCCTGAAATACCCAGCAGAAACAACAGGAATGTGCTGCCTAGCCGGTAAAGTCTCTCTACCACCACTTGCCACTCCTCCACAGCCACTACAGACTTTGCTGAGTGGAGACACTCCAGAATCAAAACACTTCCTCCCTCATATAAGACAATACAACTCATGCTTCCAGATGACATCATTTGGAGCACACATAGAAAGTGCGCAATTCATGCCTACATGGCCCCGCCAAGACCGTAAGTAACATCATTTCCAACCCTTACATCTCGCATCTCCTAAATAGGGCACAGCAACGCGTGCCGGGTACAGCTAGTATAATATAATGTAATATATTATGTCAATTTATTGTATTATAATATAATAATTGTAATGTAATGTATTATTTTATAATAATGTGATTTAATGTTATATTATAAGAGTCTGGAGCAACAAGCACCTGAGGCAAAGCACCAAAATCAGTGTGTACAGAGCTATCGTACTGTCTATTCTCCTCTATGGGTCTGAAACATGGGTCACCTATCGCCAACACCTACGACTCCTCGAACGCTTCCATCAGCGCTGTCTTCGCTCAATCCTAAATGTACACTGGACTGAGTATGTGACGAATGTTGCTGTCCTTGAGTAAGCAGGGATCACCAGCATTGAGGCCATGCTATTGAGGACACAGCTGTGCTGGGCAGGGCACGTCTCTAGGATGGAGGATCACCGCCTCCCAAAGATACTACTCTATGGTGATCTTGCCACAGGTCAGCACAAGAGAGGTGCCCCCCAAAAGAGATATAAGGACACCCTGAAACAACATCTCAGGCTTGGCCCGATTGATCACCAACAATGGTCCACCCTGGCCTCACATCGGGAGGCATGGAGACGCACTATCCACAATGCTGCGGCCTCTTGTGAGAAGACACGCCGAATGGGACTCGAAGAGAAACGACAACGCAGAAAGAACCGCAACTTGGAAACAACATCTCCCAAGGAAACTTTATGCTGTGCTTTCTGCAACCAAACTTGCCTATCTCAGATTGGCCTTTTTAGTCATCAACGCACTTGTAAAAAGCATGAGATGAGTCCTTCCTAAAGAATCTTCGTTCGCGAAGTAATGCCGAGAGAGAGATTATCTGAAGTGCTCTTTGTTCACAGAAAGAAAAATGTAAAAAAGTAAAAGGATGGAAAGTGGAAATTAGTTTTGGAGGACAGTGTCCCATGACTGCATTACAGATCTACTTCTGTGTAAAATTAAAAATGAAGAAGAACACATCCAGGCAAAGGTTCACCGATAACATTGAATAATGAACTTATAAAGATCTGCTAGTCAGATAATATTTTGAGGAAGTCCGACACCATTAGACACACTAATATTGTCTCCAGGACTAAGTACAAGAGGAGAAAAATAAATCAAATACATGGTTTTTAGATAACAACAATGCATCATGCTCCTTCCCAAGCAAACGGTCTGCTTCTCCCTATGTTAAATATTTAATCTTAAGAGTGTGTGGAGAAGTAATACAAATGTTTAATGCCAAACAATGTCTGTTGAGGATATAAAGGTTTCTAGAAAAAGCTCTTTTGATTAACAGTTCAAGCAAATAACCCTTATTTTTCAGTATTTCAGAAAACATTAAGGCAATTTTCTTGTGCTTTTAAAGCATCATGTTGATATAAAAATGTTATATTTAGTAGCTATATTAATCACGGACATTCATCTGCCACTTTTTACAGCACCGGGTGAAGCATGTTTCATTTCTCCTGCAGATGCAGCAGAGAAATGAATTAAGTCTTGTACATTGCTGCTGCGTTTTAATTTACACATTTGCTTTCACGTTGACCAGTCTCCAGGAAACTCTGATTATACAGCTACAATTCAGTTTATACTACTGCTATTGATTTTACCTCCCACTTATAACAGATTTATGTTAACAGAGAGAGAAGCTGAAAACAACAGTAACTTCTAAATAAGATGGCCCGTTTAGAGGATAAGGGAAGGGCTCTTAAATTTCTTCTGTCAAAGGAAACCATTATGTTACAGCTAAGTACATCTTATTTAGTGGGAAATGAGTGACTGTTTTACCACCCGATTTTTCTCAATGGCAAGTTAGAATTTTCAATACATCAAACCTGCTTCTTATGTGCATCTTTCTGCAAACCTATGAACTGCAACCCAAATGAAATAGTTATAATTCAGTTTAATGAAAGTGATATATTCAATTAGTTCTTATTTATTTACTTATTTATTATTTCGACTTATATACCACCCTTCCCAAAAAGGCTCAGGGTGGTTGACAGCAATGAACAACAGATATACAACATACTTAAAAACATAGTAAAAACAGATTAAGACCAGAGTAGGGGTTACAGCTTTAAAGGTTGAACACCTGACGCAACAGGTTGGTCTTATAGGCCCTCCGGAAGGCCTGTAGATCAGTTATAGTTTGTGCCTCCTCCGGGAGGGTGTTCCAAAGGGTAGGCGCCACTACAGAAAACGTGCGCTGCTGCGTCGATGACAGGTGGCAGATCTTAAGTGATGGAACCTCTAGTAGGTTTCGATCCATGGACTGTAGTGGTCTCTGGGGAACGTGCAGGGAAAGGCGGTTCTTCAGGTACACTGGCCCCCGACCATGCAAGGCCTTAAAGGTTAGCACCAGCACTTTGAAGGCAATCTGGTACTCGATATATTAACTGAATATTTGGTACCAAAGGCGGAAAGAGCAGGGATAGTTTCCTACACCAATGAAAAAAGGGGGTCGATATGTTTAATCAAACTTTAATTCAAACCTAATAATATCCTCAGGTGAAAAGAAATGATAAAATCAGATAAATTAATATTTTGAAACTTCGATAGACCAGTTGAAAGGACCTTCCCAGCAGATGACTTTTTATTTCACCAGTCTCCACTTATGCTTGCTATTCAGTGGTATATTCAACAAATTGGAGAGCAGTTGATGAGGTAGGTTTGTCTGCTTGCCCCTTTTCTATGTTTTGCTGCTCATAAGTGCTCAATAAGGGATTCTGGAGTTTCCCCCTGTCCATTCTAGTTTTTGAAATATAGAACATATGCCATCTACAAGTCACCATCTGCTTGCCTACAGAAAACCATTACAACCATATCTAAGAAGCTAGAACATAAGAAGAGCCATGCTGAATCGGCCCTCAGCCCATCTAGTCCAACATTCTGTATCACACAGTGGCCCACCAGTTGTTACGGGGATCTCGAGCAGAAGGAGGGCAAAATCCTGACCTGCTCCCGACCCCCACAACCAGTACCCAGGGGAAATCCTGCCTACCTCAACCAACTCCGAGTGGCACTTGAATGTCCTTTTCAGTAACTACCGATACACTTGATATCCATGAATCTGTCTAATCCTGCCTTGAAGTTGTTCAGGCCGACAGCTGTCACAACCTCCTCTGGAAGTGAGTTCCATAACCTTGACCCTCCGGGTGAAGAAATATTTCCCTTTATTAGTCCTAATTTCCCTACCTTGGAGCTTCAGGGAGTGCCCTCTAGTCCTAGTGTTTTGGAGCAGATGTGGTCTACGCAATGCCATTTTCTGAATCAGTGCCCCAAAGAAGCCTAGGAACAGGCCTAAAACCAAGACACCAAGATTGTTGTTGGGTTGTGTAATCACTGCCACTTTGATTATACTCTGATGTTCTTGGCCACACCTGTCCTAGTTATCACCTATGAAATGTTAAATGTAATGCAGAAATAAATTGGTTAGTTTATTTTTCCTTCCCCTTTGCTGGCCAGATTGGCATAGTTGTCTCTTTGAGAAGGGCCATTTATTTCAGTGTTGCAATTGGCCAGCTTGATTAGCATTGCATGGCCTTGCAGCTTCAAAGCCCGGCTGCTTCCTACCTGGGGGATCCTTTATTGGGAGGTGATTAGCTGGTTCTGATTAATTCTTGTCTTCAATTCCCCTGTTTTCTTAGTGTTCCTCTTTATTTACTGTCCTGATTTTAGATTTTTTAAATACTGGTAACCATATTTTGTTCATTTGCATGGTTTCCTCCTTTCTGTTGAAATTATCCAAATGCTTGTGGATTTCATTGGCTTTTCTGTGTAGCCTGACATGATGGTTGCGTCAGTGGTCCAGCATTTCTGTGTTCTCAAATAATATGTGGTGTCCAGGTTGGTTCATCAAGTGCTCTGCAATGGCTGACTTCTTTGGTAGAATTAGTCTGAAATGCGTTTCATGTCCCTTGATTCATATTTGGGCACTGCTTTTGGTGTTCCCTATGGAGGCTTAGGCTTATGGCAACTCTAAAGTGAACCTAAATTGAGGTTTCTTGGCAAGATATGTTCAGAGGTAGATTGCTATTGTTTTCCATTGAGGCTGAGAGTTAGTGACTTGTGCAACCTCACTCATCTAGTGAATTTCCATGGCTGTACAGGATTCAAAGTAATGAAAACGAGTAGGCTTGAGGAAGTAAGCAAAGCACAACACATGTGGCTAAATTAAATAATAGTGATGATAAGCCTCCAAAGTGGGTGATATGGCTATATAAAACAATGGAAGATCACATACATACATTTTGTAGATCACATCAAAGTCTATTATTTCATAAAACACAGGTAGAAAGAGAACAAGCACAGGTCAGGGAGGAGTCCCAAGTATCAGTCCGTGTGGGAGAGTTAGAATCAGTCCGCTTTCTATGTCCGGTAAAATCCGGGATATAAAGTCTCTGGAGGAAGAGTTCTGCACAAGACGGAGGGGAACTCCAACTGAGTCCGGCTGTGGTCCGGTGAAAGACCACTGTCTCAATAATGTTCACTGAAAGTAGCCAATAACACCGGAGGTGGAGCTGGATACTCCAAGTAGGGGAATCCCAAGGATGCTAGGAGATGTAAACATCGGCGTCTCCGCAAGAGATTTCAGGTATAACATGAAAACCACATATTCTTCAATATTTATGTTCCCTGCAATCTCAAAGCCATTTTTCAGGGGCTGGAGTGTATTACGTTTTTCTCTCACATAGAGAAAAGCACCATCGATATTGTAGAACAGGTATTAAGTCTTTAAAAAGGTTAAGCATACATATTAGTATAGCCTTATGAAACAGTAAAGGATTTCTAGCTTATCTGTCACTCATACTTTTGTCTCCATATCCTAACAGTTCCAGTTGAAGCCCCCTGACTTTTCTAAATCCAACACACTAAAGTACTAAGGTAGGGAAGGAGAATGCAAAACTATCTTAAACGTTTTGAATTATGTATGATAATGATCCAAAATCCAAGCCCTTCAAACAATTGACTATAAAAGTGATTTAACGTGTATTTCTTTTATTTTTCTTCTTGTATCATTCCTCTTCCTTCTATTGGACCAACAAGGAGCAGCCATACAATTCTTGGTGCTATTTCTTGCACAAAGCTAGTATGTTTAATAGCCTTTAAGCACACTCTTCTGAAGAACAGACGTGACTGACAGCCCTCTGGGTGTGTAGCATAGCTTGGAAATGTTATTGTTTCATACTAATAGTGTGAGATATTGCTTTTTTATTTGTGTTTACAGCTGTTAAATAGCATCAATATCCTTAGGACATGTGATACGTTAGCTGAAGAATATTGATTTCTATTTGGCATTTCCATTTGTTAAAGCATGGGAGAGATTTCTTGAAGAAGCAATAACAACAGCAATTCAGGAGCTTCCATTTTGAATCGTTAGGATATGGAGGCAAAATTATGAGTGACAGGTAAGCTACAAATCCTTTTCTGTTTCATAAGACAATTTGATGGAAGTACTAATATGTATGCTTAACCATTTTTAGAGGTTATATCTGTTGCACATTATCAGTGGTGTATTTCTGTGTGAGTGAGAAAAACACAATACACTGGGATTGCAAGGAACACAGAAAAATGTGTGGGTTTTTTTTGCCTATAGCTGTAAGGCGTTGATGGAACTGAATAGTGTTTTAAATGAGAGTACTCAGTTTGAATCTCTGCTCAGCCACGGAAACCCATTGGGTGATGTTTGGCACATCACATTTTTTTCAGCCTCACCACTTCATCCTGGGATGCTTCCCTGCCAGTCTAATGATGCTGTCCATCCCACAAAGTCACTGGACTTCCGGGTGTGGACATGCCCTCAAGTGGAGTGGAAGTGTTGTACCCAACACGGGAGTCTGCCCTTGTTGTGCTGACTCTAATGGAGCCAGCACAGATACTTGCCACAAGTGCAAGGATCCATGATGGGGGAAGCATCACCGCGAGGGGCATGACATGCAGGGTGACTGATTCACCCTGCTGCCCCTCTCTTTGGCGGCAAAACCAGGTGAGGTGAGACGCTTTGCCTGGCCTTTGTGATACGGCCATCAGAGGAACACAAAGCCGAACTGTACCAAGAAAACTCTTAGGGTTGCCATAAGTCAGTAGAGACATGAAGGCACACAACAACACAACATCTATATTATCAAGAATCATGACCAAAAAGCATTCACAAGCTTGTACTCCAAACCCTTGAACTTAACCTCAGTTTATCATTTGCAGCTGTGGATGTTTCAAAAGGGTTATTAGCTATCAGTCTGATGACATTAACCTACATGTGTTGCAAACTGCTTGTACCAAAGTATTGTCTACTTTAACCAGTACCAGATTTCCTATTCATCTATCCAGTGCAGAGGCGGGCAATTATCCCCCCCCTCCCCACTGAGCCATCTTTCTTCAGAGCTAATGTATCCTGGCTACAACCGATTTGTGAATATGTCTAAGGCCAAAAGCAGGCAAGTCCATACTTTCTCTCCTCTGCCCCTTCCCTTTATTTCAACAACAAAAATTCTTCCCACTTGCTTCAAAGGAGAGCACAGCTAGGAGAACATGGCACAGAAGAAGGTTTATAACACCAATTTTGCGAAAGCTAAAATGAATGGGATAATGAGAAAGGCAGGAAGCTACAATTAGGAAGAATATTTTTTTTATTTTGGATGCACTACCATCTAAACATACACCATATGTTGTGATTGAGCCTTCAGATACTACTATTTAAGAAATGAGTTTTGTTGGCTGCCTTTGCGGCGGTCAAAGAGTTGATGTCTGGTTCTTGTCTCTGACTATCTTGTGTTCCTGATATCCAGTACCTTGTTCCAGTTTTCCTGATACTCGTGAGTTATGGGCTATTTCTCCACTTTGTTCCTGGGGTGAGCTGCTATGGCAGCTCTAGCTGATGTTTGGGCAAAGGTGGGGGGTTTTGGAATTCATGTATGCTTTTCTGTTTAGTTATCTGCCATGTGTCCCAGAGGCGGGGCTTGGTCTCTGCTGAGTTTACGTGAGTTCCTGCTACAGAACCTGGTATTGTATGAATTGGAGGGAGGCTGGCATTGTGTTTTTATGGGGGGTATGATTTGTGCTATTCATGTATACTCAGCTCCTGTGACCCTGGGAACGTCTCCTCCTTTTCATCTGGCTTTCGACTCCTGGACCGGTTTTGACACTACTCTTCTGGACTCTCCCTACATACATCACAGACGGATGTCTACTGTTTGTTTTGGGCTGTTTTGGTTGTTTTTCCCTGGGATTTTTGAGGGTTTTAAAGCCGAGTTGGCTACTTTTTTGTTCGTCCTTTCTCCAGTGATTGTTCAATAAACTTTTTGTTATCCCCTTTTACTCCTAGGCTTGGCTTCTTGGTCACTGCATCACAACACCATAGCTAGGAATGTTGAGATGAAAATGGGAGGGGACTCCTGTATCTTTAAATAGGTGAGTGGAAGGGGCACTTTATTATTTATTTATTTATTTACTTTATTTATAATAGGCTCTTCTCACCCCAAAGGGGACTCAGAGCGGATTGCAGGTACATATACTTAGTAGACAATCCCTGCCATTTCCACATACACACATATAGACGAACAGAGGCAAACTCTGGCCACCAGGGGGAGCTGACACACTCCTCATCTCTCAGCGTTCCCAGCGTCCCTCCTTCCGCATTCCACAGCATTCCTGGAGTTCTTTAATGGCCTCATAATTCAGTCAAAATTTGCCTCCCCACTAAATGTGGTACCTTTATCTCCTACTTGACAGATGCAATTGTCTTTCGGGCTGCAAAGGTCGACAGCAGGCTACACTTAAAGGTCGAGCACCCAACTTGACCCGGGCAGGCCTTGAACTCATGACCTACTGGTCAGAGAGATCTTATGCAGCTGACACTTAGCCCGCTGCACCACATTCAAGTGTTGCTACTTGCCTGACTGTATGGCAAGCAACATCTACTAAAAGTCTCTCTTTAATACAACTATTAAAGGTACAGGAGCCTTCTGCAGTTTTTGCTTTAGCAACTCTAACAGAAAAAAGTAAACTAACGAAAGTTTCAATATTCAGGGTACCTCTAGTAAATGAACTAAAAAAACAGCATCGTGGTTCTTTTTTTCCTTTGCTTTTAGAAATACCACAAAACCAGAAATACAGACATGCCTCAGGAAAAGTCATACAGTTT